>CM060364.1:57748433-58948433 GCA_030545235.1 Helianthus tuberosus
CTGAACAAACATGATTACTTTCATCAGATTGAAAAACGGTTTTCAAACTGTAAAATATCAATGTGTTGTAAATCATGGGGGTATGTATATTTTCTGCAAATCAGAGCACTTTAAGCAGAAAATGGATGGCAAGACAGAGCTATCAGTGTTGGTTGTCAAATTTTCTTTATATGATTTTGCATTTTAGGGGGAGTAATATTGTTAGAAAATACAAAAACATTTGAAAATTTGAAAAAGTCAAAAACATGATAAAAATCAAAAATTGAGTTTTTGAGTAAAAAGAGGAAATGATAGTACATCAGTAGACAGTTACAGTATGCTAAAGAAATGGAAAGTTTAAACGTGTTAAACAATCTCACTGTGGATGTGTCGGTAGGTTTTTGCACATTTAGTAGGTTTGTTCGGGATATAAACCTAAATCTTTACTTACTTATTTCGTGGGGAACACTACTTGGATATATAGGTAACCCCTGAAATCTCGTTTGAAAGATTTCTTTTTATGATATACTAGGTCTTTATACTCAATGATATCTGGGGTATTATTCCGGGACTTCTGCTGAATGGAAGTTCTGACCTAGTCCCCGAATAATACTTTCCGCAAATGCTTGAAACATAGCATCACCCTCAGCATATATGATAAGACAATAAAATTGCTTAGCAATGCTGTTGTAAAAAAGATCCTCTAAAGGGGACACACCCACAAGTTGAGTCATGATCTCTCTGCTGAATGATGGTTCTGACCTGAGCTCTCATGATTCTTCATAATTTATTAACCCCTTACAGATATCATTTGTGTTATAATTACCTGTAAGACTGAATATTGGGATCTGAATACGGGAGTATATTCAAGAGGTGGGACACACGTATAAGTTTAAGTCTCTAAATCACTTAATTCGTATCCTGAACAGATTGAAAATTGTGTGAGAATTTAAAGTGGACCAGTATATCGACAATCTAAGTGAACTGTTTAATACTTACTGTGTAACTAAGCTCAACGGTATTTGTGACTTGTCAGAAACTGATATGATCCTCTAACGCAAACTCAAACAAAAATATTGTCTGTAAATATGTTTGTACATATTTCTTTACTGCTTTATATTTTCAGAAAATACAAAAAGATTTTGATTTCTGCTTTATTTTCGACAACCGATATCTGAAATGCTGAGTTTCAAAATCTAAGTAAGCTGATTGTGTTTCTGAAAATAAAACAAGTTCATTAATTTGAAACTTGATTTAAAATCAAAAATTTCAAAAACAGGTTGTGATATCTCTAAGGTCATTAACTTGAACTTGGATGATTAACTGTGAGGGAGTTGGATTCTTTAACACTGCCAAATCTGTAAAGTTTGTTGATAGGGGGAGTGGATTAAAGAAGTTGATTGATAATATGAAAACATTGTATTTATGAATGTTTGAGTGATTGCAGAAAGTCCAGATTACGATCCCGAGAGCAGAATCTAAGGGGGAGTATGAAGACAAGCTTGAAGCAAGAGGAGCTTGTAGATGGAAAGCTAGGTGTCGATCCCAGAGCACGGAAGCTTGACGAAAGGGGGAGCCTGATAAAGAAAAGAGTCTACAAAAAGGAGAAGCTGAAGCTGAAGACAGATCCACCGGGATTCTGTTCAAGAAGTCTAAAAGAGAAAGAGAAGACGCTACGAGTTTGACTCAATGATCGAGATTGACTGCGGCCATATCCAAGGGGGAGTCTGTTAGTGCATTTATGTCTATAGCCTTCGTCAATCCGAGCCGTAGCAAGAAACAGAAGAAAACGAGTCGTTATATTAGTGATAGCTAGACAAAAAGGCAAGGTGGCATAATTGTAATAATGAGAAATTTCATTAAATGCCTTGGACTATAAATAGGAGATTATGTCATAGATTAGGGACTTTTTGCTACATTTGTCATTTGGAGCTTTCTAGATCTAGAGAGAGAATCTAGAGAGAGAAAGTGATTCAAGGTGCTGTACGATTTCAGATTTCTAATAGAATCACGTTTATATTACGTCACGTGTGTTAGGTCGCGTTCGTGTACGGATTCCGCACGTTATACGTTCGTTTCGCAATCGTTTCGGAGTCAAAACCGGTCCTACAAGAACTATATTGTTCAGCAACTTCCTTGTCTCGACGGTTTGCCATGGTTAATAACACAAAGGATATATGTGGGTGTTGTGGTAATACAGTTGTGGAGTCAGTGGTGAAGAAATTGTTAACTTATAAAGGTATTTATTGAGGGATGAAGGGGTATGTTGACATAAAGACAAAATTTCTAATAAATAAAAAAAAAAACATATAATAATCAGATTCATTCCATTTGGGATGAAGGGGTAGGTTCACACAGTGATTACACGATACATTTTCAATAAAATAAAATATAAGATATTTATAAAACATACAAAGTTTTATATAAAATGCAAGATCAAAATAAAAAATAAGAGATTTATAAAACATACAAAGTTTTATAAAAATACATTGATTACACGATACATTTTCAATAAAACTGATCTTCATTGCGGTGGTGGAAAGAAATTCAAGTCTTCGCCCCAATTCAACGGGTTTGGTTCAACGTTTGTATACCGGGCACGATAATCCTCGTGACGATGGGGTGCATGGTATTTAAAGTCCGATTGGCTAGAGGGAAAAAATGACATAACCTGTGACGTGGGGGTTATAAAACCAACCTGATTATTTTGGGTCTCATTTAAGTTATTATTATTATATTGAAATTGACCATTATAGTTATTAAGACCCGAAATTGGTTGGGTTGATTCCAAGAGTTCACTTATGTCATAACGTGGATCTTCGTTGACTGCGGAAGCCAAAAGTGATTGCCAACTTTGGATGGCATGGGTTGCAACCGTATTTTGGTCTACAAACATATTTGTAACATTTCCAATATCGGCTGCATTCAACCCATTAAAGTTTGGCTCGTTGTTTTGTTCGTGATTAACACCGGATGCACCCCCTTCTTCATAATTCCTTCCCCATTGACCATCGTCGGTGTCTTGAATGTTTGCCGCACCACGGCCGCGACGGCGTCGCCTACGCATCCTCTGACTACCAGGATAGGATGACAGGTCCACCGGGTCATTTGTCAAATTGGTTGGATGTTGGGTATATTCCGCTAAATTTGACATGTTCAAAGCCCGGTATGCTGTCTGTTGCATCATCTCCATATCTTGGCTTCAGTGTATTACACCCAAAGAGTCATCCTGAATAAAAATTAGTTACATTAAGTCGAATAAAACCACAGAGAAAAATAAATAAATTTAACATACCATCATTTGGACCGTGGCACCGTCATCCTGAAATCCTGCCATGGGTTCTAGCGGTTGCCGTGGGTTGGTCAAATACACGACCGTATGTTCTAAGTACCACATCATATAATCGTTGGCCACGGAATAAGTCTCGATTTGTTGTCCGTTTACAACATTATGCTCACGAGGTTCCAAGCGTTAACATACGGTTCATGACGACTTTTCCGGTCCCACCCAGTTTTACCATTCCGGACTAAAGAATGGAGCCGCTCATGCTCACCGACCTCAATATTTATTGGTGGAGGTATATATTGAACCATGCCAAACTGCTGCATAACCCGTTGCGGATAGTGATGCTCCACAACATCCCAGCAAATCAACGGGCAGGCACACCTCTAGCTATTCCTCCCACTGGTGCAGATCTCCGGGAGGCTGTCCACCACGGCATCATACGGTCGCCATATAAACTAAAAAAAAATCAATAACAATAAGCAATGTTATGCTCACTAAAAACATATATTACCCTCACAAAAAAAATACCATTGCCTCTTTCAGCGACTGAAGCTGAGATCGATAGGTTCTGGGGCAATGTGTCGGAACATCAACGGCGTTTAGACTCCCCTTCCACCTTCAAAAAAATATATAGTTTTCATAATATTATTTCAAGATTATAAAATATAAATTCTGAAATGTTTTACATACCGAGCAGCTATCGGGGCGCGGTAGTTGAAGATCGCGTTAGGCTCCGGTGCAAGACACCGAATCCTCTCCCATGCCCATACTTGTAAAATAGACACAGAACCGGTAAGACCTACAGCATCCGAAGCTGTGGCGTTACAAAGATTTCTGTACAAATAGCCTAAAACAGCACTTCCCCAACTGATATGAGAACATTGCCCCAAATTTTCTAGGAAAGGCAGATAATGAAGAGCTATCCAATTATTCGAATTAACAGGAAATAATGTACATCCTAGTAAATAAAAAATTACTAAACGAGCACGTATAATGCACGCTTCGTCCGTTGCCGTTTCTTCATTTAACGGTGCTATTATCTCCTGTAAAATACGGACTGAATTTATTCTTGTCCCCCAAATCAGGGGTAAACCCCAACAAATTTTGACACATTATAACGCCGTTGGTAAATGTAATCGGCGTTTCCATACCGGAAAATACCTCCCCATTTATTGGTAGACCACACAATACATTAATGTCTTGTAGAGTCACTGTGGTTTCACCGAAGAGGAGGTGAAAAGTGTGGGTTTCGGGCCTCCAACGCTCAACTAACGCGTTTATTAATGCGTGGTCAATGTACCGATACCCACTATCGAGGATACCGCCGAAGCCCGCTTGACGAATTATACTTTGGACGCGTGGTCCTATCGGATTATCCTTTATAAGCGACCAAAATGAACGATCGGCACATTTTATACTCATTGGGTCCCGATAGTCCTTGGGGCGCTTGAAAACCTCCCTCGCACGATGTTCATTTGCCAAAAACAACACTATACGGTAAAGGGGACCGGGGTGAATCTGATAATTCATGTTTAAACCGTTTAAAAATTTAGTATACAGAAGATGAGTATGAGATATGGGAGCTGATCGATGGTTTATATCATCATCATCTTTTAAATTGATAATTTTACTGTGTATATCAATTGAATTACACTACAATACAATACACTCTATACACTATGAAAAGTTGTGAACTGCAATCCAATGCACGCACTATTCAAACTAGACCTGTTAATATTCCTACCTATATACTGAGCCTGAGGTTGAAGTTGTTTGTACATCACATGTTTTATACTCAAATATAATATTAACAACTCAGGAGGTGATCATGTTTCAAAAATCAACACGTATGGCCCTCATCTCTTCTAAGTTCAATGACTTCTGTCCAAAACTATAGCGATATTCATATATATATATATATATATTCCATATAGCGATATTGATGTATATATATTTTCCATATAGCGATATTCATATATATAGGTGTTTGAGTTGGCGATATTCATATATATATAGGTTCCATATAGCGATATTCATATATATAGGTGTTTGAGTTGGCGATATTGACGTATCTATGTACTTGGAATAGCGATATTGATATATATGTATGTATGAAATGGCAATATTGATTAATATATGTGTTTGGAATGGCGATATTGATATATAACCACTTAATATCGCTATCTCATATCACTATATACCTAGTTTCACTCTTTTCTTCCAAGACCACCTACATGTGATCTTTTGGTGGTCAAACCACCTAATCCTGCAAAAAACTCTGTTTTGTGTTAAACTATTAACATTTAACAGAATCCCATAACCTCACATGAACTAAGTATCCCCTGTAAGTCATTTATATAAAGTCATTTATATAAAGTGAAAATTGCATTTCAAGAAACGCAGCTGCAATGTCAGATTCTAATTGTAAAGAAAATATTCCAGAGTTTTTTGAGTTTTTTGCAGGAATAGGTGGTTTGACCACCAAAAGATCACCTCTAGGTGGGCTTGTATTAAAAGAGTGAAAGTAGGTATATAGTTATTTGATATGGGGATATAATCTGGGACTTTATTCAATATCGCTGTTTAATATGCATATATACATCAATATCGCTGTTTGATATGCATATATACATCATTATCGCCAACTCAAACACCTATATATATGAATATCGCTATATGGAACACCTATATATATGAATATCGCTATAAGGAACATATATATATATATATATATATATGAATATCGCTATCCCATGTATACATATACTTTAATATCGCCACATCATATTCATATATATATATTAACTCATTCAATATCGCCAACTAGAAAATATATATAAAAGAATATCGCCATTTGATGTATACATATACTTTATATATATTGTTTCACAGTATTAAAGTTGCATAGGCTCACATGCATAGTCTCAGTATTATCACATGCATAGGGTCTCAGTATTATCACATGCATAGGCTCAGTATATATATTATATGTTGTAGGTGGGAATATTAACAGCTCGAATAGTTTGAATAGTTATTGTTTCACATGCATAGGCTCAGTAATTCAATTCATACACAGTAAAACTTGCAGAATGGCAAGTCTTATCAAATTAAAAGATGATGATAATATAAACCATCGATCAGCTCCCATATCTCATACTCATCTTCATACTCATCTTCTGTATACCACCTCTCATACTAAATTTTTAAATGGTTTAAACATGAGTTATCAGATTGACCCCGGTCCCCATTGCATGCTGGAGAATTACCGGGGAGTTGTTTGAACATGATGTTTTTCTCAGTTTTAAAGTTTGTATAGGATCATAAGACATTTGAGCTTTCAGGCCACCGCATGTAATCTGGAAGCTACAGTGTTTTAAATAGATCCTATAGTAATGTTGGGTGATGTTGCAGGCAGGTACCTGGTTTTTGTTACGCGTAACCTCTCACGCGTATCCAACCCTTCCCCAATCACAAAACAGATCCCGTATCTGTTTAATCATGAGACCCTGGAGGGGAGCGTTCGGTTGCCTGTTTTCTCACGCGTATCCAGCATTTCTCAAATCACCTAACATCACGGTATCTGCAGAGTCGTCAAAGAATGGGGGGAACAAATGTTTCATATCACAGTACCCCTTGAAGAGTCCTTTTCAAGGACGGGCTTTTGCACGGGAAGTAGTTTTTTTAGCAGATCCTATAGTAATGTTGTGTAATAATGTTGAATGAGTTAATATATATGTTTGTTATATTATATGTTGGGAATATGTTGAATTTTTTATTTACCTATTAATATTGTTTGCTATAATGAAACCGCGAACTAATTGAATAGTATATAAAAAATTACACTACTAACTATAAATCACGGCCATAGCATAGAGGCCTGTTTTACATATATGATGGGAAACAAATAAAGTTATATTACACATTAGCTGGTGTAAAACGAGCTGCATAAAAATCATCCGCCATATGTCGTCTATACTTAGCACATGCCTCTTCAAGGTCTCCATTAACGTTCACTGGCTCGTCATTAACTAGGTTTGCGATTAACATACAAACTAAACCCCCTGAATTAGCTCCCGGGTTTTCTTTAGCATGCTGGCAAACTTCAGTATGTGTGACCATTATTTTATCTATAAATGGCCGTCCCGAATGTTCCCAGTAAGAAATTTGGTCCGAAAAAGATTTGAATAATGATTCAAATTTTACTAGGGTTGGGTAAACCCTAACTTGAATCAAATTTGATCCATCGGAAGTTGTTGAACCAGATGATCCAGCGAAGTACAAAGTAAGGTGAAGTGTCCGCATATCAACACGAACCATGGTCAATGTACCGATACCCACTATCGAGGATACCGCCGAAGCCTGCTTGACGAATTATACTTTGGACGCGTGGTCCTATCGGATTATCCTTTATAAGCGACCAAAATGAACGATCGGCACGTTTTATACTCATTGGGTCCCGATAGTCCTTGGGGCGCTTGAAAACCTCCCTCGCACGATGTTCATTTTCCAAAAACAACACTGTATGGTAAAGGGGACCGGGGTGAATCTGATAACTCATGTTTAAACCGTTTAAAAATTTAGTATACAGAAGATGAGTTTGAGATATGGGAGCTGATCGATGGTTTATATCATCATCATCTTTTAAATTGATAAGACTTGCCATTCTGCAAGTTTAGTTTTACTGTGTATATCAATTGAATTACACTACAATACAATACGCTCTATACACTATGAAAAGTTGTGAACTGCAATCCAATGCATGCACTATTCAAACTAGACCTGTTAATATTCCCACCTATATACTGAGCCTAAGGTTGAAGTTGTTTGTACATCACATGTTTTATACTCAAATATAATATTAACAACTCAGGAGGTGATCATGTTTCAAAAATCAACACGTATGGCCCTCATCTCTTCTAAGTTCAATGACTTCTGTCCAAAACTATAGCGATATTGATGTATATATATTTTCCATATAGCGATATTCATATATATAGGTGTTTGAGTTGGCGATATTCATATATATATAGGTTCCATATAGCGATATTCATATATATAGGTGTTTGAGTTGGCGATATTGATGTATATATGTACTTGGAATAGCGATATTGATATATATGTATGTATGAAATGGCGATATTGATTAATATATGTGTTTGGAATGGCGATATTGATATATAACCACTGAATATCGCTATCTCATATCACTATATACCTAGTTTCACTCTTTTCTTCCAAGACCACCTACATGTGATCTTTTGGTGGTCAAACCACCTAATCCTGCAAAAAACTCTTAGTTAGGTGAGGTACTTGTAAGTTAAATCTCATGAATATATTTTAAGTGAACTCTAGATTCATATCTCTGTGTATTGCTTACGTGGAAATGGTGTTGATCCAATTGCACAGATGACAAAAACAACAATAACATCCATCAAACAATGCATCCAACAACCAGACAACCAAGCAAAACAACTATAAATGAATACTGGTTCGCCAGACAACCAGTTTCAAGCATACCTAACACAAGTTCGAGATATGTATGAACCACAAAAGTAACTAACTTTTAAATAAACATATATCTAAAAAGTGATCTGCAAAACAAATTAAAGACCCATATAGAAATGTTGGGAATCAGACATTAATGCAGCGGAAGATTGGGACTTGGTTGCATCCATATTCATGGTGAGATCGAATTGGATGTGCAGAATGATAATATGAATGCAGAAGGTTCAAAGGAAACAAGTGGACAATTTGTATGAAACTGAATGTGTCTTGATACCGGAAGTTATTGCCGGGAATCAAGATTATATACTTCATCATTTTGGCGGTTATGAATGGCGGGAATAACTGCCTTGCAATTTGAATTATACCCGCTTATCTAACCCGCCATCGTTCTTACATAAGTTATCATAATACCGAATAATGTACATGTTCTAATACTTATACATAATTAACTTAATAAAGTTTAAATAACATTTCTAACATAACCCCCTTAAACTTAATTATGTTTCCTAGCATGCTGCATGACACTCCTGTTTGCTTCTTCAACGGCCTTCCTCGCATGATTGAAATCAAAGCGCCTCCGTTTCTTTTGCAGGTTCCAGGTACCCTCCCATTGGTTTCCGGCATAGAGAGCATAATGATCCGAAGCAGCCTCATCTTGAGCATCACCAGCACTTTTCCTCCTCTCATGGCAGCCGAATGAAGAACCTTCTCCTTCTTTCACCCTCCTTGTCAGACACCTTCTCTTGAACCACTTTAAACCTATAATAATATACTAAGACGTCGAGATACATAGCATAGATAATTCTCATGTATTCACCGTCTTGGTAACATTATCCCAAATCCTTAGCAACCACCGGCCATAAATTGTCATCAGTGACACTCCGGTAGCCACCATCTCGTTCCACTATTACGTATAATCCCAGCAAATCAATCTTTCTTTTATTCGGTGCAAATGGAGGAACCGGCCTTGAAGATATTCCCATTTTGACGTTTAAGAACCACGTCACCATCTCCTCGAACTTTGCCTCCAAAACATGTTTGTATTTGAATACAAAATCCCTGTCATCTATCATATCAAGTAAGGATTTGCAATCGGCGAAATCGTGGAACTCCATGGCTTTGATAATCATCAAACTCCAATCCGTCTCTTGTGATGACAGATTCAATTCTTCGAAATAGGATTTAAGATATCTTTCTTTGAATTCATCATCCACTGTGCTCACATCAAGAATTCCCTGTTTTTCTTTTAGTCCGATTTCCTCTTCCTTTGTCAAGCCGTTCATGTCATTCACGGAATTAATAACCGGTGTTGAGAACATTGGAAAAATTTTGCAAGTATCACCCGACTTGTTAACGGTGTAACCTTGCAACGTTAATTGGTCCAAACTCAACACGTTCCGGTCTAATTCCGGAGAGTAGAATACACTTTGTATTCTCATTGTCTCATTGCTTGATTTTATTTCTACCGCCCCAACCCCTCGAGTAAATAAGAAGTTGTTTTCCCCGGATCTTGTTTCAACCCCCAACTATGTGTTTAATACGTTTAAACACATTCAAATTTCCAGCAATATGATGGGAAAATACAGAACTTACGTACCAGATGTCGCCCCATTGGCCTCCTTCGGTACCGATAACAATCATCTCTTGATGATCATTGATCACTCCTTCTTGTTTCTGTATTCCTATGTTCACTGCTTGATGAATCAGTTGGGTCGCTTCGTCATTTTCTTTTGCCTTACATGAATATATCTGGTGCCCTGGTTGGTGACAATAATAACAGAGTCTCACTCGAGGGATTCGTTTCTCTTTATCGTTCTCTTCGTCTATGCAGTGTTGACATGGCAACATGGTTGATGTGGGTTTGATTTCTGTCTTCCTTCCCAACGGTGCTCTGATACCACTATGTTGGGAATCAGACATTAATGCAGCGGAAGATTGGGACTTGGTTGCATCCATATTCATGGTGAGATCGAATTGGATGTGCAGAATGATAATATGAATGCAGAAGGTTCAAAGGAAACAAGTGGACAATTCGTATGAAACTGAATGTGTCTTGATACCAGAAGTTATTGCCGGGAATCAAGATTATATACTTCATCATTTTGGCAGTTGTGAATGGCGGGAATAACTGCCTTGCAGTTTGAATTATACCCGCTTATCGTTCTTACATAAGTTATCATAATACCGAATAATGCCAATGTTCTAATACTTATACATAATAAACATAATAAAGTTTAAATAACATTTCTAACAAGAAACAGAAATGCAATCTCCCAGACATTTTTCAATCTTCCTAGTTATGATCATAAACAGAAATGCAATCTTCACGTTGCCAAAGTAAACATCGCCAATTGGCTTTATATCCTTTGTCATTTTGAGACAATGAGGAATACACAACAAACACCATCAGATTCTCTAATAGAATTTGAGTGCACTCATGCATGATACACCTTGCTTTCTTTATTGAAGAACATCTTACAAATTACTTTAAACACTATTTCAATATTTACAACTCATCATACCATTTTCGTCAGGTGGTTTAAATGTGTCAACTCAATATTAATATCAGGTCATAAGATGGAAAAATACCATAAAACATATATTCAAGTTTATACTAAAAAACAAGTTGACATGAGTTTTCTAAGCATACAGTTTACTAGTTTCTAAAACCTCGAAAATCATGCTTCTTAGTCTCCTTATATTCTAGTGCAGCAGGACACCGTGTACGTAATATAAATTCATCTCTAAACAAAATTGTTTTGTTACAAAACTGTATTGTCCTTTGACATAACCTTGTTCTCATGCTTTTATTTATTATAACTAGGTGTTGTTATTGTTTCCCCTAAAGTTGTTAAGATCTATATCTATCGTGATACATTATCTTATCTTCAAAATATATTGTTTAACTGCAAAAGTAAAAAATGGAATTCAAGTTCAGGAACCAAGTAGCCCTGGTGCAAGGCCATTAGAATCACAATTGATCATTACTTTAACCTCTAACTTAAATATACAACTAACTGATTATTATATTTATGTTGAAGCTTATAAGTTGCTATCACAACATCTTTGTAAATACCCTTATTTTGCCCACTAGAACTTATCAGTTATCAAACAATTTTGTTGATGTGACTACAACTTACAGTTCATAAAACAATGCATCCAAAAACACATGTGGCACTATAACTTCACCATAGGTATTCTATGAAATTTTGATGGGATAGTTGTGACTTGTGAGGTATTCTTTGAATATTGTACGGTTGTCAAGTACAGTGATCAAATGGAGCATGATTGACAAATTATATAAGGGTGGAGGGTATAATGTTCGGTGGGTGGGTGATTGAGTAAGAGTCACCGATCGGTGACCACCCCCACTTGTTTGAGTCACCGAAATTTTGAATGTTTTCGGTGTATATTCAACGATGCGGGAAGAGGAGGGAAGGAGGAGGGAGGGAGGTTCAATGGTGGGTCCCAACCCCTTTCAACCAATCACAATTTTTTTATTTTTTAATCTACTCAAACACCCTAGAGTGATTAACCATACCCCGTGATTGAATGCAAAATGGGGAGTGAAATGTGGAGTTGACATGACATAATATTATTGGGTAGGATTTCACTCAATCACCCTAGAGTGATTAACCATACCCTCCACCCTAAGTAAAAAAAAACAAAGTTTTTCTATGTTTTCATCTTTTAGAGGCACTCTTTGATGTCTCATTAATACATCTGCCGAAATTTATAATTTTTGTTCCCAAAATTGATTAACAATCAAAATATTTTATTATAGATAACGTGCCTTTAAACTTAGCGATTGATTATATCAAGCAACTAAGTTAAACAACGTTACGTTGGCGGAGTTTATTACTTCAGTGGTATGGTGCATTCGACATCTTGTCGCGCAAGATTGCATTCGCTTTTTTTTTACTCAAGAGTTGCACTTTTAATTGGTACCTTGTATGGTTTTGTTTATAAGTCATAGAAAGTCGGTTTTGCTATATTATTACGTTAAAGCGCCCATCCACCGGACGGGTACTAGGTAAAAAAGGTGCATAACTAGCCATTTCAACAATATCACTGGAATTCAAATAAAAAATATTGAAAATTCAGTTCTTGTAAGAGTAAGACCACAAAACTTTAGTTGACCAGATTGAAATTAAAATAAATTACAACTCGTGTTGTGAATTTACATCGAGATAGTTGGTAAACGGGCCACAAGCTGCGTCGCTACCCCTTTTTAAATAGCAAAACTAAGTCTTTTAAAAACTACGTCCATAGATCTCGGGGTCATAACATTACTATGCATGACCCTTTTAACTCGACTAAGTAGGTCCACAGCCTCTGGCGCCAGAAAACCAAAAGTATCAAAAGCAAATTGGATAAATACGTGCTGGTTGTCAAGGCACGCATACAAGAGTTCTTCTAGATTGTTCATGGGGCTTTCTTTTTTCTTCAACGTTAACCTTTCTTCATAAGTTTTTAATCTACCAATAGCTTCGTCTAGAGTCATCATGTCTAGATTGGAGTATTGCTCGATCGATGCAACTATTTGAATAAATCTATCTGGCACAGCGTTTAAAAGTTTTCGTACCATAGTGGATTGATTCAATGTTGTTCCAAATTCACTCGCCCTTGTAACAATGTTGTTTATCCTTGCGGAGAACGAATCTATAGTATCGTCTTCTTTCATCTGTAACAACTCGAACTCTGACATGAGTGTGTGCAAACACGCCTTTTGCACTCGGTCTACACCAACATGTCTCGTCTTCAATGTGTTCCATATCTCTTTTGTTGTTTTGCAATTTTCCACTTGCAAAACCATATCTTCCGGTATCGCCTGGAACAAATATGCAATCGCTGCTTTGTCTTTTTTTTCACACCCTGTTGCATTGCTTCTGTGTGTTCTATCATCTCCCAGAGTCCATTTACTTCTAGTATAGTTTTGATGTGTATTGCCCATACCGTATAATTTGTAGGTTTTAAAATTGGACAATGGCAGTGAGTCGGAGATCCCACATCCTTGTGAATTACAATTTGTTGACCCGAACCGCTCGGTGTATCAGACATGTTTCCGAACAATTTTCACTTTCACAAAATGTGGAAACAAACAAACTTACTTTCTTGTTTCTTATAATTTCCTGACCACCAATACGAACCAATTATACCGGTAAAATTCAATTCCCTTGAATTCAATAAACTTTCAAATGTTTAACCCGCGAATAACCACAATGCGTAATAACTGGATTCCTGACTATCAAATTCACACGATAAACCTAGATTTCTAACCGTAGTTCGATAACCGTGAACCGAAAAAACTAAAACTTGCGAATTGAAAATTAGAATGATGAAACCTGATCGCGAATGACTTCCTGCGATTCGTTGCCTTGCAATTCCCAATGCCTAGAGCCTAGTGCTCTGATACCAATTGTTGGCCCCAATCGATCTTAGATCTCTAGAACATGAATCAAATATAACAAATTGAACTTGAATATAACTTGAATCTTTGAATACATGTATGTATTATAATTGAAATCTAAAGCCCTATTTATAAGTAACTAAAAAAAGGTGCGATTGTAGAGGCCTGTCTCTTCACAAACAGGTGCATCTCTTTATCTTGTGGATGTGATTGTACTTGAAGAGGTGCGTCTCTTTCTTTTCCTTTAAAGCATCGATCAAAGGGTGTGTGCAAAGGACACATCGATTCCTTTAGGGAGTTAGTTGGGAGTTGCTTATCAACTTCTGTATTGTCACATCTAGTACCCGTACTTCATAACTATCCTAATATTATCTTTATACTATATACATAAAAACCCTTGAACTCTAGGATGTGTAGGGATTAATAATTTCAGTAAGAAGGCGTTTTCTTTGATTTTTTTTATCTTCAAACATTCGATTCATCAATCACAAGATTCGCGAGATGTACGTCTTATCTGTGGCGCAGATTGGTGCGACGACATCAGGCGACTGCTGCTGAGGGGTGGGAACATCGGGCGACGACGACTGAGGGGTGGGGACATCAGGCGATGGCAGCTGAGGGGCAGGGAAATCAACAACCGTTGTGGTTAAGTGACGGGGAGGGATCTCGCCATCGCTGATGGAGTTTGTACTGCTGTCGAAGGTGGTAGGAGAGTTTTTATTTTTCGCCATATGAATTTGAGTATCTTTTTTATTCGAATTTTGGGTTAACGTGAGTTAGTATACCTTAAACATGTGGATTTGAGATTCATTCTTATATATGCTATATAGACAAGCTAGAATGCTCACCGACATAATTTGTGTTGACGGATATCTTATAAATGTTGTAGGAAATGTTTGATGATGCTATCACAAGAAAACTACTTGGGGTGGTTCTGGATACTCACCTAGGTTAACTATGCATCTGTGTGTTTTAGTTACGAAATTCTCGCTTGTATTTCCTTCAGGGCCGTCTCGAAGAATACTAAAAATATTTTTGCCCTGGACGAGTATTAGAATCGGGCCCCAAAAAATTCCAACTTCTAGCGTAATGCATTGGCGCACCTTTGATTTGTTTTTTTATTTGGTTTAAGTTTATAATTTAAATAGACTATTGTATAATTGGGTAAATGGTAAATGGAAATGAGTTTAACTAAAACATGGTTTAAATGTATAGCGCGCCTAAAATAAATCAGATGTTAATGAGAGAGTGAGCCAAATGTCACGGAGTTAGTCTTTCAACTCGCGTGCGACCTTAGAACACGGTCTAAGTAAGCCTAGCCGACTTAGTGTCGTTGGGTTTTGGTTATGAAAGTTGATAAAGGGAACGTTGGATCGCAAGGAAGTTGCTTGTAATACTTGAACACAAGTATACAAGATAAAAGCTTTGTATCAACAAAGGGAGATTACAAGTGTGTTAGGAAACTTTATTGTATTTGTTGTTAAAAATAGTTTAAGGCACTTAGAATTAATTCCGTCAACACGAACCGACCGACGAACCGTCCCAGAAGCACTAAATATGTAGACCGAGAAAGAAAAAAAAATCAAGCTTCTAAATTCTTTGATTAAAGATCACGACAAGGTAACAAGACTTTAAAATGTTAGCTGGACATTATGGAGTATACAAGATACAAAGTCAAAGAATTGTGTTAATAAGATAATACATCTTATTAACACATTAAAAATCTTTTCTATGAAAATGCTTCAATAAGAAAAAGAAAAAGAAATCTTTCTTTTGGAAAAGCATCCATCAAAAAGTAAAAACAAAGGAATCTTTTCCTTTTGATTCTTTTCATCAGAAAAGATAATATCTCAAATTGGAGATCTCATCAGAAAAGGAAGCAAGTTGGTGAAAAATGAAGATAAGCCACATTAAAATAATGGATGGGCACACAAATCAACTTTCCATCATCCAATCACATTTGAGATAGGATCATGAATTTCTCTATAAATACATAATTCCTACGAAGGAATTATGTGTGTCTTGTATTGTAATATTGCATATAGAGTTTTTCTTGATAGTTTACCCCCTGGTTTGGCCCAGGGGGTGACATTTATATTCAAGTTTATTCTCGGATCGACCCCTTTTTCTTTGTTTAATAAGAATTAACCATTGAAGATATATCACTCTCATTGTCTCTATTTTTATTCTTTGAATGTTTATATACTTCACAAACACCCGTCTCAACGAGCGAAGAAAGTCGCACCATTTCAACAGGGGCGCCAAAGGGGACCAACAAAGTGTGTTAGATGTTTACAAGTATTTGGGGGATGCTTCAAATGATCCCCCATGATCCCTATTTATACTACATTGTCACCATCTAGAGTGTTCTATATCTAGAACACTCCTTACAAAATATCATGCCTAAATATCTAAGATATTTGTTACTAAATATCATGATATTATGTTGAATTCTGGAGGGTTCTTGTAGCAGATTTTTAGGGCTGTTTTGACCAGCTTTCTCCAGCGTTTTCTAGACCCTTCTTGGCTGCATTTTGGTCCTCATATTATCCCCACGTTGCTGGAATAATACTGGTTGTTCCGGAACCTTCCGGGCAGCTCCAAACGCGACTAGATAGCCCCGGAAACTTCTAGAATGCTGAAATTTTGAGCTGAATTTATGCGGGGCGTGACATCAATTTCGTCATTCAAGTTCGGTTTTGGCCCATTGTTGCAAGCCATCTACATTATGTCACTAAGCGAAGCAAAAAGACTCGGTTTAAGGATTACCCCACAAGAAGGTTGGATTAAAGCCGCTGATGGAGAACCCATACTGATCGAGGGTATTGCATGGGGCGTAAAGGCCAACATCGGGGAATGGGCAGGCAAGTTACACTTCTCGATTGTACCAATCGACAACTACGACATCATACTCGGGATGGATTTTTTTTGAGAAAGAGAATGTCTTCCCAGCACCATTTCTAAATACACTTTACATCCTCAAAGGAGATGAAGTGTACGCCACACCCTTGGAGTCCAACATAAGGAACCGAGGCAAAACGTTATCCGCAATACAACTCATGAAAACTCGTGAGGCATTCGGGCATCGCAACGAGGACGTTGCGAATTTAGGTGGGGGAGGATGTCACGCCCTGCATAAATTCAGCTCAAAATTTCAGCATTCTAGAAGTTTCCGGAGCCATCTAGTCGCGTTTGGAGCTGCCCGGAAGGTTCCGAAACAGCCCGTATTATTCCAGCAACGTGGGGATAATATGAGGACCAAAATGCAGCCAAGAAGGGTCTAGAAAACGCTGGAGAAAGCTGGTCAAAACAGCCCTAAAAATCTGCTACAAGAACCCTCTAGAATTCAACATAATATCATGATATTTAGTAACAAATATCTTAGATATTTAGGCATGATATTTTGTAAGGAGTGTTCTAGATATAGAACACTCTAGATGGTGACAATGTAGTATAAATAGGGATCATGGGGGATCATATGAAGCATCCCCCAAATACTTGTAAACATCTAGCACACTTGTAATCTCCCTTTGTTGATACAAAGCTTTTATCTTGTATACTTGTGTTCAAGTATTACAAGCAACTTCCTTGCGATCCAACGTTCCCTTTAGCAACTTTCAGA
The DNA here is from genome assembly GCA_030545235.1 of Helianthus tuberosus. NCBI lineage: Eukaryota > Viridiplantae > Streptophyta > Magnoliopsida > Asterales > Asteraceae > Helianthus > Helianthus tuberosus. Next base: position 57,766,236 of record CM060364.1, read on the forward strand.
ACCAAAACCCAACGACACTAAGTCGGCTAGGCTTACTTAGACCGTGTTCTAAGGTCGCACGCGAGTTGAAAGGCTAACTCCGTGACACTAAGCCAAAAAATGTTTTAAAATTAGTTATCCCGAGCGCTGTGACCGAGACACAATGGGAGACACAATGGGAACTTGGTCGGCTATAAGCTCAATTTAGTAAGGGATTGATAAGGTACACGTATAGTACCACTATCGCTATAGCAACCAAAAGAGAAAACACATACAAAATAAAGGATATCAACACGTGCTCGATTTGTTGATTTTTTTTATTTAACTCAAAACAATGAATGATTTCATTAGGTTTAATTTTGAATTAAATAAAAAAAAGAGTAAAGTGCCATTTTAGTCCCTGTGGTTTGAGCCATTTTGCCAGTTTAGTTCAAAGTTTTCATTTTTAACCTGTGGGTCCAAAAAGGTTTCACCATTGCCATTTTAGTCCACTGGGTTAACTTCATCCATTAATTCTGTTAACAAGAAGGGCAATTCGGTCATTTTATATGTAATTCTGTTAACTAGAAGGGCAATTTGGCCATATAAAATGACCGAATTGCCCTTCTCGTTAACAGAAAAAATAAATGAACTTAACCCAGTGGACTAAAATGGCAACGGTGAAACCTTTTTGGACCCACAGGTTAAAAATAAAACCTTTGAACTAAACTGGCAAAATGGCCCAAACCACAGGGACTAAAATGGCATTTAACTCTAAAAAAAAGTGATAGATATAAGAAAGAAAATAAATCCCGCCCGCTACCGCTACCCGTGAGGTGAACTTTATTACGTGAACTTTAATTTGCAAATGAAATCCAAATGAAATTAAAAAAGTAAATCAAAAGTTGCCCACAGCAGGTATCGATCCTGCAACCAATCAATCAAATGGATTATGATCCCTAAAAAAGCCCACTCGGACAGATGGATTTTACAATCTTTGTTTGTTTCATGTAGTATATATAATTTATATAAATAAAGTATATATCATTTTTTAAAATTTCAGGCCCTTTTACGATTTTGGCCCTGAGCGGACTCCCACCCAGCACTTGCTCAGGGCCGGCCTTGATTTCCTTTTTGAACATTGTAATGTTTGATTCGATGATATGAAAAATGAAATTTTAAATTTTAATATATTATTGCAATTTAGTGTTATGATGTATTTGAGTAATCTATTATGTCTCACTTCGATATTTTTACCATCGGTTGGGGTGTGACACCAAAGGATTCAAAGGACCACAAAGAAACCAATATACGTTTCAACTTCCATCATCACGTAAATAAACGAACCAAATAATCTGCATAAACCAAATTGTCTCAGATGAAACAATAAGTCCATCTTCATCCAACAATAGATTACTAGTTCCTCAACCAAAAAGAAAACAAAGTCTAGTCTTAAGCAAAACAAAGAGCTCAAAAAATAACATAGAAAAACAACATACACCACAATCAAACCCCAAACAAACAAACCGTGCAAAAAAAAAAAAAAAACAACCGAAAAAAGGCCTTAAAGGCCTAGCCGGTGTAAAAGCAACACGCAACCACAGACCCACTCATGAAACAGGTCAAAGACGAAGTTTTTTTTGCAGAAATAGGGGGTTTGAACCCCCAAAGAGTGCTTTTAGGTGGTCTGTAATTTTTTGAGTGTTCATAGGTAGTTCACCCTTTCAAACAGCGAACTTCTCTCCAAATTCCTGCAAAAGCTGCATGTCCCTGCAAAAGTCTGAACTTATCTGTAAGGACCTTCAAAAAATGTCCCAAAATGACCCGTATGTAAAAACCCGGACCCCTGAAACCCTACTGTGCATGAAAAACCAAGAAAAACAGATTTTCGGTTCTCACGCGGGCCGCGTAAGAGTAAGCCTAGGCTTACGCGGGCCGCGACAGATCATAAAATCTCCGGATCAGTTTGCCAGGCCACGTGGAGGCCACGTGGAGGCCACGTGGAGGCCACGTGGAGGCCATGTGGCAAACCTAGGTGTGACACGCTAGCCCTAGTCTACGTTTAGGAGGCCCTCCCGGGCCGCGTAAGATCAACAGGGGGCTTACGCGGGCCGCGTAAACCCCAATTTTTTGCTATAAATTGCTTGGATCATGAGCAGTTCAGTGGTGTCGAAAACTTTTCTCAAAAACGAAGATACACTGCTCAAATTCGAAATTTAAGATAACAAGGCGCTGGTACGATACAGGGTATTAACTCGATCGCTGCTACGATTCAATGTCCGATCGATTGAAACTATCCAATGGATGTTTAAGTGCTGCCCAAATTAGGGCTATACTTTGTCATTCGTCGTGAATTCGATGGATGTTTAAGTATTGCACTTTGTCATTCGTTGTGAGGGTTTTAATCTCGTGAGTTATCGTAAATGCTGTATTAGTTACTAACCTAGTCGTGTGCATTGTTAAATTAGGTTATCAGGCTTATCAGTAGGCTAAACTCTGCCCATTAAACTTGCAATGTGAGTCATTCTCTTTTTATCAACAATGCTTTACAATACTCCAATCATTTTCAAAAGTTATAATTACAGGGATTAAGTCGTGGTTATCTTAATCACTGGCTAGTGGGGTATTGTGCACATTACTAATTTCTCACGGTTAGGCTAATAAATCCTAACAGTGATAATCATCACTACTTGGGTGAAAGGACCCAATAGTGGTATGACCATCGTCACCAGGAGGTGACACGGCGCCAGATAAAAATAAGATAGAAGCCATTGTAATCGCTCTTATGCTATAATTTATAACTACGTGTCGTTTTATCAAATTGAGTGACTCGCCAGTATTTCCCCGCTGATAAAATATTTTTAAAACATGTTTCAGGTGACTACAGTGAACCAAGAAAAAGTGCTACGGAGCACTAAACAAAGCTTGAAGTAGTGGCTCAGTTAAACAAATAAACATGTTTTATAAATCAGGGAATTTCCTTGTATAATTCCTCTATTGTAAATTACGGGGTTTATCCCGAATTATGAAATAAAATAATCGGGCATTTCAAGTTTAAAAAGATCCTGTTAAATCTTCCGCTGTCAACTCAAATATTAAATACCACAGGTTTCTGCCCCGCGGCTCCTGGACCGGGTAAAACCAGGACGGGGGCCGTGACAGAAAAAGGTGGTATCAGAGCCACTGATTTAAGCCAATTAAGTATCTAGAAATACTTAATTTTTTCTCTGCTATCATGTGATTATGTGTTTCCGTGTTATTTGACTATTTGTTTACAGTATGGGTAAGCAAAGACTTTCGGACATCTATCGTCAGTTAGATAGTTCACCAAAAGATAAGGGAACTTCATTTCAATCAAATTCCTCAAGATACTCAGCAGATACTGAGGAAGGAATATTTGTTCGTAAGGCACAGTTTGAGAAACCCCTTACCATTAAGAAAAGAAGTTGGATTATTAGAAAAAGTCAAGAGAAAATAAAGAAGTCACAACCAAAAGGAGTGATGAGTAATAAGGAAACTCAGGAAATAGGCAATAATCCACTAGGGGAAAATGAAGTAGATGAACAATGGGCAAATCTCTATATGTTAGCCACTACAACAGCAAATGTTAACTTTTAAACTGCCAACACCCTGACCTAGTATTAGCACCCATATCATCCATAAGCCAGAAACTTTGCATATTTGATAAACAACCTAGTAAGAAAAGATAGAATAAAGGCATGTTGAGCATAATATTCCAAGATAGACTAAAATGCATAATCCCTAGTATATTTTAAATTTCAGTTGTAATTTGTAATAAATATATATATATATATATATATATATATATATATATATAACAATATTTTGTTTTAATCAATCTGTTTGTATAAACGTATTAGATATTTGTAATTAATACTTAAATTTTTTATTACCTCTCTATGATTATTCAATTTACAAAATTTTAACCTAGAGTTTTGTGTGTTTCTTCATATCTGCTAAACAACATGAATAAGTTGTCTGAAGCTCTTCAGAATCTCAATCTCTGTTATGTTAATGTGGAAGTTTCCAGAGACTTTACCGGTTATTGTGCCGACATCGAGGAACCTATGGAATTCCAAGCTCAATCCCCGGAGAAACCAAAGCCTAAGAAGAGAAGAAGAATTGTGGGCTGGAGGCGTGTACGCAGGAAGAAACCAGCAACTAGGAAAGTTGCTAAAACGGAGGACCCAATGGATAAAGGAAAAGGAATAGAAATCGGGGAAAGCTCCAACCAAGCCGAGGAAATGCCATTGTGGGAAGAATTGGACCGCAAGTTGGCAGACTGTGATATCCTTAAGCCTGTCAATGAAAACCTCTTTACTTATCCTGCTGAAACCCAACTCCCAATGAATTTGGAACCAGCCATCCCAGATCCCCTTGTCAGCACCCAACCTCTAGGAGAGATGGAAGAATGGTGGACCAATGACTGGCAGTTCCAGAATCTTTTAAATAACCCTTCTACCTTTTTCCCTCAGTTTGACCCAGAGCCTGCACCAAATCCCCCGATGAGCAACGAGAACCTGGCTGAACTCCGCCATTTTGACGAGGAGCTGGTGGATGCAGGGAATCGAATCCGGGAGGTGGGAGAACAGATCTCCTGAAAGTATGACTAAAGGGAACGTCGTTTCTGAAAATGCCAGCTGATGGGATAGTATGGGATGGTGGAAGCATATGTTTAATAATAAAATAATAATCAAAATATAATTATGTGAAATAACCTAAAAATAAAACTTTTGTAAGATAGCAGGTGTGTACGGAAGCATATTATAATGGAAGTCAAGAAATCGACAGTTTTGGCTATATGTGTTGGTGTGATTATGTGTGATTGTTTTGTTATGTTTGATTATTAATTATTTTCTGCTAATCACTTATATATATTAATTACCAGATGGAACACGCTGGTAATGAACCCGTTAACGAAGTTAATCAATCTGAACAAAACCATGAAGATCAATTTCTGAATAGGCAAGATATCGAGAATATCGTTGCTCAGGGAATAGCCAATGCTATTCCAACAATCCTTGCTGCTGCTCGAAATCCAGTTGAACCTCAACAAGTTATTCCTAGCAAACGTACACACGGCGACAATTTCAGTAATAGTGTAAACGGAGGCGGTAACCATACTAATAACGACAACGATGGGATGCAAGCCCCACTCCTTAAGAAAATGAAAGCTGCAACGCCTGGTTGCACTTACAAGGAGTTTCTTGCCTGTAAACCGGTTGAATTTGCAAGCAACGAAGGGGCAACTGCTGCACTGCGTTGGTTAGAGAAAACCGAAGCAGTAATTAAAATAAGTAAATGTGCCGAGGAAGACAAAGTCATGTACGCGTCGCATCTTTTTAAAGAAGGGGCGCTAGAATGGTGGAATACGGTGCTTCAAGCCAAGGGAAGCGATGTGGCCTATGCCATGAGCTGGGAAGAATTTAAGAGACTGGTGGAAAGAAAATTTTGTCCCGAGTATGAAAAGGAACAAATGGCGAATAAATTCTTGAACCACCGAATGGTGGATGTAGACTGTCGAGGGTATACTTCGGCATTCTTCGAGTATGCTAGAGTTGTACCAACCCTGGCTTCGCCAGAGCCGGTGCTTATTTCCCGCTATATTTGGGGATTGATTGGCGAAATCCGTGATATCGTTAAAGCTGCGAGACCTCGCACTATTGATGATGCTGTGGAATTGGCTAACACCCTAACTGACGGACTAGTACGCATAAGAGAGGAAAACCAGAAAAAGGAAGTGGCCCAAAAGATTACCCAAGGATTCCGTATGGGTAACCGTAGTAATTTCAAGAAAAAGGGAACTGGGCAATCTTCCACTGTTCCATTTTGCAATACCTGCAAAAGAAAGCATTTTGGAAGATGCAAAGGGTATTGCAATTTCTGCAAAATTCCGGGGCATCAAGAGGAAGATTGCAGGAAGAAGAAAGCAACAATCTGCTACAACTGCAGAGAAGCTGGAAATTTTAGGCCAGACTGCCCAAAATTGGTAAAACCAGCTGATAACAAAGCCAAACCTGCTGAAGGAACTACCAAGAGAAACGTACGAGCCTTCCAGTTGACTACTCAGGAAGCAGAGCTAATCCCTGACGTTATAGCTGGTACATTCCTAGTTCACGACGTTTATGCAAAAGTATTATTTGACTCTGGTGCAAACCAAAGTTTTATAAATACTTCATTCTGCCAAGCTCTTAACTTACCCTTAACCAACCTTAGGCAGATTTTTACAGTCGAAACAGCGGATGTGAATTCTGTTAACATAAATAAGGTTTTGAAAGAAGGAAAGATAGAACTCTTAGGCCATAAGTTTTCTGCAAACCTGTTACCTATGAATTTAGCTGGATTCGATGTGGTGTTAGGAATGGATTGGTTAGTAGCCAACCATGCTCGAATCCTATGTGATAAAAATTTCACAGAAATTCATACACCCACAGGAGAATTAGTGGTGATTACAGGAGATAAGCCATGAAAGCCACTCAAATTCATTTCAGTAATGAAGTTGGCCAGTTATTCAAGAAAACAAGAAGTAGTGTATATGATTTCGGTAATCATTAACACGAAAAGTAAGGAACTTAAAGAAATTCCTGTAATAGCAGAATACCCAGATGTATTCCCAGAAGAACTACCGGGATTACCACCTAATAGGGAAGTCGAATTTAGAATTCATTTAATTCCTGGAACTACACCGATAGCTAATGCACCTTATCGGTTAACACCCACCGAAATGCTAGAATTGAAAAATCAATTAGATGAATTACTAAGTAAATGATTCATACAACCGAGTTCATCTCCGTGGGGAGCTCCAGTGTTGTTTGTAAAGAAGAAAGATGGTTTGATGTGAATGTGTATCGATTATATGGAATTGAATAAGGTTACAATTAAGAACCGATACCCATTACCTAGGATTGATGATCTTTTCGATCAACTTCAAGGAGCTAGATACTTTTCTAAGATCGACTTGCGCTCCGGATACCATCAGTTGAAAGTACAAGAAGAAGACATACCTAAAACTGCTTTCAGAACTAGGTATGGTCATTACGAGTTTACAGTCATGCCCTTTGGATTAACAAATGCTCCTGCACATTTATGGACATGATGAATAGAATCTGTAAACCGTATTTGGATAAATTTGTAATTGTCTTCATCGACGATATACTTATTTATTCCAAAAGCCAGGATGAACACCGTCAGCACTTGCATGCACTCTTAACTTTGTTAAGAAAAGAGAAGCTTTACGCCAAATTCTCAAAGTGTGAATTTTGGCTACAAGAGGTACAATTTTTAGGACACATGGTGAATCATGAAGGTATTCATGTAGATCCCTCCAAAATAGAAGCGATCACCAAATGGAAAGCCCCACAAACAGCTATGGAAGTTAGAAGTTTTCTAGGGTTAGCTGGTTACTATAGACGATTCATTAAGGATTTTTCCAAGATAGCTGTGCCATTAACTAAGCTAACCTATAAATCAGTTAAGTTTGAATGGGGACCTAGGCAAGAAGAGGCCTTTAGGATTTTAAAGCAAAAGCTAACAAACTCCCCAATTCTAGCCTTGCCAGAAGGAACAGAGGATTTTGAAGTTTACTGCGATGCTTCTAAGCTAGGATTAGGATGAGTGCTAATGCAACGCAAGAAAGTAATTGCGTATGCCTTGAGACAATTGAAAAAGCACGAAGAAAATTATACGACACATGACTTAGAATTAGGAGCCATAATTTTTGCCCTTAAAATTTGGAGACACTATCTGTATGGAAGTAAGTTTACTGTCTATACAGATCATAAGAGCTTAAGATACATATTTGGGCAAAAAGAATTAAACATGAGGCAAAGAAGATGGATGGAAATTCTAAGTGACTACGACTATGATATTCAATATCACGAAGGAAAGGCGAACGTAGTTGTAGATTCCTTAAGTCGGAAGTATCATGAAAAGCAAAAACGAGTTCGTGCTCTTAGATTAAATCTACAGTTAGATTTAATGGAACAACTGAAAAATATTCAAGAAACAACAATCAAGGATGATGCTGAAGGAATGAAGGGACGAGTAAAAGAATTAGAGCAAGGAAGAGATGGAATTTGGAGATTCCACAAGAAAAGGATTTGGGTACCTAAACAAGGAGAATTAAGAAATAAGATTTTAGAGGAAGCCCATAATTCTAGGTATACCATGCATCCTGGTAACAATAAAATATACCAAGATTTATAGAATAACTTCTGGTGGATAGGCATGAAAAAGGACATAGCTAGATATGTTTCTAAATGTCTTACTTGTTCACAAGTTAAGGCAGAACACCAGAAACCTTCAGGTTTACTACAACAAATAGAAATGCCTATATGGAAATGTGAACTTATAACCATGGACTTTGTTACTAAGTTGCCCAAAACCCGAAAAGGTAATGACGCAATTTGGGTAATTGTGGATCGATTAACCAAATCAACTCATTTTCTACCCACGAAGGAAACCTTTAGCATGGAAAGGTTAGCCAGATTATACGTAGATGAAGTAGTATCCTTACATGGAGTTCCTCTCTCCATTGTGTCAGATAGGGATAGTCGTTTCACTTCCCATTTATGGACAAGTTTCCAAGAAGCAATGGGAACCCGACTAAATTTAAGCACTGCATACCACCCGCAAACAGACGGACAAAGTGAAAGGACGATCCAAACCCTGGAGGACATGCTTAGGGCATGTGTGATAGATTTTGGTGGAAACTGGGATAACCACCTACCCTTAATTTAATTCTCCTATAATAATAGTTATAATGCAAGCATCGAAGCTGCCCCATTTGAAGCACTGTATGGGCGAAAATGCAGAACTCCAGTCTGTTGGGCAGAAATAGGAGAAAGTCAACTATCAGGTCCAGAAATTGTGCAAGAGACCACCGATAAGATCACTCAAATTAAGGAAAGATTGAAAACGGCTCGAGATCGCCAAAAGAGTTATGCAGATAATCGACGCAAGCCGTTAGAATTCCAAGTTGGAGACAGAGTACTCTTAAAAGTTTCTCCTTGGAAAAGAGTAGTTCGATTCGGAAAGAAGGGAAGGCTAAGTTTCTCCAGCAAATAGGACCAGTCGCCTATCGCTTACGACTACGACTACCAGAAGAGTTAGCCTGGGTACATGATGTATTTCATGTATCCAATCTTAAGAAATGTCTATCTGACGAATCCCTGGTAGTACCTCTCCAAGACATAGAGGTAAATGAGAAATTGAAGTTCGTAGAGAAACCACTTCAAATAGAAGACAGAAAAATCAAGTTTCTCAAGCACAAGCGACTAGTACTGGTCAAAGTCAAGTGGGAGTCAAAAAGAGGACCCGAATACACCTGGGAGCTGGAATTAGAGATGAAGTGAAAGTATCCTCACTTATTCCAATAAATCTCGAGGACGAGATTTTAAATAAGGTGGGGAGGATGTAAGAACCTTCAAAAAATGTCCCAAAATGACCCGTAAGTAAAAACCCGGACCCCTGAAACCCTACTGTGCATGAAAAACCAAGAAAAACATATTTTTGGTTCTCACGCGGGCCGCGTAAGAGTAAGCCTAGGCTTACGTGGGCCGCGACAGATCATAAAATCTCCGGATCAGTTTGCCAGGCCACGTGGTAGACCTAGGTGTGACACGCTAGCCCTGGTCTACGTTTAGGAGGCCCTCGCGGGCCGCGCAAGATCAAGAGGGGGCTTACGCGGGCCGCGTAAACCCCAAATTTTTGCTATAAATTGCTTGGATCATGAGCAGTTCAGTGGTGTCGAAAACTTTTCTCAAAAACGAAGATACACTGCTCAAATTCGAAATTTAAGATAACAAGGCGCTGCTACGATACAGGGTATTAACTCGATCGCTGCTACGATTCAATGTCCGATCGATTGAAACTATCCAATGGATGTTTAAGTGCTGCCCAAATTAGGGCTATACTTTGTCATTCGTCGTGAATTCGATGGATGTTTAAGTATTGCACTTTGTCATTCGTTGTGAGGGTTTTAATCTCCTGAGTTATCGTAAATGCTGTATTAGTTACTAACCTAGTCGTGTGCATTGTTAAATTAGGTTATCAGGCTTATCAGTAGGCTAAACTCTGCCCGTTAAACTTGCAATGTGAGTCATTCTCTTTTTATCAACAATGCTTTACAATACTCCAATCATTTTCAAAAGTTATAATTACAGGAATTAAGTCATGGTTATCTTAATCACTGGCTAGTGGGGTATTGTGCACATTACTAATTTCTCACGGTTAGGCTAATAAATCCTAACAGTGATAATCATCACTACTTGGGTGAAAGGACCCAATAGTGGTATGACCATCGTCACCAGGAGGTGACACGACGCCAGATAAAAATAAGATAGAAGCCATTGTAATCGCTCTTATGCTATAATTTATAACTACGTGTCGTTTTATCAAATTGAGTGACTCGCCAGTATTTCCCCGCTGATAAAATATTTTTAAAACATGTTTCAGGTGACTACTGTGAACTACGGAAAAGTGCTACGGAGCACTAAACAAAGCTTGAAGTAGTGGCTCAGTTAAACAAATAAACATGTTTTATAAATCAGGGAATTTCCTTGTAAAATTCCTCTATTGTAAATTACGGGGTTTATCCCGAATTATGAAATAAAATAATCGGGCATTTCAAGTTTAAAAAGATCATGTTAAATCTTCCGCTGTCAACTCAAATATTAAATACCACGGGTTTCTGCCCCGCGGCTCCTGGACCGGGTAAAACCGGGACGGGGGCCGTGACATTATCTCTGAACATCGCTGATTGGAACAGCCAACTTCTGAAAGTCGCTTTTGAAACTGAGTTCTTATTAAAATTCGCTGTTTGAAACAAATACAATAATGAACTTCGCTGTTTGAAACTGAGATGTTATTGTATATCGCTGATTGATAACAATACTTCCCCAAATTCGTTGTTTTGAACCAATTATACAAATATGTTATTAAACCTCTTAGAAGCATTAATGTGGTGTTCACGTGATTTTTTGCAGAAATTATTGATGACATACATGCAGGTCAAAGACATAAGATTAATAATGCATAATCACATGCAAGGCAAAATCATTTATAAAGCAATGTTTTATACAGGCCCGTAACGAGCGTGGGTCCATATCGTCGATACGGACTATACAGACGATAGGGACCCACGCTCGTTACGGATGACGTCGACTAAATAATAAACATATTATATATTTATGACTGGATCTGTTTCGACGCTCGATACGGACCCACGCTCGTTACGGACGACGTCGACTAAATATTAAACATATTATATATTTACGACTGGGTCCGTTTCGACGCTCGATACGGACCCACGCTCGTTACGGACGACTTCAACTAAATAATAAACATATTATATATTAACGACTAGTTAAGTTTCGACGCTCGATACGGACCCGCGCTCGTTACGGACGATGTCGACTAAATAATAAACATATTATATATATACGACTGGGTCTGTTTCGACGCTCGATACGGACCCACCCTCGTTACGGACGACGTCGACTAAATATTAAACATATTATATATTTACGACTGGGTCCGTTTCGACGCTTGATACGGACCCACGCTCGTTATGGACGACTTCGAATAAATAATAAACATATTATATATATTAACCACTAGTTAAGTTTTGATGCTCGATACGGAGCCGCGCTCGTTATGGACGACGTCGACTAAATAATAAACATATTATATATTTACGACTGGGTCTGTTTCGACGCTCGATACGAACCTACGCTCGTTACGGACCTGTATAAAACATTGCTTTATAAATGATTTTGCCTTGCATGTGATTATGCATTATTAATCTTATGTCTTTGACCTGCATGTATGTCATCAATAATTTCTGCAAAAAATCACGTGAACACCACATTAATGCTTCTAAGAGGTTTAATAACATACTAGTAATAAGGCCCGCGCGCGTTGCGACGCGGGTACAACGCAAAAATCGAATGAATTAGTCTAAGCGTTATGTGATACGTTAACCATACGAGCGTGCATTTCAACGTATTTGATGAACTCAATGTAACCTATATAAGCATTTAGATTGAATCAAAACGTAAAGTAAATCAAATTTATACTGTACAATCATTGTACAATCATAACGTATTATATGGTATTAATTAGGGTTTTTACAAAAGGAGAAAAACCACAATTTGTCTCCGCTCATTTCGAAACAAAATTTACGAAAGGTACATAAAATAAGCACGAAAATGTATTATATTTGCCCTCGCTCGTTTCCGAAAAAAAATTTACATTGAAATGTAGAACAACTCGAACTAATAAAAACAAATATATAAAAATATGCACGTAAAAATAGTTTTTCTAAATGAACACGTATTATATTTAACCTGACTCGTTTCCGGAAACAATTTACGTCGAAACATAGACAAACTCAAATTTATACCGACACGTACATAAAAATATGAATGTAAAAAAGTAATTAACAAAAGAGATTAACGAACGAACGTTATTTAGAGAAAATTAATTTAGTAAAAAGCTAGGGGCTAAAAATGGCAATTGTTAAAGTAGAGGATATTAAAAATGAGGAAAGGACTAAAATTGCCATGTCCAAAAGTTGAAGGGGCAACCAAAGCCGGTGGGAAATTCCACCGACTTTGGTTGTCGAAACATAGACACACTCAGATTTATATCGACACGTACATAAAAATATGAATGTAAAAAAGTAATTAACAAAAGAGATTAACGAACGAAAGTTATTTAGAGAAAATTAATTTAGTAAAAAGCTAGGGGCTAAAAATGCCAATTACTAAAGTAAAGGATATTAAAAATGAGAAAAGGACTAAAATTGTCAAATCTAAAAGTTGAAGGGCCAACCAAACCCGGTGGAAAACAATGAATGTAAAAAAGTAATTAACAAAAGAGATTAATGAACGAACGTTATTTAGAGAAAATTAATTTAGTAAAAAGCTAGGGGCTAAAAATGGCAATTGCTAAAGTAGAGGATATTAAAAATGAGGAAAGGACTAAAATTGCCATGTCCAAAAGTTGAAGGGGCAACCAAAGCCGGTGGGAAATTCCACCAACTTTGGTTGTCGAAACATAGACACACTCAGATTTATATCGACACGTACATAAAAATATGAATGTAAAAAAGTAATTAACAAAAAAGATTAACGAACGAAAGTTATTTAGAGAAAATTAATTTAGTAAAAAGCTAGGGGCTAAAAATGCCAATTACTAAAGTAAAGGATATTAAAAATGAGAAAAGGACTAAAATTGTCAAATCTAAAAGTTGAAGGGCCAACCAAAGCCGGTGGAAAACAATGAATGTAAAAAATGAGAAAAGGACTAAAATTGTTGGTGCACTTATGTCTGTACTTTGTCTGTATTTCGTCGTGATACAAAACGATGTCTTTGATGTAAGATTGATGTAAGTTTGACCAAGTCAACCATCCTCCGGTTTGACTTGGCCAAACAGTTAGACAATGGTTGAAAGATGTTTGGTTCGAAGGATGTGTCATCGAAGGATAGTTTAGATCCTTCGATGAGCTCGAAAGATAAGCATTCGATAGATGGACCACGAAGGATATCATCCTTCGAGGTACATGTTGATCATTCGAGCTGTTTCAGATCGATAGATGATCTTTCGATCAGTCTATCTGATCCTTCGACCAGACATGGTGTGTTCGGGTATATATACCCATGTTATGTGTTCACTTCATTTTTAGACACAAGAGTGAAAAAGATAGACAAGTTAGATATATAGTGAAGTGAGAGCATTCTGTTCAGAACACACACACACACGAGAGTTAGAGAGAGTTTGCAAAATACATTTGTAAACATTGAGCTTGTAACCGAACCTTTCATACGTATTAATACAAGTGGTGTTAATCGGTGAAGTTTGTGTGTTGTGTTTGTGCTTGTTCTATCTCGGTTTGCATGCTAGCTTGGATTCCGCACTGGCTAGTGTGTTAGACATAACAAGGAATAGGTTTAACCTCAACCTCCGAGGGACCTACAAGTGGTATCAGAGCCGTGGCTCTTTTCCTTGTTAAAAAACCGAGTTTTTACAAGACTTTGGAGTGTTTTGGACAAAAACTCACTTGGTTTTGAACCCGTTTTTACTGTTTTTCTCGCTTTTCCAGACGTTAAAACGTGTTCTAAACTAACCGGGTGTGTTAAGGAACGGGTTGGGTAACTTAAAAACTTGTTTTTGAGGTGTTTGGCAATTTCCGGCCAAAATTCCGGCTTCTCCGGTGACCGGTTTCTGGATAAAGTTTGTCATTTTTGGGTTATATTTTATTTGTTCAAATCTGTTTTTGCAGAAAATGATGGTCTGAACCATACTTTCTGCCGAAATATTTACCAACCCATCACCTTTTTCACCAACCTGTCACTCTTTGTCAACTGTGTCAGTTCAGTTTGAAAGATATCCTTCGAAGTCGAAAGATCATCTTTCGATCAGTGGAGGTTCGATAGATCATCATCCTTCGAACCAAGGAATCATTTCGAAGCATACATCTTTCGATCTACAGTTCTTTTTCGAAAGACAAGGATCCTTCGATTGGAGAGTCTTTCAAAATCATTGCTCGAAACTCAACAGTGATCTTTCGAACACTGTTGATCCTTCGAACAAGTGTTGATCTTTCGATCCCAGTTTGTTTAAGTTTAACAAGTTTGTGTTTCAGGTCTTTCGATCTCAGATCCTTCGACCGGTGTAACAATTTTCTTGATCAAAAATGAATCCAAGGTGGGGTACTCCGGTAAATACAGATATGTATTTTGGTACTCCGTCTCCATCTTCCGCATCGTTATCTTCTCAAGCTAATGCCATGTCTACCGGTCAATGGGCATTCGTATCAAATCAAACTCCAAGTATTCAAAGCATTCTCTTAAGCGAGAGCGAAACCGGAAGTTTGAATAGGCCTCCAAAGTTGATGCACTTATACGAATATCCAGGATGGATTGACAGATTTCATACATATGTCCTTGGTCAAAATACAGAATTGTGGTTGCGGTTCATCACAGATTTCGATCAAACAATAGAAGTTGCCGCATCATCTGCTGCTACGTTTGCAGATCTTACGGAAGATCAGAAGAAGGTCTATGATTTGGAAAAGAAAGCATATGCCATTCTTACTCAGGCGTTAAGTAAAGATATTTATCATCAATTTGTCAGTTACAAGACAACGAAGAGGTTGTGGGACGCATTGAAGACAAGGGGCGTGGGAAATGAAGCGACACGTCAATTGAGAAAAGAATTGCTAAAGAAAGAGTTTGATGGTTTTACTTGTATGGAGAATGAATCTTTAGGAGATTTGACAAGTCGATTTAATCATCTGCTGACTGAATTGTCAAATTTTGAGGTTGTTACAACTCCAGCAGAGATTGTGAAAAAGTTTGCAGATGCGTTGCCACCTCAGTGGAATACTTTCTTGGAAATCATGAAGTACAATGGCACTTTAGCTACAACAAGTTTCAATGACTTTGTTCAAATCCTGGAAAACAAGAATCAGGAAGAAACTCTCAAGGCAAAAAGAGTTCCAGTGCCACAAAATCCTGAAATGTATTTTGGAACTTCTAGCACTTCTACGAAACCTTCTTCACATGCTCCAATTCAAACAGCGTTTGTGACTAGCACTGACATGTATGGCAATACTATCCAAGTTCCGGTCCCTCCAAAAACAGACATGTATGGAAATCCGCTTGAACCAGTCCCTCAATCAGTACCACAACAACAAAGCCAACGACCTCTCAGACCAACTGATATGTTCGGAAATCCATTACCAGTTCGATCTCCCGGAACAACAGACATGTATGGGAATCCACTTCCTCCTCAATCTACCGGACCAACCGACATGTATGGGAATCCAATTCCTCCTCAACAGCAAGCGTGCTATGGAAGCACATCATCTGCTGGTCAACAATCAAAGCAAAATACAGTACGGCTCGACACCTCAAGCTTTTCTAAAGTCAGTGTTGAAGTAGCAAAGAAACACATGGAGCTGCTAAACACTTTGGTGAGCGCATACTGTGGATTAGTGGAAGGTCAGATTGGTAACATTAATCTGACACAAGAAGACTATCAGCAGATCGATAAAGAGGAGATGGAGATGATGGACATCAAATGGGCCTTTGCCAGTGCTGTTAGGCGAGCAAAGGATTTTATGGAGAGAACTGGGAGAACCAGCTTGGAGAGCAAGAAAGACACCAAGTATGGGTTTGATAAGCAGGCTGTTAAGTGTTTCAATTGTGGTGAACGTGGTCATTTCAAGCGTGAATGTACGAGGCCATCTCAACATGGAAACCAAAATCCTTTCAGAGGTCAAGGCAACCAGCAGAACCAGAACAGGAACAATGTTCGTACATTGGTACCTGTCAACAACCAAAGCCAAGCAGGACCATCAAATGCCAACCAGGCACTTGTGGTTCAAGTAGATGAAGGTTGTGATTGGTCAATTCAGTTGGGAAATGATGCTCAAGATGGAACAGCTTGCTTTGCTGAAGTTGTCAAGGATCTTAAACACGCCAGTGGTGGGGAATCTTCCACCAATGGTAGTGAATCTTCTGAAGATGAAGACAGTTCTGGTTATAGTGGAAGCTCAGATGAAGAATCCTCCACTTCAGGCAATGATCATGTAGATGACACATCAAGTGCGTCAGTTAATGCAGATATTGATGAGCTATTGGAGGAAGCTGCAGCAGAAATTCAAAGAAGATCTATTTTGGCGGATCAAGCTGCTTATTCTTCGTCTTCTCTCCATTCAGCCTTTATGGCTAATGTCGACAGTTCATCAAGTCAGGTATGTGTCGATGAACCCACTGCTGCTATTTGTGATAATTGTGATAGATTGCATGTTAGATGTGCTGATTTGGATGCAAACATGTCTGAGTTGCAAGGCAAACATGATGCTTTACAAGCTAGTTTGTTTGACTTGCAAGACAAACATGTTTCTTTGAATGATAAGTGGTGTGAATTGCAAAGCAAACACGAGGCTTTGCAAGAGAAATATGATGTGACATTCATTCACAACCAGAAGTTGACCGTTGATCTTTCCAAGTGCACAGAAGCCAACATGTTTTATGAAAACCATGAAAAGGAATTTAAATCAATGATTGAGACGTTAAAGAAAGATAAAACAGAGCTGACAAAAATGGTTTCCAGAAAACAAACTGACATTAATTTGTATATAACTCGTCTTGAGGTAATGCAAAAGGAAATGGCCTGTGTTAAAACTGAAAGTGAGGCGATCCGACTCAAGTTAGACAGTTATTTGAGCTCTAGCTATGTGTTGGATCACATCATTGACGTTCAGAAAGAGAAACGGGATGTCACATGCATAGGTTACAAGAAATGTCCACCACCCGTGAGAAACAATTACGATGCCATGCCTGATGAGGAGTATAGGACTCACTTTGAGCCATCTGTTCCTTTGGACGTTGAGGAATTTGCAGCAGGACTAGGATACAAGAAAGAAGTTTCATCGGATTCGGATATGTCAGCAGATACATGTGTGTCTTCTGCTGAACAGAATCAGGATCCTCGAGTTGTTGTTGAGGATGCTGATTCTTCTGATGATGAGTCTGATGATATTGATTCAGCAAAGTCTGATGCGGTGATAAAAGAAGAGGACATACCTCTTGAGAATCATATTCTGTGTGATCCTCCTGCAAAACCCGCTAAGACTGTTGCAATCGAGTCCGTGTCTGCACAAGAGTCGGAGAGTGTGGATTTACTGTATACTCTTGTTGGTGATAATAAAATTTATTCAGACAAAGATTTTCCTATTAAAAATGTTAATCAATCATTAATCAGTAAAGTCTTTGAAAATTCAACAAGTAAGTTTTTGGGTAAGAAAGGATCACACGTTGTGGTAACACAGTGCCCTCCTATCCCAAAGGCTGAAGTTAGAAAACAATTTGGCAATCAGAAATCACCAACAGAGAAAAGGCAGCAAAATCATACCAAACCAAGAGGTAAAACACCGACTCAGAGTCAAAAGAAGCCGAATCAGAAGAAGAAAAAGAATGTGAACTTCGTGAAATCCAAGGGAACGGACAAAATTGCAACATTTGAAAATCAATCTAACTTAGATTTTGTCAAAAAGGCAACAGTGATGAAAAGGAATGAACCAAATAGTTCAAAACCTAGTACCTCGGGATCACAAAGTTCATCATCGGCCAGACGACCACATGATACTTCGGGGTTTGTTGAACGAAGATCATGTTTTGAATGTGGTACAATTGGGCATATCGTTCGAAATTGTCCGTATCTTCATAAGTTGAAAGGAAAAGAAGATGATCCCCGTGAACACAATCACCAAAAGCGATCTGTTTCTGTAAAACATGATCCCCGACTTGTAAGAGAAAGGGAAAAGAAACAGAAACGCCAACAAGTCAAGGTGATTGAAAAGGCACTTAAAACTGATGTGGTCCAAAAACAATCTGTTCCAGTTAAACCAGAAAATTCAAAGTTTTCAAAAACTTCAAACAATCATGAAGTTAAATTTTCAAACAATCAAACTGGTAAAACTCAACAGACCTGGAAACCAAAATCTGTTATTGAATCAGGGGGACCATCACAATTTTCAAATCATCAAAGAATAGAAGTTATTGTTGTTGATGAAAATGGAAGACCCAAGACCACAATGGCTTGGGTCCCCATCTCCAACTAATCAATTGAGTTCATGTGCAGGGTGTTCCAGGAGGAACTATCAGTAGTCATTGGATTGTTGATAGTGGGGCATCCAGGCACATGACAGGCGACATGAAGCTTCTCTACGACGTTAAATCTATTAGAGGAGGTTATGTTGCTTTTGCTGGAGATAAAGGCGGATATATTACGGGTGAAGGAATGATTTCCAACGGGGTTGTTAGCTTTGATAAGATCAACTTCGTACAACAACTTGATCACAATCTTCTTAGTGTTTCTCAAATTTGTGATAAGCAGTTCTCAGTACACTTTGATGCAAATGGATGTTATGTGCTGAAACCCGGCTTCAAAATTCCGAAAGAATGGATTCTCTTGTCGGCTCCAAGGATAAATGATTTGTATGTCCTTGATATGAGCCAAGCTATCACAACGTCTGCACAAGCAACTTGTTTCGTTTCCAAAGCCACAGAAAAAGACACAATCTCTTGGCACAGACGAATGGGTCACATTCACTTACGCAAAATGAATCATTTGGTGTCAAATGAATTAGTGAATGGTGTTCCTCTTAAAAACTTCCATCTTCAAGACGTCTGTGTCTCGTGCCAGAAAGGAAAACAAACGAAGAAGCGGCACCCTACAAAGAAAATCAACACGGTGGCTGTTCCTCTTGAGCGTTTGCACATGGATTTGTTCGGTCCTGTCAAGCACAAAAGTATTAGGAATGATCAATATTGCCTCGTGATAACTGATGATTATTCAAGATTTTCGTGGGTGGCGTTCATGGCACATAAGAGTGAAACCTTCGGTATTATCAAAAATTTGATCATTCAGATTGAGAATCTCTATAATTTGAAGCTTAGGCGGATACGTAGCGACAATGGTACTGAATTTAAAAATCATGCCATGGCGGAGTTTTGCACTTCAAAAGGTATTCTTCATGAATTTAGTGCAGCTTATACTCCTCAACAGAATGGCGTCGCTGAACGTAAGAACCGCACATTGATCGAGACTGCTAGGACTATGTTGGTAGAGTCGCAGTTGCCCATTCCTTTTTGGACTGAAGCTGTGTCCTCTGCTTGTTACACGTTGAACAGAGTTCTTACAGTCAAAAGGCACAACAAGACCTGCTTTGAGCTTATTAACAAACGGAAACCAGATTTGTCATATCTTGAACCGTTTGGAGCTCCGTGCACAATAATCGATCCTAATGGAAAGTTTGGGGCAAGAGCAATTGATGGATACTTTCTTGGGTATTCCACCCCGAACTTAAGAGTCTGGAATCTAGAGACTAAAAGGGTCGAGGAATGGTCTGAAGTCAGAGTACAAAGGCACACTTTACCAGTCAAATGTCCAGGTCAGCCTTGGATGTTTGAGTACGATGACTTTTTCAATTCGATCAATGTTGAAGCAGTTGAAGAAAATGCTGCGGCAAGGATGTTTTTCGAGAGTGACAATGCAACAGATTCACCGTTGGTTCGTCCAATTATTGTTAATCAAGAACCATCTTCAGTGAACAATAATGCTCTCGACAATGAGGATTTTCACGATGCTACCGAATTGAACGAATCTTCAGAGGATGATGAATTTCTAGATGCAGATCAAGAAGCTCCAACAACAGCAGTACATGGTACTTCAGAAGGTACACCTCCAGTGGATGTCCCTAGAACAGCTGAAGCTACTGCATCATCCTCTTCGTCAATTCCGGGCCTTGAATTGATTGTTGATCTCAATCTCAACAATCTGGGTACAAATATTCCAGTTCGAGATAATCCAGAGACAAGGATTCACAATACCCATCCTCAACAAAACATCATCGGAAATGTACAAAGTGGCGTTCAAACAAGAAATATGTTGCGAAACAACAACAATGCAGGCTTGTATGCAGATATCAGAGAATCTGGTCAACAAAATGATTGGTCCTTCGCGTGTTATGTCTCACAAGAAGAGCCAAGAACTTGGAAAGATGCCTTGAAAGATAACTCTTGGGTTGAAGCAATGCAGGAAGAACTGCAACAATTCCAGAAGCTTGGTGTCTGGAAACTCGTAGAGAAACCTGCTGGTTACAAGAAGATTGGTACCCGTTGGGTGTTTAAATGCAAAAAGGATGACCGTGGAGTCGTTATTCGAAACAAAGCAAGGCTAGTCGTTCAAGGTTTTCGTCAGATTGAAGGGATCGACTACAACGAAGTGTATGCACCTGTTGCACGTCTAGAAACAATTCGGATCTTTCTGGCTTATGCCTCATTCAAAGGTTTCAAGGTATACCAGATGGACGTGAAAAGTGCATTCTTACATGGTGTGGTGGAAGAAGAGGTGTACGTCGAACAGCCTCCAGGTTTTGAAGATCCTATCCATCCCGATCGGGTTTGGTTGCTCAACAAAGCTCTCTATGGTCTTCATCAAGCACCGCGAGCTTGGTACGCAACCTTATCTAATTATCTGCTGGAGAATGGTTTTCGCAGAGGTCTTATCGATTGTACTCTTTTCATCAAAGAACAAGATGGAGATCTTCTACTGGTTCAGGTATACGTTGATGATATTATATTTGGTTCTACTAATGATGTTTTGTGTAGGAATTTCGAGCGCATCATGCAGGATAAATTCGAGATGAGTGCTATGGGGGAAATGACTTTCTTTTTGGGCCTACAAGTACAACAAACTGAGTCTGGGATATTCATCCATCAGACTAAATATGTTGGTGACATCTTGAGCCGGTTCCAGATGTCTGATGCAACGCCCATCGGTACCCCATTGCCGCAAAATCACGGAATTACTCCAGACTTGAAGGGTGAAGCTGTTAGCCCCTCGTACTACCGCGCGATGATCGGATCTCTTATGTACCTCACAGCATCAAGACCAGATATAATGTACCCAACGTGCCTGCTTGCCAGATATCAAGTCAACCCGAAGGCCTCACATCTTGCAGCTGTAAAAAGGATTTTTCGTTATTTGAAGGGTTGCCCTGACACCGGTCTATGGTACCCTAGGGATAATAACTTTGACTTGATCGCATTCAGTGATTCTGATTTTGGCGGATGCAAAATCGACGGCAAATCCACAACGGCTGGATGTCGGTTTTTGGGAAATCGCCTAGTCACATGGCAGTGCAAGAAGCAGACTTGTGTCGCTACATCAACATGCGAAGCTGAATACATTGCTGCCTCAAGTTGTTGCTCCCAAGTCCTATGGATCCAACAACAAATGCGCGACTACGGTTTTGAATTCCTAACTACTCCTATTTACGTTGATAATTCTGCTGCCTTACAGATCACTAGAAATCCTGTGCAGCATTCAAAGACTAAGCACATCGAAATTAAGTATCACTTCATACGTGATTGCTTTGAGAAAAGGCTAATCGATGTTGCTTACGTCCACACCGATGACCAACGTGCCGACCTTTTTACCAAAGCTTTTGACAAATCAAGATTTGACTATTTATTATTGGTAAACGGCATTAAGGTCAAGCAAGAGTAAAACCAACATCGGAAAATCATTTTTGTAAATACCTTGTGTTTTAAATTTGTCTTAGTTTGTTGCTTTTAGGGGGAGTAAATCCAAAATTTGAAAATCCAAAAACATCGAAAAATTTCAAAAACACAAAAACAATAGAAAATCAAAAATGAGTTTCCTGGCGAGCAAAAGAGAAAATGATAGTACATCAGTGGTAAACCTTAACTGAAAAACGATAAGCAGCTCTATATAAGATGTATCGGTAGGCTCACAATCATTTTAAAGTGTGCAGGGTGATATAAACTTAATCCGACTGAAGACCAGGTGGGAACCATTCATTGGCATATGGTCTTAGTACCGAAATTTCGTTTGAGAGATTGCCGAGGTTCTGAAATATTCGGTCTTTATGCTGCTTATCATCTGGGTATCATGGTTGTATCTTTTACCGAAAAATAACGGGGACGCAAGTCTAGATCTTCCATGATACTATACATACGTGTACATACTGCATACGACCTCAATAAGTGATCAACAATCACATGTCCAAACAAATAAGTGATAAAATATCACATCTATCCGGGAGTCAAGTTCGTCTCTCTGCTGTACGAAAGTACTGACCTGTTCACGGACTTGCTCTTGTGCCTCATGCATATGAAAATCAAGTTCCTCATCAATAAGTGATTCTATCACATAGGGCTTGTTTTCAATCAAAATAAGTGAGAATCTCACATCATATACGGTCAAACAGATGATAATCGGTATACTCACCGGTAAGATGAACCCTCGTGCATACCTTGATACGGGAATGTGTCGTGATGTGGATGAACACCGGTCGGTAAGTATAAATCATACCTTAACGTATCCCCTCGCCATGATTACATCTGATAAGTTGAGCTTATGTGGACAACAATACCGATAATTGTTATAGGATGCTTATCTTAATGTTAACTAATTGAACAACAAGAGCGTTTTGGCATGACCGTACACTGATATGATTCTCTTACCCTCGAAACTCGCAAAAAGAATGTTTGTATATTTTTATTTTTTCTTAGTTTCTGCATCTTGGTATATATTTATTTACTGCTTTCTGTCTTTACATTTGAAATATTCAAAAATACCAAAAAGATTTTAGGTGTGTTTTAATATAAACTTTATAAAAGCCAAAAAGATTTTATTTCTATCTTATTTTCGATTGTACGATGTTGGATCTCGAGTCTTCGTTACCTGAAACCTGATCGAAAACCGAAAATGACTAAATCTTCATAAACGGTCGAAATTTGCAAAGTGTTGAAAGTTCAAATTTGAAATGGATAAAGTATTTTAAACTTTCAAACTGTCGGACGGTGTTTTGATTAAACAATGGTCACATGTGTGTCGTTTACTTATGATATTCCAAGCAGTTGTTCTCATTACGCGTTTAGATTTCTTGCATGTGCAGATTCTAAAGGCAAGGAGAACATGGTCGATGACAAGCTTCGGAATGAAGACACGACGTGAAGGCACTCAAAAGACGAAGATGATCGAGCTGCCGCTGACCATCATCAACACCACAAGGATCTCAATTCATAAAGAACAAGTATTTCACGAGCATAACTCAAGGGGGAGCTTATGTTAAGGGGGAGTTTGTCAACACACTTCCTACATCAAACGGGGAGTTTGTTGGTACACTTTCTGCTTTCAAGACGTGAAGACTTTAAAGATCCTCCGACATGGAAGACTTGAAAGGACGTCAAAGATCGAGACAAAGATCGAGACAACGATCAAGACAAAGATCGAGACAAAGCTACAGCCAAGGGGGAGTTTGTTGGTGCACTTATGTCTGTACTTTGTCTGTATTTCGTCTTGATACAAAACGATGTCTTTGATGTAAGATTGATGTAAGTTTGACCAAGTCAACCATCCTCCGGTTTGACTTGGCCAAACAGTTAGACAATGGTTGAAAGATGTTTGGTTCGAAGGATGTGTCATCGAAGGATAGTTTAGATCCTTCGATGAGCTCGAAAGATAAGCATTCGATAGATGGACCACGAAGGATATCATCCTTCGAGGTACATGTTGATCATTCGAGCTGTTTCAGATCGATAGATGATCTTTCGATCAGTCTATCTGATCCTTCGACCAGACATGGTGTGTTCGGGTATATATACCCATGTTATGTGTTCACTTCTTTTTAGAGAGAGACACAAGAGTGAAAAAGATAGACAAGTTAGATATATAGTGAAGTGAGAGCATTCTGTTCAGAACACACACACACACGAGAGTTAGAGAGAGTTTGCAAAATACATTTGTAAACATTGAGCTTGTAACCGAACCTTTCATACGTATTAATACAAGTGGTGTTAATCGGTGAAGTTTGTGTGTTGTGTTTGTGCTTGTTCTATCTCGGTTTGCATGCTAGCTTGGATTCCGCACTGGCTAGTGTGTTAGACATAACAAGGAATAGGTTTAACCTCAACCTCCGAGGGACCTACACAGCGAATTTGGGAAAGTATTGTTATCAATCAGCGACATACAATAACATCTCAGTTTCAAACAGCGAAGTTCATTATTGTATTTGTTTCAAACAACGAATTTTAATAAGAACTCAGTTTCAAACAGCGACTTTCAGACCACCCGTAGTGGGGCGGTTTTAAAAAAAAATAAAAAAAAAACGCCTAAAAACGCCCCCACCCATTACACCCGGGCGTTTTTTTTTTAAATTCAAAAAATTGATTCTGGCGTTTTTATAATAACGCTGAATAGCTCCAACTGAGAATTGCATATGGCCAATGGGAGTGGTCCAAGTGTATAAGTTTCATTTTCTTATTTTTTTTTATCCTTTTCTCTATAAAAACATAATTGTTTAATGATTGGAAGGGGCGTTATGGTAACTTTACTAAAAACAATCAAGATTCAAACGAATTACAATAACAGATCTGTTCAAATACAAAACTGTCAACAAACACCTTACAGCTAACCTACTAGATCACCAACACAATGATCTATACACGCTAATACTCGAACTAATTGATAAACGAACAAACGATGTTCAAATCTTTAGAACAAATAAGAAAGAAGCTGCAACAATAATGAGAGAAACCCTAACTTTAGAGAGAGAAGTGAAGAAATTTTTGAGAGAGGAAAAAGGCCAAAAATCTTAGATCTGAACTCGGATAATATTCTTTTATATCAACCTGCATCCGGAGCCCCATATGCGACTGGAAACCGAACTCAGCCCAACAGCATTCTTTGAGTCCAGCAGCCCAACAATCTTCAAGTCCAATCTGCCGTCAAGCTGTCTTCAAAGCCCATTCAACTCCAGCCCATTATACATGAAAAAGAAACAATGCAAACACAATATTAGATACATAATATGTAACAATATTATAATTATTACTAATAATGCAACTGAAGATATCTTTTACACCTTTCAACCCCCCCCCCCCCCCCCCCAGTTGCATGATTCAACACATCAAACATGTTTAACAAAAGATACAATTGAACATGTTGATGTCAGCCATTTGATTCTTAGACTCAACAGTAACAGGTTTAATACAACCTTTATAAAAACTTTAAACTTAATTTTCCTTTTAACCATGCAACCAATGACTTAACTTGGATGAAAATTATACAAAACCAAAACCTCCCAAATACAATATATATAAACAACAAAGCAAATTCAAAATAACTTCCCTGAACGCTTAATCGATGATGTCAAATCAACCTCATTAAACTCTATATAACATTTACTTCACCTTTTCAAAGGTTAGCGTTCACAAAGTACAAATCATCTTGCAAATACGGCACTTTTGCAATAACCCCCAATAATGCCCCATGCTGACTGGACTGCCACGTGTCGCAAAACGCCCCATGGTGGGGGCATTATTTGGCTAAACCACTACACATGGTCTCAGAAGTTGAAGTTGGCTGTTCCAATCAGCGATGTTCAGAGATAAGTTCAGACTTTTGCAGGACATGCAGCTTTTGCAGGAATTTGGATAGAAGTTCGCTGTTTAAAAGGGTGAACTACCTATGAACACTCAAAAAATTACAGACCACCTAAAAGCACTCTTTGGGGGTTCAAACCCTGCAAAAAACTCTCAAAGACGAACCATCATCGAAACCCTAATAGTTCGATAAAAGATGCTATTACCTTCAATAGACCAAACGATGGCGGCTAAAATATGTGGAGAAGAAATACACAATCACCAACGGCTAGAAGCGGCAATAACCGATGTGGGTTTGGGTGGTGGAAAGAGGAGAATGGGTGGGAGCTTCGGATCAAAGGGGTATCTAAATACCAAAAGAGTTTACAACCCAAATAACACAATACAACCAACTTAAGCATAAACAAACATTGATGCAAGAGGTAGAATGAGGTCATGCCAAGATATGTTACTAATTAGTAGTATTTAAATTAAATTAAATTTAAATTTAAATTCTGGTTTGATTTCATTATTAACACACTTTATTCTAAAAAAGGGTAAATTATTAAATTTTGGTAATTGCATAAAACTATAAATATCAATAGAAATCTAATCCATATAAACATTATTTATATACACGAAGGTTAATTCAATCAGTCTCCGTCTCATAAGTTTTCTTGGTTTTGTTCCATGGTTTAATTTCTTCGGAATCATCGAACCTTTTAACATAGTAATGAAGTCTATCTATCATCAATCCGAGAAATAGGCAGAAACCTGCATTACATGCATTAAACCAAACTTAAACGAGTCAAGTTAAGTAACGACCGAATCAAAGTTATTTTAAATCGGAGCTATATAAATTATCAGAGTATCCATATCATAATAGTTAACATGAAAACCTCGAAAATTTTAATAAACTTGTGTTAGTGTTGATACATATTATGTGGACGCGACGCGACTCGGTTCGGTTCAACTTGGTTCGGTTCGACCCGGTTAGGTTCGGCTCAAGCCCGACGTCACGACATTCCTCCGTCGTGCGCCCCAGAGTTCGACACGCGAAGCACGAAGCGCCGCGAGCCATTTCCCGTCGCCACATCATCATGACATCATCATGATGATGTCATGATGATGTCACAACTTTGACTAAACTTCAAAGATATGAAACAGATTGAGTTGTGTACGTGCATGCATGATTGGGCTTTGACTTCAAATTGGGCTTAAAATTGCATTTGGGCCGAACCTAATATTACAACATGTGGGTCGACGAAACACACTTTGTTTCGTCGACTTTGAAGACTTTTTAATGTGTTTCGTCGACAACAGTCTTGATTCGTCGACTCCTGTTCTGTTTCGTTGATGCTGGCACTATATAAACAGAGCATATCACAGGAGTGAAGAAGTAGAACACACTGAGAGAGAGTTTGCAAAAATACATTTGTAAACATTGAGCTTGTAACAGATCTTTTCATACGTATTAATACAGAGGTGTTAATCGTTGAGTCTTGTGTGTCGTTATATTGCGTGTTCTATCTCGGTTTGCTATCTCGGTTGGATTCCGCACAACCGGGGTGGTTTGTATACAAGGATTGGGCGACTAGATCCTCCCCTAGCCGGACCTACAAGTGGTATTCTCCTTGTTAAAACCGAGTGTTTTCAGGTGTGTTTCGGGTTTTTGAAGTTTAGTTTTTCTTGAAAATTTCTGTTTAAAACTTCGAAAATCTGCATTTTTTGCTGGAAGTTCACATAAAAACCTTGTTATTTTTCATTTTCACATGTTAAAAGTTGGTTTTTAGTAAAGTTTCGAGCAAAATCGGGTTTCGGAAAGTTGTCGGTTAACCAGAAAATTCATATTTTCTGGGTTGTTCTTCATTGTGTTCTTGCCATATTCAAGATGTTCTTC
Organism: Helianthus tuberosus; assembly: GCA_030545235.1. Lineage (NCBI taxonomy): Eukaryota > Viridiplantae > Streptophyta > Magnoliopsida > Asterales > Asteraceae > Helianthus > Helianthus tuberosus. Next base: position 57,794,083 of record CM060364.1, read on the forward strand.
ATGTTTTCACCTTTTTGATCTTGATAATTGAAACTTGAAAGTTGTTTGTGAATTGGAAAATGTGTTTGATTAAAATATTGTTACACTTTACTGGTTGGTGAGTTTGGGTATGGTGTTGATTTGAGAGGTTGTGTGTGTGTCAGAAAAGAGATAAGGTCAGCCGAAAGCATCACCAACTTTTCACCAATTCCTGCTACCTTTTTCGACGAATCAGACATCAGACGAAACAAATCCCTTTCGTCAAACACATTAGCTTTTAAGGATTGGAATTGGGCTTACCTGTTTCGTCAATCAAAAGGCCCAAAGTGACAAATTTGTTTCGTGGAAGCCCAAAAAGGAACCTGTTTCTCCGATAGTCCTATTGGGTTCTTGTTTCGTCAAGCCCATTACACCCAATCTGTTTCGCCGAAAATTTTTCTAAGTGGGCCATTTGTTTAGTGGATGAGTGTTGGGCTTGTGTTTCGTCATTCAACCATAACTTAGCCTGTTTCGTCAAGATTAAAATTTATAATCTAAAATCTGTTTCGTAAAAATAACAAAGTCTGTTTCGTGGGACTTTGTTTCGTCGAGATAATTGTCGGTTTTTAACAGAGAAGTTGTAAAAGTGTGTTAACTGTTTGTTTCAAGTGTGTTTTAGAGGTGATCATTTCTCCTTATCAAAAATGTATCCAAGTTGGTGGGGTACTCCGGCTCTAGATTCGGGAAAGTATCGAAATACAAGTCTATCTCCTTCGTGGGCCGAAACTCCAAGTATTCAAAGCCAACGACCTATCAAAGCAACTGATATGTTCGGAAATCCATTACCTGTTCGATCTACCGGACCAACAGATCTGTACGGAAATCCGCTTCAACCAGTTCCTCAACCAGTGACTCAACAACAAACCCAAAGGCCTCCTGTGACAACTGATCTATATGGCAATCCAATACAAGTTCCTCTAAAGCCAGCTCCAACCACAGACTTGTATGGAAATCCATTACCACCAGTTGCTTTACAGTGCCATCGTTCTACTGTAGCATCATCATCTCTTGATTCAAGGAACTGTAGTCAAACAAAAACGGCGTTGTATGCTGAAATTGTCAAAGATGCCAGTAATGGTGAATCCTCGGGAAATAATGACAGTTCTGAACATGACAGTAGTTCAGATGAAGATGTTTCAACTTCAGTTGAGGATGATACAACTTCAAGTTCAAGCGAGGATGGATCTGAATGTGAATCATCAAGGGAGGTTGTTGATTCTGATGCAGAAAGGTCAACATCTGAGAGTGATTCCAGTCAGGTACGTGTCGATGAATCAAAATTTGATAGTTGTGATAGATGTGATAGGTGTGTTGAATTAGATGCTAATATGTCTGAGTTGCAAAGCAAACATGATGCTTTAAAAGCTGAATTGTTTGACTTGCAAAACAAACATGTTTCTTTAGATGATAAGTGGTGTGATTTGCAAAGCAAGCATGAGGATTTGCAAAACAAATTTGAAGTGACAAATATGCACAATCAAAAGTTGATAGTGGATCTTTCAAAATGCAAAGAGGCTAACATGTTTTATGAAAACCATGAAAAGGAATTTAAAACGATGGTTGAAACTTTAAGAAAAGATAAAACCGAACTGACAAAAATGGTTTCCAGAAAACAAACTGACATAAATTTGTATATCACTCGTCTTGAGATAATGCAAAAAGAGATGGCTTGTGTTAAAACTGAAAGTGAGGCGATCCAGCTTAAGTTAGACAGTTATTTGAGCTCTAGCTATGTGTTGGATCACATCATTGATGTTCAGAAAGAGAAACGGGATGTCACATGCATAGGTTACAAGAAATGTCCACCACCTGTAAGAAACAATTATGATGCCCTGCCTGATGAGGAGTATAGAACTCACTTTGAACCATCTGTTCCTTTAGACGTTGAGGAATTTGCAACAGGGCTCGGATACAAGAAGGAAGTATCATCAGAATCGGATGTGTCAGCAGATACAAGTGTGTCTTCTGCTGAACCGAATCAGGATCCTCCAGTTGTGATTGAGGATGCTGATTCTTCTGATGATGAATCTGATGATACTGATTCAGCAAAGTCTGATGCGGTGATCAAAGAAGAGGACATACCTCTTGAGAATCATATTCTATGTGATCCTCCCGCAAAGCCCGCTAAGACTGCTGCAACCGAGTCCTCGTCTGTAAAAGAGTCTGAGAGTGTGGATTTGCTGTACACTCTTGTTGGTGATGATAAAATCTATTCTGACAAAGATTTTCCGATTAAGAATGTAAATCAATCTTTAATTAGTAAAGTTTTTGAAAATTCAACAAGTAAGTTTTTGGAAAGACAGGATCACACGTTGTGGTAACACAGTGCCCTCCTATCCCAAAAGCTGAAGTTCGAAAACAATGTGGCAATCAGAAATTACCAACAGTGAAAAAGCAGCAAAATCGCACCAAACCAAAAGGTAAATCACCGACTCAAGGTCAAAAGAAACAGACCAAGAAAAAGGACAAGAAGGTGAACTTTGTGAAATCAAGGGGAACGGATAAAATTGACACATTCGAAAACAAATCTAACTTAGATTTTGTTAAACAAGTTAAAATTTTAAAAAGAAACAGTCAAAACAATTACACACAACACACAAATGGTTGTGATGTAGGACCAAGTACCTCAAGATCACGAAGTTCATCATCAAGCTCCTACAGTTATGATACTCCGAGGTTTGTTGAGCGGAGATCATGTTTTGAATGCGATGAGTATGGGCACATTATTAGAAATTGTCCATATCTCACGAAAGGAAAGGCAAAGGTTGATGCCCCCCATGGTAACAATTACCATAAAAGATTTGTTTCACCAAGACAGGACCCTCGTCTTGTTAAACAACGGGAAATGAAACAGAAAAAGAAACAACGACAAGAAGTTGAAAAGCTTTTAAAACCAGAGGTTTTCCAAACGCAGTCTGTTAAATCAAATGTTAAAAATGAAAAACAAAAACAGATTTGGAAACCAAAATTGGAAATTGTTTCAGGGGGAGCTACATCAATTCCGAATCATCGGGAAATGGATGTCACAATTCTCGATGATGACGGCCAAGTCTGTGAAGGCTTGGGCCCCCCTCTCCAACTAATCTATGAATGAGTGTGTAGGATGTTCCAGGAGGAACTATTGATAGTCTTAGGATTGTTGATAGTGGAGCGTCCATGCACAAGATCGGCGGCATAAGGCTCCGAAATATTGTTACATTTAGGAGAATATTGTTGCCATTGATGGAGAAAGGAGAAAAGAAGACAAAAATGTCTGATGAAAGAATGTTGTTGAATGAAGTTGAAAAATTCGACATGATGAGATATGTGCCAAAATTGTTGTTATGGTTTTTGATCGGGTCCTCAGGAAAGATTCCAATGAAAAGTACGCGCCTGCAGCACGTCTGAAGCTTTTCGAAGATTCATGGATTTTCCTTTCACAAGAAGTTCAAAGTCCACAAGATGAACGTGTAGGGTACTTTTCTCTACGGTGTGATTGAAGAAAATGTGTTTGTTGAACAAACCAACCGGGTGTGCGGATGCCTTGGCTTGGATTGAACAACCGCACACTACTTCTCAAAGAGAAAGACAAAGACCTTCGCTGGTGCAATGTGGAAGACCAGCCGGACCCAGAGGTTTATGATCTTGTTGCTGTCAAGAGATTTCTCAATAGCTACAAAAATCGACTTTGAAGTCCACACCGGGTGGATATCCAGTTTGGGAGAACACTCAAATTCCTTGCAATGCACGAAGCAGTTGCAGGATACGGTTTTGAATTTCTAATCTCTCCTATAATTGTCGATATTTTAGCTGCTTTATGAATTATTATCATCTCATACAGCACTCTTTGACCAGACACGTTGATCTCCAATATCACCTCACACGTGATTGTTTCACTATGAAACTCATCAATGTTGTCATGGTCCGCACCGATTACCGACATGCCAACTGGTTTTTCCAAAATTCGATAAATCATTTCTGACAATAATTTAATTTTGGTAAACGGCATTAAGGTCAAGCAAGAGTAAAACCAACATCGGAAAATCATTTTTGTAAATACCTTTGTGTTTTAAATTTATCTTAGTTTGTTGATTTTAGGGGGAGTAAATCCAAATTTGAAAATCCAAAAACATCGAAAAATTTCATAAACACAAAAACAATAGAAAAACAAAAATGAGTTTCCTGGCGAGCAAAAGAGAAAATGATAGTACATCAGTGGTCTGTCCAAACCTCTTTAAACCTAAACTGAAAAGCGATAAGCAACTCTATATAAGATGTATCGGTAGGCTCACAATCATTTTAAAGTGTGCAGGGTGATATAAACCTAAATCGACTGAAGACCAGGTGGGAACCATTCATTGGCATATGGTCTTAGTACCGAAATTTCGTTTGATAGATTGCCGAGGTTCTGAGATATTCGGTCTTTATGCTGCTTATCATCTGGGTATCATGGTTGTTTCTTTTACCGAAAAATAACGGGGACGCAAGTCTAGATCTTCCATGATACTATACATACGTGTACATACTGCATACGACCTCAATAAGTGATCAACAATCACATGTCCAACAAATAAGTGATAATATATCACATTTATCCGGGAGTCAAGTTCGTATCTTTGCTGTACGAAAGTACTGACCTGTTCACGGACTTGCTCCTGTGCCCTCATGCATCTGAAAATCAAGTTCCTCATCAATAAGTGATTCTATCACACAAGGCTTGTTTTCAATCAAAATAAGTGAGTTTCTCACATCATATACGGTCAAACAGATGATAATCGGTATACTCACCGGTAAGATGAACCCTCGTGCATACCTTGATACGGGAATGTGTCGTGATGTGGATGAACACCGGTCGGTAAGTATAAATCATACCTTAACGTATCCCCTCGCCATGATTACATCTGATAAGTTGAGCTTAAGTGGACAACAATACCGATAATCGTTATAGGATGCTTATCTTAATGTGAACTAATTGAACAACAAGAGTGTTTTGACATGACCGTACACTGATATGATTCTCTTACCCTCGAAACTCGCAAAAAGAATGTTTGTATATATTTACTTTTCTTAAGTTTCTGCATCTTTGTATATATTTATTTACTGCTTTCAGTCTTTACATTTGAAATATTCAAAAATTCCAAACAGATTTTAGGTGTGTTTTAATATAAACTTTCTAAAAATCCAAAAAGATTTTATTTCTATTTTATTTTCGATCGTACGATGTTGGAGCTCGAGTCTTCGTTACCTGAAACCTGATTGAAAACCAAAGTGACTAAATCTTCATAAACGGTCGAAATTTGCAAGTTTTGAAAGTTAAAAACTAAAATTGACAAATTTGTTAAACTTTCAAACTGTCGGACGGTAGTTGTTTGAGATATGGTCATACGTGTGTCGTTTGTTTATACTAACCATATTCCAAGTAGTTGTTCTCATTACGCGTTTAGCTTTCTTGCATGTGCAGATGCTAAAGGCAAAGAGAACATGGTCGATGACAAGCTTCGGAATGAATACACGACGTGAAGGCACTCAAATGATGAAGATGATCGAGTTGCCGCTGACCATCATCAACACCACAAGGATCTCAAGTTGTAAAGATCAAGACATTCACGAGCATAACTCAAGGGGGAGCTTATGTTAAGGGGGAGTTTGTCAACACACTTCCTACATGAAACGGGGAGTTTGTTGATACACTTTCTGCTTTCAAGACGTGAAGACTTTGAAGATCCTCCGATATAGAAGACATGAAAGGCGAATCTCGCGAGTAGCGTCCAAGGGGGAGTTTGTTGATACATATTATGTGGACGCGACTCGGTTCGGTTCAACTTGGTTCGGTTCGACCCGGTTAGGTTCGGCTCAAGCCTGACGTCACGACATTCCTCCGTCGTGCGCCCCAGAGTTCGACACGCGAAGCACGAAGCGCCGCGAGCCATTTCCCGTCGCCACATCATCATGACATCATCATGATGATGTCATGATGATGTCACAACTTTGACCAAACTTCAAAGATATGAAACGGATTGAGTTGTGTACGTGCATGCATGATTGGGCTTTGAGTTCAAATTGGGCTTAAAATTGCATTTGGGCCGAACCTAATATTACAACATGTGGGTCGACGAAACACACTTTGTTTCGTCGACTTTGAAGACTTTTTAATGTGTTTCGTCGACAACAGTCTTGATTCGTCGACTCCTGTTCTGTTTCGTTGATGCTGGCACTATATAAACAGAGCATATCACAGGAGTGAAGAAGTAGAACACACTGAGAGAGAGTTTGCAAAAATACATTTGTAAACATTGAGCTTGTAACAGATCTTTTCATACGTATTAATACAGAGGTGTTAATCGTTGAGTCTTGTGTGTCGTTATATTGCGTGTTCTATCTCGGTTTGCTATCTCGGTTGGATTCCGCACAACCGGGGTGGTTTGTATACAAGGATTGGGCGACTAGATCCTCCCCTAGCCGGACCTACAGTTAGTAAATTACAATTTGTATCCTTTAATTTAATTATGTCAACATAGGTTTATATAACCACTCCGACAAAAGTAGTTTATTGGGTAATATTTTTTTTCCAGTGAGTTAAATAGTTAATTTAGAATATAAAAGAGAAAGGGAAAATCGTAAAAAAATAGCCATGTTTACGGTAAATATTAACAGATTTTATGCTTTATCCATGCCTCATTATTATTATTATTATTATTATTATTTTATTGTTATATATTATATATGAATTTAAATTTAAATTTAAACTTCGGATGAACAGTGAAACGCGTGTTGATTTCTATGTCGAGTGCATGTATCGGACCCGTACCTTAACAAACCAAACCAATACCGATTGAATGCTCGTGGTAACGTATCGCCACAAGGCGCGGGCAAACAACCTAGTTTGCATTATAGATCAATCATTCAACAAGTCAACAACCCATTTATAGCCTCTACTGCTAGCACCATGACAACTCTCAGGATTTAAACTATAATGCCAAAATCCTGTAATACTACTAACCTTTTCGAGATCATAAAGTGTGCATTACTTAACTGACACTGAATCAACCCTCCAGATCCTCATCCTGAAAATTGTCATTTCAAACTCAAAAGACCTTAGTGTTGCTAACTCTTGTCAATAAACATAATTATTTCTCTAAACTAGTTAACTATTGTGATGGCTATGTAGAACGATCACTGTAAACTGTTTTAATGAAACCAGATATCCAAATTTGCTAAACGATATACAAACATAGAAACCAAATATCTCCAAAGTTTGTTTTTCATGCCCTTTTACATCTAATGTCCGTCAAAAGCAATCATTATTAACAAAACGTCTTGACGGCAAGATGGAATCGCATATTTGATTACAAGGCTGATAACTGATTACAAGGTCAAAATGGGTATAAGCAACAAAAATGCACCGGCGCACACATCAAGAAAACTAACATGTGATCCAAAAACAAGACAGTATTGCACCTTCTGTATATTGAGAACATCCTAGACAAGATTTAAGTGAATCCCATAAAAGTGTAAATAAGTCAACATTTCTGCAGGTAAAATGAAGCATTATATCTGAATTTACCAAAGAAAAAGGACGTCTGTAGATATGGAACAAAGCAAAGAACAAAGAGTACAAATCATCCCGACCTTTAACATATAGTCCTTCAGTTCTCACTCAAGACTTTCTTCCCTTACCTATAACAAAAAAAAACTGATTCTAGCTTCACTAATACCCTTCACAATTAATTAACCTTGAAACTGAGGACAGGTTCAGTTGCTAAAAATGGACTGCAAATTGGAGGGGTGCACCAGGCCAAGGCAGTAGTGCAAGACCAAGGCGACGCTTAAAGACCCCAATAGCAAGCTATTGTGACGGGTCTTTCCCCATAAAAAATAAGATTAATATCGAGTGAGCCGATGGCCCACATATCAGATATTAAACTGATAAGAACAGATACTACACTTGATCTTAGCCAAAAGGCCGAGAAAGGTATGCGTATTCTTTTCTTGGACTACTGTTTATGTCTGCTGTCTCTTCATAAATGTATTCTTCACTCAGCCGATGTGGGACTGTGATAGACTAAATTTCATAATGGTTTTCACCTCCCAGAATTTAATATCACAAAGTGTTCAACAATTAATGGATACTTAATAATCAACACTTTTTATTAAGGCACCTTAATAAGTTTTCATACTCAATATCATGTTACTGTTTAGAAAATTTAAGTGGGATACATACAAATTACACTGCCTTAGTACAGAACTGTCAACTGAATATACTCATTTGAATTCAAAAGGATTGTAAGAATATTCTGCATGTTGAGAATTGAGTACAAGATAAGCAAAATCCATTACAATAATTGATTAATAGCCTGCCAAACTAAACAATGGTATGGAAACAAAAGACTAAAACTGCAGGGCAACCATTCTCGGGAAACAATAAATAAGAACAAACTGGTTTACATATATGCCAGAACAATCAGGTCCTTGAATGAGATGAATATTTTCAGTAAAATTATTAGCATGATGTTGTAAGCAATCTCATAGGGCGGGTAAGCCAAGAAACAATAAATAAGGCTGAAAGTCCATATATCATGATCCACAATCTTTGTAGAACTAGGAATAAATGTGTCACAGAACAGAACAGACTACATGTTACTTATTGCCTAGTTAAACATATGTTGAGGTAATACATAAATGACTAGAACTTGTTAAAAACAACATCCAAAATGTGTTTCAACCAAAATATGGAGTTCAGAAACAATTGAGTATAATATGTTAAAGTGTGATTAGAAACAAATGAAGGTAAATCCTTGCAGTTTGAGCATCAAACGGGTCAACATGTTAAAAATTGAGATAAGAGAAAAATGAAAAGATACAGCTAAAAAGAAGCGAGAAGACGTTACGTCAGTTATCTGGCTTGTGCTCATACGATTAGACATGAAAAGCTAAGTTTTCCTCAGTTTTCGTATATGTGGAAGTGATTGCAAATTACTACTGATCACTAACTGAAAGTTATCATTTTTTGCTAATCTGATAGTCATAGTCATCGGATAGAATCACAAATATTTATTTAGAAGAAACTGTAGCAAGGCACGGTGAACTAGATCACTCATTCCACCGGTTCCTCACATCTGTTTACAAATCAATTCAAAAAAATATGGTAAAGTGATATGGACTTATTCTAATACGTGGGATTTCAAGATAAATATCTCCTGAAAGGGACGGGCGTATCTATTCTCTGTTCTCACATACTTTGTGTAGCATTACAAGGATCAATAAAAGACATGTTCATCATCTTCAATTCCAACACTTGAAAAACAATAATTCAAAGCTTGTTTCAAATGATAGCAGTCCACTCAAACTCATTTTAATAACATTTAAAAAAAAAAAGTCAAACTTCATATGAAAATTACAGAAAGCATTATAAAGACCTTTTTTTTGAATTATCTAGACTATGTTAAAATAATAAAATGATATCCATTATTAGTGTGAGAGCAGTACCATTTAACAAAAAGGTAAGAAAATATAAACTATGGTTTGGAGGGGTGTGCCAGGCCAAAGCAGGAGTGCAACACCAAGGCGACGCTTGTTGGTTTATTTAAGTTGTATTTTATACTTTAATTCTTGTACAGTTAGTACAGTTAGAATACTGTTAGTTGACAGTTAAGATTAGTTAGTTTTCCGTTAAGTAGTTAGATGGTAGTTACTTGTATTGATATAAATAGCTGGTTAATCAATAGAGAAATAACTTTTCCCCAAATTCATTTCTCTGTTCATCTTCTCAATCAACATGGCATCAGAGCAAATTCTTTGATTCTGCTCTCGATTATCATCAATTCTTCATCTGTTCTTCGTCAATCATCTTCTTCGTTCTTGCTTCTTCATTTCTTCATCCGATTCGTTTTCTTCATCTCAAAAATGGTTGATACACAACCTAATACAGCAATTGATGTTTCAAATCCTCTATATCTTCATCCATCGGATCATCCTGGTATGATTCTAGTTTCTAAACAATTTGATGGTTCTGGATTCGGATCATGGAAGAGAGCAATGTCTATTGCTCTTTCAGCTAAAAATAAGTTCGGATTTGTTGATGGTTCTGTTACATCTGTTTCTAACCCTAGTCTTTGGAAAAGATGCAATGATATGGTTATCTCTTGGATAATCAACACTTTATCAAAGGATATCAGTGAAAGTGTGCTATATGTTCAAACTGCGAATCAACTTTGGAAGGAATTAAGTGATAGATATGGTCAAGCTAATGGTGCGAAACATTATCAATTGCAGAAAAGCCTTTCTGAAATCTCACAAGGAAGTAGCAGTATTGCAACTTATTTTACTAAAATCAAAGGTATCTGGGATGAATTGAGTTCTTTATCAACTGTTCCGTTGTGTTCATGTGGTGCTTATGCTGAAATTGCTAAGAAAGAAGAGGAACAAAGGCAATTTCTCATGGGTTAAATTCTGGTTATGAGAATATAAGAGGATGTATATTGATGATGCAGCCTCTGCCATCAATTAGCAAGGCTTATTCTATATTGATACAAGATGAAAAACAAAAGGAAATCCATCCTAATGTTCAGACCTTTCCAGATGTGTCTTCAATGAATGTTCAAGCCAGGCATCAAGGAGAGTATAAGAAGCTTGTTTGTAATCATTGTAAGAAGCCTGGTCATACTGCAAATAAGTGTTACAGATTGATTGGATTTCCAAAAGATTTCAAGTTCACAAAGTCCAAACATGTTGCTGCAAATGCTTGTACCTGTAGCACTGATGATTCTTGTGCACACTGATGATTCTTCTGCACATGTTATGAGTTCAGGAACCAGTCTTACACCAGAACAGTGTCAACAGTTGATTGATTTTCTTCATCAAACTCAACTTGCAAATACTTCTGATGAAAAGTCTTCTTCCAATGAAATCAGATATGCCAACTTTGCAGGTGTAATGTCATGTTCTTTCTCAGCCCATTCTGTTTTAACATGGATTTTGGACACAGGAGCGAATGATCATTTGTGCTTTGATGAAAGTTTATTCATAGATATTAAACCACTTATCAAACCAATTTCCATTTTGCTTCCTAATGGAAATATTATCAAAGCAACAAAGATTGGAACTATAAATTTGTTACCAGACTTATCTCTACAAGACGTTTTGTTTATGCCAGATTTCAAATATAATCTGTAGTCAATACCAAAATTATGTCTCCAAACAAAAGGTCTGGTATACTTCTCTGATAAAGCATGCTTGCTGCAGGCTCCTTCTCTGAAGAGGCCAGTGGTTCTTGGTAGACTACTTGATGGGTTGTATCTCTTCAAGAAGAATGAAGTAGTATATTCTACAAGTTCTGTTCCTGATTTTAAGTCCATTTGTAATAATGTTGTTTCTTGTAAGACATGGCATAATAGGCTTGGGCATTTGCCTTTGTACAATCTCAAACAGTTATCTGTTTTTTCTCCTGTCAATGTTGATCAAGTTGAATGTTGTGATGTTTGTCCAAAGGCTAGGCAACATAGGTTACCCTTTCCTCATAGAATAAGGGAATCTGATCAAATTTTTGATCTCATTCATGTGGATGTATGGGGGCCATATCACACTTCTACCTATAATGGTTTCAAGTATTTTTTAACCGTTGTAGATGATCATAGCAGAGTCACTTGGACACATCTTCTTTCCACCAAAAGCAATGCTTTTCATATATTGCAGAATTTCATTCAAATGGTTGAAACATAGTTTCATAAGAAAATAAAGTGTTTGAGATCAGATAATGCTCTTGAGTTAGGGTCAGCCATTGCTCATACTCAATATTTACTCTCTAAGGGCATTATACACCAAACTAGTTGTGTTGCCACTCCACAACAGAATGGTGTTGTGGAGAGAAAGCATAAACATTTGCTTGAAACATCAAGAGCTCTTTTGTTCCAATCTAAATTACCCTTGAAATTCTGGGGTGAATGTGTTCTTAGAGCTACTCACCTCATCAATTTGTTTCCTACAAATCTTTTGAATGGAAAAAGCCCACATGAGGTGTTATTTGGAAAACCTCCTTCTTATTCACATCTAAAAGCTTTTGGTTGTCTCTGCTATGCTTCCACTTAGAAACAAGGAAGAGATAAATTTCAAACTAGAGCTAACCCTTGTTTATTTCTAGGTTATCCTATGGGTAAAAAGGGTTACAAACTATACAATCTGCTTAATCATCAACTCTTTATTTCTAGAGATGTTGTTTTTTTGAGACATTGTTTCCTTCCATTCCTGTTAATCCTTCTATCTGTCGGAAAGAAGGAAAATAGTGTAGGGGCTAGTGTGTAATATGGGGTTCTATATAAACTCCACCTTTGTGTAACCCTACTCTTGTACAAACATTTTATCAATACAATCACAATACAATTCAACCCCAATCACTGTGTTTGTTCTATACTAGATAACATGGTATCAGAGCAGTGTTTATGATTCCTGAAACGTTGCTCATCATCTACAATCTATCCCAAGCCAATCCAACCTCAAACCAAAACAATAATCAAAATCAAAACAAAAAAAAAAATCAAAATCAACTCCGAACCTGTCAGTAGCATATTCATCATCTTCAGCAGCAATAGCAGTCATTCAATTAACAGTCGCCGTAACCGTATTTGTTAGCAAAACCCTAAAATCCCATCTTCGATCAGAAAAACCCTCAACCCTAAATCCAGCCGCCACCTTGTTCAGCAAGTCCGTGTCGATCGTGTGTTGTTGTTGACGCCTTTTTTAACAGGTCCTCTGAGATCGAGTTTAGATCTGAACGATTTCCGTATCGTTGTTGATTGAGGTTGTCTTTGGATCTGAGAAACGAATTGACGCCGATTCAGATCTGTAGAAGTTGAATCAAACAGAAGGTTTGTGTTGCTGGAATTAACGAAGAAGAAGAAGAATCTATTGTGCGGCTGAGTGTTAAATCCGCTGCTGTTGTTTGAAGTTGAGGGTGGTGGTAACCGGATTTGTAAAGAAGAAGGAGATTGCCTCAAAGAACCCTAGAGGCCCTTACATCTGCTGCCATTTTATTCCGCTCAGTCAGCTGCCCTCTTTATTTCGCTGCATATTATATATCCGCTGAGCGGATTTATTATTTGTTTTTGGGGCATACTTAAATCTTGAACGCGAGTTCAAGTTACCGGTGTATTTGATAAATTCGCCGGTAAAGTACCTTCGCTACCTAGCGACGGTATTCCGAACTAAAATCTTGAACGCGAGTTCAAGTATCCAGCGAAATTGATAAATTCGCCGGTTTTGTTGGTTAATTAATAAGCACTGCCGGGACAACCCAAAAAAAAAAAAAAAAATGGCAATCAATCATGAAAAAAACAATTCTTGGATATTTGATTCTGGTGCCACTGACACCATGACGTTTGAACCATTAGACATACGGTCAATGACCCAACCTCAAAAATCTCAAATACATACAGCAAACAACGGAACGATGCAAGTGAAAGGAGGAGGAGTAATTGAAATTTCACCAACTATGAAATTGTCAAATTGTCTCTATGTTCCGTCCTTATCACACAAATTGCTGTCAATCAGCCATATTACCAAAGAATTGAATTGCACGGTACTAATGCACCCTACTTTCTGCCTCCTACAGGATATCAGGACGGGTGTGATTATTGGACGTGGTACTGAGCGTCACGGATTGTACTACGTGGATGAAGTGACTCAACAGGGTACTGTAATGTTGGCACAAGGAACCGAAAGCCGGGAAGCCTGGCTATGGCATAGACGTTTGGGGCATCCATCCCATGGCTATTCGCACCTTTTGTTTCCAAAACTCTTCCCCTCGAATGGAAAAATAGATTGTGAAACCTGTCTTCGTGCTAAAAGCCATCGACAACCGTTTAAACCTAGCAATACGAAAGTTGCTTCACCTTTTTCACTAATCCATTCTGATGTGTGGGGTCCTGCTCCTGTGATGGGGGGCAGGGTCTTCGGTACTTTATACTATTCGTGGATGATTGCACTCGCATGACATGGGTATATTTTTTGAAAAACAAAGCCGAAGTCTACGAAAAATTTATCACGTTTTATGCTATGATTCAAACTCAATTCCAAACTCAAATCCAAATCCTTAGATCCGACAATGGGGGGGAATTTGTCAATACATCCATGAAACAGTTCTTTAAAACCAAAGGATTAGTTCATCAAACGTCTTGTTCTCATACCCCCGAACAAAACGGTGTTTCCGAACGGAAAAACCGTATTATTCTTGAAATGACTAGAGCCCTTTTGATCGAATCTCAGGTCCCTAAATCTTTCTGGCCGGAGGCAGTTGCAACATCTGTGTATCTGCTGAATCGGCTTCCCACAAAAGCTCTTAAGTTTAAGACTCCCTTAGATTGTCTGTCTAAGTCTGCCAGTATTCCTCATCCTCTTACACTTGAACCTCGAATCTTCGGGTGTACCGCATTTGTTCATATACCCAAAACCAATCGAAACAAGCTTGGCCCATGTGCTGAAAAATGTGTATTTGTCGGCTATGGGATAGATCAAATAGGTTACCGATGTTATAATCCAACAACTCGTCAAATGTTCACCACAATGAATGTTGACTTTCTTGAAACAAAATACTTTTATAACATCCAACTCAGTGGTCAGGGGGAGAATGACAGTATAGACACTCTGAGCTGGTTAACCCAAATTCCCTCATCTGAAGAAGTCAACACAGAAAACTACCACAGTACTGCGAGTCCTTCAAACACAGACACACAATCCGCGGAGCACAGTACCACTGAAGAAAGTCCATCCAACGTGATGCCCGAGGTAAGAAATACTGAGAACCCTGAATGTTCTACGTCTTATAACTATGAGACAACAGGGGAACACATGGAACCGACAACTACAGAACATGTTGATCCAGTTGTTGAACAGGTTGAACCAGTTGTTGAACAGGTTGCACCAGGTGCAGCAGAGACTACCGGAAGATACTCTCTTCCTCCTAGAGCCAATAGAGGGGTTCCTCCAAAACGGTACTCCCCAGAGAGGGAAACCAGAAATTCAAGGTATCCGGTAGCTAATATGGTCAACGGGAACTTATCTAACAGTGCGAAAGCATTTGTTACTTCACTATACTCTGAACAAATACCTAATTCCGTAAAGGAAGCTCAAGGTAAGAAGAACTGGGAAGAAGCAATGGAAGTGGAGATGCGTGCTCTTGTGAAAAACAACACATGGGAGAAGTTCATTCTTCCTAAAGGAAAGAAAACAGTTGGATGCCGGTGGGTATATTCAATCAAGTATAAGCCAGATGGTTCTATTGGACGATACAAAGCTCGGCTTGTAGCCAAGGGTTACACTCAGACGTATGGGATCGATTATTCTGAGACATTTTCTCCGGTTGCAAAAATGGATACCATCAGAGTTCTCTTCTCGGTAGCAGCCAACAAGGAGTGGCCTCTTCACCAGTTTGATGTTACAAACGCCTTTCTCCATGGAGACCTAACTGAAGAAGTCTACATGGAAGCACCTCCAGGGTTCTCAGGGGGTTTTAAAGAAGGAGAAGTTTGTCGGTTGAAAAAGTCCCTTTATGGGCTAAAGCAATCTCCTCGGGCATGGTTTGGAAAGTTCACATTGGCCATGAAAGAGTATGGGTATCACCAAAGTAACGCTGATCATACTCTGTTCCTCAAGAGAAGAAACGGTCTTGTAACTTGCTTGATCATATATGTGGACGACATGATTATTACCGGAGATGATATAGAAGAAATAGGACGGCTGAAAAGAAATCTGTTTTCAAATTTTGAAATGAAAGACCTTGGGAATCTCAAGTATTTCCTCGGGATAGAAGTTCTCAGGTCTAAACGGGGGATTTTCATCTGCCAAAAGAAGTATGTCCTTGATCTCCTAGCAGAAACTGGGTTGGTTGATTGTAAACCAGCAGATACTCCAATGGTAGTGAACCACAATCTTCACATGGAACTCAATGGAGAACTTGCAGACAAAGAAAGGTATCAACGGCTCGTGGGCAAGTTAATTTATCTATCTCACACTCGCCCTGATATAGCTTATGCTGTTGGAGTGGTGAGTCAGTTCATGCATCAACCTCAAGCTGCCCACATGGAAGCTGCTCAGAGAATTTTAAGATATCTCAAAGGAACTCCAGGCCATGGAGTATTGTTCAAAACAAATGGACATTTAAATGTTGAGCTCTATACTGACGCAGACTGGGCAGGAGATAAGGGAAACCGAAGATCAACATCAGGATATTTTTCTTTGGTTGGTGGAAACCTCGTTACCTGGAGAAGTAAGAAACAGAAGGTGGTCGCTCTGTCGAGTGCAGAAGCTGAGTTCAGAGGTATAGCTCGAGGGCTAAGTGAAGTTCTTTGGATCAGGAAGCTCCTAGAAGACATTGGTTTCTCCCAAAGGGCGAAACCCAGTAAAATTATGTGCGACAATACAGCTGCAATACAAATCTCAGAAAACCCAGTTCAACATGATCGAACAAAACACGTGGAGGTAGATCGACATTTCATCAAGGAAAAACTGGAGGAAAGAATCATAGAGCTCCCGTATATATCAACAAAAGATCAACTCACAGATATTCTCACAAAAGCAGTCAACGGAAACGCTTTTAGTAGCTGTTTGTGCAAGTTAAGTATTGGTGACCCCACTACTCAACTTGAGGGGGAGTGTCGGAAAGAAGGAAAATAGTGTAGGGGCTAGTGTGTAATATGGGGTTCTATATAAACTCCACCTTTGTGTAACCCTACTCTTGTACAAACATTTTATCAATACAATCACAATACAATTCAACCCCAATCACTGTGTTTGTTCTATACTAGATAACACTATCTTTCCTACACTTCAAGTTTCAGATGATTTTTTTGATCCTGTCTCTTATTCTTCTCCTCCTACTACTGCTGATTCATCCACTGTTTCTTCTTCTTCCACTGATACTTCTACTGCTGATTCATCCACTGATTCATCCACTATTTCTTCTTCTTCCACTGATACTTCTACTGCTGGTTTAAGAAGATCCACAAGACAGACTACCACTCCTGCATATCTTGCTGATTATCATTGTAATTCTGTTTCTTCTTGTCCTCACACCATTACCAATCTTCAAGCAAGCCATCATGATATTCCTATTACATTCTCAGTCTGCAATCAAGTTCTTTCTCAAAATATCACAAATATATCTGAACCATCTTCTTATAAAGCTGCTTCTGTTTCTCCTGAATGGCAACATGCAATGCAGTTGGAACTTGATGCCTTAGCCAAAAACAACACCTGGATACTTACTTCTTTACCCTCTCATAAGAAACCAATCAAATGCAAATGGGTATATAAAGTTAAGTACAAGGCAGATGGTACTATCGAAAGGTATAAAGCAAGACTTGTGGTTAGAGGGGATACACAAGAGGCTGGAATTGATTATCATGAAACGTTTTCTCCTGTAGTAAAGATGACAATAATTAGAAGTTTTGTTGCTACTGCCACCAAAATGCGTTGGCCAATGTACCAGCTAGATGTCAATAATGCATTCCTGCATGGAGATTTAGATGAAGAAATATACATGGTTCCTCCTTCTGGCATGGTCTTACAAGATTCAACCCAAGTCCTCAAACTTCAAAAATCCTTATATGGGCTTAAGCAGGCTTCGAGGCAATGGTATGGGAAACTGTCAGAGGCTTTAAAATCCAGAGGCTATCTCAGGTCCCAAAATGATCATTCTTTGTTCTCAAAAAGCATGGGGACCTCTATAGTTCACGTTGTTGTTTATGTTGATGATATATTGGTCACTGGTAATAATGAACAGGAGATCTTAGATTTAAAGTCCTTTCTTGACAATACTTTCAAAATCAAGGACTTAATTAGGCCATCTCAATTACTTCTTGGGAATAGAAGTTTTGAAAGTTGATGATGGAGTTATCATGACACAGAGAAAATTTGCTAGTGATCTTTTGCAAGAATTCAAGGAATTTCTTTTCTCACAGCCTTCTCTTTGTCCTCTTCCTGCAAGTTTGCAACTTTCCACTAATGAAGGTGTTCCTTATCATGATCCTTTACAATATAGACGTTTAGTGGGCAAACTCAATTACTTAACACATACAAGACCGGATTTGTGTTTTGCTGTTCAATTCCTTAGCAAATTCATGTATAATCCCCATTTACCACATTGGCGAGCAGCTTTGCATACTTTGAGTTATGTTCAGGGGACTTCTAATCAAGGATTATTTTTTAATAATTCTTCAAATTTCAAACTTGAGGCATTTTGTGATTCTGATTGGGCATCTTGTCCTAACACTCGGAGATCAGTCACAGGATATTTCATTCTTATGGGAGGAAGTCCTATATCTTGGAAGTCAAAGAAACAAGCTACTGTTTCATTAAGCTCTGCTGAAGCAGAATATCGTTCCATGAGACGGGTTACTGCAGAACTTACATGGTTAACCAGATTACTTCTTGAGTTTTCCGTCCCATCAATCATTCCTATTCCTCTCAAATGTGACAGTCAAGCTGCAATTCAATTGCCAAAAATCCGGTATATCATGAGAGAACAAAGCACATTGATTTATATTGCCATTTTGTTCGAGAAAAAATACAAGACGGACTTATTGCTTTGTCTCATATCTCAACTGAAAGTCAACCTGCTGATTTGTTTACCAAGAGTTTACCGCATCAACTGAAAGTCAACCTACTGATTTGTTTACCAAGAGTTTACCGCATCACAAACATTCTGTTTTGATTTCCAAGTTGGGGATTTCATATCCTCCAACTTGAGGGGGGTGTTGATTTATTTAAGTTTTATTTTTATGCTTTAATTCCTGTACAGTTAGAATACTGTTAGTTGACAGTTAAGATTAGTTAGTTTTCTGTTAAGTAGTTAGATGGTAGTTACTTGTATTGATATAAATAGCTGGTTAATCAATAGAGAATTATAACTTTTAAATTCATTTCTCTGTTCATCTTCTCAATCAACAATGCTCAAAGACCCCAATAGCAAGCTATTGTGATGGATCTTTCCCCACAAAAAATAAGATTAATATCTAGTGAGCCGATGGCCCACATGTTAGATATTAAACTAATAAGGACAAATACTACACTTGATCTTAGCCAAAAGGCCGAGAAAGGTATGCTTATTCTCCTTTTGGGCCTCTGTTTATGTAGGCAGTCCCTTCATCTTTGTATTCTTCACTCAGCCAATGTGGGACTACAAGTTACCTTTGCCCTTTGTAAATGCGTATTATTAATATCTAATAAAACTAGCCTTTAAGTGGGATGAATACACAATAGACTATCTCAGAATAAAACTATGAGCTTCATATTTTGCTTGGAAATCCAAATTAGTTTATTTGCTTTAATTAATGTTCTAAGAACCCTTATCTACCTGACTAATTCCAGCTTGCATTGAGCTTAAACTGATACCTTTATTAGTAAGTGCATCCCAATCATGACTCTTAACTTATATCCGTTGGCTACATAAATAATTGAAAGGATTGTAAGAAGCTACATGAGTGCATAGTGTCTTCTCGAGTTTTTTGCAGGAATAGGTGGTTTGACCACCAAAAGATCACATGTAGGTGGTCTTGGAAGAAAAGAGTGAAACTAGGTATATAGTGATATGAGATAGCGATATTCAGTGGTTATATATCAATATCGCCATTCCAAACACATATATTAATCAATATCGCCATTTCATACATACATATATATCAATATCGCTATTCCAAGTACATATATACATCAATATCGCCAACTCAACCACCTATATATATGAATATCGCTATATGGAACATATATATATATGAATATCGCTATCCCATGTATACATATACTTTAATATCGCCACATCATATTCATATATATATTAACTCATTCAATATCGCTATATGGAAAATATATATAAAAGAATATCGCTATATGGAATATACATATACTTTATATATATTTTGTTTTGCAGTATTAAAGTTGCATAGGCTCACATGCATAGTCTCAGTATTATCACATGCATAGGGTCTCAGTATTATCACATGCATAGGTTCAGTATATATATTATATGTTGTAGATGGGAATATTAACAGCTCGAATAGTTTGAATAGGGTCTCAGTATTATCACATGAGTTATCAGATTGACCCCGGTCCCCATTAAATGCTGGAGAATTACCGGGGAGTTGTTTGAACATGATGTTTTTCTCAGTTTTAAAGTTTGTATAGGATCATAAGACATTTGAGCTTTCAGGCCACCGCATGTAATCTGGAAGCTACAGTGTTTTAAGTAGATCCTATAGTAATGTTGGGTGATGTTGCAGGCAGGTACCTGGTTTTTGTTACGCGTAACCTCTCACGCGTATCCAACCCTTCCCCAATCACAAAACAGATCCCGTATCTGTTTAATCGTGAGACCCTGGAGGGGAGCGTTCGGTTGCCTGTTTTCAGGGACGGGCTTTTGCACGGGAAGTAGTTTTTTTAGCAGATCCTATAGTAATGTTGTGTAATAATGTTGAATGAGTTAATATATATGTTTGTTATATTATATGTTGGGAATATGTTGAATTTTTTATTTACCTATTAATATTGTTTGCTATAATGAGACCGCGAACTAATTGAATAGTATATAAAAAATTACACTACTAACTATAAATCACGGCCATAGCATAGAGGCCTGTTTTACATATATGATGGGAAACAAATAAAGTTAACCAACTTGTGAATGGAGTGTGTATTGAATGGAGTTTGTACCAGATAGGGCCAGGATGTAAAAACTTTAAAATAACTCATAATAACACCATAAATACCCCCCATCACACCCATAGATTTGCATACCTTCACTTCACAAGTGTTTTTGCACATCATCTTATTCTCCAAAATTGTGCTGATGGTAAACCGTGATAGTGAACTCCACCTTCACTTTCATGTGCACATACACGAATCGGAAGCAAACCCCGCTAATGTTTACCCACAACCTAACCGTAACTCTGTTGTACCACAACCCAACAATAACTCACTCCCCCCACAATCCCTCCGTCACTCCGGTGATCCTCTTCCCAATGACAATAGTGCTTTGCTCTTCGCTGGACACCAGGCGAACCGTCCTGGCGCTTCACCCCTCGACCAACATCCTCACCCACCACCCTATGTTGAACATCAAAATCGAAATCCTACCTCCTTTACGCAACGACCTCAACGTCCTTGGATTGTGCAGAACCCTAACCCTGCATCGTCAAGTGTTTTACAACCATACCCCCCGATATGTAGGTTTGGATGCATCTACCATAGCTTGTGCTACCACCAATACGACAGTGATCGTGACTCTAATGCGTTATCAGATGATGCTGTCGTTAGTGATGATCCATGGGAACAATATCACAAGTTTGACAGCGATTCTGATTCATCCTTTTGATTCCAGAGCATGACTCTAATGCGTTATCAGATGATGCCGTCGTTAGTGACTTAGGGGTTCCTGTATTGGTAGATGTATTTTGTGTTCGTGAATTCTCCTAAATTAAAATAAACCGCGTAATGTTCTTTGATGTTTATATTATTGTGATGGTCAATGTAAAAGATTGTGAATTTTGTGTTTTGTGTTCGTGAATTCTCCTAAATTTAAATGACGTTAAAACTCATTTTTTTGTCTTGTCAAAAAACGTCCAACGTGGCCTTTTCCGTGGCCGTTTCCTCACCCGTGTGGCTCCCACCACCGGGTTCGTTTGTCTCTAACTTATAAGGAGGGGTAAATTTGTCCGGGGACCAGGGGCGTCTGGTCGGCGGAAAGCATTTCGGGTCATTCAGGGGGGCCCGAAAGTCGTAAAAACTCATTTTTTTTTGTCTTGTCAAAAAACGTCCAACGTGGCCTTTTCCGTGGCCGTTTCCTCACCCGTGTGGCTCCCACCACCGGGTTCGTTTGTCTCTAACTTATAAGGAGAGGTAAATTTGTCCGGGGACCAGGGGCGTCTGGTCTGCGGAAAGCATTTCGGGTCATTCAGGGGGGCCCGAAAGTCGTAAAAACTCATTTTTTTTTGTCTTGTCAAAAAACGTCCAACGTGGCCTTTTCCGTGGCCGTTTCCTCACCCGTGTGGCTCCCACCACCGGGTTCGTTTGTCTCTAACTTATACGGAGGGGTAAATTTGTCCGGGGACCAGGGGCGTCTGGTCGGCGGAAAGCATTTCGGGTCATTCAGGGGGGCCCGAAAGTCGTAAAAACTCATTTTTTTGTCTTGTCAAAAACGTCCAACGTGGCCTTTTCCGTGGCCGTTTCCTCACCCGTGTGGCTCCCACCACCGGGTTCGTTTGTCTCTAACTTATAAGGAGGGGTAAATTTGTCCGGGGACCAGGGGCGTCTGGTCGGCGGAAAGCATTTCGGGTCATTCAGGGGGCCCGAAAGTCGTAAAAACTCATTTTTTTTGTCTGGTCAAAAAAAGTCCAACGTGACCTTTTCCGTGGCCGTTTCCTCACCCGTGTGGCTCCCACCACCGGGTTCGTTTGTCTCTAACTTATAAGGAGGGGTAAATTTGTCTGGGGACCATGGGCGTCTGGTCGGCGGAAAGCATTTCGGGTCATTCTGGGGGCCATCATTTATTAAAAAAGTGTTTTAATAAAATAACTAGTTTGTTGTATTAGCACTTTATGTCCTCGTGGGGATTGTTTTTAGTGGAAGGTTATTCTCGTTTAATAAAAAGTAAAAGTGGTTTGAACAATCTGACAAGAGTGGTTTAAATATCATGTGACAATATGCCTATAAATAGAGTAGTTTGGTAAGTGGTTCCACACAAACCAAAAACTGAACAACTAAACTTCTATCAAACAATTCCATTTCGTTTAATGGATTCTTTCTGCCCATACCTTGTTAGACTATACTGGGGTGGTGTTTTTTCATATGTTAACGGGGCGGTTATGAATGATGAATCCATGCTGACTACCTCATTCATTATGCGACACAGGATGTCATATCACGAGTTGCTAAAACAGCACTTCCCCAACTAAACTAATCTGAGAACATTGCCCCAAATCTTCTAGGAAAGGCAGATAATGAAGAGCTATCCAATTATTCGAATTTACAGGAAATAATGTACATCCTAGTAAATAAAAAATTACTAAACGAGCACGTATAATGCACGCTTCGTCCGTTGCCGTTTCTTCATTTAACGGTGCTGTTATCTGCTCTAAAATACGGATTGAACTTATTCTTTTCCCCCAAAAATGCTCTTTTTCAGGGGTAAACCCCAACAAATTTTGACACATTATAACGCCGTTGGTCAATGTAATCGGCGTTTCCGTACCGGAAAATACCTCCCCATTTATTGGTAGACCCCACAAAACATTAATGTCTTGTAGAGTCACTGTGGTTTCACCGAAGGGTAGGTGAAAAGTGTGGGTTTCGGGCCTCCAACGCTCAACCAACGCGTTTATTAACGCGTGGTCAATGTACCGATACCCACTATCGAGGATACCGCCGAAGCCCGCTTGACGAATTATACTTTGGACGTGTGGTCCTATTGGATTATCCTTTATAAGCGACCAAAATGAACCATCGGCACGTTTTATACTCATTGGCTTCCGATAGTCCTTGGGGCGCTTGAAAACTTCTCTCGCACGATGTTGATTTGCCAAAAACAACACTGTATTGTAAAGGGGACCAGGGTGAATCTGATAACTCATGTTTAAATCGTAAGAAAATTTAGTGTAATTTGTGGTATACGATAGATGGTTTCAACATGTATATATGGTTTCAACATGTATATATGGTTCCAACTTGGCAACTTCTACTTTACACTCATATATACGACAGATGGTTTCATCATCATATTTGAATTTGACAAGACTTGTCATACTTGTCATATTTGAATTTGGCACCAACTATTCATGTACATTACACTACACTGCAACACTACTATTGAAACTATTCAACCTATTCCTATTAATATTCTCACCTACAACTGTGTATAGTATCAACTTTATTATGAAGTTGTAGCCATTTCAATTACAAACAACTTCAACCAGAAAACAAAACTTTATTTATCATATAGATGAATTAGCTTGATGAATAATTAATACACTCCTATTAGAATTCAGAATGAAAGAATATTAACATATATAATATATATATATTGGCACCTTTAAAATAATTTTTTAAACATATTTTTCGGCGCTTCTCCTTATATATACTTGTAGAAGCATTTTTAATAAAAAAAATCAAAAACGAAAAATATGAAAAAAAAAACAATTAAAAAAAGGCTAAAAAAATTTTTTTTTGAAAAAATATTTTTTTTATCCGACATATTTCTCCTCATTTTTATAAAGAAAAGCGCTGAAAATTTTTTTAAAAAAAATTATTTTTAACATGTTAAGTTAATTCTATAAGATATAACTGTTTTTTAAACATTTTTTTTATATTTTTAGGTTTTGATTTTTTTATTAAAAATGTTTCTACTTGTATTTATAAGAAAAAGCGCCGAAAAAATTTTAGAAAATGATTTTTTTAACATGTTAAGTATAATTTTTAAGAGTGTTCCCCCGTTCCCCACTTTTTTAGTGTTCCCCAATGAACCCTCCCCTTGGTATATATGTGTTTGAATTAGCGATATTTGGTGTATATATGTGTTTGAATTAGAGATATTTGGTTTTCTTTTTCCTCTATATTTTTTAAACAATTTCATACTTCAATAGACAACACAAAGATTAAGCACTAAATATCACTGCACTAAAATTAAACAGATTCAAGAACAACAAAGAATCCTACAAAATTATAGGAATCCTACATAGAAGCATCACACGTAAAAATAGAAAAGTAAACATTTAAACTATAAAACGCTAAACCGCTACTTCCGACTAAAGTACGTCGTCTTCAAATAATTACGCCAAGCCGCGACTTCCGACTGAGTGCGATATTGGGACAAAAATACTAAGGTAAGAAGAAACTATTTCTGCTTCCGAAATTTGCATCAAAACACCTAGCAATGATAAAGATGGGTCTTGAACTGGTAAGTTCCATCTACAATCAGTGCTTAAGTAGAGAGAACAATTCAGAAGAGAAATACAATCCAAGTGAAAAACAATATCAAAAGGAACTTTCTGAATTAAAGCTCAGGAACACGTCGTCTTCGATAACACATGCATTTGGTCTCCGAAATTTTTCACCTCGGTTATACATGTGAACATCCATGAGGAACACCTGATCAAGAGTGGATAACATTTTTTAAGTGAGGTGGATGCATTCATCAAAAATTTGGAAATACCACATGTCTCTGAACGAACACTATTTACCCTAAAAAAATAAAATTAGACCGGACTCTATGAATGATGTGAAAAGACTTAACAATGCATGGTATTTAAATACTTGCCTGCCATCATCCTGTCGTTATTATGTATATATATACGATATGGCGATATTCATATATATATATATATATATATATATATATGAAATGGCGATATTCAATCAATGCATACATACAAAATGGCGATATTCATATATATATACATATCAGATGGCGATATTCAATATATATATATATGAAATGGCGATATTCAATCAATACATGCATATCAAATGGCGATATTCATATATATACATATACCAAATGGCGATATTCATATATATATATATACCAAATAGCGATATTCATATACATATGCATCCCAAATAGCAATATTCATATACATATCTATACCAATTGGCGATATTGATATATCTGGCAGATTTTGTGTCAGAAACACCTGAATATCACTATCTCATATCACTATATACCTACTTTCACTCTTTTAATACAAGCCCACCTAGAGGTGATCTTTTAATGGTCAAACCACCTAATCCTGCAAAAAACTCTGTCTTCTCTAGGTGTGTTTTTTTTCCTTGTTTCCTTTAAGTGCTAGAGAAAACCAAAACATGGTAAAAAAACATAACATACCTACTTGATTTGTATAAATAACTTGTGGAAGCAATTTATCTCTTAAAATGTAAGGAAGATGTGCAAGTTCCAAGGTCGACACATGCATGTTAAGCAGTGATATAATCGGTTTAAGTTACTTGATAAATTTATTTCAAGTTCCAATGTTGACTCGATTAAGACAACTATTCAAGTTCTTCAGATGAAAGATTAGATACAAAACTACATCATGGGTGCGTTTGGTCGAAAGTGTGTGCGTTGAAACGGTTCGGGTCAAACACGGTACTGGTCGAAGCAGTACGGTTCGAACATGCGTGTCGAAATGGCTCAGGTTGAAACTGTGTGCCGAAACGGTGCGGGTTGGGTCAAGATGGTGACCGGGAGGTGGGGCATGATGGATGATGACGGGGTGGTGGATGCGATAACGTCAACCGGTCGAAGATTCTAGTGAATTTACTTGAATTCCTTCACATGTAAGAAGAATTTTGAATTCCTTTAGTTAAAAGGAATTTGAAGGGATTCATGCCCAACTTCTTCCTTTGTCAACCAAACCCATGGGTGCCAGAATAATTAGGTTCTGCACTGATAAGAATATATCCTGTAAAAATTAATTTATAGAACCAGCAAAAGAATAAGCCATATTTTATGCAATCTCATAAGCCATGCAATCTCATTTTTGTGGTTGTGATGAAAAGTGATTGAATATATAGTGTATTGCAAGTAGAAATGCTTATGTGTAAGTATCCGGTCAATCGTGTTACAAGGTGTTCATCATGTTGATTTTGTTTGGTATATATGTTATGGATTTACTTTGATATTGATTTCGTGTTGTATGTTTATGTGTTATGAATGATGAAAAAAAAAAAGAGAGAAAAAAAACAGTTGTATGTTTATGTGTAATGATTAGTAGTTTATGTAGTTTGAAATTATTGAATGTAGATGATGGGTGTTCAATAAGAGAAACATACTCCTCAAATGTAAGAAGAATTTTGAATTGCTTTAGTTAAAAGGAATTTACTTGAATTCCTTCACATGGTGACGGGGTGGTGGATGCGATAACGTTTTCAATGGTTTGGTCCTGTACAGTGTACACTAAAAGCCAACCGGTTTTTTCGTGTCCAGTTGGTTAGCTGATAATCGATGAACGTTCTCATCCCCATGTGTGTGCTCTTTTGAGTTAGAACCAATGGAATATTTTCTTTACAATTAGAATCTGACATTGCAGCTGCGTTTCTTGAAATGCAATTTTCACTTTATATCAAAGGAGCAATTTCTAATATTCCAAAAAACCTCAGAGATGGCATTTGAATACATAATTTACTGCTAATTAACTTAATATAAATGACTTACAGGGGATATTTAGTTCATGTGAGGTTATGGGATTCTGTTGAATGTTAATATTTAACACAAAACATGGGAAAAACTCAAAAAAGATTACCTTTTTATGCTCCACCAATACCCATGTGGTTTGGATGTTTGTTCGTCTGGAATATCTACAATGTCTCATGAGCTACAGATTGTTGATGGATGGAACCTCAATTACAAGAGCACAAGGATCTAAAACAACACAGTTTAAGTAGATTTTTTATTTAAAAAAACGTAAAACTGCAAATTGGAGGGGTGCACCAGGCCATGGCAGTAGTGCAACACCAAGGCGACACTCAAAGACCCCAATAGCAAGCTACTGTGATGGGTCTTTCCCTATAAAAATAAGATTAATATCGAGTGGACCGATGGCCCACATATCAGATATTAAACTGATAAGAACAGATACTACACTTGATCTTAGCCAAAAGGCCGAGAAAGGTATGCTTTTTCTCTTCTTGGGCCTCTGTTTATATAGGTAGTCTCTTCATCTTTGTATAGTTCACTCAGCCAATATGGAACCGACTGTGAGTGACTTTTGTTCTTTGTGTTTTCGTCTTTCATAACTTAAAACCATAACATTTAACAGAATCCCAGTAGAAGATCTTCAGAAAAATTTAGTTCAATATTTTGTCGATATGAAGAAGTGCAGAAAGGCCAAGAAACAAACGTAACCAGTAAAATCTCACTCATAAAGCATATACTGTTATATAAAAGTAGATAATGAAGTCGTAATATGTAGTATAAAATAAGGTGCTTTGGCCCAAAAACATCATGATCGAAACCAAAGTGAAGGAAATACTTTGAGAAACAAAGAGCAAAGATTGAATCACATACTTGAAAAGTAAAGCAGGTACCTCAGTTGACCAATCTGTATTAATGGCAATAGTAAATACAGAATCCACATGCTCTACATGCATATAAGAATACAAAGAAAGTATGATAATACCATTTTGTTGTCAGAAATTGGCTGCAAATTAGATTTAATACTGTAAGAGGACAAGCAAAAGTATCTTTTTACCCTAATCAGTTGGTTGAAACTCTGCAGTATGTTCGTATAAAAGTCGTAACAAGCTGAAAACTGATTAAAAGGTCATAATGTGTATAAGCAACAAAACGCACCTGCGTATACATCAAGGAAACTAACATGGAAGACAGTATTGCAGCTTCTGTATATTCGTAACGTCCTAAAAAGATTTAAGTGTATCCTGTAAAAGCATAAAGAAGTGAAGAATTCTGCAGATAAAACGAAGAATTACATGTGAATTTATCAAACAAAAAGAAGCACTTCCGTATATATGAAATAAAGCAGAGACCAAAGAATACAAATCATCCCTAACTTTAATATGTTCTCCTTTGGTGCTGAATCAGGACTTTCTGCCCTTATGGATACAGCGTTACCTATAACAGTAAAACTGATTCAAGCTTCACAACCACCCTTGACGAAAATATTTTACGCTTCACAAATTAATCTATCAAATGTGGGACAGGTTCAGCTGTTAAGAAGTCAATGGCATGTATGTTAAAAGATGTGGTTTAATCCGAGTCTACGTAAAAGATCCCTTGTACGTACAGTTCAGTGTAATAGAATTATGGGCAATACAGATCAGCTTATTTAAGAAGACAACTCAAAAACCAAAGTGCTGCCTTAACTATCTATTTACCAACTCCACAATATATAGATAAAAAAGAGAAGGCAAAATAGATGATAACAAAATAAGTAAAATTTGACTGCAGATTGGAGGGGTGCGCCAGGCCAAGGCAGTAGTGCAACACCAAGGCGACTCTCAAAGACCCCCAATAGCAAGCTATTGTGATAGGCCTTTCCCCATAAAAAATAAGATTAATATCGAGTGGGCCGATGGCCCACGTATCAGATATTAAACTGATAAGAACAGATACTACACTTGATCTTAGCCAAAAGGCCGAGAAAGGTACGCTTTCTACCTTCTTGGGCCGCTGTTTATAAAGTGTTGGTGCACTTGTGTCTGTACTTTGTCTGTATTTAGTCACGATGTAAAACGATGTTCTTAATAGTCTTGTAAGTTTGACCAAGTCAACCATCCTCCTGGTTTGACTTGGCCAAACAGTTAGCTTATGAATGTGAATTGTCTGGCTCGAAGGATGTCTCATCGAAGGATAGTTTAGATCCTTCGATGAGCTCGAAAGTTGGACCTTCGATGGATAGACCTCGATAGATCATCCTTCGAGGTCACTGTGAATCCTTCGATGGAAGTCTGATCGAAAGATGATCTTTCAATCAGTATTCCTGATCCTTCGACAGGTTTAACATCGATAGATGATCCTTCGAGACATCTATCGGATCCTTCGGTCAGACTTGCTGAGCTGGGTATATATATACACCCATGCAGTGTGTTGTTTTAGGCAGACTTAGGGAGATAGACACGAGAGACAGAAAGATACACTAGAGAGATAGTGAGAGCATTCTGTCAAGAACATACACACACATTAGAGAGTTTGCAATACAGAGTTGTAAACCTTGTGCTTGTAACCGGAACCTTTCATACGCATTAATACAAGTGGTGTTAATCGGTGAACCTTGTGTGTTTTGTGTTTATACTTGTCTCGACTCGGTTGCACTCTAGCTTGGATTCCGCACTTGCTAGTGTGTTAATATAACAAGGTTAAGGTTTAACCTCATCCTCCACGAGGGACCTACAAGTGGTATCAGAGCCTTGGCTCTTCTCCTTGTTAAAACCGAGTAGTTTTCGGGCTTGTTTCAGATTTTTGAAGTTTTTTTTTTCTCTGAAAAATCTGTTCAAAACTTCGAAATTTCTGTTGTTTTGCTTGAAGTTTTTTATAAAAACCTTGTTGTTTATCATTTTCACATGTTAAAGAGTGGTTTTTAGTGAAGTTTCGGGCAAAAATTCGTGTTCGGAAAGTTGTCGGATTACCAGAAAATTCAAATTTTCTGGGTGTGTTCATCATATAGTCTAGTGTTCTTCAAAGCTTTACACCTTTTGATCTTGTTTAATTAGTGTTGAAAGTTGTTTGTGTATTGGGAAGGGATATTTGGTTAAAATAATCAAACCAAATCTGGTTTTGGCAGAAAGTACAGTCTGATCATACTCTTTTGCCGAAAGTTGACTTTACCAACCCATCACCTTTTCACCAACCTATCATATCAGCGTCATTTGTGTCAGAAGCGATCGAAGGATATCTTTCGATATCGAACGATCATCTTTCGATCAAGGAAGGCTCGATAGATAATCATCTTTCGACCCATCCTTCGAAGTTTGTGTTCTATCTTTCGAGCTCAAGGGAATCTATTCGGAGGATACATTTTCGAAAGATAAGGATCTTTCATTGTGAATCTTTCGAGATAGTTATTCGAAAGATAAGGATCTTTCATTGTGAATCTTTCGAGATAGTTATTCGAAAGATAAGGATCTTTCATTGTGAATCTTTCGAGATAGTTATTCGAAAGATAAGGATCTTTCAAATTGTGAATCTTTCGAAGTCTTTGTTCGAAACTCAACAGTGATCTTTCGAACACTGTTGATCCTTCGAACAAGTCTTGATCTTTCGAACAAGGCTGTATCTTTCAATTCGTGTTTGTTTGAACTTAACAGTTTGTGTTTGTGTAGGTCGTCTATTAGTATTTCATCAAAATGAGTTGTACAAGTCCTTGGGACTGGAGTATTGACTCACAATCTAGTCAAGAGCTAACCTCTGCTGCAGCTTGGGCGAAAAGTATGTTTCCACCGCCATCAATCAGTCCAAGTCAATGGGCTTTGGTATCCAATCAAAGTCAAAGCATTCAAAATCTTTTGATTAGTGAAAGCGAAACGGGAAGCAACAATCGTCCACCAAAGCTGAACCATATGAATGACTTTCCATCATGGAAAAACCGTTTTCACACGTATGTTCAAGGGCAAAGTACCGATCTTTGGACATGTTTCATCAATGCATTCAATGCTAATCTTGAGGTTGTAGCGTCCACTTCAGAAGGTTATGCTAACATGCTCGAAAATGACAAGAAGGCTTATGAATTGGAGAAAAAGGCCTTTGCTACACTTACACAAGCACTCAACAAAGATATCTATCATCAGTTCTCCTACTGCAAGACCACGAAAACATTGTGGGATGCCTTAGTTGCTAGAGGTGAAGGCAATGCAGCTACTCGAAAGTCTCGTCCTGATTTGTTGAAGAAAGAGTTTGAATCGTTTCAGTTTTTGGAAAACGAAACTCTAAATGATATGACCACACGGTTCTATCATTTGATTAGTGAAATGTGTGCTTATGGGGTTGTATCTACTCAACAAGACATGGTGAATAGGTTTGCTGACGCATTACCTCCAAAATGGAGTTCGTTTATTGAGCTGTTGAAGCATACTGGAACTCTAGACACGGTTAACATCTATGAGTTTATTCAGAAACTGGAACATAAAAATGATGAAGAAATCAGGAAAGCAAAGCGAGCTCCCGCTCCTCAGAATACAGAAATGTACCTTCCAGGCTTCGATGTTTTGGCAAGATCCGCTGCAGCTCAGCAACCTAAACTGCAAACTGCATTTGTGTCCAACACAAGTTCTCTTCCGTTTCCTCAATCAACTGCTGCTCCGGCTTTTGATCCGAGGTCTTACATTCCCGTCCCAACACAGCCACAAGTCCAACCACCGCAACAACAACAACAGGCTCATTATACAAACAATCCTCAACCTCAACCTCAAAACCCTAACACAATCCGAGTCGATAATTCAAACCTTTCACACATCAGCATTGAAGTTGCTAAGGAGCATATGGAAATTATCAATACAATGGTCAGTGCTTACTGTGGTTTGGTAGCAGGTCAGCTTGGAAACATCAACATGACCGATGAAGATTATCAACAGATCGACAAGGAAGAAATGGAGTTGATGGATATCAAATGGGCTTTTGCTAGTGCAGTAAGAAGGGCAAAAGATTTCATGGCTCGAACTGGAAGAACTTCGTTGGAAGGAAAGAAAGATACAAAGTATGGGTTTGATATCAACGCCGTTACATGCTACAATTGTGGTAATAAAGGGCACTTCAAACGTGAGTGCACTCGACCAACAAAACAAGGCAATCACAACCCTTTCAGAAACCAGACGAGTACTGCAAATGTGAATGCCCAGCAAGAAAACCGTGAAAGGAGGATTGTGGGAGTTAATAACAATCAGGCACAGCCTGGATCTTCAAATCCCAATCGGGCTTTGACTGTTCAAGCTGATGAGGGATGTGACTGGTCTGTGCAGCTTGGTGAAGGTGATCAAGGAAGTGGAACAGCTTGTTATGCAAAGATCATCAATCATATCAAGCATGTTTATAAAGAAGAGTCCTCTGAAAGTGATGACAGTTCTGGTTATTCTGGAAGTTCTGATGAAGAAGGCTCTGTTTCTGGGGATAATCAATCAGAGTCTGATGAGAAGGAGGAAGCAGGTTCTGGTGTTGAGGATTTATTGAATGAAGCTGATGAACTTGTATGTCAGAAATCAATTCTGATCAAGAAGGCTGCTACTACATCCAGGGAAATGGAAAAGTTCTTTTCTGAAGATGGATCTTTTTCTTTTCAAACTGCATTTATGACAAATGTGTCAGCCTCTTCGAGTCAGGTAAATTCTGAACCTCCTGCTCCTAGTGTTTGTGAATCATGTGCTGAAATGAAGCTTGAATTAGAAAAGCTTAATAGTCATAATCAAAATTTGGTTATTGAACTTTCCAAATGCAAAGAGGCAAATATGGCTTTAACTCGGAACGAAAAAGATTTTAAATCAGTAATTGAAACATTAAAGAAAAACGTGTCCGAAGTGAACAAAGTAGTTTACCACAAGCAAGTAAGTATAAATGAATACATCAACATTGTGGAAGAAACTAAGAAGCAATTAGCCATTGCCCAATGCGAGCATGATGCGATCAAACAAAAATTGGAGAGTTATTCTAACTCCCAATTTGTGCTTGATCACATTATCGATGTTCAACAACTGAAGGGAAATCAGAAAGGCATAGGGTATAAGAAATGTCCGCCTCCTTTGATGAATAACTATACCAAGATGCCTGATGAGGAGGAAATGCCTCGGTATGAACCCAGTGTGCCTCTTGATGTTGAGGAATTTGCTACTCGCCTAGGGTTCAAACCGGACAATTCTTTAAACACATCCTCTAAGCAACAAGAAACTTCATCATCCATGAAGCAAAGTCCTCCAATTATCGAGGACTATGAGACATCGGATGATGAATCAGAAGTGGATGTACGTGATCAGGATAAATCACTTAACAAGATGAAAGGAGTAGTTATTCCACGAGAGAATCACATTCTTTGTGATCCTGATACTCCTGATGTCTCCTCTGTTAAGAAACAAGTGATTGATTCTGTCAAAGTTGATAAGACATGTGTGTCTACTGTTAAAAGCAGTAATGTGTTGTATACATTGGTTGGAGATGATAAAATCTACTCAGATCACGATTTCCCAATTAAAAATGTAAATCAATCTTTGATTGATAAAGTCTTTGAAGACAACACAAACAAATTTTTGGGAAAAACACTTCCGGGAATTGTGGTAACACAATGTGATCCAATTCCTAAGGCTGAGATTAGAAAACAGTTTGGTAATCAAAAATCTTCAACCACTCAACAACCTAGTGCTTCTAATGGTAAACAACCAGTCAAACGAGCTCAAAAGCATAAAGTCTCTCAGATGAAGTCTGAACCAAAAGGAGCTCGATTTCAAAAGAAAGCAAAAGATGTCAAGTTCGTGACATCCAAGGGTACTGATAAGATTGAAACTTTTGAGAACAAATCTAACACTGATTTTGTAAAACAAGTCACAATCTTAAAACGTAACAGTGATAACAATTACACTCAACATACAAACGGATGTGATGAAAAGGCTAGTACCTCTGGTTCCACGAGCTCGACATCCCATGGTCAATCAAGTTCTCCCAAATTTGTTGAAAGGAGAACATGTTTTAAATGTGGGAAATTTGGGCATATCATTAAAAATTGCCCAAACGTTCCAAAAGAAAAGTTTGTTGAGAAATCTTCACCTGAAAAAGCTCACCCTCAACGTCGGTCAGTTTCACCTAAACATGATAAACGAACAGTAAAAGAACAAGAAACTAAACAGCGACGTAAGAACATGAAAACTGTTGAAAAAGCTTTAAAACCTGAAGTTAAAACAGTCAAAAGGGAACCAAGTGTGTCACAGCCGTTAAAGCCAGAATCTTCAAAAACAATTTATAACACTCAATCTGGTAGGCAAAAAGAAACTTGGAGATCTAAAAAGGGTGATAGTTCAGGGGGAGTTAATGTGTTTGAAAACCATCAACAGATCGAGATCACGTTTCGTGATGCTCAGGGACGACCCAAGACCACTAAGGCTTGGGTCCCCATCCTCAACTGATGTTTTTAAATGACATGTGCAGGGTGTTCCAGGAGGAACTATTAATAGTCATTGGATTGTTGATAGTGGAGCATCCAGGCACATGACTGGCGACTTACGGCTCTTATACGACGTGAGATATATTAGAGGAGGGTATGTCGCATTTGCGGGAGACAAAGGCGGATTCATCACTGGAGAGGGAAGTATCTCAAATGGTATTGTGTGCTTCGATAAGATCAATTATGTTAAGCAAATTGATCATAATCTTCTCAGTGTGTCGCAAATCTGCGATAAAAAGTTCTCAGTGCATTTTGATGATGCCGGCTGCTATGTGCTGAAACCTGGATTCAAAATTCCACAAGAATGGATTCTCTTATCGGCTCCGAGAGTTAATGATCTTTATATTCTCGACATGAGCCAGGCGATTACAACATCAGCTCAAGTCACTTGCTTTGTCTCGAAAGCCACAGAAAAGGAGTCTATATCTTGGCACAGAAGAATGGGACACATTCACTTGAGAAAGATGAACCATTTGGTGAAAAATAATCTTGTGAATGGTGTGCCTGTGAGAAGTTTTCATTTACAAGATATCTGTGTCTCGTGCCAAAAAGGGAAGCAAACAAAGAAGTCTCACCCTTTGAAGAAAATCAACACTGTCAGCATACCTCTTGAACGTCTTCATATGGATCTTTTTGGACCTATGAAGCACAAGACAACATTCGGAGATGCTTATTGTCTAGTTGTTACTGATGATTATTCTAGATTTTCTTGGGTATCCTTCATGGCACACAAGAGTGAAACTCCTGGCATCCTCAAGGATCTTCTTACAATGTTGGAGAATCTCTATTCGTTGAAAGTGAAGAGGATCCGAAGCGACAATGGAACCGAATTCAAGAATCAAGTTATGGATGAGTTTTGTACTTCTAAAGGCATTCTTCATGAGTACAGTTCTCGTTATACTCCACAACAAAATGGTGTCGCGGAGAGGAAGAATCGGACGATTATCGAAACTGCAAGAACAATGTTAGTAGAGTCGGAACTCCCTATTAAATTCTGGGGGGAGGCTGTATCGGCTGCATGCTACACGTTAAACAGAGTTCTTACAGTAAAGAGACATGGCAAAACTTGCTTCGAACTCCTTCAGAAAAGAAAACCGGATCTTTCTTACCTAGAACCATTTGGTGCTCCATGTACTATGATTGAGCCGGATGGAAAGTTTGGAGCTAGAGCTATCGAGGGTTTCTTCCTTGGATATGATACTCCGAATTTTCGTGTTTGGAATCTGGCTACCAGAAAGATTGAGCTATGGAGTGAAGTGAGGGTTCAAAGGTACACGAGTCCTGTTAGGGCTCCGGGTGATCCGTGGATGTTCGATTATGATGGACTATTTGACTCCTTCAATCTGCCAACCTTTGACGAAGAATCAGCAGCGGCTAGAATGTTGTTTGAATGTGACAACGCTGCTGACTCGCCTTTGGTTAGACCTATTGTTGTTGACCCACAAGCTTCTTCTTCTGTCAACAATATGGTTCAAAATGAGGTTTATGAAGATGCTGCTGAGTATAATGAATCTTCTGAAGATGATGAATATCATGATGCAGCTGAAGGATCTTCGGCTCAAGCTGCTCCTGTTCAAGGTGCCTCTGTTGATACACCTCATATGCAGAATGTAGACACTGCTGAAGGGAATGCATCCACTTCTACACACATTCCTGGTGTGGAGTTGGTTGTTGATCTTAATCTTAACAATTTGGGTATCAATGCACGTGTGTCAGAAAATCCTGAAATGAGGATTCACGATACCCACCCCCAGCAGAATATTATAGGAGATGTCCATCGCGGTGTGCAGACGCGTAATCAGCTGAGAAACAACCGGAATGCTGGTTTGTATTCAGCTATAAGAGAATCTGGTCTTCAGAATGACTGGTCCTTCGCATGTTACGTGTCACAAGAAGAACCAAAATCGTGGAAAGAAGCGTTGAAAGACAATGCTTGGGTTGAAGCCATGCAGGAAGAATTGCAGCAATTTCAAAAGCTTGGTGTTTGGAAGCTTGTTGAAAGACCTGAGAACTACAAGAAAATTGGCACTCGATGGGTTTTCAAATGCAAGAAAGACGACCGTGGAGTGGTTATTCAGAACAAAGCACGTTTAGTCGTTCAAGGTTTTCGTCAGATAGAAGGAATCGACTACAACGAAGTCTATGCACCTGTTGCACGTCTGGAAGCAATTCGGATCTTTCTGGCTTATGCCTCATTCAAAGGATTCAAGGTTTATCAGATGGACGTGAAAAGTCCATTCTTACATGGTGTGGTTGAAGAAGAGGTGTACGTCGAACAGCCCCCAGGTTTTGAAGATCCTATCCATCCCGATCGGGTTTGGTTGCTCAACAAAGCTCTCTATGGTCTTCATCAAGCACCGCGAGCTTGGTATGCAACCTTATCTACCTATCTGCTGGAGAACGGTTTTCGAAGAGGTCTTATCGACTGTACTCTTTTCATCAAAGAACAAGATGGAGATCTTCTTCTGGTACAGGTATACGTTGATGATATTATTTTTGGTTCTACTAATGATGTCTTGTGTAGGAATTTCGAGCGCATTATGCAGGATAAATTCGAGATGAGTGCTATGGGGGAAATGACCTTCTTCTTGGGCCTACAAGTGCAACAAACTGAGTCTGGGATATTCATCCATCAGACTAAATATGTTGGTGACATCTTGAGCCGGTTCCAGATGTCTGATGCAACGCCCATTGGTACCCCACTGCCACAAAATCATGGAATTACTCCAGACTTGAAGGGTGAAGCTGTTAGCCCCTCATACTATCGCGCAATGATCGGATCTCTTATGTACCTCACAGCATCAAGGCCAGACATAATGTACCCAACGTGCCTGCTTGCCAGATATCAAGTCAACCCGAAGGCCTCACATCTTGCAGCTGTAAAAAGGATTTTTCGTTATTTGAAGGGTTACCCTGACACCGGTCTATGGTACCCTAGGGATAATAACTTTGACTTGATCGCATTCAGTGATTCTGATCATGGCGGATGCAAAATCGACGGCAAATCCACAACGGCTGGATGTCAGTTTTTAGGAAATCGCCTAGTCACATGGCAGTGCAAGAAGCAGACGTGCGTCGCTACATCAACATGCGAAGCTGAATACATTGCTGCCTCAAGTTGTTGCTCCCAAGTTCTTTGGATCCAACAACAATTACGCGACTACGGTTTTGAATTCCTAACTACTCCTATTTACGTTGATAATTCTGCTGCGTTACAGATCACTAGAAATCCTGTGCAGCACTCAAAGACCAAACACATCGAAATCAAATATCACTTCATACGTGATTGCTTTGAGAAAAGGCTAATCGATGTTGTTAAGGTCCACACCGATGACCAACGTGCCGACCTTTTTACCAAAGCATTTGACAAATCAAGATTTGACTTTTTATTATTGGTAAACGGCATTAAGGTCAAGCAAGAGTAAACCAACATCGGAAAATCATTTTTGTAAATACCTTTATGTTTTAAATTTGTCTTAGTTTATTGATTTTAGGGGGAGTAAATCCAAAAATTTGAAAATCCAAAAACATTGAAAAATTTCAAAAACCCAAAAACAATAGAAAAACAAAAATGAGTTTCCTGGCGAGCAAAAGAGAAAATGATAGTACATCAGTGGTCTGTCTAAACCTCTTTAAACCTTAAATGAAAAACGATAAGCAGCTCTATATAAGATGTATCGGTAGGCTCACAATCATTTTAAAGTGTGCAGGGTGATATAAACTTAAATCGACTGAAGACTGGGTGGGAACCATTCATTGGCATATGGTCTTAGTACCGAAATTTCGTTTGAGAGATTGCCGAGGTTCTGAGATATTCGGTCTTTATGCTGCTTATCATCTGGGTATCATGGTTGTATCTTTTACCGAAAAATAACGGGGACGTAAGTCTAGATCTTCCATGATACTATACATACGTGTACATACTGCATTCAACCTCAATAAGTGATCAACAATCACATGTCCAAACAAATAAGTAATAATATATCACATTTATCCGGGAGTCAAGTAAGTCTCTCTGCTGTACGAAAGTACTGACCTGTTCACGGACTTGCTCCTGTGCCCTCATGCATCGAAAATCAAGTTCCTCATTAATAAGTGATTCTATCACATAGGGCTTGTTTTCAATCAAAATAAGTGAGTTTCTCACATCATATACGGTCAAACAGATGATAATCGGTATACTCACCGGTAAGATGAACCCTCGTGCATACCTTGATACGGGAATGTGTCGTGATGTGGATGAACACCGGTCGGATAGTATAAATCATACCTTAACGTATCCCCTCGCCATGATTACAAATGATAAGTTGAGCTTAAGTGGACAACAATACCGATAATCGTTATAGGATGCTTATCTTAATGTTAACTAACTGAACAACAAGAGCGTTTTGGCATGACCGTTCTCTGATATGATTCTCTTACCCTCGAAACTCGCAAAAAGAATGTTTGTATATATTTATTTACTGCTTAACTTTTATTGTTTTATTTAAACAGTTTCGTCGTTTGGTGCATATCAGCACGACATTAGCGGTGATGTCGTTTGATAACACTCAAAGGATATTAAAATTGTTGTCTTTTAATTTATTCAAAAATACCAAAAAGATTTTAGGTGTGTTTTGATATAAACTTTATAAAAGCCAAAAAGATTTTATTTCTACTTTATTTTCGATCGTACGATGTTGGAGCTCGAGTCTTCGTTGCCTGAAACCTGTACGAAAACCGAACTGACTAAATCTTCATAAACGGTCGAAATTTTAAAGTTTTGAAAGTTAAAAATCTAAAATTGACAAATTTTATTAAACTTTCAAACTGTCGGACGGTGGTTGATTGTTACATGGTCATCCGTGTGTCATGTGTTTATACTAACTATGTTCCAAGCAGTTGTTCTCATTACGCGTTTAGATTTCTTGCATGTGCAGATTCTAAAGGCAAAGAGAACATGGTCGATGACAAAGCTTCGGAATGAAGACACGACGTGAAGGCACTCAAAAGATGAAGTTGATCAAGTTGCCGCTGGCCATCATCAACACCACAAGGATCTCAAGCATTGAAGAACAAGTCATTCACGAGCATAACTCAAGGGGGAGCTTATGTTAAGGGGGAGTTTGTCAACACACTTCCTACATGATACGGGTAGTTTGTTGATACACTTTCTGCTTTCAAGACGTGAAGACCTTGAAGATCCTCCGACATCGAAGACTTGAAAGGACATCAGAGTCCTGAAGACACGAAGATCAAAGATGATCAAGATCGAGACAAGATCGAGACAAAGCTACAGCCAAGGGGGAGTTTGTTGGTGCACTTGTGTCTGTACTTTGTCTGTATTCAGTCACGATGTAAAACGATGTTCTTAATAGTCTTGTAAGTTTGACCAAGTCAACCATCCTCCTGGTTTGACTTGGCCAAACAGTTAGCTTATGAATGTGAATTGTCTGGCTCGAAGGATGTCTCATCGAAGGATAGTTTAGATCCTTCGATGAGCTCGAAAGTTGGACCTTCGATGGATAGACCTCGATAGATCATCCTTCGAGGTCACTGTGAATCCTTCGATGGAAGTCTGATCGAAAGATGATCTTTCAATCAGTATTCCTGATCCTTCGACAGGTTTAACATCGATAGATGATCCTTCGAGACATCTATCGGATCCTTCGGTCAGACTTGCTGAGCTGGGTATATATATACACCCATGCAGTGTGTTGTTTTAGGCAGACTTAGGGAGATAGACACGAGAGACAGAAAGATACACTAGAGAGATAGTGAGAGCATTCTGTCAAGAACATACACACACATTAGAGAGTTTGCAATACAGAGTTGTAAACCTTGTGCTTGTAACCGGAACCTTTCATACGCATTAATACAAGTGGTGTTAATCGGTGAACCTTGTGTGTTTTGTGTTTATACTTGTCTCGACTCGGTTGCACTCTAGCTTGGATTCCGCACTTGCTAGTGTGTTAATATAACAAGGTTAAGGTTTAACCTCATCCTCCACGAGGGACCTACATAAAGGCTGTCCCTTCATGTTTGTGTTCTTCACTCAGCCAATATGGGATTTGTGATAGACTTAATTTCCCTGTGGTTTTCATCTCTCAGAATTTAGTACCTTTAAAGATCACAAAGTGTTCAACAATTGATGGATACTTAATTAATCAACACTCTTTATAAATGCACCTTAATAAGTTTTTAAACATAATATCGTGTTATTGTTGATACAGTCCATGTGATATCATTGGCTCATTAAAGATATCGCAATACATAAAGAAGTCATGGGAGGTATGATAAGAAAATGAAAAACAAGTTTATAATGTTGGCCATTCAAGGAAATGTGTCAAACCAACAATAAAACTACGGAGGGGTGGGAACATGGCAAAATGATGTGATAACTTACATAGAAGATTCCTTCTTTTGATGTTTAACCAATCATACATTCCAGTCACCCCGGATAAGCTATACTTTCAGTACAAGATTCGTTAACACACTTACACATATAACAAGTAAACTTAAACCAAGTTTTGGAGGGGTGCGCCAGGCCAAGGCAGTAGTGCAACACCAAGGCGACACTCAAAGGCCCCAATAGCAAGCTATTGTGATGGGCCTTTCCCCATAAAAAATAAGATTAATATCAAGTGAGCCGATGGCCCACATATCAGATATTAAACTGATAAGAACAGATACTACACTTGATCTTAGCCAAAAGGCCGAGAAAGGTATGCTTATTCTTTTCTTGGGCTGCTGTTTATGTATGCTGTCTCTTCATATATGTATTCTTCACTCAGCCAATGTGGGACAATGAGTTACTTTTGCCCTTTGTAGATGCTGATTATTTTCTCATAAAACTAGCCTTCCAAGTATTCATCAAATGATGGATCAACACTTTCTATCAGGGCACCCTAACAAAGTTTCAAACACAATATTATGTTTGAGTGGGGATGCATACACAAATTACACCTGCTAAGCGAGCTTAATATTATGCTAGGAAAACCGAATTAGTTTTTGTGCTTTGATGTTCTAAGAGCCTTTATCTACCTGACTAATTCCAGTTATGTTTTGCTTAAACTGATAACCTCTATTAGTGAGTCATCCCAATCATGATTCTAACTCATATCCATTGGGCACATACTCAAGGAAATCAAAACATCGAAAGAAACAGAATGTGGTTGATAGTGTCTTCTAAGTGCTAGAGAAAATTGAACATGATAAAAAAACATAACATGCCTACTTGGTTTGTCAAAACAGATTGCGGAAGGTGTGTTCCAATGACGACACCTGCATATTAAGCAGTGATATAATCGGTGTCGGCTACTTGATAATTATGTTTTTAAGTTCCAATTTTGACTCGACTAAAACAATTTGTAACAGGAGTCAATAGTAGCTCCTCCAAAAATTCTGGCAATTCTTCACATATTTGCCTCGGTTCATCCAGCTGCCCTTTATTATAAAGAAGTAAAATGGGTGGTTACGGAAGCCACTAATCATATCCCTAACCTCATCAAAGAAGCCATCTTTCACAGTTGTCTGGTCACATTTGACTTTACTTCTGAGAAAATATTAAACTAGTGTTTTTGTTACTGTTTGAATTACAGGAAGTTTATTTTTTCAATTTTCCTAATTCAATTTTGATGTAGAATGATCTACTTGCTCAACTCAGTGAAGAATGCGATGGGCATGTTCTTCATCTTCAAGCGTTGTTAAGGTAATTCTTCATTTCATAATATCCTTTAGTATTTTTCCCATGTTACATCCAATTATTTTTGTTTTAATTTAATGAGTGGCAGTAAGACACAAGAGGAACGATCAAACAATCAAGCAACTAAAAATGCCAATCATTTCTTGGCACTTATTCATTACCTTTCAGTAGTCCGCAATAAACAATGTCCCGTGGCTTACGAGTAAGTTACTTGTCGAGATTTTTTATTTTTATATCATAACTTCCATCACGAGTGGAATCTTTGTTTATGTTTTTTTTATTATATACTAACCCTTTATAACAGATGTATAATAGAGGAAAATGTATTCAAAATTTGAGATGGGCCATCAAACTTGATATCCCTGATGCAACTAAAGAGAAACTTATAAGCTTAGAGAATGAATATTTTGGAAACGTGGCAACTCAGGTGTTTCTCTAGACATTCCATATTTACATATTTTCATTTCGTTTTTGTTTCCAGCTTATATATATTATTAACCCCATTAAGATCTAACCGCTGGTGAAATCGATATCCACCGTTAGATCTTGCTGAGATGAAATCTGAGCCGTTTAAACTCACAAAAAAAAACCGCTGTGGTGGCGGGTATTTGCGGTTTTCTCTGCTGGTGGTTTGCTCCACCTTTTTCTGCCCATGATCTCCACCAGAAGTTTTTAGAATTCAGTTACCGTAATTTGAGTGCAGTTTATCAAAACCACCCCAGGGAAGCTAACCACCTCCTCTGCGAACTCCTATAATTGTATAATTGGAGAATATCACACAGATCTCCCGTTTGTTCTCAACCTTCAACTGCACTATTGTTCCAGAGATCCATAGAACTAGATTGTCCATATAAATGAATACCGGTTCGCCAGACAACCAGTTTCAAGCATACCTAACACAAGTTCGAGATATGTATGAACCACAAAAGTAACAAACTTCTATATAAACATATGTCTAAAAAGTGATCTGCAAAACATATTAAATACCCCTATAGAAACAGAAATGCAATCTCCCAGACATTTTTCGATCTTCCTAGTTATGATCATAAACAGAAATGCAATCTTCCTGTTACCAAAGTAAACATCGCCATTTGACTTTATCTCCTTTGTCATTCTGAAACAAAGAGGAATACACAACAAACACCATCAGATTCTCTAATAGAATTTGAGTGCACTCATGCATGATACACCTTGCTTTCTTTATTGAAGAACATCTTACAAATTACTTTAAACACTATTTCAGTATTTACAACTCATCATACCATTTTCGTCAGGTGGTTTAAATGTGTCAACTCAATATCAGGTCATAAGATGGAAAAATACCATATAACATAGATTCAAGTTTATACTAAAAAACAAGTTGACATGAATTTTCTAAGCATACAATCTACTAGTTTCTGAAACCTCGAAAATCACGCTTCTTAGTATCCTTAGCATGACACCGTGTACGTAATAGAAATTCCATCTCTAAGGGGGGTAGGGGTGGTCTCCACTTATACAAATTCCATCACTCCCAACATCCAATCAAGTTCTGCCATGTCATCAACCATTATTCCATTACTCACAACTTTTTTTAGTGGAAATGGTCATCACTCACCACCACACCCAACAATTTCCCCCAACCAACAATTTCCCTCACAACAATCATAACATAACGCGTCAAAAATATAACGCGAATCAAGT
This sequence comes from Helianthus tuberosus, assembly GCA_030545235.1. Taxonomy (NCBI): domain Eukaryota; kingdom Viridiplantae; phylum Streptophyta; class Magnoliopsida; order Asterales; family Asteraceae; genus Helianthus; species Helianthus tuberosus. The sequence goes on from CM060364.1 coordinate 57,838,072, forward strand.
TCCACGCGTGATGGAGTGGGGGTGGCAGTGGCAGTGGCAGTGGTGTTTGGTAATTTTCCACGCGTTGAAAATATCCATCACGGGGAAAAATGTATCCACCCCGGGTGGCCTAAACAAAATTATTTTGTTACAAAATTGTATTGTCCTTTGACATAACCTTGTTCTCATGCTTTTATTTATTATAACTAGGTGTTGTTATTGTTTCCCCTAAAGTTGTTCAGATCTATATCTATCGTGATACATTATCTTATCTTCAAAATATATTGTTTGACTGCTGAAGAAACACTGGTGAAATGATCGGAATCAATTCATCCAGGGGTTTGGTTCTGCATAAAAGGGGTTTGATCTCTCTCGTTTGATTCAAGGGACCGGGTCTCTTCTCCTTCACGATAACTGCAAAACAGAACACCGTCAGCCTCGTCACGGGGAGAATGGGGGTTCTCTCCGTGACCACCCTCCGACGTGAGAATAAGTATCGGTATATGAAGAAGAAAGAGTATAAGTGAAGTGAATGTAACTTGAAGTTCATACCTGAATTACTCTCACATTTATAGCTGGGAGTTTGGGCGGGAAAACCTGTTATTGAAATGTTGACGGAAGATGCTAACTCCGTAAGCAGTTATTTACCTTTCCGTTAATCTTCTTGATCCAACGTGAAAGCACACGGATTGCTATTTAGATCAACGTCTGGGGAGTTGCCACGTGGAAAGTGGGCAAGTGGAGGTTTCTCTCCAATTCCATGCCATCATCGTGATTTCAGGGTTGCCTGGGATGACGACACGTGTCCTAGACGGTTATAACCGTCTGGTGGTGCACGATTGTGTCTTCTAGAAGATTATTGCCATAATCCGGTGTGACTCCTTATCGTGTGGTATCAGTTTAGTAAATAATATCCAAGTCTGGGTATTTATTTAAGCGGAAGGGTTTTCATCCCTGTTTGTTATGGAGAAAGGCGCAAGGATTCATTAACTTTCTTTTGGCGCGCGGGTGTTGTCTGCTGTCTTTCTTCTAAGCTTCTCTTTGCTGGACCAGTGCGCGGCCGCGCAAGGTCTAAAGAGGTTTAGAAGGCGGTGCTGTGGTATGGTCCCAAGTACTTATCACGAGGTTTTTGGGACCTTACCCCTTCAAGTCCCCCCAGTCTAGTGTTGCTCTTATGCAAATAAGTGGAGCACTGGACTATATGAGGGAAATGTTTTTTGCTATAGGGCTTTTTGGACATGAAAGTGGATAATCTTTCTATGAGAAGATATTCTTTGCTCACTATTTTGACTTTTGAAAGTCTTTGACTTTGGGTGAAGATGGAAATCTTAAAAGATATTTGCACCTTTGTTTATTCGGAACTGTTGTTATCTTGGGCGAAGAGTTTGTGTAATTATGAGCTGACGACTGCTTACGTCAGTTCTATAGCTTGTGTTGACCCTTCGTCTTCTGGTTTAACTATAGTTTCTGGGAATGCGTGTGGGCCCTGTCAGAGGGTTTTAAATGGGATGTGACGTTTGCAGTGGCAGCGCCGTTGTGAAGTCAGTTGATTTGATACTTAATCATCATAATTCTCTTTTCGATGTTGACACTACTCTTTTCTGGCCTATATATTCACATTGGGTGTGACATTCTTTTCTTAATTTTGGAAGAAATGAAGAATAAGCGACCGATTCGGTGGAGAAGACTTTCTGAGGTTTTGAAGGTTCTTGAAGCTGCCGACGCTTTGCTTCTTCTTTCCAATCCGTTGACTGATCTTATTGTTAGAGATGAAGGTGTTAATGATGCAAACCGCTGGGATGCTTTGGAGGATCGAATCCATCTTTGTCTTGCAGATGACAACAACGGTGGGGTTACCAGGCTGTCTGCACATACGGTGACTCGCTTATTTCCGGCTGACCGGAGTGGGGGGGGGGGGGGGTTATTCGATTGTCTACCGGTGACGTCCCCATGTTGTTCCTCCGGCTGCAGTATCTGGGGATGATGAAGATGTTAACCCTTGGATTGTTGATCCTCGCCCTCTGTCCGAGTATAATGAAGTTCTTCATACTCTGTTTGCTGTGTTAGATATGCTCTCTTAATTTGCTTGTTTTGTAAGTAGAACTTTTTGAAGAAACATTGTTGTGTTCTTGTAAATGGTTTGTTAAAGTGCTTTTGTTGCACTAATGATATTTTTTGATGCACTGCTGTGCATATCTGCCTTGATAATTCACAAGTTTGTGTTTGGATTACAATATGTTTCATATGTTTAATTACTTTGTTTGGGTAGAGCGAAATAAGAATGGTATTGTGCTCATGCGTGAACGTAGGTCTAAAATGCGCGCGAGGCTGTGCTTATTTAGACTGTTCATGAGGCGTACAATGTTTACCATATTGTTTTCGCGTAAACCAAAAGAATTATATGCAATTTGTAACAAACAATAACATGTGTAAAGATAACCGTTGCATTAACGAGGCGTAAAGCCGATAATACAAAGTAAAATAGAAAAATACATTGCCTGTATAAATGTGATTTGATGAATAGCTCGGCTATATATAACACCTGCGCAACTGCTGTGCGTTCCAGGTGCGGGGAACGGATGTCCCGTCGATTCTTTTTAGGGTATACTCCCCTTTGCCTAGAACCTCATTGATAATGTATGGCCCTTCCCACTTTGGCGCTAGCTTGCCCGGTTTTTCCGCATTGGAAGCTTCGTTGTCGCGCAAGACGAAGTCTCCTAGAACGAAAGTACACACGCGTACGCGCGCGTTGTAGTACTTTTCCAGTTTGGATTTGTATCTTGCTTCTGCGATGGCGGCGTTCTCGCGCCTTTCTTCGAGAAGGTCTAAATCCATTCTTCGTTCTTTCTCATTGTTTTGCTTTTCCATGGCAAGCATACGCGGCGATGGAAGGCCAATTTCGGCTGGGATTACCGCCTCTGATCCGTACACAAGGCTGAACGGGGTTTCTCCCGTACTGGTTTTTGGCATGGTACGATGGGCCCATTGTATGGTAGGGAGCTCATCGACCCATCCTCTGCGCGCCATCCCGAGTCTTGCCTTTATGCCGTCAACTATTTGTTTTGTTGACACTTTCAACTTGCCCATTTGCCTGTGGATGTGCCACAGAGGCAAAGTTGTGTTCAATCTTCATTTCCTTGAACCACTTCTGAAGATCTTCCGAGGCGAAGTTGGTGCTGTTGTCGGAAATGATGCGCAATGGTAATCCGAATCTGCAAATAATATGTTCCCATGTAAATTTGCGGTTTACCATTGCTATGGTTGAAGCTAATGCCTTGGCCTCGACCCACTTTGTGAAATAGTCTACTGCTACGATAATGAATTTCACCGCGCCAGGCGCGTCAGGGAATGGGCCAACAAGATCGATGCCCCATTGCTGGAAGGGCCAGGCGGATGTGACCGGTACAAGTGGATTTTTTGGACGGAGGGTTTTTTGGCGCATGACGCTGACAAGCTGAGCATTTTCATAGTAATTCTACCGCGTCCACAAGCATCCCCGGCCAATAGTAGCCTGCGCTCATGATCTTTGCTACTACCATGCGTGGACCAGCGTGTATCCCACACAAGCCTTCATGGATTTCCCTGACTAAGTATTGCGCGTCTGTTTTGTAAACACAGCGTAGGAGTGGTCCCATGAATGACTTTCGGTATAGAATTTCGTCCCCCATCTCGTAGTTTATTTCTTTGTTTTGGATCTTCCTAGTTTCCGCTTTCCCTTCTGGGAGTTTCCCGTGTCGCAGGTACATGATGATCGGGGACATCCAGGATGGGTTGCCGATCTCTACGATGTTTACTTGCTTAAGAGGGACGGAAGGATTGGATAATACCTCAATGCGCACCTCTTTTGCTAGATGTCTGAAACTGGTGGTGGCCAATTTGCTCAGTGCATCCTCATGCTTATTCTCGCTTTTGTTTATGTGATTTATTTTGAACGTTTAGAATTGGCTGATTAGCATTCGCGCTTGTTCCAGGCATAACGCCATAGCTTCGCCTTTTGCATCGTAGTGCCCATTAACTTGCTCGGCCACCAATTTTGAATCAACGTTAGCTTCAAGATTTTTCGCTCCCATTTTAAGCGCTAGACGGAGGCCTTCCAGAAACGCTTCATATTCCCCCTCGTTGTTCGTGCTACGAAAATCCAAACGTATCACATATGTAAGTTCGTGATTGTCTGCGCTGCCCAATCGGAGGCCCGCGCCTGCTCCATCGTCATTAGAAGCTCCGTCTGTGTGCAGAGTCCAGACCCTATCATCGAAAACGGGAACAGGGTTTTGGATTGCTTCACATTCTTGTACTTTGTCTATGGGAACTTCTGTGGCGAAGTCTACTAAAACTTGCCCTTTGATTGCTGGTCTCGGTCTATATAGGATATTGTATCCTCCCAGCTCAATAGCCCACTTAGCTAATCTCCCCGTGACATCGGGTTTGGATAGAATTTGTCTTAAGTGGTAATTGGTCAGAACTGTGATAACATGACCAGAGAAATACCGGCGTAGGCGTCGTGATGCATGTACTAGGGCGAGGACCAGTTTTTCTATCATCGAGTAGCGCGTCTCCGGGCCAGTGAACATCTTGCTGATATAATATATTGGAGTCTGAATGTTCTCTCATTCCACCATTAACACTGCGCCAACCGCTACTTCTGCGGATAAATATAAGATCAGCGGTTCTTTTTCTCGCGATGCTGTCAGTGTTGGCAGCTGAATTAGACATTCCTTCATTTGTTTGAAGGCTGCTCCCGCTTCTGGTGTCCACTGGAAGTCGTTTTTCTTGGCACAATTGCGCAGTGTGCTAATGAACGGATAAGACTTTGCAGCATGATTTGCCAAGAATCTGTTCAAGGCTGCTAATCGTCCTGTGAGCCTTTGCATTTCTTTTACTGTTGCAAGTGATGGCATGAGCTGGATGGCTTGCACTTTCTCCGGGTTTACTTTAAAACCGTCTCTTGTTACTATAAAACCCAAAAATTTTCCTTCTTCCATTCCGAAGAAACACTTCGTTGGGTTAAGTTTTAAGTTCACGCTGCGCAAAGAATCGAACGTGCGCTGAATATTTGCGAGCATTGTTTCCTCTTCATGGCTCATGATGACGAGGTCATCCATATATACCTCGACTGTTTTACCAATGTCTTCCCCGAAGACTGTATCCATTAAGCGCCGGTAAGTAGCTCCTGCGTTACGGAGACCAAAGGGCATTTTTGTATAACAGAAGATGCCCTTGTCTGTTTGGAAGGCAGTCTTGTCTTCATCCTCCTCTTTCATTTGGACCTGATGATAGCCCTTATAACAGTCAAGCAAGCACTTCCAGCGAAAAGATGCTAGAGAGTCAACTTTTTTGTCTATCTCAGGAAGCGCATAGCAATCTTTCGGACAGGCTTTATTTAGGTCTTTGAAGTCGACGCACATTCGCCATCCGCCATTGTGTTTTTGAACCATTACTGGGTTGGCGACCCAGGTATGGTACTGAACTTCGCGCAAGATTCCGGCGTTGAGTAACTCTGTTACTTGTTCGTTCATGGCTTCCGCTTTTTCTGCGTTGAGACTGCGTCTTCCCTTCGCGACAGGTTCTGCTGAGGGCCGGACGTTCAAACAGTGTTGCGCTATATCTCGCGGAACCCCAGTCATGTCCGCTGGGCACCAGGCGAATATGTCCCTATTATTCAAAAGTAATTCCTTTAATTGTATTCGTATTGCCGGTGAAATGGCGTGCCCTAGTAAGATGGTCTGCTCTGGATACTCTTCGTTGAGGACCCATTTTTCCGGCTCATTTGGTGCTGATGGTTTGGCCACTTTTGCTGGTGGTTCATCGTCCACGTACATAACTTCTTTACTTGAGTACATAATTGCTACTCCGGTTTCCGTTGGAAACCCGCAAGCAGCATGTGGGATAGAAGTGATCATGCTGAATTCTCTTTGTGATCTTCTTCCTAGCAAGACATCGTGGCGCGATGTTGCTGGCATGACCATGAAATTTACTGTGACTGTGCGTGAATGCTCGCCATCTGATAGAGTCACAGGAAATGCAATTTGTCCTAATGGGAACACAGCTTCGTTGCAGAAACCGGTGAGAGGAAAATCAACCGGCTCTAAACGAGCTTTATCCTCTGGATCAAGTTGTTTGAAACACTGTTCATATATTATATCCATTGAGCTTCCTGGATCTATGAACATATAATCCGTTCTATAGTGGCCGAAGATGCCGGTAATGATTACTGGTCGTTCCTCCTGAGGACCTCCAGGGACGACATGAAATATGACTTGTTGCTCTCTCCAATGCTGATTATGGCTTCGCTTGTTTATCCTTTGAGAAGGACCCCCTTGCACCATGTATATCTGCTTTGGTTCGACCTTCTGATGGTTGGCATCTTCTGATTTTTGAATTATCTTGACATGACTACCGGATTGGATGTACCACTGACTAGGTGTCTGTGGGTCCAATACTGTAGTGTCAAATTTCTTTTTGCTTTTTTTTTTTCCAGAGTATCAGATCTGTCATTCGATAACTCAGATCTGATGTTTTGTGTGAAAATTTGGTTCATAGCGATCTGGAATCTGTTGAACCAGTATTCTATAGTTCTTTTTGGGAGTGGATCTGAAAGATTATGGATCCCCGAGGAGTCATTTCCTTCTGAATGACTGTCGTTGCTTCCTTTAATTCCCATGGTTCCGTTAATCTGGTTATCTCGGGTTTCGTAACCCTTGAATTCAGATCGAGGACTTGATGGGTGAAGTGGTGAATTCTCTGCCATATGAAATAGAGAGTGGAGAAATGTGAATCGAAACGAGAAAAAACAGGTAAAAAAGATAAAACGGTGGGCGCCAACGAAGAATCACTAGTGAAATGATCGGAATCAATTCATCAAGGGGGTTTGGTTCTGCATAAAAGGGGTTTGATCTCTCTCGTTTGATTCAAGGGATTGGGTCTCTTCTCCTTCACGATAACTGCAAAACAGAACACCGTCAGCCTCATCACGGGGAGAATGGGGGTTCTCTCCGTGACCACCCTCCGGCGTGAGAATAAGTATCGGTATATGAAGAAGAAAGAGTATAAGTGAAGTGAATGTAACTTGAAGTTCATACCTGAATTACTCTCACATTTATAGCCGGGAGTTTGGGCGGGAAAACCTGTTATTGAAATGTTGATGGAAGATGCTAACTCCGTAAGAAGTTATTTTCCTTTCCGTTAATCTTCTTGATCCGACGTGAAAGCACACGGATTGCTATTTAGATCAACGGCTGGGGAGTTGCCACGTGGAAAGTGGGCGAGTGGAGGTTTCTCTCCAATTCCATGCCATCATCGTGATTTCAGGGTTGCCTGGGATGACGACACGTGTCCTAGACGGTTATAACCGTCTGGTGGTGCACGATTGTGTCTTCTAGAAGATTATTGCCATAATCCGGTGTGACTCCTTATCGTGTGGTATCAGTTTAGTAAATAATATCCAAGTCTGGGTATTTATTTAAGCGGAAGGGTTTTCATCCCTGTTTGTTATAGAGAAAGGCGCAAGGATTCATTAACTTCCTTTTGGCGCGTGGGTGTTGTCTGCTATCTTTCTTCTAAGCTTCTCTTTGCTGGACCAGTGCGCGGCCGCGCAAGGTCTAAAGAGGTTTAGAAGGCGATGATGTGGTATGGTCCCAAGTACATATCACGAGGTTTTTGGGACCTTACCCCTTCAACTGCAAAAGTAAAAAATGGAATTCAAGTTCAGGAACCAAGTAGCCCTGGTGCAAGGCCATTTAGAATCACAATTGATCATTACTTTAACCTCTAACTTAAATATACAACTAACTGATTATTATATTTATGTTGAAGCTTATAAGTTGCTATCACAACATCTTTGTAAATACCCCTATTTTGCCTACTAGAACTTATCAGTTATCAAACAATTTTGTTGATGTGACTACAGCTTACAGTTCATAAAACATTGCATCCAAAAACACATGTGGCACTATAACTTCACCATAGGTATTCTATGAAATTTTGATAGGATAGTTGTGAGGTATTCTTTGAATATTGCAGTGTTGTCACGTACAGTGATCACATGGAGCATGATTGACAAATTATATAAGTAAAAAAAACAAGTTTTTTCTATTTTTTCATCTTTTAGAGGCACTCTTTGATGTCTCATTAATACATATGCCGAAATTTATAATTTTTGTTCCCAAAATTGATTAACAATAAAAATATTTTATTATAGATAATGTGCCTTTTAAACTTAGCGATTGATTATATCAAACAACTAAGTTAAACAACGTTACGTTGGTGGAGTTTATTACTCGAGGGGTATGGTGCATTCAACATCTTGTCGCGCGAGATTGCTTTCGATTTTTTTACTCAAGAGTTGCACTTTTAATTGGCACCTTGTATGATTTTGCTTATAAGTCATAGAAAGTCGGTTTTGCTATATTATTACGTTAAAGTACCCATCCACCGGATGGGTAGAGAACTAGTTAACAAAGGTGCATAACTAGCCATTTCAACAATATCATTGGAATTCAAATAAAAAATATTGAAACTTCAGTTCTTGTAAGGTAAGACCACAAAACTTTAGTTGACCATATTGAAATTAAAATAAATTACAACTCGTGTTATGAATTTACATCGAGATAGTTGGTAAACGGGCAACAAGCTGAGCCGCTGCCCCTTTTTAAATAGCAAAACTAAGTCTTTTAAAAAAGTACGTCCATAGATCTCGGGGTCATAACATTACTATGCATGACCCTTTGAACTCGACTAAGTAGGTCCACAGCCTTTGGCGCCAGACAACCAAAAGTATCAAAAGCAAATTGGATAAATACGTGTTGGTTGTCAAGGCACGTCTTCTCATGTTTGGTCACTTTACCCGAAGCAACCTTTAAAGCAGTCTGACCCACCATGAAAGCACTACCCCGTAAGCCCACAAGCAGGGAAACCCCTGTTAAATCTGCATAGGCATGTTTTCCTCCTACCCATCCAAAGACCAGAATGTCGACTGGTCAAAGGGTAGATCTCCCTTCCAACAGGTCAGTTAAGAAATTTCATAAGTTATTTCGGTTTAGTTGACCAGATTGAAATTTGATAAGTTATTTCGGAAGGGAGCATTCTTTTTGGGATAGAAAAGTGAACACTTATTTTGGCACCAACTACCAAGGGAGCACTCTGCTGTTGACTTTCAAAAAGTCAAACTGCCCAAAATATTTACCCCTAATCCTTTCGATTTCCTTTGTGTTTTATTTTATTTCCTTTTAAAAAAATCTGAAAGTCGAATGTGACTTTTTCCTTTTAAAAAGCGATCTTTGACTTTGGTAAAGTAAAAATTCCCCCATAAAATCAATTTTGCTGCCTTAATCAGGCTTTCATATCAAAACCTTTCAACATACAGAAGAATAAAAATATAATTTCAAAACCTTTCAACATACAGAGGAATAAAAATATAATTTCAAAATGAGATCACAAGAAGTCATCTTTCTTGATTTCAAACATCACCATAATACCATTTTCATATTAACATCTTTCAATATATAACAACTAGCAACTATTTCTTCCTAACAAGAACTTCATATCCAATTCTTTAGAACAAAAAAGTCAATATACCACCAATTAGGACTTATTTCACTCACATTGGACTCTTTTTTCTTCAAACTTGAACAAGGAATCTGCGGATCGTAATGTCAATCACCGCGGCTTATCTTTGTTTTTCTGTTTTTCGAAATCATACCATCGGGCTTTTTGTTCTTCAGACGTATCATTCGCGACACAAAAGTTTCGCGGTTGTATCACACATCAATGCCTTCTTTTAACCAGTCACATGATTACTTGTTTCCATCACACGCGTGCCTTCTCCTTGGTCTATCACATATTTAATCTCCTCATCACGGTTGTCTCACACAATGAGTTCTTTTATCATTGATTGCTTCCCTCACGATGTCTTCACTTTTACCTAATCTAGTCCACTCACTGGATTATTTATTATACCTTGCACATGTTATCTTCCTCCCCGCGTCACATGTTTTTTCTGCTTTGATCGTATCACACGACCAAATTTATCATTTTACTTTTCTTCATCGTCTAGGCACATCAGAAGTGCCGGTTCATCATTATCTTCTGTTTCAACCAAGAGTGTCTCGTTTTCCTTGGTTTTCTAGGTTGGGCATTCGTAGGCATAGTGCCCAAGTTTCTCACATCTGTAGCAAGTGATTTTTGACCTGTCTCCCATAGCCGGTATTTCTTGCTTGCTAACATCCCTTTGTGGATTGTCGATTCCTTCCTATTCATAAGAGGTGTGTCCTTATCCCCTATGTTGATAATTGCCTCTCCTTCGGCCTCGTGATGGACGGAATCTCCCACGTCCATAATTTCCAACATGTTGTCCATAACCGACATACAATAGTTCTTCTAGATTGTTCACGGGGCTTTCTGTTTTCTTCAACTTTAACCTTTCTTCATAAGTTTTTAATCTACCAATAGCTTCGTCTAAAGTCATCGTGTCTATATTAGAGTATTGCTCGATCGATGCAACTATTTGAATAAATCTATCTGGCACAACATTTAGAAGTTTTCGTACCATAGTGGATTGATTCAACGTTGTTCCAAATTCACTCACCCTTGTAACAATGTTGTTTATCCTTGCGGAGAACGAATCTATAGTATCGTCTTCTTTCATATGTAACAACTCGAACTCTGACATGAGTGTGTGCAAACGCGCCTTTTGCACTCGGTCTACACCAACATGTCTCGTCTTCAATGTGTTCCATATCTCTTTTGTTGTTTTGCAATTTGCCACCTGCAAAACCATATCTTCCGGTATCGCCTGGAACAAATATGCAATCGCTGCTTTGTCTTTTTTTCACACCCTGTTGCGTTGCTTCTGTGTGTTCTATCATCTCCCAGAGTCCATTTGCTTCTAGTATAGTTTTGATGTGTATTGCCCATACCATATAATTTGTAGGTTTTAAAATTGGACAATGGCAGTGAGTCGAAGATCCCACATCCTTGTGAATTACAATTTGTTGACCTGAACCGCTCGGTGTATCAGACATGTTTTCGAACGATTTTGACTTTCACAAAATGTGGAAACAAATATGATTTGAAAACATGGAAAGCACGAAAGTAACAAGTAGGCACATGTGTTTCACCTCAAAATGTTTGAAAAATAGTAAAAGAGGGGACTATGTACTCACTTGAGGGTGCTTAGGAGTCTTGAACAACAAAGCAAAGCTAGAGGGATCACGGAAATCAAACGGCACCTAATATAGATAACTACATAAATAATCGGACCTAAATCGGAAGATCGGATAGAATGGGGTTTCGTAAACCAAATGAGTATAGGAACTCATGTAATATGGTTTAACAAAGCCTACATTCTAAAATGAAACCTATCCTAAGTGCTTACGACCCCTTACGACTCGTTAAGATAGCTTACGCCAAATTACAGCATAAGAGCGATTACAATGGCTACTATCTTATTTTTATCTAGCGTCGTGTCACACCCTGGTGACGATGGTCATACCACTATTGGGTCCTTTCACCCAAGTAGTGATGATTATCACTGTTAGGTTTGTTAATCTAACCGTGAGAAATTAGTAATGTGTACAATACCCCACTTGCTAGTGATTCAAGATAACCAAGACTTAATCCCTGTAATTATAACTTTTGAAAATAATTTGAGTATTGTAAAACATTGTTGATAAAAAGAGAATAACTCACATTGCAAGTTTAGTTGTGCAGAGTTTAGCCTACTGATTTAGCCGTGTAACCTAGTTAAAATAACAATGCATGCGAAACTAGGTCAGTAACTTAATACAACTCTTTACGATAAACTCACGAAATCAAAACCCTCACGACGAATGACAAAGTATAGCTCAAATACGGGCAGCACTTAAACATCCATCAGATCGGTTTCAATCGATCGGACATTATATCGTAGCAGTGATCGAGTTAATACCCTGTATTCGTAGCAGCGTTTCCCTAACCGAAATTGTGATTTTGAGCAGTATCTTTCGTTTTTGAGTAAAGTTTTCGAGCATAGAAGGCCTTGTGGTCGCGCCACGCGACCATCACATCTGGGCAGAAGAGTTGTTTCAGCAATACAGCAGAAGTCCTTGGTTTTGTTTGATTGTTTTGGCACCTTAATGAGCAAGTTAATCCTTCTCCAAGCAAAGATTAGCTGGCCTAACACATGTATGGCTATGATCTAATGCTTGTTGGCCACACAAACACATGTCTTGATCTTGTTCTTCATCAACTAGTATAAATAGCAATGCCTCTCATTCATTTTTCCTCACCCTTGATCTAAATTCTCTGAGTTGAGGTTTATAAACTTCATACCTGAGAATTATAAGATCAAGTTCTCCCTAGCAAGGACCCTTTGTAAGCTTCTTTCATTCTTTTATCGCTTTTCAAGCGTGAAAGTCAAACAGTGTTTGACTTTCTGCTTTGACCACGAGTTGGTCAACACAAAGTTCTTTTGAACTTTGAAACATGAGCGTAATCACGATGGTTATAGTCCCTAGTGACTATACCTACTGATTACCACGTTGACTAGGCGTAGTGACGAGTCGTAGTTTCGGTCAAAATGCGTATTTAAGCGTATTTTGCAACCAAACTACTCTTGGGTATTAAAACACTTTGTTTTGATATCAAAACCTGTTTTCTAACTTAGTTAAACATGTTCCAACATGTTTAGCTCGTCACTTTTAGTTTAGTGCTTGTTAGAGTCATAAGTCAAGCGGTCTAAACCACCGCTTAGACTTTCGAACTCGACCCGTTTGGTCGATCATTAGGATCCGACCAAGCATTTTTAGTGACCATAGTTGCATAGGGAATAACCTTCCGAGGTTATACCTTATGGTCACATAGTTTAAGTAGTTATATGATAGGTAGTTTATATGCCTTAAGTAAATGACCAAAATGCCCTTTTCATGCATAATTGGTTTTTAAGCATATGTAACCTAAACATTTGTCACTTAACTGATTATGCAACGTATTTAAACATGTTAGGGCATATGATACTTGTCATAGGACTAGTTAGACCTCTCGAACGCGCGTTTGCACGAGCGACGCGTTAAAGTAGCGTAAGCTACCTTAATGGGTCGTAACAGGTCGAAAGCACTTAGGTTAGGTTCTGATTTAGAATGTAGGCTTTGTTAAACCACATCACATGAGTTCCAACACTCAGTTGATTTACAAGACCTCATTCTATCCGATCTTCCGATTTAGGTGTCGATTTATTTACTAGTGATTCGATTACTAGGTGCTGCTTGAGTTTCCTTGATTTGCCTGAGCTTGTTGAGTTCTTTAGATTGAGGATACTTTGCACTTCAATGTGAGTACATAGTTCCCCTCTTTTACTATTTTCAATTGTTTTGGGGTGATTCATATGTATTAAAACGATTTCGATATTTAAACGCCGGTTTCAAAAACGATTAAGATGATTTATATTAAACTAATAACAATTTCGATAATGTGAACAAACTTGTTGGACGTAGTTACATAACGAATGACATTCATTAGCATTGATCAAGCCGACCAGTATTAGGTTATGGTACCATAGGATCTGACAAATCCCGTTATCAGACTGCACCATGGTTATGTGTGGGGGTTATGTAGGTAACAGCCGAAGCCGAATCTGATGATTGTTAACTTACCCTTTGGTGGTTTGTTAATGCGAGAAGCGAGATAGTCGAGTCACGAAGGTTTGAATGTTATTAGCGAGACGACCATAAGTAGTTTCACAATTAAAACGAAAACGATTTTGAGACGAGTTAAACGATTTGAAACGACTTAAACGAGATAAACGATTTGAACAAACGATTGGTTTGGGTTGTGATTAGGTAATGGGACGGGTGTAACATGATAAAAGCATGGTAGATACGCCGCTGGTACATCTTTTATATAAGTGCTTTTATCATATTATATTCCATGTCATTATTTAGTTCACTGGGATAAACGATTTTGAAACGATGTTACATAACGAGGTTTTTCGAAATAATATAAACCTACGAGTTTTATTAACGAGTTTTTACGAGATGTTTTATGATTTGGTTTACTAAAACAAATGTTTTGGGTTAAGAAAAATGGCTATGAGATTTTATAAAATATAACCAACTTGATTTGAGTTGGTTATTCATGTTGCAATACACTTTTCAAAATGAGGTTTGTACTTTTGACTCTTGTAGTCTAATGAGGTACTGCAACATATAAACGAGCCATGAATCCGATACTCTTACAAAACCTATGTGCTCGCCAGCATTTCTTTGCTGACTTAGTTTTTACATATGTTTCAGGTGGTATTGCATGATGTTGATTGCTAGGAATCATGTTCACTTAGGATTTGGACGAGGCCTTAGTGACATAAAAACAATGATAGACGATATGTAACTTGTTTGTTTGGTTTAAAGACAATGTAAATTACCTAATAATTCAATAAAATGAAACTTTTGATTACCATGGTTGTGGAACAATAATTCTGTTGCAACACTCCCCGATGTTTCCGCCGTGGCCTATGCATCATTTCCTGAAACACGTGTGAAAATAGGTACGTCAGCATAAAATGCCTGTGAGATACATAGGTTTTATTGATTTAGGATTCATGACTTATAAGTTTAGAAAAAGATGTTTAACAAAAGTCAGTCATGATCCTTGTAAAATGTTTTCTTTTATAATCATAGAAAAGTGATAAGAAATCAGATAATATAAAAGAACAATGCAAAATGAAATGAATAACCAAGTAAAATGAGTTTGTATAAAATATGTTGTTTGTAAAACAATGTTTCATGAAAATGTGATATAAGTGTAAAAATGTATTATGTCTAACTTGAAATGGTTTAAATAACGCTACGATATGTAATACCATAAAGGCACTTATATATAGGAAGTACCAGCGGCATATCCACCATGCTTTTATCTTATTACACACGCCTCGTTATTTAAATCATTTACCAAAACAAACCACCAATGTAAAAATGTTTATGTATAACCAAATGTAATGTATAGTGAATAAAAGCATTAATTGATTAAAAGCATTTACTCAACCCTATAAGAAATAAATGTACAAAACAATACATTTGATAAATTATAATCAAAAGTTATGTTTTGTAAAATAATGCATGCTTTACTGATACAAACATCTATGCGGTATTGTAAAACGTCTACATCCAAGCCTTGAGACTATAGGATAAACCCTAGAACAAAGTCAAAGGTCTACCTAGAAATGTATTCGGATTCGGTCATTTCTTCCACCCAAACAAACCTAGGATTTCAGAAATGGGAGTTGTCAAGTCCTATGGTACCACTACCTACTACCGAGCGGCATGATTGGTGTTAATGAATGTATTAGTCTCGTTAAACAAACCAAATGATATACCAAATGTAAGCATGTTTTATGAAAATAATGTACCTAGTATGCTAAGTGAACATACCAAGTAGAAATGTAAAACAATGTGTCCATATACTGAGTAAACATATGTAACAGAAAATGAATGTAAAACAATGTGCTAGCATGCTAAGAGAACATACATAGCAAAAGAAATGCAATGTAAAACAATGTGCTAGCATGCTAAGTAAACATACATAGCTGTTGATACATGTATGTGGACGCGACTCGACTCGACGCGACTTGGTCCGGTTCGACCCGGTTAGGTTCGGCTCAAGCCCGACGTCACGACATTCCTCCGTCGTGCGCCCCAGAGTTCGACACGCGAAGCACGGAGAGCCGAGGACGTTTCCCGCTTGACACATCATCATGACATCATCATGATGATGTCATGATGATGTCAAGACTTTGACTAAACTCCACAATTCTGAAACAAGTTGTATTCTATACGTATACATGCATGCAACTTTGGGCCAATCAGCTTCCTTCATGGGTCAGAACCTTCACTTGGGCCAATCAGAACTCAGCATGGGCTTCAACAATTTTGGGCCAAAGCCCATATCAACGAAACAGAACTAGAAGTCGACGAAACAAACCTGTTTCGTCGACCGTGATCCTGATTCGTCGCCTATTGTCTGTTTCGTCATATGTATGTGTGTTTGTTAGTATAAATAGAGTTCATTTGTTCTGTTTCGAAAAATGAACACAGAGACAATAGAACAAAGGAGAACACATAGAGAACACAGAGGAGAGAACAGAACACACACACACACCCTAGAGAGAGTTTGCAAGATAGATTTGTAAACATTGTGCTTGTAACTGAACCTTTCATACGCATTAATACAAGAGGTGTTAATCGTTGAGTATTGTGTGTTTATTATTGTCGTGTTCCGTCTCGGTTTGCTATTCCGGTTGGATTCCGCACAATCGGAGTGGTTCGTATACAAGGATTAGGCGACTAGATCCTCCCCTAGCCGGACCTACAAGTGGTATCAGAGCCTTGGCTCTTCTCCTTGTTAAAACCGAGGTGTTCTTGATCGTGTTTCGGGTTTTTGAAAAGTTCACATTTTCTGAAAAATTTGTTAAAATCGGCTGTAATCTTGTTATTTTGCTTCATGTTTTGTTAAAAACCTTGTTAAAATTCACATTTACATGTTTGTTATGGGTTTTTATTAAACTTTTTAGCAAAATTCGTGTTTCGGAAATTTGAGAGTTCACCGGAAAACTCATATTTCTGGGTTGTGTTCATATCAAATTCATAGTGTTCTTCAAATTGTACACCTTTTGATCTTTAAAAGTTGCTTGTAAAAGTTGTTTGTGAATTGGTAAGTGTGATTTTATTAAAATATTGGCATGCCATATCGGTTGGTAATTTAGACATACTGATAGGTTGGAAAGGTGTGGTGAGTGTCTGACATAGTTTGAATTATTTCACCAACTCACTGAACCACTTTTCGACGAAACAGGATTTTATTTCATAAACATGTTTGACGAAACATAAAATGGGTTTCATCTAACAATTGGGCTTGACTCCATTTCGTCATATCTTGGGCCTATCTGTTTCGTGAAGTTGAAGGCCCAAAGGACTCCCTGTTTCGTCGACTTTGCAAGTCCAAGCCCAAAAACCAGTTTCGTCGACAAGGATTGGTCCATCTATTTCGTCGAATATATTATACATCTTGTTTCGTGGACTTCTGATAAACAATTCTGTTTCGCCGATTTTCAAAAGTTTGGACCTTTGTTTCGTCATTGACAATATCTTGGGCCTGTTTCGTCGAAACAAATTTTACAAAGTCTGTTTCGTGGAAACTGTTTCGTCGTGGGAATTGTCAAGTTTTAACAGAAGGCATACAAAACTGTTTTAACTGTTTGTTTTGAGTGTGTTTCTCAGGTACTTGTCATTTTACATCAAAAATGAATCCAAGGTGGAATACTCTGGTAAATACAGATATGTATTTTGGTACTCCGTCTCCCGCACCGGTGTCTTCTCAAGCTAATACTGGTCAATGGGCATTCGTATCAAATCAAACTCCAAGTATTCAAAGCATTCTCTTAAGCGAGAGTGAAACGGGAAGTTTGAATCGGCCTCCGAAGTTGATGCACTTATATGAATATCCAGGATGGATTGACAGATTTCATACATACGTTCTTGGTCAAAATACAGAGTTGTGGTTGCGGTTCATCACAGATTTTGATCAAACAATAGAGGTTGCTGCATCATCTGCTGCTACGTTTGCAGATCTTACGGAAGATCAGAAGAAAGTCTATGATCTGGAAAAGAAGGCATATGCCATACTCACTCAAGCGTTAAGTAAAGACATTTATCATCAGTTTGTGAGTTACAAGACAACGAAGAGGTTGTGGGATGCATTGAAGACAAGGGGCGTAGGAAATGAAGCAACACGTCAATTGAGAAAAGAACTGCTAAAGAAAGAGTTTGATGGTTTTACTTGTATGGAGAATGAATCTTTAGGAGATTTGACAAGTCGATTTAATCATTTGCTGACTGAATTGTCAAATTTTGAGGTCGTTACACCTCAAGCAGAGATTGTGAAAAAGTTTGCAGATGCGCTGCCACCTCAATGGAATACTTTCTTGGAAATCATGAAGTATAATGGCACTCTAGCTACAACAACTTACAATGACTTTGTTCAAATCCTGGAGAACAAGAATCAGGAAGAAACTCTCAAGGCAAAAAGAGTTCCAGTGCCACAAAATCCTGAAATGTATTTTGGAACTTCTAGCACTTCTACAAAACCTGCTTCACATGCTCCACTTCAGACAGCGTTTGTGTCTCACACTGACATGTTTGGCAATACTATCCAAGTTCCAGTCCCTCCAAAAACAGACATGTTTGGAAATCCGCTTGAACCAGCTTCTCAACCAGCACCACAACAGCAAAGCCAACGAACTATCAGAGCAACTGATATGTTCGGAAATCCTTTACCTGTTCGATCTACTACCGAAGCAACTGATATGTTTGGCAATCCATTACCTGCTCAATCTACCGGACCTACAACAGACATGTATGGGAATCCACTTCCTCCTCCTCAACAGCAAGCGTGTTATGGAAGCACATCATCTGCTGGTCAACAATCAAAGCCAAATACAGTACGGCTCGACACCTCAAGCTTTTCTAAAGTCAATGTGGAAGTAGCCAAGGAACACATGGAGCTGCTAAACACTTTGGTGAGCGCATACTGTGGATTAGTGGAAGGTCAGATTGGCAACATTAATCTGACACAAGAAGACTATCAGCAGATTGATAAAGAGGAGATGGAGATGATGGACATAAAGTGGGCCTTTTCCAGTGCTGTTAGGCGAGCAAAGGATTTCATGGAAAGAACTGGCAGAACCAGCTTGGAAAGTAAGAAAGACACCAAGTATGGGTTTGATAAGCAGGCTGTTAAATGCTTCAATTGTGGGGAACGTGGTCATTTCAAGCGTGAATGTACGAGGCCATCTCAACATGGAAACCAGAATCCTTTTAGAGGTCAAGGCAACCAGCAGAACCAGAACAGAAACAATGTTCGTACGTTGGTGCCTGTCAACAACCAGACTCAAGCAGGACCATCAAATGCCAACCAGGCACTTGTGGTTCAAGTAGATGAAGGCTGTGATTGGTCAATCCAGTTGGGAAATGATGCTCCAGATGGAACAGCCTGTTTTGCTGAAATTGTCAAGGATTTAAATCACGCCAGTGGTGGAGAATCTTCCGCCAATGGTGGTGACTCTTCTGAGGATGAAGACTCTTCTGGTTATAGTGGAAGCTCAGATGAAGAATCCTCCACTTCAGGCAATGATCATGTGGATGACACATCAAGTGCGTCAGTCGATGCTAATATTGATGAGCTATTGGGAGAAGCTGCAGCAGAAACTAAAAGAAGATCTATTTTGGTGGATCAAGCTGCTTATTCTTCGTCTTCTCTCCATTCAGCCTTTATGGCTAATGTCGACAGTTCATCAAGTCAGGTATGTGTCGATGAACCCACTTCTGTTAGCTGTGATAACTGTGATAGTTTGCATGTTAAATGTGCTGATTTAGAAGCAAACATGTCTGAGTTGCAAGGCAAACATGATGCTGTTCAAGCTAGTTTGTTTGACTTGCAAGACAAACATGTTTCATTGAATGATAAGTGGTGTGAATTGCAAAGCAAACACGAGGCTTTGCAGGAGAAATATGATGTGACATTTATCCACAATCAGAAATTAACCGTGGATCTTTCTAAGTGCACTGAAGCCAATATGTTTTATGAAAACCATGAAAAGGAGTTTAAATTGGTAATTGAAAAATTAAAGAAAGATAAAACCGAGTTAACTAAAATGGTTTCCAGAAAACAAACTGATATTAATTTGTATATAACTCGTCTTGAGGTAATGCAAAAGGAAATGGCTTGTGTTAAAACTGAAAGTGAGGCGATCCGACTCAAGTTAGACAGTTATTTGAGTTCTAGCTATGTGTTGGATCACATCATTGATGTACAGAAAGAGAAACGGGATGTCACATGCATAGGCTACAAGAAATGTCCACCACCCGTGAGAAACAATTATGATGCCATGCCTGACGAGGAAAATAGAACTTTCTTTGAACCATCTGTTCCTCTTGATGTTAAGGAATTTGCAGCAGGTCTCGGATACAAGAAAGAAGTATCATCAGATTCAGATGTGTCAGCAGATACATGTGTGTCTTCTGCTGAACCGAATCAGGTTCCTCCAGTTGTGATATACAGTGAGGATTCTGATTCTTCTGATGATGAGTCTGATGATACTGATTCAGCAAAGTCTGATGCAGTGATAAAAGAAGAGGACATACCTCTTGAGAATCATATTCTGTGTGATCCTCCTGCAAAACCTGCTAAGACTGTTGCAATCGAGCCTGTGTCTGCAAAAGAGTCGGAGAGTGTGGATTTGCTGTACACTCTTGTTGGTGATGATAAAGTTTATTCAGACAAAGATTTTCCTATTAAGAATGTTAATCAATCATTAATCTGTAAAGTCTTTGAAAATTCAACAAGTAAGTTTCTGGGAAAGACAGGACCACATGTTACTGTAACACAGTGCCCTCCTATCCCAAAGGCTGAAGTTAGAAAACAATTTGGCAATCAGAAATTACCAACAGTGCAAAAACAGCAAAATCACACTAAACCAAAAGGAAAGTTGCCGGCTCAAAGTCAAAAGAAGCCGAATCAAAAGAAGAAGAAGAATGTGAACTTTGTGAAATCTAAGGGAACGGACAAAATTGCTACGTTTGAAAATCAATCTAACTTAGATTTTGTCAAGAAAGCAACTGTAATGAAAAGGAATGAACCAAGTAGTTCAAAACCTAGTACCTCGGGATCACAAAGTTCATCATCGGCAAGACGACCACATGATACTTCGGGGTTTGTTGAACGAAGATCATGTTTTGAATGTGGTACAATTGGGCATATCATTCGAAATTGCCCGTATCTTCATAAATTAAAAGCCAAAGAAGATGATCCCCGTGACAAAACTGACCGCAAACGATCTGTTTCTGTAAAACAAGATCCCCGCCTTGTAAAAGAAAGGGAAAAGAAACAGAAACGCCAACAGGTCAAGAAAATTGAAAAGGCAATTAAAACCGATGTGGTTAACAAACCATCTGTTTCTGTCAAACCAGAAAATTCAAAAACTTATGATAACCATGAAGTTAAAATTTTAAAGAATGACACTGGTAAACCAAAACAGACCTGGAAACCAAAAACGGTTAAAAATTCAGGGGGACCATCACAATTTTCAAATCATCAAAGAATAGAGGTTATTGTGATTGATGAAAATGGAAGACCCAAGACCACAATGGCTTGGGTCCCCATCTCCAACTAATTGTGTGAGTCCATGTGCAGGGTGTTCCAGGAGGAACTATCAGTAGTCATTGGATTGTTGATAGTGGGGCATCCAGGCACATGACAGGCGACATGAAGCTTCTCTACGACGTCAAATCTATTAGAGGAGTTTATGTTGCTTTTGCTGGAGATAAAGGAGGATATATTACGGGTGAAGGAATGATTTCCAACGGGGTTGTTAGTTTTGATAAGATCAACTTCGTACAACAACTTGATCACAATCTTCTTAGTGTTTCTCAAATTTGTGATAAGAAGTTCTCAGTACACTTTGATGCAAATGGATGTTATGTGCTGAAACCCGGCTTCAAAATTCCAAAAGAATGGATTCTCTTGTCGGCTCCAAGGATAAATGATTTGTATGTCCTTGATATGAGCCAAGCTATCACAACGTCTGCACAAGCAACTTGTTTCGTTTCCAAAGCCACAGAAAAAGACTCAATCTCTTGGCACAGACGAATGGGTCACATTCACTTACGTAAAATGAATCATTTGGTGTCAAATGAATTGGTGAATGGTGTTCCTCTTAAAAATTTTCATCTTCAAGATATCTGTGTCTCGTGCCAGAAAGGAAAACAAACGAAGAAGCGACACCCTACAAAGAAAGTCAACACGGTGGCTGTTCCTCTTGAACGTTTGCACATGGATTTGTTCGGTCCTGTCAAGCACAAAAGCATTAGGAATGATCAATACTGCCTCGTGATTACTGATGATTATTCAAGATTTTCTTGGGTGGCGTTCATGGCACATAAGAGTGAAACCTTCGGTATTATCAAAAACTTGATCATTCAGACTGAGAATCTCTATAAGTTGAAGGTTAGGCGGATACGTAGCGACAATGGTACTGAATTCAAAAATCATGCCATGGCGGAGTTTTGCACTTCAAAAGGTATTCTTCACGAATTTAGTGCAGCTTATACTCCACAACAGAATGGCGTCGCTGAACGTAAGAACCGCACATTGATCGAGACTGCTAGGACTATGTTGGTAGAGTCACAATTGCCGATTCCTTTTTGGACTGAAGCTGTGTCCTCTGCATGTTATACGTTGAACCGAGTCCTTACAGTCAAAAGGTACAACAAGACCTGTTTTGAGCTTATTAACAAACGGAAACCAGATTTGTCATATCTTGAACCGTTTGGAGCTCCGTGCACAATAATCGATCCTAATGGAAAGTTTGGGGCAAGAGCAATTGATGGATACTTTCTTGGGTATTCCACCCCGAACTTAAGAGTCTGGAATCTAGAGACTAAAAGGGTCGAGGAATGGTCTGAAGTCAGAGTACAAAGGCACACTTTACCAGTCAAAAATCCTGGTCAGCCTTGGATGTTTGAGTACGATGACTTTTTCAATTCGATCAATGTTGAAGCAGTTGAAGAAAATGCTGCCGCAAGGATGTTTTTCGAGAGTGACAATGCAACAGATTCACCTTTGGTTCGTCCCATTATCGTCAATCAAGAACCATCTTCAGTGAACAATAATGCTCTCGACAATGAGGATTTTCACGATGCTACCGAATTGAACGAATCTTCAGAGGATGATGAATTCCTAGATGCAGATCAAGAAGTTCCAATAACAGCAGTTCATGGTACTTCAGAGGGTACTCCTCCAGTGGGCGTCCCTGGAACAGCTGAAGCTACTGCATCATCCTCTTCGGCAATTCCGGGCATTGAATTAATTGTTGATCTTAATCTCAACAATCTGGGTACAAATATTCCAGTTCAAGATAATCCAGAAACAAGGATTCACAATACCCATCCTCAACAAAACATCATCGGAAATGTGCAAAGTGGCGTTCAAACAAGAAACATGTTGCGGAACAACAACAATGCAGGCTTGTATGCGGCGATTAGAGAATCTGGTCAACAAAACGATTGGTCTTTCGCGTGTTATGTTTCACAGGAAGAACCAAGAACTTGGAAAGAAGCTTTGAAAGATAGCTCATGGGTTGAAGCGATGCAGGAAGAACTGCAACAATTCCAGAAGCTTGGTGTCTGGAAACTCGTAGAGAAACCTGCTGGTTACAAGAAGATTGGTACCCGTTGGGTGTTTAAATGCAAAAAGGATGACCGTGGAATCGTTATTCGAAACAAAGCAAGGCTAGTCGTTCAAGGTTTTCGTCAGATAGAAGGGATCGACTACAACGAAGTGTATGCACCTGTTGCACGTCTAGAAGCAATTCGGATCTTTCTGGCTTATGCCTCATTCAAAGGTTTCAAGGTATACCAGATGGACGTGAAAAGTGCATTCTTACATGGTGTGGTAGAAGAAGAAGTGTACGTCGAACAGCCTCCAGGTTTTGAAGATCCTATCCATCCCGATCGGGTTTGGTTGCTCAACAAAGCTCTCTATGGTCTTCATCAAGCACCGCGAGCTTGGTACGCAACCTTATCTAATTATCTGCTGGAGAATGGATTTCGCAGAGGTCTTATCGATTGTACTCTTTTCGTCAAAGAACAAGATGGAGATCTTCTACTGGTTCAGGTATACGTTGATGATATTATATTTGGTTCTACTAATGATGTTTTGTGTAGGAATTTCGAGCGCATTATGCAGGATAAATTCGAGATGAGTGCTATGGGGGAAATGACTTTCTTTTTGGGCCTACAAGTACAACAAACTGAGTCTGGGATATTCATCCATCAGACTAAATATGTTGGTGACATCTTGAGCCGGTTCCAGATGTCTGATGCAACGCCCATCGGTACCCCATTGCCGCAAAATCACGGAATTACTCCAGACTTGAAGGGTCAAGATGTTAGCCCCTCACACTATCGCGCGATGATCGGATCTCTTATGTACCTCACAGCATCAAGACCAGATATAATGTACCCAACGTGCCTGCTTGCCAGATATCAAGTGAACCCGAAGGCCTCACATCTTGCAGCTGTAAAAAGGATTTTTCGTTATTTGAAGGGTTGCCCTGACACCGGTCTATGGTACCCTAGGGATAATAATTTTGACTTGATCGCATTCAGTGATTCTGATTTTGGCGGATGCAAGATCGACGGCAAATCCACAACGGCTGGATGTCAGTTTTTGGGAAATCGCCTAGTCACATGGCAGTGCAAGAAGCAGACGTGCGTCGCTACATCAACATGCGAAGCTGAATACATTGCTGCCTCAAGTTGTTGCTCCCAAGTCCTGTGGATCCAACAACAAATGCGCGACTACGGTTTTGAATTCCTAACTACTCCTATTTACGTTGATAATTCTGCTGCTTTACAGATCACTAAAAATCCTGTGCAGCATTCAAAGACTAAGCACATTGACATTAAGTATCACTTCATACGTGATTGCTTTGAGAAAAGGCTAATCGATGTTACTTACGTCCACACCGATGACCAACGTGCCGACCTTTTTACCAAAGCATTTGACAAATCAAGATTTGACTTTTTATTATTGGTAAACGGCATTAAGGTCAAGCAAGAGTAAAACCAACATCGGAAAATCATCTTTGTAAATACCTTTGTGTTTTAAATTTGTCTTAGTTTATTGATTTTAGGGGGAGTAAATCCAAAAATTTGAAAATCCAAAAACATTGAAAAATTTCAAAAACACAAAAACAATAGAAAAACAAAAATGAGTTTCCTGGCGAGCAAAAGAGAAAATGATAGTACATCAGTGGTCTGTCTAAACCTCTTTAAACCTTAAATGCAAAATATGTTAAGCAGCTCTATATAAGATGTATCGGTAGGCTCACAATCATTTTAAAGTGTGCAGGGTGATATAAACTTAAATCGACTGAAGACCAGGTGGGAACCACTCATTGGCATATGGTCTTAGTACCGAAATTTCGTTTGAGAGATTGCCGAGGTTCTGAGATATTCGGTCTTTATGCTGCTTATCATCTGGGTATCATGGTTGTATCTTTTACCGAAAAATAACGGGGACGCAAGTCTAGATCTTCCATGATACCATACATACGTGTACATTTTGCATTCGACCTCAATAAGTGATCAACAATCACATGTCCCTCAAAATAAGTGATAATATATCACATCTATCCGGGAGTCAAGTTCGTCTCTCTGCTGTACGAAAGTACTGACCTGTTCACGGACTTGCTCTTGTGCCCGTCATGCATCGAAAATCAAGTTCCTCATCAATAAGTGATTATATCACATAGGGCTTGTTTTCAAATCAAAATAAGTGAGAATCTCACATCATATACGGTCAAACAGATGATAATCGGTATACTCACCGGTAAGATGAACCCTCGTGCATACCTTGATACGGGAATGTGTCGTGATGTGGATGAACACCGGTCGGTAAGTATAAATCATACCTTAACGTATCCCCTCGCCATGATTACAAATGATAAGTTGAGCTTATGTGGACAACAATACCGATAATCGTTATAGGATGCTTATCTTAATGTTAACTAATTGAACAACAAGAGCGTTATGGCATGACCGTACACTGATATGATTCTCTTACCCTCGAAACTCGCAAAAAGAATGTCTGTAAATATTTATTTAATGCTTTCAGTTTCTGCATCTTCGTATATATTTATTTACTGCTTTCAGTCTTTACATTTGAAATATTCAAAAAAGTCCAAAAAGATTTTAGGTGTGTTTTAATATAGACTTTCTAAAAGCCAAAAAGATTTTATTTTTATCTTATTTTCGATTGTACGATGTTGGATCTCGAGTCTTCGTTACCTGAAACCTGAACGAAAACCGAAAATGACTAAATCTTCGTAAACGGTCGAAATTTGCAAAGTGTTGAAAGTTAAAATTTGAAATGGATAAAGTATTTTAAACTTTCAAACTGTCGGACGGTGTTTGATTAAACAATGGTCACACGTGTGTCGTTTGTTTATGTTACGATATTCCAAGCAGTTGTTCTCATTACGCGTTTAGATTTCTTGCATGTGCAGATTCTAAAGGCAAGGAGAACATGGTCGATGACAAGCTTCGGAATGAAGACACAGCGTGAAGGCACTCAAATAATGAAGATGATCGAGTTGCCGCTGGCCATCATCAACACCACAAGGATCTCAAGTTGTAAAGATCAAGACATTCACGAGCATAACTCAAAGGGGAGCTTATGTTAAGGGGGAGTTTGTCAACACACTTCCTACATAAAACGGGGAGTTTGTTGATACACTTTCTGCTTTCAAGACGTGAAGACTTTGAAGATCCTCCGACATAGAAGACATGAAAGGCGAATCTCGCGAGTAGCGTCCAAGGGGGAGTTTGTTGATACATGTATGTGGACGCGACTCGACTCGACGCGACTTGGTCCGGTTCGACCCGGTTAGGTTCGGCTCAAGCCCGACGTCACGACATTCCTCCGTCGTGCGCCCCAGAGTTCGACACGCGAAGCACGGAGAGCCGAGGACGTTTCCCGCTTGACACATCATCATGACATCATCATGATGATGTCATGATGATGTCAAGACTTTGACTAAACTCCACAATTCTGAAACAAGTTGTATTCTATACGTATACATGCATGCAACTTTGGGCCAATCAGCTTCCTTCATGGGTCAGAACCTTCACTTGGGCCAATCAGAACTCAGCATGGGCTTCAACAATTTTGGGCCAAAGCCCATATCAACGAAACAGAACTAGAAGTCGACGAAACAAACCTGTTTCGTCGACCGTGATCCTGATTCGTCGCCTATTGTCTGTTTCGTCATATGTATGTGTGTCTGTTAGTATAAATAGAGTTCATTTGTTCTGTTTCGAAAAATGAACACAGAGACAATAGAACAAAGGAGAACACATAGAGAACACAGAGGAGAGAACAGAACACACACACACACCCTAGAGAGAGTTTGCAAGATAGATTTGTAAACATTGTGCTTGTAACTGAACCTTTCATACGCATTAATACAAGAGGTGTTAATCGTTGAGTATTGTGTGTTTATTATTGTCGTGTTCCGTCTCGGTTTGCTATTCCGGTTGGATTCCGCACAATCGGAGTGGTTCGTATACAAGGATTAGGCGACTAGATCCTCCCCTAGCCGGACCTACAATAGCAAAAGAAATGCAATGTAAAACAATGTGCTAGCATGCTAAGTAAACATACATAGCAAAACATAATGAAATCATGTACTATAAGTGTACTAATGAACATAGCAAGCATATGATATAAAAACATGGAAAGCACGAAAGTAACAAGTAGGCACATGTGTTTCACCCCAAAATGTTTGAAAACAGTAAAAGAGGGGACTATGTACTCACATGAGGGTGCTTAGAAGTCTTGAATAACAACCAACCAAAGCTGGATGGATCACGGAATCAAACGGCACCTAATATAGGTAACTACATTAATAACCGGACCTAAATCGGAAGATCGGATAGTATGAGGCTTCGTAAACCAAATAAGTATTGGAACTCATATGATATGGTTTAATAAAGCCTACATACTAAAATGAAACCTAACCTAAGTGCTTACGACCCATTACGACCCGTTTAGGTAGCTTACGCTACTTTAACGCGTCGTTTGCGTAAAACACGTTCGGATCGTCTAACTAGTCCTATGACAAGTATTATATGCCTTAACATGTCTAATAATGTTACCTAATCAGTTTAGATGTCAAAATTTAGGTTACATATGCTTAAAATGAATTTATGCGTAAAAAGGGCATTTTGGTCATTTTCCTAAGGCATATAAACTACCTATCATACAACTAACTAAACGAAGTGACCATAAGGTATAACCTCGGAAGGTTATTCCCTATACAACTATGGTCACCTATTGTGTTTGGTCGGATCGTAATGATCGACCAAACGGGTCGGGTTCGAAAGTCTAAGCGGTTGTTTAGACCGCTTACCTTTACGACCCTATATAAGCACTAAACCTAAAGTGACGAGCTAAACATGTTAAAACATGTTTAACAAGGTTTGAAAACAGGTTTGGTATCAAAACAAACGGCACTTTTAGACAACATAAGCACGATGTGTAAGCACTTAGGATAGGTTTCGTTTTAGAATGTAGGCTTTGTTAAACCATATTACATGAGTTTCTATAATCATTTGGTTTACGAAACCTCATTCTATCCAATCTCCCGATTTAGGTCCGTTTATTTACATAGTTATCTATATTAGGTGCGGTTTGATTTCCTTGATCCCTCTAGCTTTGCTTGGTTGTTATTCAAGACTTCTAAGCACCCTCAAGTGAGTACATAGACTCCTCTTTTACTGTTTTTCAAATGTTTTGGGGTGAAACACATGTGCCTACTTGTTACTTTCGTGTTTTCCATGTTTTCATATCATATACTTGCTATGTTCATTAGTACACTATTAGTACATGATTTCATTATGTTTTTGCTATGTATGTCCATTTAGTGCATACTTAGTACATTGTTTTACATTACATTTTATGCTATGTATGTCCATTTAGTGCATACTTAGTACATTATTTTACATCACATTTTATGCTATGTATGTCCATTTAGTGCATACTTAGTACATTATTTTACATTACATTTTATGTTATGTATGTCCATTTAGTGCATACTTAGTACATTGTTTTACATTGCATTTTCTGTTGCATATGTTCTCGTAGCATATGGACACATTGATTTACATTTCTACCTTGTATGTTCACTTAGCATACTAGGTACATTATTTTCATAAAACATGCTTACATTTGGTATAACATTTGGTTTGTTTAACGAAACTAATACATTCATTAACACCGATCATGCCGCTCGGTAGTAGGTAGTGGTACCATAGGACTTGACAACTCCTGTTCCTGAAATCCTAGGTTTGTTTGGGTGGAAGGAATGACCGAATCCGAAAACATTTTTGATAACCTTTACTCTAAGGTTATCCTGCAGTCTCAAGGCTTGAATGTAGACGTTTAACATTACCGCATAGATGTTTGTATCAGTAAAGCATGCATTTATTTTACAAAACATAACTTTTGATTATGATTTATCAAATGCATTGTTTTGTACATTTCTTTCTTATAGGGTTGAGTAAATGCTTTTAATAAATAAATGTTTTTATTCACTATACATTACATTTGTTTAAATACATGAAAATTTTAACATTTTTGGTTTGTTTGGTAATTGGTTTAAATAACGAGGCGTGTGTAACATGATAAAAGCATGGTGGATACGCCGCTGGTACTTCCTATATATAAGCGCTTTTATGGTATTACATATCGTAGCGTTATTTAAACCATTTCAAGTTAGACATAATATATTTCACACTTATATCATATCTTCATAAAACATTATTTTACAAACAAGATATTTTATACAAACTCATTTTTACTTGGTTATTCATTTCATTATGCATTGTTTCTTTTATATCATCTGATTTCTTATCACTTTTGTATGATTTATAAAAGAAAACATTTTACAAGGATCATGACTAACTTTTGTAAAACATATTTTTCTCTAAACTTATAAGTCAAGAATCCTAAATCAACAAAACATATGTATCTCACAGGCATTTTTATGCTGACGCACCTATTTTCACATGTGTTTCAGGAAATGATGCATATGATTAATCAAGATACACTTAGGCGGACTTGGGACTTAGTGACAATAAAAGATGCAAGACTAGTTAATTATGTTAAACTTCCTTGTTGTTAAGAAATTGTAATTTCTTTTAATCAATAAAACAACATTTAAATTTTCATGTGTTATGAAACAATGATTCTGTTACAACACTCCCCGACGATTCCGCCACGATTTGTTGTTTTACGTGATTGCTCAAAGACATTATAACACTAAATAGCAATAATATATTAAAATTCAAATTTTCATTTTTCATATCATCGAATCAAACATTACAATGTTCAAAAAGGAAATACAAGCGGGAATTTCGTAACTAAAACACACAGATGCGTAGTTAAACTAGGTGAGTATCCAGATCCACCCTAAGTAGTTTTCTTGTGATAGCATCATCAAACATTTCCTACAACATGTATAAGATATCCGTCAACACAAATTATGTCGGTGAGCATTCTAGTTTGTCTACATAGCATATATAAGAATAAATCTCAAATCCACATGTTTAAGGTATACTAACTCACGTTAACCCAAAATTCGAATAAAAAAGATACTCAAATTCAAATGGCGAAAAATAAAAACTTTCCCACCACCTTCGACGGCAGTACAAACTCCATCAGCGATGGCGAGATCGCTCCCCGTCGCTTAACCACAACGGTTGTTGATTTCCCTGCCCCTCAGCCGTCGTCGCCCGATGTTCCCACCCCTCAGCCGCAGTCGCCCGATGTCGTCGCACCAATCTACGCCACAAATAAGACGTACATCCTGCGAATCTTACGAGTGATGAATGGATGTTTGAAGATCCAAAAATATCAAAGAAAACGCCTTGTTACTGAAATTATTAATCCCTACACATCCTAAAGTTCAAGGGTTTTTATGTATATAGTACAAAGATAGTATTAGGATAGTTATGAAGTACGGGTACTAGATGTGACAATAAAGAAGTTGATAACCAACTCCCAACCAATTAGGACTTATTTCACTCACATTGGACTCTTTTTTTCTTCAAACTTGAACAAGGAATTTGCGGATCGTAATGTCGATCACCGCAGCTTATCTTTGTTTTTCTGTTTTTCGAAATCATACCATCGGGCTTTTTGTTCTTCAGACGTATCATTCGCGACACAAAAGTTTCGCGGTTGTATCACACATCAATGCCTTCTTTTAGCCAGTCACATGATTACTTGTTTCCTTCACACGCGTGCCTTCTCCTTGGTCTATCACAGATTTAATCTCCTCATCACGGTTGTCTCACACAATGAGTTCTTTTATCATTGATTGCTTCCCTCACGGTGTCTTCACTTTTACCTAATCTAGTCCACTCACTGGATTATTTATTATACCTTGCACATGTTATCTTCCTCCCCGCGTCACACGTTTTTTCTGCTTTGATCGTTTCACATGACCAAATTTCTCATTTTACTTTTCTTCATCGTCTAGGCACATCAGAAGTGCCGGCTCATCATTATCTTCTGTTTCAACCAAGAGTGTCTCGTTTTCCTTGGTTTTCTAGGTTGGGCATTCGTAGGCATAGTGCCCAAGTTTCTCACATCTGTAGCAAGTGATTTTTAACCTATCTCCCATAGCCGGTATTTCTTGCTTGCTAACATCCCTTTGTGGTTTGTCGGTTCCTTCCGATTCGTAAGAGTTGTGTCCTTCTCCCCTATGTTGATAATTGCCTCTCCTTCGGCCTCGTGACGGACGGAATCTCCCTCGTCCACAATTTCCAACATGTTGTCCATTACCGGCATACAAGAGTTCTTCTAGATTGTTCACGGGGCTTTCTTTTTTCTTCAACTTTAACCTTTCTTCATAAGTTTTTAATCTACCAATACCTTCGTCTAAAGTCATCGTGTCTATATTGGAGTATTGCTCGATCGATGCAACTATTTGAATAAATCTATCTCGCACAGCATTTAGAAGTTTTCGTACCATAGTGGATTGATTCAACGTTGTTCCAAATTCACTCACCCTTGTAACAATGTTGTTTATCCTTGCGGAGAACGAATCTATAGTATCGTCTTCTTTCAT
Organism: Helianthus tuberosus; assembly: GCA_030545235.1. Taxonomy (NCBI): domain Eukaryota; kingdom Viridiplantae; phylum Streptophyta; class Magnoliopsida; order Asterales; family Asteraceae; genus Helianthus; species Helianthus tuberosus. The sequence goes on from CM060364.1 coordinate 57,869,768, forward strand.
ATGTAACAACTCGAACTCTGACATGAGTGTGTGCAAACGCGCCTTTTGCACTCGGTCTACACCAACATGTCTCGTCTTCAATGTGTTCCATATCTCTTTTGTTGTTTTGCAATTTGCCACCTGCAAAACCATATCTTCCGGTATCGCCTGGAACAAATATGCAATCGCTGCTTTGTCTTTTTTTCACACCCGGTTGCGTTGCTTCTGTGTGTTCTATCATCTCCCAGAGTCCATTTGCTTCTAGTATAGTTTTGATGTGTATTGCCCATACCATATAATTTGTAGGTTTTAAAATTGGACAATGGCAGTGAGTCGGAGATCCCACATCCTTGTGAATTACAATTTGTTGACCCGAACCGCTCGGTGTATCAGACATGTTTTCGAACGATTTTGACTTTCACAAAATGTGGAAACAAACAACCTTACTTTCTTATTTCTTATAATTTCCTGACCACCAATACGAACCAATTATACCGGTAAAATTCAATTCCCTTGAATTCAATAAACTTTCAAATGTTTAACCCACGAATAACCACAACGCGTAATAACCGAATTCCTGACTATCAAATTCACACGACAAACCTAGATTTCTAACCCTGGTTCGATAACCTTGAACCGAAAAAACTAAAACTTACGAATTGAAAATTAGAATGATGAAACCTGATCGCGAATGACTTCATGCGATTCGTTGCCTTGCGATTCCCAATGCCTAGAGCCTGGTGCTCTGATACCAATTGTTGGCCCCAATCGATCTTAGATCTCTAGAACATGAATCAAATATAACAAATTGTAGAGACGTGTCTCTTCACGAACAGGTGCTTCTCTTTATCGTGTGGATGTGATTGTACTTGAAGAGGTGCGTCTCTTTCTTTTCCTTTAAAGCCATCGATCAAAGGGTGTGTCCAAGGGACAAATCGATTCCCTTAGGGAGTTGGTTATCAACTTCTGTATTGTCACATCTAGTACCCGTACTTCATAACTATCCAAATACTATCTTTGTACTATATACATAAAAACCCTTGAACTTTAGGATGTGTAGGGATTAATAATTTCAGTAACAATGCGTTTTCTTTGATATTTTTGGATCTTCAAACATCCATTCATCACTCGTAAGATTCGCAGGATGTACGTCTTATTTGTGGCGTAGATTGGTGCGACGACATCGGGCGACTGCGGCTGAGGGGTGGGAACATCGGGCGACGACGGCTGAGGGGTGGGGACATCAGGCGATGGCGGCTGAGGGGCAGGGAAATCAACAACCGTTGTGGTTAAGTGACAGGGAGCGATCTCGCCATCGCTGATGGAGTTTGTACTGCCGTCGAAGGTGGTGGGAAAGTTTTTATTTTTCGCCATTTGAATTTGAGTATCTTTTTTATTCGAATTTTGGGTTAACGTGAGTTAGTATACCTTAAACATGTGGATTTGAGATTTATTCTTATATATGCTATGTAGACAAACTAGAATGCTCACCGACATAATTTGTGTTGACGGATATCTTATACATGTTGTAGGAAATGTTTGATGATGCTATCACAAGAAAACTACTTAGGGTGGATCTGGATACTCACCTAGTTTAACTACGCATCTGTGTGTTTTAGTTACGAAATTCCCGCTTGTATTTCCTTTTTGAACATTGTAATGTTTGATTCGATGATATGAAAAATGAAATTTTAAATTTTAATATATTATTGCAATTTAGTGTTATGGTGTATTTGAGTAATCTATTATGTCTCACTTCGATATTTTTACCATCGGTTGGGGTGTGACACCAAAGGGTTCAAAGGACCACAAAGAAACCAATATACGTTTCAACTTCCATCATCACGTAAATAAACGAACCAAATAATCTGCATAAACCAAATTGTCTCGGATGAAACAATAAGTCCATCTTCATCCAACAATAGATTACAAGTTCCTCAACCAAAAAGAAAACAAAGTCTAGTCTTAAGCAAAACAAAGAGCTCAAAAAATAACATAAAAAAACAACATACACCACAATCAAACCCCAAAAAAACAAACCGTACAAAAACAAAAAACAACCGAAAAAAGGCCTTAAAGGCCTAGCCGGTGTAAAAGCAACACGCAACCACAGACCCACTCATGAAACAGGTCAAAGACGAACCAACATCGAAACCCTAATAGTTCGATAAAAGATGCTATTACCTTCAATAGACCAAACGATGGCGGCTAAAATATGTGGAGAAGAAATAAACAATCACCAACGGCTAGAAGCGGCAATAACCGATGTGGGTTTGGGTGGTGGAAAGAGGAGAATGGGTGGGAGCTTCGGATCAAAGGGGTATCTAAATACCAAAAGAGTTTACAACCCAAATAACACAATACAACCAACTTAAGCATAAACAAACATTGATGCAAGAGGTACAATGAGGTCATGCCAAGATGTGTTACTAATTAGTAGTATTTAAATTAAATTAAATTTAAATTTAAATTCTGGTTTGATTTCATTATTTAACACACTTTATTCTAAAAAGGGTAAATTATTAAATTTTGGTAATTGCATAAAACTATAAATATCAATAGAAATCTAATCCATATAAACATTATTTATATACACGAAGGTTAATTCAATCAGTCTCCGTCTCATAAGTTTTCTTGGTTTTGTTCCATGGTTTGATTTCTTCGGAATCATTGAACCTTTTAACATAGTAATGAAGTCTATCTATCATCAATCCGAGAAATAGGCAGAAACCTGCATCACATGCATTAAACCAAACTTAAACGAGTCAAGTTAAGTAAAGACCGAATCAAAGTTATTTTAAATCGGAGCGATATAAATTATTAGAGTATCCATATCATAATAGTTAACATGAAAACCTCGAAAATTTTAATAAACTTGTGTTAGTAAATTACAATTTGTATCCTTTAATTTAATTATGTCAACATAGGTTTATATAACCACTCCGACAAAAGTAGTTTATTGGGTAATATTTTTTTTCCAGTGTGTTAAATAGCTAAGAGTAAACTGCAATTTTACCCCCTGAGGTTAGGGGTCATTGGCATGTCTACCCCCCCCCCCCCCCCCTAAGGAAATAATTGCAATTTTACCCCCCACTGTTCAGTGTCATGTCGCAACCTTACCCCATGTTAACAGATTCTGTTAAGTCAACGTTTGTTTTGACTGTTATAATGTGTGAAAAGTCGTTTTTGCCCCTGTCACTAGTACAAAAAAGGGCAGCTAATAGGACGGTTTTTTAATCAAATAAGTCGTTTAAGAGACCGTCTTTAAAAATAACGTAGTTTTTGATAAATGACCGTCTCTTATTAATTGATACCAAAAACTACAGTCCATATAACCGTCTTAAAAGCACTTGATTTGGTTTCATCTTTTTATGCAAATATTGGGCAAATAGGACGGTATTGGGCAAATAAGACGGTTGAGCAAATAGGACGGTATTGGGCAAATAAGACGGACGGATTTACTCTATTTATCGTAAATATTTTTCTATTTTATCATTAAGTTAATTCACCGCTTTATTTTATTTTACCATTAGTTTAATTCACAAATAATTGATTAGATTCAATTTCATTTTTAATTAGAATCCTATAAACACATAAAACAAATAAAACAACATAACAAAATGAACCATATAATTAAAATAACCGAATCATCCATTTTGACCCATTGTCTAAAGTAATCATTTAAACATGGTAAAAAAAAACATCCAAGCATATTCAGTTTAACAAAAACAGAAACTAGCATCTAAAAACCTCCTTAGAGTTACTTCAACATCCTTTTATCATCCAAGATAACCACAAGCCCCCTCGACCACCGGCTAGCTAGAATTCCTTTGACACTGATCAAAACGCAGAAAATTGGCTATTAGCAACCATTAAAGATTAAGATAAACCAGGATCCCATGGTTGGAATCATGAGGACATAGCAAATCCGAAAATATAACATATACCAACTAGAGTCAACATCAACACAAATCCCTTTAGTACTCGTAGGAACCCCTAATAATATAAGATATCTATTTTGTCAAATGCTTTTAGGCACACCTAGGCCTTGTGGTCAAAACGAATGAACGGGTCAAAGTATATTAATCATCTGTGTAATTGAGTCTCCATATATAGAATAAAAAGACTATTCCGAGGCTCACTCAAGTGTTCTAAACCAATATTTATAAAAAAAATGAAGAAAAAGGTACTTAAAAAAGAGTAGCATAGTAATATACTTACCTTCATTCATCCTCCTCGCCATGACGAAAAGATGATATGAACACCTTTAAAGTACGCTCTACAAATTCGTTAATTTCACTTTGACGAACCATTCTAGTTTTATTTACCAGCTAAAACATAAAGACAGATAAAAGTTAGATTGCAGTTTAATATACATTGTAGTTAAACCTATATAAGTTTGAGTGTATAAATATACTTACCATGTGTTCTCTGTTGCAAATCACAAAATCATACATGGCCATCATGACACAATAACCGCACTCCCATCCGTTAGGTTGTAGACGACACTAAATAATAATTTGAATTAACAAGTAATTAATTAAAATATATTAATAAACATCTTGAATGAAAGATAACTTACATCAACCTTATCCCAAGTTATTTTCTTTTTTATGGCCTTTTCAAATACATGTGTAATCCTGTAATCTGGAGGCTCCTTTAAACTTTTGTTTGAATCAAAGAGGTAACCCATCCAAGTATTATATATAGGATGATGTTGAAGTACAACCAATATCCAATGTTTGTTGCATGCGTAGGAAAATGATCTGATTTAAACAACACTTAATAAATAAAAATGAAAACAATATTATAACATAACTCAAACTAATACCCGGCTATATGCGGTGCCATAAACCATTGTTTGTCCTTATGAAACGAGATGACATTTCTGATGTGGTCGATCACAAATTCAACATCGTCTGAGACAAGACCACCCTCAATATAGCGGGGATGAAAATATGCGGTATTATTTAAACCCTCTTGTCCCCCAGTTGCATATAAATACCTAAAATATAAGTAGCAAAAAAAAAACATGATGAGGTTAGTAACATTCGGTTTTATTGTAAAAACTAATAGCATAAAATATTTATACAAAAACTAGTAAAACATACATTGTAAACCAATGCACAAAGCAAGCATCTATCCAGTCGTTGACACATAACTGTATAACTGCCTCAAATTCAACTGTCTCTTCAATGCGTTCCTCATACATCCCTGTCGGCGAAGTAAAAACTATAGACAAGGCTTTATCAGATTGAATCGCCAGTTGTTGCGCTAATTCATATATGCTTTGAGGCCTTGCCCTCGCCTTTTCTAAAAGATTTAATACTTTTGTTTTTTCTTTTGATACTTTTGTTTTTTCTTTTAAAGGGTTAGACGCAACAACAGGCTCAGTACGTTTACAAGCACGAACAGGCTCATCGGGTTTAGAAAAAGAAACATGCTCTGTTGTATTCTGAGAAAACTGCTTATCAGCGAACTGCATTAACCAATAACGATATTAGTACACAAATAAATATACACATATATAAATAATGTGATTACCAGCTGATTAAAAGCCTCCTCGTCTTGTAATGCATTCGAGTAAATTTAATACTCGTTTCTTTCATTTGGGATCTTTTGTTGTTGGTGAGCAGATGTTGCATCAAACTACATTGGCAAAACATATACTTTTATATATCAAGTAGTTATAAAAATAATTATATATATATTAAAAGCTACCTGTGGCCTATAAAGTGTACTCATAGAATGGTGGGACGGTTCTACAATTTGAGAAACACCTTTGTTTAAAATCTGTATGTTGTAAAGACAAAAACTAATAAAATAAGAGAAACATAAAATAAAAAGAAAAGAACAAAATTTAGTGTAGCAAACTTCCAGGTCTCTTTCTCTATCTTAGGTGTCCAGCACCAAAAAGGAAAAATTAAAATAGTTGAGTGGCAAAAACATAAATCCAAAATCTTCACTGGCGCAAAAGCTTGTTAGCATTTTATATATATATAATAATATACCTTTATTGATTTTGCGGGCCACTGAATAAAACTTCCTTTTGCGTCTTCCAAAAATTCTACGGCGCCGGGAATACATGACTGAGGCAAAAGACGGATCCCTTCGCAACCTTCAACAACTCTATCTATTTGAACTTTAACGAAACCGTCTATCATTGGGCCGTTATGAATAATCCTCTCAGGACTAGGATGAACACGGCCCATACCTATAACCGTATGAGCGCCTTGGTCGTAAGGATCCAAAAGTTCACATTTTTGAATAGACTGCAAACAATAGCTTTTAGTAAATATATTAAAATTAAAAAAAAACAAATTTTAACAATAATATTACCAAGATTTCTGTGTACGAACTATCGAACGCATGACTTGAGCCACAAATACCAGGGCTTGCCCCAACTGTTGTTTCCACAGCCTCGCTCTTCTTTTTCTTTGTTTTTAATTCGGAAAACAAGCATTTCGTAGGACCAATCACGTCTGAATATAATCGTGTACGCCCCCCATGTTGGTGTCCCTTCCCAATTACCTCCGTAACAACATCCTTTGTAGAATAAGAACCAGCATCCTTCAATTTTTTTTCTTTTAAATACTATTAAAAATATGACACAGTTAAAAAATGATTAATATAAATAGATAGAACAAATATGTAGATGCTTACCAATTTTTTAAGTGTTCCTTTCAATTCTCCTTCTGATACAAAGTGTTCACTAAGTTCATATAACTTTGTAACTGGATTGAAAGGCGCTCTACTAACGGTATACATTTTGGAACGATCATCTTGAATAAGATCTAAAATTGGGTAACTCGAAACAAGCTGATTCCATCTACTTTCAACATGGGGCTCCAATCCAGAAAATCCACAACGTCCTACATGCGAAGGGTCAGTGTTCTGTTCTGCACTTTTCTTTGCTTTTCGGCTTGTTTCCTTCATAAAATATTACATTAAGTGTATATAGTTATATAATAATAATATTAATAATAAATGCACACGTTACCTTCCATTCTTCACTATCAACAATAGCAACAAAAGAACCCCAAAGTTCCGAGTCTAGGTAATCGTACTTTTCAAAGGGATCATTACTTGTATCATTTTCAGGGGTTTTGTCTTTGTCTTTATCGGGAGATTCATCTTTATAAACGTAATTTTTTCTAAGTTTGTAACGAAACTTCCTCATTATACTCTTCGCCTTTGATAATGTAACTGTTTTTCCACGGTCATCAGTAATATTCCATGTTGCCTACATATTAAAATTAACAATAAACATGAACAAGAATTAAACATGACAACATAGAATTCGAAAGCTTTTGCCCTTTTTTTTTTAAATTAACCAATATAATTTTCCAAATTAGAAGGAAAAGGAAGAAAACTATACCTTCGCATATTCCCAAAGATCTTCATATAGTTTAGGGTTTACATGTTTGACGACTTTATTGTACGGAACCGTTTTCTTAACTTCCACGCCAATAAAGGACATAAACCTTCCAGCATTCTTACCTATCGCTCTACCCGTCTCGTCAAAATCAACTGTGCATTCTTCGGGATGCAAAAGCTTTTTCTTGCATTTTGAAACTCCCCTTTTTTTCTTTTCAGACATTTTCAAAACTTGATTTCTAGAAAAAAAAAACACACAATATGGAAAGTGATGTGTTGTGTGTAACAAAGAGACAAGTAGAGGTCAAGTTGATTATGACACTTCCACCATCTTTAAATATATATTCCACACCATGAAGTTTTTGACAAATATATTTTTCTAAAGCATATTTATTAACAAAAATTATATCATCACATGATGCATGCTTAAGATACTTTAATATATTACAATGCTTTAAACAACCCAAATCAAATAATTGAACTGAAGTGAATTGAGTCACATTCAATAATCAATTTACAAATAAAAACCAAATCAAGGGAGAAACACTCATTTTATAATCAGGGAACTATATCATACATCATCTTCAATTGATGTCGCAAAAAACTAATCAGAGAAAAAATTTGATTTAACAATTACATACATAAGACAAGAAGACCAGTTGAGGTTTGAATTAAATCGATAAAACTACTTATTCTTAAACCACTTATAACAATCATCAAGCAAGTTATCAAAAAAAAAATCAAAATTTCACAAAACTAGTAGCAGAACCAAGGTCAAACCTAAAAAAGAAGCAACATTGACTATAATACGAAGAACAATCATCATCATACTAAGATTGCAGGTAGAGATTGGAGATAACTTACAAAGATTGCAGATTATTGAGGGGCTTGGAGATGATTATCGATGACGGCAGAATGATGAACAGTTAATTTGGGGGAGTATAAAGTTAAAACCTTATTTAATAATTTGGGGGAGTACATATGATGAAAAAAGTTAAAACGTTAATTAATTCCCGCTGTATAAAAATTGCCCGCTTAAATTTTTCAGTGAGCTTTTTTCTTTTATTTTTTCATTAATTAATAACTATTATCACTTAAGAGGAAATCCAATAGGAAAAAAAAGAAAAAAAATTAAACTTAAAAGATAATATTAAAGATTGCTATGTTTTGCTACATATGTAGTTTTATTGGTGAAAGTGGCGGTTGATAAAACGTGTCATCTTGTGCATTAATTCCAACATATTTCACATTTTTTATCTTTATGTTAGTTTGGTTTTTTTTTCTTTTAACAATTTACTAATTTTAATTATATATGTAAAATTATAATTTGAGATGTTAGGATACAAGTTATGCACTTATTTCTATTGGGGGTGTAAATGAGTCGGGCCAAGCCCGAGCTCGACTAGGCTCGAGTTCGGCTTGGTTTGAGCCTACTTATTTTAACTCGACATCGGCTCGTGAGTAAAACCCAAAGTTCAGGGTCGGTTCGGATCAGGCTCGATTTATTTTGAGAAGAACCTCAAACGAGTTAAAAGCTCGGCTCGAGCTCGCTTAAACGAGCCAAAGCTTGGACTTGGGGTCGTTAAGGCTCGGCACTTGAGCCTCGAGGCTTGTTCACACCCCTAATCTCCATCAATATTTTTTTATTAATACATCTTAACATATAAAGAATTTTAGCTTACACTCCATATAGAATGTATTTGTCTTCCATTAAGAATGTGTTTGTCTATCGGTTACACAGATGTAGCCTAAATTAACTTTTAATATAAAAAAATTTGGAAACAAAGAACATAAAATAAAAAACGCATCCATCATATGACATTTTTAAGAAAGCCAAATCATAGTTTCATCAAAGAGAAACATTGTTATAGAATAAGAACGTAGAATATAACCGATTTAGCGACAAATACCCTTCGTCATCGTTAGATCATAAGTATCATCTTCGTTTGTTCTGAAAAAAAAAACTTTTATTAATAAATTAACATTAATTTAATTAATTATAAAGAAAGAACATATATGTATATGATTAATATAAACCTTGGTTTTGGCTGGTTTTTCGATAGATATCCCTTCGTCGTGATCAGATCGTCGTAAGTATGAGGTGCCAACGGTGATATAGTCGTTATTCTGTTGAATACCGACAGAAAATGGTGGTAATTCGTCAAACTGATTGTATTCTTCCTCGTCGTCAACATCATCAACACCAAGAATACGTCGCTTACCTTGCAATACTATATGGTATCTTGGTTTGCACGGATCTTTGACAAAAAATACTTGTGTGGCTTGAGTTGCGAGAATAAATGGTTCTGATTTATACCCGTCCGTTGTAAGGTCAACCAGTGTAAAACCATGTTCGTCGACGTTAACACCTGTGCGGTTATTGGCCCACTTACATCTAAACAAAGGTATTGTGAATGAAGAATACGATAACTCCCAAATTTCTTGTATGACACCGTAATATGATTCTTTGGCGATTGTCATTTGGTCGACATTTGTTCTTGAGGCTATTTGTGTAACTCCGCTATTTTGCGTTACACTTTTATCGTCTTGATTTTTAGTATAAAATGTATAACCGTTAATATCATACCCTTGGTAAGATATTACTCTAAAGTCTGGCCCCATTCCTAACCTCTCCACCGTCTTATCAACATTTGGTTCACCATAAGTTTCCTCCACCTTTTTCTTCAACCAAGCGGAAAACCCCTCATTATGTTGTTTGGCATACCAATTATCTGACTTGCGCAAGTGTGTCAATCGTAATATTTTCTTGTGTTCATTAACATACGGAGCAATACATGTCATATGTTGTAGAACAGTAAAATGAGCAATTTGTAACTCATCAGATGGTGGGGTGATTAATTGCTTACCAACTCCTCCTACGCCTCCAAGTCGGCCTGAATGACGAGATTTAGGAACACCAATACTTTTGACGCCTTCCAAATAACCTATAAATAAATCAAGTATTAAAAGTGTCATTTATAATTAAGAAAACTAAATTATATTATTGATTTTGTGATAGCAATACCTGTGCAGAACTCAATTGCCTCTTCGGAAGTATACCCTTGAACAATACTACCCTCTGGTTGATTACGGTTTCTCACATAACCCTTTAACACACCCATATATCTTTCAAAGGGGTACATGTATCGTAGGAATACAGGACCACAAGACTTTATCTCTTTTACGACATGAGATACTAGATGAACCATTATATCAAAGAAAGATGGTGGAAAGTACATCTCTAGTTCACAAAGGGTAATATATATATCCTTCTCCCAATTATCCAAGACTTCGGGATTAATAACCTTTGAGTGAATCATGTTGAAAAACAAACAAAGTTTTGTAATTGTATGTCGAACTTCCTCAGGTAACAATCCACGAATTGCAATAGGAATCATATGCGTCATCAAAACATGACAATCATGAGACTTCATGCCAAGTAATTTACAATCTTTCATTGACACAAGACTTTTAATGTTTGCAGAATAATTAGATGGAACTTTAATATCATGCAAACATTGACAAAACTTTCTTTTTTCTTCGCCTGACATAGTATAGCATGCGGGTGGAAGATAAATACTATTGGCTCTCTCAACAGGGGCAAGCTCTTTACGTATTCCCATAGCTTCCATGTCTCTACGGGCATTAATCCCATCTTTAGTTTTTCCATGAATGTTTAACAATAAACCTAACAAGCTATCACATACATTTTTCTCAATATGCATAACATCAAGGCAATGTCGAACTTCCAAACTTTTCCAGTAAGGTAAATCCCAAAAGATTGACCTTTTTTTCCAGTTATCTCGTTGCTCAGTACGAGATCTTTTTCCTAGAACGGTATTCATATTTTCAACTCGTGAAAACGCATCAAAACTTTTCCTAGCCCTTCCAAGCTCCTCATTTCCATCAAACTCTTCTGTAAGTCTTCGATAATGGTGATCTCGTGGAAGAAATCGTCGATGTCCCATATACACGTTTTTATTGCAATGTTTTAACCTTATAGAGCTTGTTTCGTTTTCACATACAGGACAAGCTTTTTTACCTTTCGTACTATATCCTGACAAATTGGCGTATGCTGGGAAATCACTTATAGTGCAAAATATCATGGCTCGCAGCGTAAAGTTCACTTTTTCATAAGCATCGTACATTTCTACACCAGGGCTCCATAGGGCTTTAAGGTCACCAAATCAAAGGAGACAAATAAACATCAATGTCATTACCAGGTTGTTTTGGACCTTGAATTAGTAATGACATCATTATGTATTTTCTTTTCATGCATAGCCATGGAGGAAGGTTGTAGATGCACAGAAGGACAGGCCAAGTACTATGACTACTGCTCATATTTCTGAAAGGATTGATACCGTCTGAACTAAGACCAAATCGTATATTTCTAACCTCGTTACCAAAATCTGGATAATCATAATCAAAGTTTCTCCACTGAGGTGAATCCGCCACATGTCTTAACTTTCCATCATCCTTACGCTCATCAGAATGCCAACGCAACAACTTTGATTCTTTAGGATTTGCAAATAAACGCTTTAATCTTGGTATAATGGGGAAATACCACAATACTTTAGCCGGTGGTCCATTTTTTGTCACATCGTCATCATATTCACCAGTATCATTTTTACGTTTGTACCTCGATTCACCACATATATAACACGTATGAGTTTTTTCAAACTGGTTTCTGTACAACATACAATCATTTGGACATGCATGTATTCTTTGAACCTCTAATTCCATTGGACACATCAATTTCTTAGCTCGGTATATGGATATGGGTAACTCGTTGTCTTCAGGAAGCATGTCATGTAATAACTCTAATAGACATGTAAAACTCTTATCGCTCCAACTGTAGTTTGTCTTTAAGTTTAAGAGCTTTGACACGGCGCTGAGCTTAGAAAACTTTTACAACCAACATATAATGGTTTTTTTTTCATCGTCAAATAATTGTTGTAGTTTTTCTTGATAATTGTCGCAAGAATTGGTTTCCAAATCATTGCACATGTCATTTAAATTGTCATTGGCCGCGTCTAAATAATCATCGTCATCACTAATGTGCGGGCCCTCGTTCTCGTCGTTATAATTAGCTTCTAAATTAATCGAAGATGTGCTACGGTTAGCAAGTGACTCACCATGTTTGGACCAACAAGTATAATTCAACATAAATCCATTTTTCAGCAAATGATACTCGATTTCATTTGTTTCTGTAAATTCGGTAATATTTTTACATTCCGTGCAAGGACACGGGATGGTTTTTTTTCGTTTGTTCACACGATCCTCTTGAGCAGTCTTAAGAAAACTTCGCAAGCCGATCACAAACTCTTGGTTAGTATGTCTGATTTCGTACATCCAATAATTACGATCCATCTGAACTGAATAATTGAATAAAAAAGCAGTCCGAAAGGGACAATCCAAAATTAATCTCTAATAGAATAATTTCAGACGGGTATAAACTAAAGGGTTTCTCTATATCTAAATGAATGTATGTGAATAATAATTTAAATTAAATAAAAAACATATAATTCTAATAAACATACCTTGTTGAAGATCCAGGTAAAAGAATGAAGAAGTCCTCAAGTAGAAGAATGTATTAATGTAAATGATGAATGCGAATCCTTATTGAAGTTGAAGAAATTAGTTAGATTGAATATAATATAAACATGATCGGTATATTTTTAAATTTCAAAAAGAAATTATGGGATATACAACGTTCGTATAGATGGGCAGGGAATACTTTGACTTTTTCTAACCCAATTAACTCTCTATCTTTCTCTAATTAATCTCTTCTAATTAATTTGAAAATTCAGGTTCATGGATAATTTTGGACTTTTATGTATGATGGTAAATTAATATTATCACCATAATATTAAATTTTCTAAAAGGGACGGTTGTAACTAGGGTAAAAAAGACGGTTCAATTTATTAACTAAGAAAAAGACGATTTAGACTAAAAGGGACGGTTGTAACTAGGGTAAAAAAAGACGGTTCAATTTATTAACTAATAAAAAGACGAATTAGAAAAAAAGACGGTTGAACTTTTAATAAAAAAGGACGGTTATATGTAATATTGAAAATGAAAATATGATAAAAGGACGGTTTTTATACAAACCGTCTTAAAAGCATTTTGATGACCGTCTCTTTTGAGCATTTTTGTACTAGTGTGTCTTATTAAAATTATATAAAAAATCAAGAATCAAGTTCATCATCATCAGTTCATTCTTCTTCATCATCATTAGTTCATTCATTCTGGGTGTTCTAGATCCACAAGTCACCTACAAACAATTACTCTCATAATTCATTATAATTCATTGAACATCAAATTTACACAAATCATCAAACCCTAAGTGCCCTAACAACAACAACAAATCCAGATCCACAACACAAATCACAAAATCAACGAAACAAGTTCATCATCATCATCATCATCAGGTTCATCATCGTCATCATCAGTTAATCACCACCACCACCTCCTTCTCCTCTTCTGACCACCGCCACCATCATCCCACCACTGTTCATTCTTCATATTCAAAACATCCCAAATCTAATAAACCCCAAGAAGCACACAAAAAATGAGATTCTTATAATCTGAGTTGATGGGGATGTTTTGAATCAATCTTCATACAAAACAAACCCAGATCTAATAACCCAAACATCTGCACATGAACATGAACACAGATTCATAATCAATCTTCATACAAAACAAAGAATTTGGATGTGGGGCAGCGGCAAACCGAACTCATAAACCCAGATTCATACCCCAAACATCCAAACATCCGAACTATGAGATTCATAACCCAAACACCCATGAGATTCATAACCCAGATTCATAAACCCAAACATCCAGATTCATAACCCAAACACCTACCACCACCAGATTCATAACCCAAACATCCAGATTCATAGCCCAAACACCCATGAAATTCATAACCCAGATTCATAAACCCAAATTTGGATGAACACAGATTCATAACCCAAACATCCGACTCATAAACCCAAACCGAACTACCATCACCGTCCGTCGTCGTCAGGCGCAGCGGCAATGATGGCAGAGAAGTCAGATTTGGATGTGGGTTTGTGAAGAAAAGAATTTGGGGAAAAATAATGAAGTGGGTCTGGAAGAAAAGAAGGGTTTTTGGGGGTGGATTGATTGCAACAGCGGGTGCCGGAGACGGTGGTGGTGAGGAGAAGTGGCGGCGGCGGAGGAGGGTCCGGAGATGAGGTGGATTGATGGTGGATGTTCTTGGTGGTGGTAGGTGTTTCGATGGTGGTTAGGGGTTTCCGGGTTGGGGCTTCAGTTTGGTGAGGTGGTGGTCAAGTTTTGGTGGAGGTGTTGATGGTGGTAGAGGTGGTGGGAGGTGGTGGTGACTGAATGTTTGTGAGAGAGAGGGAGAGTGTGGTAGACATGATGATGATGATGATGATGATGATGATGATGATGATGATGATGATGATGATGAACAATAATATATATAATAACAATAATAATAAATATTGGGTGAGATTACCAAAATACCCTCACCTATAAGGGTCAAACTACCGTTGACTGTTAACAGGGGGTAAGGTTGCGACATAACACTGAACAGCACTACGTCAAAAATGGCTTACGGCCACATAAAAAAAGTGTGACCATACGCCTTTCGCCACACTTTTTTTTTCCAGCTCAAGTGTGACCAAAGGTCTAGTCATCGTAGGCATCATACGGCCACATTCACTTATGTGTGGCCATAGCAACTTAAACTGTGGCTAAAAGGTCTTGTTGAAATCAATCATTTTGTCAAATAAGTGTGGCTAAACGGGTAGTAACGACCACATGAATTTACTATAAGTGTGGCCATTTCTATTATACAGTCACCAATAAGTTTGTTTTAACCACATTAATTTTAAAAAACTGTGACAAAAAATGTAGTTGTAATCAAGGAAATGGTCCATTAAGTGTGGCTAAATGATATCAATAGTCACATGAGTTTATTGTAAGTGTGGCCGTCTGTATTATATAGCCACACGAATTCACTGTAAGTGTGGCCGTTTCTATTATATAGTCACTAAAAAGTTTGTTTTAGCCACATAAATTTTAAAAAACTATGGCAAAAAGGTTGTTGTAATTAACAAAATGGTCCATTAAGTGTGACTAAATGGTATCGATGGCCACATGAATTTAATTTAAGTGTGGTCGTTTCTATTGTATAGTCACATGAGTTTACCATAAGTGTGTTTGTTTCTATTATATAGTCACTAAAAAGTTTGTTTTAGCCACATGAATTTAAAAAAAAAATTCATGTGCCCCGCTTGCGGTATGCTCATATAATGTATATATGTGTGGGCGCTCGGGGGGCAAAAGTGAAAGTGCACTAATTTTAACGTTATTTTACTAATTTCGTGAAAATAACGTTAAAAGAGGGGGACGGTTAATCATGCATCATGTGGTGGCGTTGATAGCCAAAAGACAAGGGGGTGCATGCACTAATCGGCGTTTGTCTCAATTGCTGAGTGTTATGTGCCTTATGTCCAAGGCTTGATGCAAAACCACAATCGAGCCGGGGGTCTCATTGGAAGCAGCCTCTCTATTCCTACGGGGTAGAGGTAAGGCTGTCTACATCTCACCCTCCTCAGACCCTACCTTAGCTTTGCTATTGGTGGGATATACTGAGTATGATGATGATGATGATGATGAATTTAAAAAAAAAATGTGACAAAAAGGTTGTAATTAATAAAATGGCCCAATAAGTGTGACAAAATGGTATCAACGGTCACACGAATTTACTGTAAGTGTGGTCGTTTCTATTTTATAGTCACATATAAAATGGTGTCTGTTTCTATTATATAGTCATTAAAAAATTTGTTTTAGCCACATGAATTTTAAAAAAAATGTGACGAAAAGGTTGTTGCAATTAATAAAATGGCCCATTAAGTGTGACAAAATGGTATCAACGGTCACACGAATTTACTGTAAGTGTGGCCGTTTCTATTTTATAGTCACATATATTGTTGTGGCTATGTGGTCATTTTCGTGTAATTAGCAATTTTATTTTCAATTTTTCGTAGAATTAAAACAATACCAAAGATGAACAAACCTAAAAAAAACAAAATTAATAATATTAACAATAATAAACCAAAATCCATACATAAGTTGTCAATTTGAATACTAAATACATAAACTTGCATCAATCCTAGCAGCACTTGCAACAACCGCACTTTTTGTCTCAACATACATCACTCCTAGAAGCACTTACAACGTAACCTTCTCTCGTTCCTTGAAAAACTCTTCCCGTTTTCATTTTGGCCATTACTAGCCCTTTTGTCTTAGCTTATCAAAACTCATTCACAAAACAATGTCGCGCGCTTCATCATAAGACATAAGTTATTCCAAAAAGATAATATTAATATATACAATAGTAACAAAAAAAGCATCCATACATGTTTTATCTGCATACGGGTCGATTAGGTCCTTGCGAAGTAAAATGACATTGGACTGACCTGTATCAAATTCATCACGTACAATATCAGTTTCAGAATAAACATAGGTAACAAAATAGGCGGTTTGTAAACGGGTCAAAATGAGTAACATTTGGTTGACCTGCCAACATTTGTTTATCCATTTTCTATAGATTTCATTCATAACTAGTGCAATATACTTGATTACATAAACTAAAATACTAGTGCAATATACTTGATTACATAAACTAAAATACGATCTAGTTTGATTCAATAAACCAGAACCCCTTGAAAGTACCTATAATCACCCCTAAAAAAATCTATACGCTAAGGTGAAACCAAGGGTAAGGTAAGGCTAAGGTGAACAGAAGTGTTAACTAATTTCAATTTCATGTTCAATCGTTTTTAATTGAAAAATATGTTGTAGCTCAAATAGATAAGTTATTAACTAATAGTCTAATATAAACAGATTTTCTACAGTTCAAAGCAAATTTCAACTTCAAGTTCAATCAAGTTAGTTATATACTTTTGTTTTGTTGTTTTTAACGATGCAACATGGACTTTCATTATTGTGCTACAACAGATTGTAATCGCCTGGATCTCTCTAGCAGATTTAAATCCAGTTTTCAATGATTCTCTCTTTAACCCCCCTTCTGGCCTGCTCCCATTGGTTGGAAGTGAGTTTATCACTAACAGATTCTCACAATTACAAAATTGTAATCATATTCTAAAGAGATGCTAAAAATCATACTATTGATTTAGATTTCAACTATAACCAGAAGCATATCATAAAGAGATCAGAGCAACAGCTTATGGCAACAAATTTCATTTCAAAAACAGAAAACAATGGATCATTACCTTACAACCACTCTACCAAATATATTAACTTTCTTTATTGATACCTAAAAATATGACAAAACAACCCTAACTCAGAAACTAACAGTAACACACTGTCTCAGCTAATTCAGTGATGAAACTGAAAGATCATGTTTTGGCAATCAATTGTAAATAAAAGCATGAGCATGCATTGAAAGATAAGACTATGAACTGAAATTGAGAATTGTAGATAAAAGTATGAGCATGCACTCCCACAAGAAGGTGCTGGAGTGCCTGGATTGCAGCAAGGCGTTGAAAACACAGACAAGGACCGATATTCAAACCAAATCGGAGTTTAGGTTGTATTATTCGTGGTATATATACATTAAACTCTATTTCAAAAATCTAATCAGATTTATGTTTTTTTTTTTATCGTGACAATCCGTAACTTTTAGCCACAGAAAAAAACTTATATACCGCTAATAACAATACTCTTTGGTTACACAAATTTGTAAGTGGTTGTATGTATTATTTTTTAGCCATATTATTAAAAAGCTATTGTGTCAGTTTGTAATATTTGGTCACACTTTTGTACTGTGGCTTGTGATTGTCACAATTTTTCACTGAAAGTGTGACTAAAGGTTTTCGTAAAGACGTGTTATTGTCACATTAATTAGAAAATCAAACAAATACCGTGGCAGTATGTCACATTTGGCCACACTTTTCGAGTTGTGGCTAGACTAGCTTGTAAATGTCACATTTTTTTTCGAAAAGTGTGACTAAAGGTTTTGAACTAATATACAATTGTCACATTAATAAAAATTTATGTGGCTAAAAGTGTTTTAAAATATGTAAATGACCTTTAGCCACGCATTTTTTCAAATGTGTGGCATGGCAGTTTTGCAAAAAGT
This sequence comes from Helianthus tuberosus, assembly GCA_030545235.1. NCBI lineage: Eukaryota > Viridiplantae > Streptophyta > Magnoliopsida > Asterales > Asteraceae > Helianthus > Helianthus tuberosus. The sequence continues at coordinate 57,888,285 of CM060364.1, forward strand.
GTGGCCGTAGCCTAGTTTTGACATAGTGCAGTGGGAGGTAAAATTGCAATTATTTCCTTAGGGGGGTAGACATGCCAATGACCCCTAACCTCAGGGTGTAAAATTGCAGTTTACTCAATAGTTAATTTAGAATATAAAAGAGAAAGGGAAAATCGTAAAAAAATAGCCATGTTTACGGTAAATATTAACAGATTTTATGCTTTATCCATGCCTCAAGGCTCGAGCATCAGTGCTAGTTGTAAAATAAAAATAACTAAATTAATACAAAAACTCTATTTGTAAAAAAACATCATCATCATTATTATTATTATTATTATTATTATTATTATTATTATTTTATTATATATTATATATGAATTTAAATTTAAACTTCGGATGAACAGTGAAACGCGTGTTGATTTCTATGTCGAGTGCATGTATCGGACCCGTACCTTAACAAACCAAACCAATACCGATTGAATGCTCGTGGTAACGTATCGCCACAACGCGCGGGCAAACAACCTAGTTTGTATTATAGATCAATCATTCAACAAGTCAACAACCCATTTATAGCCTCTACTGCTAGCACCATGACAACTCTCAGGATTTAAACTATAATGCCAAAATCCTGTAATACTACTAACCTTTTCGAGATCATAAAGTGTGCATTACTTAACTGACACTGAATCAACCCTCCAGATCCTCATCCTGAAAATTGTCATTTCAAACTCAAAAGACCTTAGTGTTGCTAACTCTTGTCAATAAACATAATTATTTCTCTAAACTAGTTAACTATTGTGATGGCTATGTAGAACGATCACTGTAAACTGTTTTAATGAAACCAGATATCCAAATTTGCTAAACGATATACAAACTTAGAAACCAAATATCTCCAAAGTTTGTTTTTCATGCCCTTTTACATCTAATGTCCGTCAAAAGCAATCTATTATTAACAAAACCTCTTGACGGCAAGATGGAATCGCATATTTGATTACAAGGCAGATAACTGATTACAAGGTCAAAATGGGTATAAGCAACAAAAATGCACTGACGCACACATCAAGAAAACTAACATGTGATCCAAAAAGAAGACAGTATTGCACCTTCTGTATATTGAGAACATCCTAGACAAGATTTAAGTGAATCCCATAAAAGCGTAAATAAGTCAACAATTCTGCAGGTAAAATGAAGCATTCATTATATCTGAATTTACCAAAGAAAATGGACCTCTGTAGATATGGAATAAAGCAAAGAACAAAGAGTACAAATCATCCCGACCTTTAATATATAGTCCTTCAGTTCTCACTCAAGACTTTCGTCACTTACCTATAACAAAAAAAACTGATTCTAGCTTCACTAATACCCTTCACAAATTAACCTTGAAACTGAGGACAGGTTCAGTTGTTAAGAAGTGGGACTGTGATAGTAAGAAAAAAAATGTCATCAAAAGACATGAACAATTTATAAAAGAATATAAAAATTGACTCCAAATTGGAGGGGTGCGCCGGGCCAAGGCAGTAGTGCAACACCAAGGCGACGCTTAAAGACCCCAATAGCAAGCTATTGTGATGGCTCTTTCCCCATAAAAAATAAGATTAATATCGAGTGAGCCAATGGCCCACATATCAGATATTAAACTGATAAGAACAGATACTACACTTGATCTTAGCCAAAAGGCCGAGAAAGGTATGCTTATTCTTTTCTTGGACTGCTGTTTATGTCTGCTGTCTCTTCATATATGTATTCTTCACTCAGCCGATGTGGGACTGTGATAGACTAAATTTCATAATGGTTTTCACCTCCCAGAATTTAATATCACAAAGTGTTCAACAATTAATGGATACTTAATCAACACTCTGGATTAAGGCACCTTAATAAGTTTTCAAACTCAATATCATGTTATTGTTTAGAAAATTTAAGTGGGATACATACAAATTACACTGCCTTAGTACAGAACTGTCAACTGAATATTCTGCTAGGAAGACATAATGTGCTTTGATGTTCTAAGTAAGAACCCTTATCTACCAGACTAATACCAGCTAGGGGTGTGCAGAATTCGTTTCGAATTCGAAAAATTCGAAATTCGTTTAAATTCGATTCGATTATCAAGAATTCGTTTCAATTATAAGAATTCGAATTCGATTCAAGTCGAGTCAAGTAAATCGAATACGAATCGAATACGAATTTATAATTTCAAATTCTATTCGATTCGAAATTCGAATAAAAATTATACATTTTTATATATTATTTTTATATATAATATATATAACTTTGATTAGGCTATACTATAAATTATTTTCAAATTTTTTCCAAGTATTAAAATTACCCATTACCAAACCCACTACATGGCACAAACTAAAACCTAAGTAACAAATCTATCAATAGATTTTTAAGCGTAAAAATATTAACTTGTAATGTGGAGTGGTTATTTCCGACTTCTCGTTTTGAATTTTAGACTTGTGGTACTTTATTTGGAACTTTTTAATGTGATATCGTGCTTTATGGCTGCTTTAAAATTTATGTTTCATTATGAAAGTTTTTTACATGTTTTTAAAGAATCTAAATTAAATCGAATTTATTCGAATTCGATTCGAATTCGAATTTTTAATCGAAAACGAATCGAATACGAATTGGGTTTTTTATTCGAATACGAATTCGAATCGAATTCGGTAGGTTTTAATCGAATTCGAATCGAATACGAATTCAAGGAAAAATAAAAATTATTCGAACAATTCGATTCGAATAATTCGAAAGTTCGATATTCGATTCGATGAACACCCCTAATACCAGCTATGTTTAGCTTAAACAGATAACTTCTAAAAGTCAGTACATCCCAATCATGATATCCGTTTGTTATATACTCATTTGAATTCAAAATGATTGATTACAAGATAAGCAAAATCCATTACAAGAACTGATTAATAGCCTGCCAAACTAAACAATGGTATGGAAACAGAAGACTAAAACTGCAGGGCAACCATGCTCGGGAAACAATAAATAAGAACAGCCGGGTTTACATTTATGCCAGAACAATCTGGTCCTTGAATGAGATGAATATTTTCAGTAAAATTAAACTGACAACTAGTAATATTATTAGCATGATGTTGTAAGCAAGAAACAATAAATAAGGCTGAAAGTCCATATATCATGATCCACAATGTTTGTAGAACTAGGAATAAATGTGTCACAGAACAGACTACATGTTACTTACTGCTTAGTTAAACATATGTTGAGGTAATAGATAAATGACTAGAACTTGCTAAAAACAACATCCAAAATGTGTTTCAACCAAAATATGGAGTTCAGAAACAATTGAGTATAATATGTTAAATGTGATTAGAAACAAATGAAGGTAAATCCTTGCAGTTTGAGCATCAAACGGGTCAACTGGTTAAAAATTGATATAAGAGAAAAATGAAGAGATACAGCTAAAAAGAAGCGAGAAGACATGAAAAGCTAAGTTTTCATTTTTTGCTAATCTGATAGTCATAGTCGTCGGATAGAATGACAAGTATTTATTTAAAAGAAACTGTAGCAAGGCACGGTGAACTAGATCACTCATTCCACCGGTTCCTCACATGTTTACTAATCAATTCAAAAAAATATGGTAAAGTGATATGGACTTATTCTAATACGTTGGATTTCAAGATAAATGTCTCCTGAAAGGGACGGGCGTATCTATTCTCTGTTCTCACATACTTTGTGTAGCATTACAAGGATCAATAAAAGACATGTTCATCATCTTCAATTCCAACACTTGGAAAACAATAACTCAAAGCTATTTTCAAATGATATCAGTCCACTCAAACTCATTTTACTAACATTTTAAAAAAAAGTCAAACTTCATATGAAAATTACAGAAAGCATTATAAAGACCTTTTTTTGAATTATCTAGGATATGTTAAAACAATAAAATGTTATCCATTATTAGTGTGAGAGCAGTACCATTTAACAAAAAGAAAGAAAATATAAACTATGGTCTGGAGGGGTGCGCCAGGCCAAGGCAGTAGTGCAACACCAAGGCGACGCTCAAAGACCCCAATAGCAAGCTATTGTGATGGACTTTTCCCCATAAAAAGATAAGATTAATATCGAGTGAGCCGGTGGCTCACATATCAGATATTAAACTGATAAGAACAGATACTACACTTGATCTTAGCCAAAAGGCCGAGAAAGGTATGCTTTTTCAATTCTTGGGCCTCTGTGTGTATAGGCAGTCCCTTCATCTGTCTGTTGTTCACTCAGGCAATGTAGGATTATGAGTTACCTTTACCCTTTGTAAATGCGTATTAATTAATTAATATCTAATAAAACTAGCCTTTAAAGATCAGAAAGTATTCATCCATTTATTGAGACTTAATCAACACTGCATTAAAAAGGCACCTTAACAAAGTTTCAAACTTAATCTTATGTTATTGTATAAAGAAGTTTAAGTGGGATGCATACACAATAGAATAAAACTATGAGCTTCATATTTTGCTAGGAAGTCCAAATTGTTTTATTTGCTTTAATTAATGTTCTAAGAACCCTTATCTACCTGACTAATTCCAGCTACATTGAGCTTAAACTGATACCTTTATTAGTAAATGCATCCCAATCATGATTCTTAACTTATATCCGTTGGCTACTTAAATAATTGAAAGGATTGTAAGAAGCTACATGAGTGCATAGTGTCTTCTCCAAGTGCTATAGAAAACCAAAACATGGTAAAAACATAACATACCTATTTGATTTGTATAAATAATAATTGGAAATTGTTGGAATTGGAATCTCAATTCTAATTTTGATGTGTTTGGTTATCAAATGAATTGGAATCTATCACCCCGTCCCCCACCACCCCCGGTTCGGGTCGAAACGGTACGGGTCGAATCGATTCGGGTTAAACGGTGCGTGTCGAAACGGTACAGGTTGAAACAGTGTGCATTGAAAGTGTGTGCGTTGAAACGGTTCGGGTCGAAAACGGTACTGGTCGAAACAGTATGGTTGGAAACGATGCGCGTCGAAATGGCTCAGGTTGAAACTGTGCGTACCGAAACGGTGCTAGTCGGGTCAAGATGGTGACCGGGAGGTGGGACATGTTGGATGGTGACGGGTGGTGGATGCGATAACGCCAAGCGGTCGAAGATTCCAAAGAATTTACTTGAATTCCTTCACATGTAAGAAGAATTTTGAATTCCTTTAGTTAAAAGGAATTTGATGGGATTCATGCCCAACTTCAATTCCAATTTCTTTGTCAACCAAACACTTGAAGATCGGAATTCAGATTCCAATTCCAACAAATATGTTGTGAACCAAACACCTTAAGATTTGGAATTCAGATTCCGATTCCACTGAGCGAACGCACACTATAAGTTCTTCGGATGAAACAAAGAACAATATCTGACCCTGATAAACCATGTCCTATTACAGGAAAAATAAAGCCTATCCAACACCAACAGTATGAACGTCTACGTATAATTACTAACATTAAACTTGGAAATCCATGTTTACCTTAAAAGACGTTTACCCATGGGTGCTAGAATAATTAGGCAGCAAAAAATAAGCCATGTTTTATGCAATCTCATAAGCCATCTAAAATCATTTCAAATGTTCTAAATCCCGGACCATCATCAGAACCCGTGGTTTGTTGGTTCAGTTCTATTCTAAACATAATGGAAAACATGAAAACATACCTGTCACTGCAGACAGTGCAGAGGAGAATCCAGTGATGGAAGAAGCCATGGAGTTCGACATCTTTGTCAAGGTGATCTGGTTCCTCCTTAGGTGAGTATTTGTAACACCCGTCTAATTTTTACTTGAATTTAATAATGATTCATACCATTTTATATAACAGATGTCTAAGTTATAACATAATTTCCATAAGTAAGGTTCAAAAGTAGCAAAACATTAGTTAACTAACGACTAATTCAAAACATTCAAAAGTTGTTTTCAATTTGTTTACTTGAAATTCAATCGGTCTTCGTCTTTTGTCGGCATATGACTTCTGTCTATCTTGGGCTGCTTTCAGATGAACTAGCACCACTTCTATTTTCTCATTAGTGGCCTTAATTATGTCCGTATGTGCCAATTCACGTGGTCCCACTTCACCCCAACACACCGGGGTTCTACACTTTCTACCATATAGCATCTCATAAGGTGCCATGCCGATACTCGAATGGTAACTATTGTTATAGGAAAATTCGGCCAAAGGTAAATAAACATCCCAACTTCCACCGAAGTCGATGATACATGCCCGTAACATATCCTCTAGCGTCTGTATAGTTCTTTCGCTCTGCCCATCCGTCTGAGGATGGTAAGAGGTGCTAATGCAGAGTTTCGTTCCCATCTGTTCTTGAAAATCTCGCCAAAAATTTGAAGTAAACCGGGTATCTCTATCCGACACAATAGATACCGGTACTCCATGAAGTGCCACTATTTCGTTTGTATATACCTCGGACATCTTTTCCGAAGTATATGTTTCGCGTATAGGAATAAAATGTGCACTCTTCGTCAATCTATCCACGATCACCCATATGGCGTCGAATCCCCGAATCATTTTAGGTAGCTTGGCCAATAGGTCCATAGTGATATGTTCCCATTTCCAAACCGGAATCTCCAAAGGTTGCAGTTTCCCAGAAGGTTTTTTGGTGCTCCGCCTTAACTTGTAAGCAAGTCAAGCATTTCTCCACATATTTCACCACATCCCTCTTCATTTCGGGCCACCAATAATTTTGTTTCAGATCGTTATACATCTTGGTCGCACCCGGATGGATGGAATAACGGGACTTGTGAGCTTCATCTAGTAGAAGCTTTTTAACTCCACATGTGTTAGGAACCCAAATTCTATTGAAGCGTGTTTTCAAACCGTGGTTGCCTACTTCGAGATTTTTAACTTGGCCAACAATCCTTTCCTTTCTCCAGTTTTCCGCCTTTACTGCTTCATCTTGTGCCTCTCGGATTCGTTTAAGTAAGCCCGAGGTCACAATGAGCTGCAATGATTGTACTCGTATCGGGACATAATCTGCCTTTCTGCTTAGGGCATCCGCCACCACATTTACCCTTCCGGGGTGATAGTGTATTTCACAGTCGAAATCTTTCACCGTTTCTAACCATCGCCTTTGTCGCATATTTAACTCCTTCTGATCGAAGAAGTATTTTAAGCTTTTGTGATCGGTGAATATGGTGCACTTTACTCCATATAAATAGTGCCTCCATATTTTTAATGCAAATACCACCGCAGCCAACTCGAGATCGTGCGTGGGATATTTCTTCTCGTGTATCTTCAATTGCCTCGAGGCATAAGCTATAACTTTGCCCCGTTGCATTAAAACGCATCCGAGCCCCGATAGTGAAGCATCCGAATAAACCACCAAGTCTTCGACCCCGTCCGGCAATGTTAGTACCAGAGCTTGAGTTAATTTCTCTTTTAGCGTTTGAAATGCTCTTTCTTGATCGACACCCCAAATGAACTTTTCTTCCTTCCGGGTCAGCTTTGTTAGCGGCGACGCAATCTTGGAGAAATCTTGAATGAATCTCCTATAGTATCCTGCAAGCCCCAAAAAGCTTCTAATTTCCGAAGGGTTCCTCGGGGGGATTCCATTTCGACACAGCCTCGATCTTTGACGGATCTACCAATACTCCATCAGCACTTATGATGTGGCCGAGAAATTGCACCTCTCGTAGCCAAAAGGCACACTTAGAGAATTTTGCATACAACCTCTCTCGTCTAAGTGTCTCTAACACCTCTTGTAAGTGGTGTGCATGTTCACCTTCGCTTTTCGAATACACCAAAATATCATCGATAAACACGATGACTGATTTATCCAACATTGGCTTGCAAACCCGGTTCATGAGGTCCATGAAAGCTGCGGGTGCATTTTTCAGCCCAAATGACATCACGAGGAATTCGTAATGTCCGTATCGCATGCGGAAAGCCGTCTTTGGCACATCTTCCTCCTTGACCTTTAATTGGTGATACCCCGATCTAAGGTCAATTTTCGAAAACCAGTTCGCACCTTGTAGTTGGTCGAATAAATCATCTATCCTCGGAAGCGGGTATCGGTTCTTTACCGTGAGTTTGTTTAACTCCCGGTAATCGATACACATGCGCATGCTTCCGTCTTTCTTTTTCACGAACAGTACCGGTGCACCCCAAGGAGACACACTCGGCCTTATGAATCCTTTGTCAAGCAGATCTTGAATCTGGGACATCAACTCTTGTAATTCCGACGGTGCGAGTCGGTACGGTGCTTTAGCTACGAGTTTTGCGCCCGAAATCAATTCGATCCCGAACTCTACTTCCCGTTCAGGCGGTATCCCCGGTAAATCCTCCGGAAACACATCTTCATAGTCCCGTACTACCGGTACATCTTCAATCTTCAGTGATTCTTTCTCGGGCTCATTTGCGTATACCATGAATGCCTTGCATCCTTGCTTCATAAGCTTGTGAGCTTTCAACATTGAGCATATTATGGGGTTACCTCCTTTTTCGCCATAAATAGTGACGTGTTTCCCGCTCGGAGATATTAGCTTTATCTCCTTACGAAAACACACTACCTTCGCGTGGTGCTGAGATAATCGGTCCATCCCAACGACTACTTGAAATTCCCCCATTGACATTGGGATTGGATCTATCAGATACTCTTCATCATCGATGCTTAATTTGCAGCCTCGACAAATGTCACAAACTATAAAACTTTTGTTCTCCCCTATTTCAACTTCTAAGGACACAGATAATTTTGTCAATACAAATGAAGGATGTCGAACAAATCCATGCGAAATGAAGGATTTATTCGCACCCGTATCAAATAATACACGTGCAGGAATTGAGTTAATCGTGAATATACCTGAGACCACATCGGGTTCTATCTTCACTTCAGCAGCGGTAAGTTGGAAGGACCTAGCCTTCGCCTTTGGAGCTTCCGTTGGAGACTCTTTTGTGTCTCTCTTTCCAACCAACTCGGGGCATTCAGACTTTTTGTGGCCGGGTTGATAACATTTGTAACAAACGGAAACTTTTCCGGGACATAGCGATGCAGTGTGCCCCGTCTTCCCACATACCGGACACGGCTTGTCTTTGAAGCGACACTCACCTTTGTGCCCCTTTCCACATACTTTGCAACTTGGCGACCCGCCTTTAGCCTCCACTTTCTTCCCTGATTCAGCAGTTCTAGCTTTCTTTGTAGGGCTTGGATTCACATCCTATGCCCTTCGCTCACCCCTTTCAACTTGTTTCTTTAACTCGATTTCCCGCTCCCGGGCGGTGTTGATGATTTCTGTGAGAGTTTCATATTTTGAGGGAGTCATAAACTCCCGGTATTCAGCACTCAGCATGTTGTAATAGTAGTATATCTTATGCTCTTCCGTGGTGACTAACTCGTCACAGAATCTCAGCTTATCCATGAAGATACCCGTGATTTTATCAATTGATTCTCCCTTTTGTCTTAACTGGATAAATTCCTCTTTGATCCTATTGATAACTGCTTTGGGACTATGGTGTTTAAGGAACGGCACCTTAAACTTTTCCCAAGTCATGACCCTTGCCGCTTCGGCTCCTATTTCCTTTTTTTATTGTCCCACCAATCTTTGGCTTGACCCCTCAATTGACCCGTTCCGTAAGCAACAAAGTCACCTACGTCACAATGGGTCCGTTCAAACACTCCTTCGACGTCACTTATCCATCTTTGGCAGATTATTGGGTCAACTTCCCCGTTATAGATTGGCGGTTTGCACGCCATAAATTCGTTATATGAGCACCCATTACGATCTCCCGTTTTCTCCTTCATAAGGTTGACACTATCCTCTAACCTTTTAACTCGCTCTTCGACAAGCGACAACACCATGCTTTGAATTTTGTCTATAAACCCGGATAGACTACCTTCAATTGCCTTCCCTACTTCTTCAGCAATTATTTCTTTCATTTGTTCGGTGCTTGTTTGCACCGGATTATCATCGTTTCCATTATACATCTTGAAACTGAAATGTTTACATTTAAACGTTAAACATTTCATTTATAACATTGCTTCATTTGTTTCGGTTTAGCCAAGTTCCCAACTTGCTTTAACCGTTCACATTCGGTGCACTTTCCGGGTTTGAGTGTGTTAACACGCTCTTCCCATGCACATCAATTCATTTCTCATTTCTTACATAAATATAATCTGTTAAAATAATAAGTTAATTCTTACCGGACGATCGATCAAGCTTGAACCGAACACTTTGTTGAGAACCTTAAGCTCTGATTACCAACTTGTAACACCCGTCTAATTTTTACTTGAATTTAATAATGATTCATACCATTTTATATAAAAGATGTCTAAGTTATAACATAATTTCCATAAGTAAGGTTCAAAAGTAGCAAAACATTAATCAACTAACGACTAATTCAAAACATTCAAAAGTTGTTTTCAATTTGTTTACATTACATAAACATAGTCTATTAAAGGTTAAGATATCGCGGAAGCTTCAAAAGTTGTGTTCGGTTCTTCGACATTTGCTTGACCGCCATCCGTAAGTTCACCATAGTCACCTAAGGTCAAAACCGCTAAAAATATTAGTTTTGGCATTGACATAATACATATAAACAAGTTCCAGCATCAACGCATGAAAAATAAAATAAAATTTCAAAAATGGGCAGGATCCCTTTGATCTTTCGCTTGGCGCGGGTGCCCCCGCGTGTTGTGCCAAATTCCTGTGTCTTCCCCGCGTGGCGCGAGGGAGTACGTTTTCCAGCAGGTTCATTGCTGAATCCTACACTTGCTGCCAGCTCCGGAAATTCAAGTTTTTAACTTCATTTGGCCATAACTTTTGACTCGTAAGTCCGTTTTAGGTGATTCTTTTTCCTAAACGTCTGTAAATTCATTAACAACGTATCTGTTACAATTTTATACCAAAAATTAAATTTGCGGAACGAACGACTAAATGTCACTATACATTTATTCGGCCCATTCTAACTTTACTTAATTTGCTACTATTTAACTAGTAAACCTAAGACGCTTATTACCCAACTTCCGGGGCTTATTATCACCGGCACTTCATTACCAAACCTATGGCTTCATGCTCTTGTGACCATTATCGCCATCGCTATCTATTTAAGATATTAACACTACAATATACACCATTATTCGACCCGTTTGGCTCATCTACAGAATCCTCCGTTTTTTATGACTACCAAACGACTACTAACCAATTCTTAGCCTACGAATTTAAGTAACGAACATGGTCGCTACAATCAACACAACTTTTATTCTACAATGTAACCTTACATAATTAAATAGCAATTCTCTTAATGTAACAGGTCAAGTTACATACCTTCAATGCACGCCTTTCAAACGCAAGTCGCCACCGGCTTGTCCACTCGACGCTCCGATATCTTTTCCTATAGAGTTCAATCATGACATGTTTAGAACTCCTTTTTAATCATATGTCGCATAAATTTTCCAAGCATCACAATCATGCGTTTTAGCCTAAACATTTCAGTTTCAAGCCTTCTTTGAGGCATTTCTACGAACACAAAAAGGGCAGAATTTTATATCTTTTATATTCAAATTCATGGCTTGTCACTTAGCCTAGATTAACATGAATTGAGCTACCACATAAATAATCAAACATCATATTTTTCAGAAATTAGTTTCTATGAATCACTAGAATAGCCTTTTAAACCCTAGTGTTCATCATTTTCTCACAAAACCCATGAACCACCTTCAAGGTGTTCATGAAATTTCCTGAATTTTGACATGATTTCACATGTTGTTGCCTAGGTTTTACTCATAGACACTATATCATCCCTATTCAACCCAAATAGCAAACATGCAACATCAATTTTCAGATTTCCCCAATTTCATGAGAATTTCAAACAGAGAATTAACACCAAATTTTACATACCTTGTAACCCCCTTGTGATGAGGATCACTAATCTATATTTGGATTTTGATTTGGGACAGAAATTAGCCTTCAATTGATCAATTTTGTGCTGAACTAGGGTTTTGAGGAGGAGCTTGTGTTGCCCCTGTCTCCTGGTCGATCTCCACCAAACACAGACAAGGGTGTTTGTGTTTTATTTAATTTGTTTTATTAATATTAGTTTTTCATTTTAACACCTTTGGCCCTCCTACTTTCATTCTTTATTTGTTTTCACCCTTAATTACTCTTAAGTCTTTAACTAACTAGGTTAGTGTCATACCTAGTTAGTTTATCTTACTACTTTATTTGCAAGCTAATTGCAATTTAAGAAATTTGTATTTTCGGGATGTTACAGTATTAGATAAGCCTGATCAGGAGTTAACACTCATTTTAGCCTTAAACAAGTACTATAGCAGAGAAATACAGGCGTTGAATCATTATGCGACTCAGGACCCCCATTAGTCATACTATAGCCTTAATTTAAAACCTAATCGTTATGATCAAAATACGCATAAGCCCTTTGTTTGATTTGTAACTTTATTTGTCTATATGCCATTATACCGGTTGAACATATTCTAAGAGACATACAAAATCAAACTGAGGAAATTTCATTAAACATAAAACATAAGCTAGTACAATATGCTTAAATAAGGTCTTTACTAAATCCCATATTCCGAACATGTTCTTCGTAAACCTTAGGAGGGAGACCTTTAGTCATCGGATCCGCAAGCATATCTTTAGTACTAATATACTCGATACAAAGATTATTTTCCTCAACTCATTCACGTACGAACAGATATTTTGTATCGAGATATAAACCAGCTCCAGTCGAACTGTTACTGTTCGAGAAACTAACGACAGCTGAATTATCACAGTAAAGCTTCAATGGTCTAGAAATGGAATTAACGATTTTGAGTACAGTGATCAGATTTCTAAGCAACATTCCATGACAGGTTGCGTTATAAACAGCAATGTACTCTGCCATCATTGTGGAAGTTGTGGTCAACTGTTGTTTATGACTCTTCCAAGAGATAGGGCCGCCTGATAACATAAAGATATAGCCCGAAGTGGATTTCTTGTCATCTTTGCATTTGGCAAAGTCAGAATCAGAATAGCCCACCACTTCTAAATGATCACTTCTTCTATAAGTCAGTTTATAGTCTTTCGTCCCTTGCAGATATCGAAGTACCTTCTTAGCTGCTTTCCAGTGATCTAGGCCAGGATTAGTCTGATAATGGCCTAGCATTCCAGCAATATAAGCGATATCTGGGCGAGTACAGACTTGAGCATACATCAGGCTCCCGACTACTGACGCGTAAGGTATCTGGCTCATTTGCTCCTTCTCAACCTCTGTTGTCGGACACTGGAATGAACCGAAAACATCTCCCTTAACTACTGGAGCGACGGAGGGTTTGCACTGTTGCATGTTATAACGTGTGAGGACACGATCTATGTAAGCCTTTTGAGACAATCCTAAGATCCCTTTGTGTCTATCTCGGTGAATTTCGATGCCAATGACGTAAGAAGCATCTCCGAGATCCTTCATGTCGAAGTTATGCGAGAGTAACCGCTTCGACTCATGCAACATGTCTAAACTATTACTTGCCAATAGAATATCATCTACGTAAAGGACAAGTATAGTAAAGTTGCTCCCACTCATCTTGAGGTAGGTGCATTGATCCACTTGATTCTTCATAAAACCTTGCTTCTTCATGACTTCATCAAACTTGAGGTACCACTGACGTGATGCTTGTTTTAACCCGTAAATGGATTTCTTCAACTTACAGACTAGATGCTCCTGACCTTCAGGTTTAAAGCCTTCAGGTTGTTTCATGTAAACATCTTCGTCCAAGTCTCCGTTAAGGAAAGCGATTTTAACGTCCATCTGATGCAGCTCTAAATCGAAATGAGCTACTAGGGCCATGACGATCCTTAATGAATCTTTACGAGAGACAGGTGAAAACGTCTCTTGATAGTCAATTCCCTCTTTCTGAGTGTAGCCCTTTGCAACCAATCTCGCTTTGTAGCGTTCAACGTTCCCATTCGGATCCAGTTTTGTTTTGAACACCCATTTACATCCTACGGGTTTGACTCCGTTGGGTAATTCTACCAAATCCCAAACGTCATTTTTCTTCATGGATTCAAGCTCATCAATCATTGCTTTATTCCATTCAGAAGACTGATCACTGCTAATGGCTTCATTGTAAGAGATAGGATCATTGAGTTTTCCGGGATCCATTTCAGTCAGGTAGGTAACATAATCATCCCAATTAGTAGGACTTCTTTGCCTAGATGACCTCCTGAGTGGATTATCGGGTTCAGCGTTGTCTTGGTTTTGAGTGTTTGATGTGCCTTCGTCATGAGGTATAATGAGTTCTGATTGTGGAGATAAATTTGGAGTTGGTGCAGTAAATTCAGGTGCAGTAGTTGCATTGGGTACAAGAGGAGTAATCGGAGTAATGGTAAGCGACGAGTCTCTCCCCCCGCGTCTTGTACTTCTTGCAATTCTTCGTAAGGGTTGGTACTGCTCCCACTTACCTTAAAATCCTCCAGGAATGCAGCACGCTTGGTTTCAACAATAAGAGTGACATGGGAAGGACAATAGAAATGATAACCCTTTGAATTATCAGGATACCCGATAAAGAAACAAGTAACTGTTTTAGGGTCAAGTTTCCTTAGGTAAGGATTGTAAAGTTTTGCTTCAGCAATGCAGCCCCATACTTTCATATATTTAAGACTCGTTTTCCTTCCTGTCCAAAATTCATAAGGAGTTTTAGGGACAGACTTAGAAGGAACTCTATTGAGTATATGAACAGCTGCTTTTAATGCTTCAGTCCAGAGGAATAATGGTAAATTAGTGTTGGCTAACATACTGCGCACCATGTTCATAAGGGTACGGTTTCTTCTTTCAGCGACACCGTTCTGCTGAGGTGTACCAGGCATGGTGTATTGGTTCACAATCCCCTGGCCCTTACAAAACTCATAAAATGGACCAGAAGCTTGACCCACATCAGTATGTCTTCCATAATATTCACCGCCTCTATCTGATCTCACAACTTTAATCTGACGATCTAATTGCTTTTCAACTTCGGCCTTATAATCTTTAAAAGTTGTAAGAGATTCAGACTTCTCCTTAATAAGATACAAGTACATGTAACGAGAATAATCATCAATAAAAGTGATAAATGAAGTATGTCCTGTTATGCCAGCGATTTGGTAGGGACCACTAATATCAGTATGAATGAGTTCTAATAAATTAGAACTCCTAGTGGCACCTTTCTTATTCGCTAATGTCATTTTACCTTTAAGACATTTGACACATGTTCCAAAATCAGAGAAATCAAGAGGAGGTAAGACTTCATCCTTTACGAGACGATTTAATCGTTCTCTTGAGATGTGGCTTAAACGTTGATGCCACAACATGGACGAAGTCTCTAAGTCTCGTTTCTCTTTCATCTTTGTGAGTGATTCATTAATGTTATATGACAACAAAGATTTGGAAAAATTATTATCTAGTTCTAATCTATAGAGATCACCATCCAGAATACCAGTACCATAAAGAACAGAATCATAGAGGATAGAGAGTTTGCGATGACCATGGGAAACAATAAAACCGTCCATGTCTAACTTTGGTCCTGATACAAGGTTCCGAGTTACCTCAGGAACATATAAGGTATCATAAAGTTTAATACAGAAACCAGTTTTCATAAATAATTGTAATGTTCCAATGGCCTTCACTTCTAATTCTCGATCATCCCCAACCTTAAGCGTTCTTTGGTTTCTTTCCAGCTTCCGGATTGTAAGGAATCCCTGAGTTGAATTGGTAACATGAACCATAGAACCAGAATCAAACCACCAAGAATTAGCAGGAACACTTAAATTATAGGACTCAAGTATCATAAAATAATCGTTACCTTTCTTAGCCAGCCACTCCTTAAAGTCAGGGCATTCCTTCTGCATATGTCCTGCCTTTTTACAGAACTTGCAGTGGATTCTGCCTAAGGAGTTCTTAGAGCTGGAAGGTGCACTTGTATTAGGATTGGGCCTTTGGACTTTCGAAGCATCCTTCCTCTGATGATTGTTCTTCCTCTTCTTAGAGTTGGAGGTGGTGAAGTTAGCAACATCGGTAGTGCGATCCATCCTCATATGCTCTTCCTCCTGTACGCACATGGCGACCAGCTCACTCATCATCCATTTGTCCTTCTGAGTGTTGTAATTGATCTTGAATGCTTCAAAGGACGAAGGAAGCAAAGTAATGATGAAATGAACGAGAAAACCATCACTGATTTCCATTTCCATCCCCTTTAGCTTATTGGCCATGTCATTCATCATCATGATGTGCTCGCGAATGCCGTTCCTCCCATCATACTTAGTTGTCACCAGCTTGAGAATAAGAGTACTAGCGTGTGCTTTAGACATCCCCTTGAACTGCGCCTCCATAGAAGCCAAGTAGGTTTTAGCATCTTCAGAATCAGGAATGGCTCCCCTGATTGCATTGCTTATGGACTGCTTCATGAATATGAGAGACATGGGGTTACACCTAGTCCACTTTTCATGAGTTAACTGCTGAGCAGCAGTACTTTGTGAAGTAAGGTTCGCTGGCTTATCATCTCTTAGAGCATGGTCAAAGTCCAGCAGCCCAAGCATAAGCATGAGAGCATCCTTCCATGCAGCAAAGTTATCACCAATCAAAGGTGGAATCCCGCAATTGGGCGCTGATAGTGGAAATAAGATGAGCAAGTTATGATACTAAGAAAGAAGTTCTAATGTGATCTAAGGGCACGTAATACTAAGGCAGGTATAAATGTTGATACATATTATGTGGATACGGCTCGGCTCGGTTCGACTCGGCTACGAAATGAAGGCCGTAGTCAAGACATCCCCTTGTCTTGACTCGGTATGCTATTTACTTTGTATTGTTCGATGTACATGTAATTGCGTGTGTGCAGTATACATGTTAGAATATGTTTAATGTGTTTTTTGTTTGTTCGAAGTCCAATCCATGATGAAGCCCAAGTCAAAGCCCAACATGATGAAATCACTTTTGGCGAAATCCCCTTGTGGTGAAATCCCTTTTGGCAAAATCCCCTTGTGGTGAAATCCCTTGTGGCGAAATCCCCATGTGATGAAATCCCCATATGTGACGAAATCACTGGATTTCGTCATAATGATGTATGTTCACCGAGGGATTTCGTCGGCTTCTTGATTTCGTCGAGCATATTAGTATATAAACACAGACAACAGACAGAAACACAAAGAGCACATAGAGGGAAGTCTGAATAGATTTCAGAGCGAACACACTGTAACACACACTGTAAACACACACACACTGAGAGTTTATGAGAGCATCTTGTAAACATTGCTTTGTAACCGTTTTCTAGATTAATACATTGGAGTGTTAATCGGTGAATCTTGTGTTTTACGTGTTCGTAACTTGGTTTAACTTACCCGTTTGGATTCCGCACTCTCGGGTTTGTCGGAAAACAGGAATAGAGGTTGACTCGATCCTCCGGGTGGACCTACAATAAATAATGACCATTTTTAATTATGAAGCTGTGATATTGTCTATTACTAACATTAAAATAATAGACTTAGTTAAAATTCTACTTAAACGAAAACAAATCAGCTTTGGCCAGAAGTGTAATCATTTAAGCATGTGTGCAAAGTGTTTGTGACAAATCAGCTTTGGCCAGAAATTGAAACAATCACTTTAGTTATGCACTCGTTAAGTGTGCCATCTATGAAGGAATTAAATCAGCTTTGGCCAGATATTAAGACATTCATGTTTATTATGCACACTTAACATAGCTTTCGTAATACTTGAACGATAAGTAGATGTATCAAATCAGCTTTGGCCAGAAATGATACATCAAAAGGTCATTCAAGTTAAGCTATTTTGGTTTTGTAAAACATTATCTGATTCTGATTGATTAATTAATTAAGTAATTACAAAACCAATTATTTAATAGCAAACCACCTTTTAGCGCGGATTGAACTCCGCGGTGAGTTCGCTGGGGGTGTAGCCCGCACGGGGTTCGGGGCAGAGCCCCGAGCTAAATCTTAGTTCACATTAAACAGCCTAAAATAATGAGGTTTCGAGTGAGATCTCGACTACGTTATGAGATCTCGAGTGAGATCTCGAGTCAAGTCTCGACTCATCATTATGAGGTCTCGACTCATTAAGGTCTCGAGTCGCAACCACAGTGTCTCGAGTTGTGAAAATTGAAGCCCTTAGTCGAAACCTTAGTGGTCTCGAGTCGAGACCTTATGGTCTCGAGTCAAAATCGTTGTCTCGAGTTGTGAATATTTGAGAACATTTATGATTTTGAGTCGAGATCTCGTGGTCTCGAGTCGAGATCTTGGTCTCGGCTTGTTGAAAGGGACCTCGAAACTTCCTGTTAACAACTGTTAATGTGATAATAACTGAAAACTCGAAATTTAAGGGATTGTGGGATAGTGTTTCCTGTTTTATTGTTGATCTAAATTTATCAAGGATTTCGAAAATTATAACTGTATATCTTTTTAACAGTTTTCGAATAAACTTAAAAGATAAAATTGGATCAAACAGGAAAAAAAAACACTCATCAATCCTAATTACATTCCAAAACATAAAGGAATTTTTGAATTTTCCTAAGAACATGATGAACCCTAAAAAATTAAAACATAAATTCTGGAACCCAAAACCTGAATTTTAAGACTTTTCTTAACAGATTTCGGTCATAAACATAATCCAGTTTATTTCGAGTGAACATATAGTTAATCTTTTTCCGAAACAATGATCTCGGGTCGTCCTTTATGACTCGAAACTGGCTATTGGTTTTATTAAGTTATCAAAATTCCGTTTTCCAGATTTCTATCCTAGATTTATGGATGCAAAACAGAACCAACTAATCAACATATGCTCTGATACCACATGTTGGTTCAGTTCTGTTCTAAACATAATGGAAAACATGAAAACATACCTGTCACCGCAGACAGTGCAGAGGAGAATCCAGTGATGGAAGAAGCCATGGAGTTCGACATCTTTGTCAAGGTGATCTGGTTCCTCCTTAGGGTGCTGACTGATGATGGTGATGATTGAACCGAAAGGGAATCGGCTATGGAGAGAGAGGCGAGATTGATGTTATGCTTATTAGGTTGTGTCTAAGTGTGTAGCTGAGTAACCCTTTAACCTCTACATAATTCTCCTTATATAAGCACCCATGAGGAAACCTAATTAGTTAATAAGGGTAATATGGTCCATCAACAATTACCAACTAATTATTTAATAGGTTGTTATATATTTTGATCTATATAATGTAAATGATTATAATGGCTACTAGATTAAATATTAAACATAATATATTTAATCTTACATGGTTCACTAGTTGTCAGCCTGGTCTCAAAATGTCCAAGGAGGCAAGATCGATCGTTTTCGATGGTTTTGTCCTGTACACTAAAAACCAACCGGTTTTTCGTGTCCAGTTGGTTAGCTGATAATCGATGAACGTTCTCATCCCCATGTGTGTGCTCTTTTTAGTTAGAACCAATGGAATATTTTCTTTACTATTAGAATCTGACATTGCAGCTGTGTTTCTTGAAATGCAATTTTCACTTTATATCAAAGGAGCAACTTCTAATATTCCAAAAGACATCAGAGATGGCATTTGAATACATAATTTAATGCTAATTAACTTGATATAAATGACTTACAGGGGATGTTTAGTTTTAGTTCATGTGAAGTAACTTATGGGATTCTTTTGAATGTTAATAGTTTAACACAAAACATGGGAAAAAGATTACCTTTTTATGCTCTACCAATACCCATGTGGTTTGGATGTTTCTTCGTCCAGATCGTTGATGGATGGAACCTCAATTACAAGAGCACAAGGGTCTAAAACAACACAGTTTAAAAGTCCGACGCCCAAGTCAACCAAACGGATTTACAGAGAAGTAGGTTCTTTATTTAAAAAAACGTAAAAGTGCAAATTGGAGGGGTGCGCCAGGCCAAGGCAGTTGTGCAAGACCAAGGCGACGCTCAAAGACCCCAATAGCAAGCTATTGTGATGGGCCTTTCCCCATGAAAAATAAGATTAATATCGAGTGAGCCGATGGCCCACATATCAGATATTAAACTGATAAGAACAGATACTACACTTGATCTTAGCCAAAAGGCCGAGAAAGGTATGCTTTTCCTTTTCTTGGGCCTCTGTTTATAAATGTAGTCTCTTCATCTTTATATAGTTCACTCAGCCAATATGGGACCGACTGTGAGTGACTTTTGTTCTTTGTGTTTTCCTCTTTCATAACTTAAAACCATAACATTTAACAGAATCCCAGTAGAAGATCTTTAGAAAAATTTAGTTCAATATTTTGTCGATGTGAAACAAACGTAACCAGTAAAATCTCACTCATAAAAGCATATACTGTTATATAAAAGTTGATAATGAAGTCGTAATATGTATAGAATAAGGTGCTTTGGCCCAAAAACATCATGATCGAAACCAAAGTGAAGGAAATACTTTGAGAAACAAAGAGTAAAGATTACCGCCAGAAAGGGAATCCCATCACTACATGAGGCACATACTGAACTTGGGGAATGAATTTTTATATGTTACACAAAAGATAGGATACACCGTTAAGACTGTTCGGAACAACTGGATCAATCAAGCAACAATAGCCGCACACCAATTTTGTTGGGAACTACCAACGACGTCTTTTTCTTTTTATTAAACTTAGAATGAAAACTAACTCACGATTACAATGGAGACCTGACACATATATTTATAACTAAAGTTACTTGGCATGCAAGCCTTTCAATTTGACTTCTATAATGACTCCTAAACCGACTAAAAAACAAACGCCTTTTAAACATTAAAAAAAACAAACTATAAACAAATAAATAAACTAAATGGATTAGGATTAGGATTAGAACCATCAAAGACGCCCATTCAAGTTGTCAAGGTTTAGTAGATTCTAGTATGATCAAATACAACGAAATTTGCATGACGGGATCCATTGCGATTGATACACTCCCACACTCATTTTGTTCAATGGTATGTAGTTCTCAGAGCCGGTCCTGAGAATTCATGTACCCTGTTCGAGCTCAAAAAAATGTGCCCCTAAGGCCTTAACGAAATTGGGTATTTGGCTCACTAAAGGTCTAAACCTAATGCCAAATGGGTTAATAATAATAACTAATCTAAACCATAAGAATAGTTTTGTAAGGAGGCCTATGTTGGTGTTTGTATGGATGTACCCGATTAAAAAAATATTTTACATATACATATCGGGTTTTTTTCATAAAAAACGTGCCCCTCAAAATATCGGGCCCTGACCGGTGGTCCTCCCCGCCCACCCCCAGGGCCGGCCATGGTAGTTCTCCAATATGGGCTGAAATCATGTATGAGTTTAAAGAAATGCGTCAAACCAACAATAATACTATGGAGTAGTGAAAACTTGACAAAATGATGTGATAACTTACAAAGCAGATTCTTTCTTTAACGTTTGACCCATCATCAAGTCCAGTTACCAGCAGATATACTAATCTTTGGGTCAAACAAAGTTAACATTCATGGATCGCCTAAATCAATAAATATCGCTTTGGTCCTTGTGATTTTATTAATTCATATTCGATTATTCGCTTCAGTTAGGCACTTCTTTAAATAAATTCAGTTTAGTTTGGTATTATTCGGTTACAACCGAGTAAAAAAAATCGAATTAATCGTTACCTGAACCGATGAACAGTTGAATATCACATGCAGTGGCGGACCCAGGGTTTTTTTTCCAATGGGGTCCATTTTTTTCGGTGTTCAAAATTTTCATAACAAAACGTCAAAATTTTCGGGTCTCGGCCTCGTTCAGGTCGGGTCAGAGCGAGGTTTGAATTAGATTTAAAAAAAATAGAAGAAAACAAGTTATACAAGTATTGAACCTATGACCTCTTGTTGGTAAAGAGGAGTGTTTACCACTAAACCAGCTTTTCTTTTCTTTCTATGTTTCTATGGTGTCCACCTAATTGTATTTATGGTGTACACCTAATTGTTTACACTTTGGACAGCAAACCAAAAACGATATTTATGAGATATTTATTATAGTTCACAAAATGAGCGATATTTAACGGTAATGCGATTGGTGAAACGTTTATAGAGTTAATCGTTTATGAAATAATTAATTATGTATTTAGTTATTTGTTTAATTAAGAGTTAATTAAATAATAATTAAAATAAAGGTGGAAGAATTTAATATTTATTAGATAATGGGAAGGTTCAAATGAAAACCATTTTTATTGTGAAAACTCGAAAACTAACTAAAAAAAAGCCTAAAACACACACCAATTTTTTTTTTACAATTTTTTTATTAAAAATCGCTATTTTTATATATAAAAACAATTTTTTTTTTCAAAAAAAAGAAATTTATAGTCCACATGTGTAGTGTGTATTATTACACATGTGCACTACAAAAAAAATTGATTTTTTTTATATATATAAAATTGCGAAAATTGGTATGCAAAAAAAAAATTTTGGTATGTTTTTTTTGGCTTTTTTAATTAGTTTTCGAGTTTTCACAATAACTAGTGGTTTTCATTTGAAACTTCCCCTGTTAAATAAATAGTATAAGTATTTTATTTATTAGATAAATAAAATAAGTAGGAGATAAACATATATTATTTATTAAATAAATAATATGTATTAAATATTTATGGGTTAAATATAAAGTGAAGTATTTATATTAGGATACAATACTAGACGGTGGTATTTGAGTGCAAATTTAATTCCTACATGGCTACATGCACTATAAATACAAGGTGTTAATGCACTTTAGGTGATAAGTGCATGTCTCCCATTCTATAGGGTCTTTATTGTACGTATAGTGAAACTTAGTCCTAGCTTTATCCTTGGACATTTTGTCCAAGTTTTAGGATAGACTTTTGTCTGAGTTTTGTTTAGGACAAAAGTCAGAGTTTTGTTTTGTGTAGTTTGTTTGTCCGGGCTTTCTAGTTTGTCTTGAAAGTCCGGGGTTTGCCTTGTATATATACCTTTATGTGGAATAGACAAGGTAGCGATTCTATGTGAAATTCTGTGCACCTAACCCTAATCATTGTGTGTGTTTTGTCTGGCGGCTGCTTTGTGTGAGTGACGTCATTCATCTTCCTCATCTAGAATACTCAGTGTATTCTTGATTTCTCTCACAAATCTTTGCATACTAGTGTTTCATCTGCAGTGGTTAATCATCAGGTGGATTCCGCACACCTGTTGGTTGCATTAGCTGAGTGAGATCTTGGATTACGAGGCCTTACAAGTGGTATCAGATCAGTGTGCTCATACTACTGTAGGTGTTTCTTAGTTTGAAGGTTTTGTGAGAAAAGTTCAATCTTTGATAGGTTTTAGTGAGTGTTTAGTGAGCTTTTGTGTTTTATTCATGATTCTTCATTCATATCTAGTGATTTGATGATGGATTTTGAGTAGTTTGGTGATTTTTAGTGTTGTTCTTCATCTGGGTTTTACAGGGGTTTTGTTTCTTGTTCATACAGTGTTTGAAGGTGGAAAAAGATTCCTGAGTTTGATCTTTGGAAGATTTGTCCGTGGTTTAAATTCTGTGTTTGTGTCTCCGGGGTATTGTTGAACCAGTGTGAAGTCACATTGGGGAGATAGTCCGGAGATTGGTTCTTCTGAGTTTTGAGAACTCTTGCCTGTTCTGAGTTTCAAATCTCAACTCTTGTCTAACCTTTTTCTTAGAGTC
The DNA here is from genome assembly GCA_030545235.1 of Helianthus tuberosus. Taxonomy (NCBI): domain Eukaryota; kingdom Viridiplantae; phylum Streptophyta; class Magnoliopsida; order Asterales; family Asteraceae; genus Helianthus; species Helianthus tuberosus. The sequence goes on from CM060364.1 coordinate 57,911,862, forward strand.
TGAGTTTTAACCTCTTTAGATAGGGAGTCCGAATTTTTAGATAGGTTTTGTGGATTCATTGTGTCCGAGTTTTAACTTGTTAGTAGAGTCCGAGGTTTAACTTTTATTTATTAGTAATATTAGTCCGAATTTTAGCTTCTAGTTATTTTTAGAGTCTGAGTTTTTAGATTCTGAGTTTTTAAAGTCTGAGTTTTATTAAGTCCGAATTTTAGAGTCTCTTTTGTTAGTTTCATATTAAGTCAGAGTTTTAAGTGAGTCAGAGTTTTATTTTGTGTGTCTGAGGTTCTTAAAGTTTGAAGGTCTGAGGTTAAGAAACACTTCTTGTGGTCCGATTTTTTTTAACCTCTTTGAGTCCGAGTTTGAGTTTAAGAACTATTAGGTCCGAGTTTTTTAAACTTGATTGAGTCCGAGTTTTACTTCTTTAAAGTGTCTGAGTTTAAATTCACTTTGAATTGATCCGAGTTTCCTTCACTTTTTGTGTCCGAATTTTTAATTTACTTTGGTCCGAGTATTTAAAATTCGGTGTCTGAGACCGAGTTTTAATTCTCTTAGTGTTGTTGATCCGATTTTGCTGAGTTATACAATTCTACTTGTCCGATTTTTAAAGTCTTTAGTGTTGTGTCCGAGATTTGTGTTTCATTTCAGGTTTTGATCCGGGTTCTACACTCTGTTAATCTCTCAAACATTGCACTCCGTGTTTCTCTCTCCGAGTTTTGAACTTGGAAGCTCTCTGAGTAACTTTTTTGCTTGGAATCCTACTGTTAACCTTCTGTGAACTTCTATTTCATTCAAACATTGCTCAAATGGTGAACAATCTTACTGCAATGGTTCAGAATCTCAAACACAATGCTGAAGTGGGGAGTAACGACAAGCCTCCTCTGTTGATTAATGAATTGGATTTCACAGAATGGAAGGATCGGTTTGAGAGGTATGTTAGAGCAAAAGACATCAAGATTTGGTTGTGTATTGTTAAAGGATGTGGAGCTACTCCACTACGTACGTTGACGATTGATACGTATTTGGCACTCACTGATGACCAAAAGAATTTTTTTGATTGTGAGGAGAAAGCTATGTCAATGATAACGATGGCTATGACACAATCTATACTTCATACGTTCCGTAAAAGAAGTAACTCGAAGGAGTTGTGGGATAGCATGATCGAGCGCTATGAAGGAAATGCAATATACAAGAAACGACGACTCGAACGTTTGAAGACTCAATTCGTTGTGTTTAAAGCTTTAAGAAATGAATCATTTGATGATACAATGAACCGGTTTTATCATTTGTTGAGCGAACTTGATAGAAGTCAAGAGGGTATCTACACTGAATTTGAGAAGGTTGAGAAGTTTCTGAATTGCCTTTCCAGAGAATGGAATATGTACACCGCTTTGATTAGAGAAGGTGTTCTCTATGAGGAGCTCTCATTGGAAGAAGTTGTACAAAAACTGAAGGGTTATGCTTGGAATATGGAAGATCAAGCATCTGATTTCGAGAAGATTCAAGATCCTCAGTTATATAAAGCCTCAAAACCGACGGATAAGGGTAGTAATGGAGTAAACAGTGTTGCCCTATATTCAGAGAATGAAGTTCCTGCAAGTGAACACGCCTTTATGAGCAACAATGTCAGTTCAAGTGGAACAACAAATTCCAATCAAGGAATGTACTCTTTTAGTGGAGCTCAGAAATCTCAAGCAACAAACTTGAACATTCCAAAGGTAGATGCAAGCTGTTTAAAGTTGATTGAAGAAAACATGAGCCTTTTGGCGTCCTTCATGACTGCCTACGAGAACTTCTGTCTTGGAAAGCTCGTTGAACTGTCAAGTCTCGATAAGGACTTTGACCAGATAGACCAAGACGAAATGGAAGAACTTGATCTACAACTCAATATGGCACTCTTAGTCCGTAGAGCGAAGAAATTTCTGTTGAGAACGGGTAGGAAGTTCATAGGAGGTCAGACAAAGACTCGAATGGGAGTCGACATGTCAAAGGTGAAATGTCACAACTGCGGCATCTACGGGCATTTCGCACGTGATTGTCGGAAGCCGAAGATGGAAAGATCGAATAGAGAAAACTACTCTCAAGGAAACAACTCAAGACCTCACAACAATTCATCAACTACTTCCAACTCAAGTGCTCGTCCAAGTGGTTCTGAAAATCTTACACCTTCAACAAACAATGCTATGGTGGCTCAATCTTTACAAAAAGTGACTGAGCCTTACGACTGGGGTTGTGCATTGGAAGACATTTCAGGAGCTATTGTGTCACAAGCCTTTATAGCTGAAATTGTCAACGAAGAAGTGTGTGAAGAGATTGTCGAAGAGACTAGCATTGAGGAACTTGCGGTTATAGCTGAAGAAGTGTGTGAAGAGATTGTCGAAGAGACTAGCATTGAGGAACTTGTGGTTGTAGCTGAGGTTCTAGGGGAAGAGTTGGATTCGGGCAATGTTGCTGAGAATGAAGATAATCTGAATGAAGAGTCTGTTGAAAAGGCTAACAAAACAGAAGATGGAAAAAAGGGAGAATGCTTTGAGTTCAACATCTCCACAGCTGAAATGCAGCAATTTGCGGATGCAGAAGCTAAAAGGTTGGAAGAAAACTCCGGAGAAAATGAAGCGTGTGCATTCATGGCTGGCATTGAGGTAAAATCATCTTCTGTAGATAAGCGATGTGCTAGATGTGTTGAGTTTGTCACCAAGATTGATAGATATGCACTTCATAACACAAACTTAATTGCAGATTTAGAAAAATCCAGAGAACTCATTGCTGTTTTGTCTAATTCGGATAAAGAACACCGAATTAAGATAAAAGCGCTGAAAAATGATATCTCTGAATTTGAGAGACTTGTGGCTCAGGGAACTGTTAAAAATCAGGAATTAAAATCTGAACTTGAAATGAACCAAAATTGTGTTTTGGAAAAGAACAAAATCATTTTGGAAAAAGATAATCTGATTTTAGATTTGCAACGAAAAATTGAAAAGTTCGGGGATTCATCTGAAGTGATGAATTTCTGTATTAACAGCCAACGTCTCAAAGAATCTGAGGAAGAAATGTTCGGCATCGGTTATAAGAAAGTGCCTCCACCGGTAAACCATAATTATACATCGATGCCAAGCATTGATCCTGAATTGGCAAATTTTGTGCCAAAGACCCCTCTGACGGTTGAACCGCAAAGTGAGTCAGAATCTGAGCCAGATGAGGATTTTGACTCAGAACAGTCGAAGGTGAGTAAAGTTACAAAGAAAAACGAGATAAATTTTGATAACATTGAGAATTTGATAAGCAATAAAATTCTGGAAATTTTCAATCAAGTTCAAAATGCGAAGTCAAAACCAAAATCACATGGGAAACCCAAAAAGAATTTGAAAAATATCCCTAAAACTGAGTTTGTTAAAGGGGAAGATTTTATCAAAGAAGAAGAGAAAATCAAAACAGGTTCAAACTCTCAGTTTGTCAACCAAATTTTGAAAAATCCCACTAACGCCTCATCATCTTCGACCAGTCATGAGGAACGTCCAAAGAATGCTGCAAAAGTTCGCAAATGTTATAAGTGTCGTGGGAAAGGACACTTAGTAGCAGATTGTCCAGATGACAGGGGTAAATCTCTTGTTGATCCTGATCAAAAGAAACCTTTTGTTGAAAAACCACAAAATGAAGCAGTAAATGTTAAAAAGAAAAACGGTAAAAATCAGAAGGTTGAGAAAAACAAAGTGATTAAACAAGAAGTAAAACCAGTTGTCAAACCAAATGTTAAAACACAACAAAATCAGGATCATGGGGAGAAACCAGTTGTTATAAATCGTGGTAAAGGACCGGAAAGTTCATCTCAAAAACATGATACTCGTGAGAAAACCCCTCACAGACGACAAAATCATGTTACTTTCCAAACACATGAGAATGACCAACGTTCTGGAGGTTCGAGCAACAACAATGTTAGACCTCATGCACGGAATAGATTCGTGAATGACCGAAATGCGTCACCCCCCCCCCCCCCGATTTCCAAATCAAAGACAGCATTCGGATAATCATCCACGATCATTCTCAAGACACGATGATGTTCCTAGATTTGGTAGGAATTTTGAGCCACCCAGGAATCAAAATTACGTATACCAAAACTATGGAAGCCGAGATTATGGAAACTCTGGTTATACCAACAGATCGTCAACTCCGTATAATCCACGGTTTACGGGGAGTCATTCCAACAATTTCCGAAATGGAAATGGAGGACAAAGAGGCGATGATGGTTATTTCAAAGAGTTTTCTTATGTTGACGAATCGGGACGACCCAAGACCATCATGGCTTGGGTCCCACACTCTAACTAAATTTTCTTGTTGGGGAGTGTAGGAGCAGCTGAAGAGAGCTATCTATATTTGGTATATCGATAGTGGCTGTTCCAGACACATGACAGGAAATAGAGAGTTTTTGAACAATTTTAAACAAATTCGTGGTGGTTATGTGAACTTTGCCGGTGAGAAGGGTGGATACATCACCGGTGAAGGTTCTGTGTCAAATGGAAAAATTACGCTGCATAAGGTGAACTACGTTGAAGAACTAAAGCATAACTTGATGTCGGTTTCTCAAATTTGTGATAACAAGTACACGATGTTATTCACTGATAAAGCTTGCTTCGTTTTGCGTCCGGGATTTGTTGTTCCTGAAGATTGGATCGTAATGAGGGCTCCAAGGGTGAATAACACATATGTCATGGACATGCGCCCGTTGGTTAACTCGTCTGCTCCAGTGACATGTCTACTTTCGAAGGCGACTGAAGATCAATCGTATCTCTGGCATAGGAGAATGGGCCACGTGCATCTGCGAAAAATGAACCACTTAGTGAAAAACAACTTAGTGTTGGGGGTTCCATTACGTAGTTTCAATATGCACAACAAATGTGAATCATGTGAAAAAGGAAAAATCAAACGAAAGCCTCACAAGCCGAAAACTGTTAACTCAATCCAAAAACCACTTGAATTGCTTCACATGGATCTTTTCGGCCCAATCCATGTTGCTAGCATTGGTGGGATGTCTTATTGCCTAGTTGTCACTGACGATTTCTCACGATACTCGTGGGTATTTTTCTTAAAAACAAAGGACCAAACTGCTGGTATTTTAAGAGACTTATTCAAACAACTTGAGAAAAATTATTCACTTCCTATTAAGAAAATCCGAAGTGACAACGGCACTGCATTTAAAAATCATTATATGGATGAGTTATGTCGGGAAATGGGAATCGTTCACCGGTTCAGCGCTCCATATGTTCCTCAACAGAACGGAGTTGCAGAACGAAAGAATCGTACCCTAATTGAGGCGGCCCGAACTATGCTTTCTGAATCAAAATTGCCAATTTTCTTCTGGGCCGAGGCGGTAAACACTGCATGTTATGTGTTAAATCATGTGCTTACCGTCAAAAGAGAAGATAAAACGTGTTATGAATTGCTTGAAAACAAGAAACCGAACTTATCTGGTTTTCAACCTTTTGGGATCAAGTGTGTTATCAAACGCACCAAAGATACTCCTAAAATGGGGGAAGTTGGTGAGGTTGGGTTCTTTTTGGGTTATGCCAATGGAACTCCAAACAAACGCGTTTATAACGTTAAGAAGCGTACAGTGGAGATTGTGTTTGATATAACTCCTTTGAGTTACGATCCTCCACCGTCCGAATTCGGTCCTAAAAGCGGTTACGATTATGATAAACTATTTGATTCATTTGATCTTCCTGATGTTTCAGAAGAAGATTCTGAGGTTGTCTACACACATTTTGTGAACAAAGATGAAGTGGGTGCGAGCTGGAGAGCAAGTATCCCTACTAATGTGTCTTCGAATGTTCCAGTCGCTGATTCTTCAATCGTGAATGAAGTTGTTGCTGAGCAGATCCCCAATGCAGCTGCTCAAACTACAAGTGGTGATCTTTACGTTGATTTTTCAGCATATCCAAATGTTAATGCGTCTTCTGGAAATGATCAAGCTTCTAGTAGTAATGCAAATGCTGAGGGGGAGATTCAATCGAATTTGGGAAACAATCTTCAAGCTCCGGCAATTCCAGTTCCAAGGACAAATATTCATCATCCTGTTGATAATATTATTGGGAATCCAAATGCGGGAGTGCAAACGCGAAGGAGTATTTCAGAGATGCAGTGTCTGTTCTCTGCTATCAAGAAAGAAGAAATCTACAATCTTAGCCTACATGAATGTTTTATCTCTCAAATAGAGCCGAAGAACTATCAGATGGCTCTGAAGGATAATTCTTGGTGTGAGGCGATGCAAGAAGAGTTAGCTCAGTTCGACAAGTTAAAGGTGTGGAATTTGGTCGATCTTCCAAAGGGCCAGCATGTAATCAACACGAAATGGGTTTTCAAGTGCAAGAAAGATGATAAGGGTGTCGTTGTCAGAAACAAAGCACGGTTGGTTGTTCAAGGCTTCAATCAAGAGGAAGGGATTGATTATACAGAAGTTTATGCACCAGTGGCAAGGCTGGAAGCCATTCATTTGTTTCTAGCTTTTGCTGCACACATGCGTTTCAAAGTCTATCAGTTGGATGTGAAAAGCGCGTTCCTTTACGGGAAATTGCATGAAACTGTGTATGTATCCCAACCACCGGGTTTCGAAGCTCCAGGGTTAGACAACAAAGTCTATTTGTTGGACAAGGCTCTCTACGGTCTCCATCAGGCCCCTCGAGCTTGGTACGAGACGTTGTCAAAGCATCTATTGGAGCATGGGTTCTCGCGTGGTGCAATTGACTCCACACTGTTCATTTTGAAGAAAGGGGGAGATTTTCTGATCGTGCAAATTTACATTGATGACATAATTTTTGGTTCTTCAAATGAAGAATTGTATCGTGAGTTTGAGGCTGTGATGAAGTCAAAATTTGAAAAGAGTGCGATGGGCGAGTTATCATTCTTTTTAGGTCTTCAAGTGAGTCAAGAAAAAAACCGGGACGTACGTGCATCAGACAAAGTATGTCCACGAGATTCTCAAAAGATTTGGATTGGAAGATAGCTTACCCTATGACACGCCTCTCCCGACAAATCTCAAGCTTTCACCTGATAAGGAGAAAGATCCTGAAGTGGATCCGACTCTATATCGAGCAATGATAGGTTCACTTATGTATCTTACTGCTTCACGACCAGATATTATGTTCTCTGTTTGTTTGTGTGCTAGGTACCAATCAACTCCGAAGGAGTCTCACTTGAAAGCAGTCAAGCGTATTTTCAGATATCTGAAAGGGACGCCTAAGCTTGGATTGTGGTATCCAGCTGAAGGTGGTCTGGATTTGATGGCGTATGCGGACGCAGACTTCGGAGGGTGCCCGATGAATAGAAAGTCAACCTCTGGCGGCGCACAACTTCTTGGGAATCGTCTTGTCTCTTGGCAATGCAAAAAGCAAGTTGCCGTTTCTTTATCCACGTGCGAGGCAGAGTACATTGTTGCATCAAGCTGTTGTGCTCAGGTCTTGTGGATTCAGCAGCAAATGAGGGACTACGGTTTGAATTTTACTCGAACTCCTATTCTTGTCGATAACAACTCTGCCATTTCCATAACTAACAATCCTGTTAATCACTCACGCACTAAGCACATAGATGTTAGGCATCATTTCATTCGCGACTGTGCTGAGAAGGGTTTAATAGAAGTGGTTAGGGTAGACACCTTGGATAATCTTGCCGACCTGTTTACAAAGACATTCGATCTGGCTAGATTTGAAAATCTGGTCCGAATGATTGGCATGATCAACCCCGAGTAAAATGCTTTTCACAACTCGCATAGAAACTTTATTTTATGTTTTCTGTACAGTTCTTACCGCTTTCCAAAAATTGAAAAACTCCAAAAATATTTTACTTAGTTGTAGGATAAATTTTAAGAAAAATACAAAAACATTTGAAAAAAATATAAAATGAAGTCGTGTTGAGATATAAGGGAAATGATAGTACATCGGTCAGTCGTATCTAATGCAGGACTATGGTTATATAATCAATTAACCGTTATCTGTGGCAGCTTCATCATACGTTGCTTCGGTAGGTTTTACGCGTAAATAAGAACCTGTCTTTGGTATATAAACATAATGAACTGCGTAACTCGTGTGGCACATCTCTCGGATATATGGTCTTGGTACCGTAATTTCGTTTGATAGATTGCCGAGGTTCTGAGATACGTGGTCTTTATGCTGTTTATCATCTGGGTATCATGGTTGTTTCTTTTACCGAAAAATAACGGGGACGTAAGTCTAGATCTTCCATGATACCATACATACGTGTAAATATCCTTAATTCATGATGCATTCGACCCAAATAAGTGATAAACAATCACATGTCCCACAAAATTATGCGGGAGTCAAGTTCGTCTCTTTGTCTGTACGATGGTACTAACCTGTTCACGGACTTGCTCCTGTGCCCGTTGCATCTGAAATTCAAGTTCCTCCTCAATAAGTGATCCTATCACAAAGGGCTTGTTTTCAATCTCTAAATAAGTGAGCATCTCACATCAGTTTATACGTCAAAACAGATGATAAATGGTATACTCACCGGTAAGATGATCTCTCGTGCATACCTTGATACGGGAGTATATTCTGAGGTGGGTAAACATAGTTACAATCAGTTATTAATACACTTAATAGCATATCTCGAAAACAGTGTTCGAAAGCGTGCTAAAGCTTAAGTGGACCATAATACCGTTGAACGTCTTGAACTGTTAATATCATTCTAAAAGCTTAAACTGAAGAACTATGCTTCTTGTGTTGGATATTGACAGAAAAACCGATATGATCCCTTTGCTCCGATTTCACAAAAAGATAATTAGTGTAAATACGTTCTTAGGTTTAATTCCTTTAATTCTGTCAAAAATTCAAAAACCAACAAAAAGATTTTGCTTTCTTGTTTCTATGTGCGAGTTATCATTCTGAAAAATACTCTAAGGGTTGTGAATATTCTTTAATAAGGTGTTAAACATCAAGTTAGGTAATCTTAAAATAAGTCTTTTTGTATAAAAATCGGTCGTGCAAGATCCATCTAAGTGTGTGGGTAATCACGTCATTTTAAGGTGTTTCGGTAAATCTGCTTCCAAGTTGTGATATTTTTCCAAAAGTATAAGTTTTGAAGTAAATTGTTCTGGATGATCGTGTTTTGAAATACAAATTATTAAATATTGGTTGTTTAATATTTCAATTGTTGATTCCGAGGTATTGGAATTATTTTTGGGATCCAGGTTTGGGCTGAGTATCTCCGGGGTTAAGATTCTTAATCCGGTGTTAAGTGTTTCAGGTCTGGATCATTCATCTCAAGATGGAAGATTTGAAGAAGTTGTGTGCGTCTGGTTCGTTCATCTCAAGATGGAAGATTTGAAGAAGCTAAGACGTCTGCCGTTGCATTCCTTTGAAGAAGATCAACCGTTAGCTGATCAATACATCAAGGTCGTGCAGTTCTGTGTGAAAAACCAGGCATCGAGTACTCGAAGAAAGGATGAAGATCTCAAGACCAATGAAGACCATGCACTGATCAAGGGGGAGTTTGTTAATGCACTTTAGGTGATAAGTGCATGTCTCCCATTCTATAGGGTCTTTATTGTACGTATAGTGAAACTTAGTCCTAGCTTTATCCTTGGACATTTTGTCCAAGTTTTAGGATAGACTTTTGTCTGAGTTTTGTTTAGGACAAAAGTCAGAGTTTTGTTTTGTGTAGTTTGTTTGTCCGGGCTTTCTAGTTTGTCTTGAAAGTCCGGGGTTTGCCTTGTATAGATACCTTTATGTGGAATAGACAAGGTAGCGATTCTATGTGAAATTCTGTGCACCTAACCCTAATCATTGTGTGTGTTTTGTCTGGCGGCTGCTTTGTGTGAGTGACGTCATTCATCTTCCTCATCTAGAATACTCAGTGTATTCTTGATTTCTCTCACAAATCTTTGCATACTAGTGTTTCATCTGCAGTGGTTAATCATCAGGTGGATTCCGCACACCTGTTGGTTGCATTAGCTGAGTGAGATCTTGGATTACGAGGCCTTACACAAGGGATTAGTAAGCCTAAGAGGACACATCATATACAAGTTTGTGAGACAAACAACCCACACCATCACCACGGCACCACCACCACCGCCAGGCCGCCGCCTCCTGCAACAATCCCACCTTCTCTGCTCGCCATACGCACTCACTTCATAAAATGTGACACGTATATCCAAATTCTTTTTCATAAACTTCAACATCAAAAAATAGAATGAAAGACATGTATCGCCGCATAATAATGAATGGGTGACATTTAAAGAGTAACATACCTTTGGGGGATCCTAAATTGAGATAAATGATCAATAGTCCCACCAAGGAGACCAGCACCATCTAAAAGGGAAATAAGGACATAATTAGTGTACCATAAGAACGTCGATTAAACATAGAACATTAGTGACTGACGCCTATACATTTCTCGATAACTAATCTTCAGTAAGAGTTTCATTGCCAAAATCGTCTATAATGAACCTCAAAAAATCTTCAGTAAGAGAAGTAGCATGCCTTTGAAGTTTTTAACATCAATATGAACTTCAAAAAATATTTTTTCTTGGTTGGCTGGTAAGATCGCATTCACTTTCACAAAATATACCTTAGCATCACTCTAACTTGTTGTAAATCAATCATAAACGTGGATTGTTCAGTAGTCATAAGCTTGCCTGTTGTTTATGATGGTTGAATGCTTATAAGTAAATTCATTCCAAGATTATGATAACTGAATATTAAAGAAAAAGGATAAACAATATCCAACCTCTCAAGCAAAGCTTCAGCAGTTAACATCTTATTCACCTTTAAAGCATGTTACAGAGAGCACAGTAAGAATTTGCACACTCATTCTACTGGTTACAAGCATCTCTAAATCACTATATTTTCATCATAAAACTAGAACAGAATACAAGATTTGTTAACACAAGTAACAAGTAAAAGTAAACTAAGTTTTGGAGGGGTGCGCCATGCCAAGGCAGTAGTGCAACACCAAGGCATCACTCAAATGCCCCAATAGCAAGCTATTGCGATAGACCTTTCCCCATAAAAAATAAGATTAATATCGAGTGGGCCGATAACCCACATATCAGATATTAAACTGATAAGAACAGATACTACACTTGATCTTAGCCAAAAGGCCGAGAAAGGTATGCTTATTCTTTTCTTGGACTGCTGTTTATGTCTGCTGTCTCTTCATATATATTTCAGGATTTCTAAATCCTGTGAATGCTGGCCAGCCGTGTTTAAGTTGAACTGATAGCCTCTATTAGTGAGCTGAGTATATTCCAAGCATGTTTCTAACTTATTATATCCATTAGTTACATACTCAAATAATTCAAAGGATTATAATAAACATGGGATTCTTAGTGTCTTCCTCTAGGTGTCCTTTTTTCTGTTTCTTTTCTTTTTCATGAAGTAATGCTGATTAAAAATCGCTTCTAAAGGTACCTGAGTTGATTCATCCTATAATAGGCATCAATAATGCTGATAATGTATAATAAATCGGTTCTATGTAATGCTGATTTAGTAACTAATTCCAAACATGATTCTAACTTATATCCAGTGGTTCATAGTGTTTTCTCTAAGTGTGTTTTTCTGTTTCTTTTCCATGGAAGTGCTAGAGAATATCAAACATGGTAATGAAGTGTAACAAACCTATTTGATTTGTATATGCCTGACTTCATCCAGCTGCACTTATTATTAAGAAAAAGAAACACACACATAAAGAAGTAAAGCCCATGGTTAAGGAACCTTTGTCTTTACTTCTGTCTACATTAACTACACCAATTTATATCAGTCTCACTGCAAGTGAATCTAACTTGAAGCATATTATGATATGAGGGGTCACAACAGTAAAATAAGGTAACCAACCAATTCGTATAGATAAGCCGAATCCATAGAGATACATGAAGCAGGCGCTCACAACTCAAAAATCGATCCGTCTAAAGCAATAAAAGACTAAAAACTGCAGGATTACAATGCTCATGAAAATAAGTCAACACCTTCTCAATGATAATATAGTTTAACATGCTCCTGATGATTTAAAAAAAAAAATCCTAGTTCAAAAATATATTGCTGATATGCAGAAGTGCAGAAAGGCTCTACAAGACAAAAGCATATACGATCATATAAAAGTGGTTAACAAGCTGATGACAAAGTAATATTTTGTATAAGCAACATAAGTTGTCATATAACTTTCATGTTAATAATCAACAACTACAACAGATGCATAAAAGTCAAATCAGTTGTTTATATAGTTCACACACTTAAGATAGTTAACATGGAGATCCTGACTCCAGAAGCAGACTTTAACTAAGGTTTGGAAGGTTTGCAAACTTTAACTAGTAACTTTTAACCTTTAATATTACCAAAATCAGGCCTTTGACCTCATTAAACTACAACATCAAAAACAAACTTTGCTTTATATCGTTATGAGTCAACTTTGGCCACTATTCAGACAATGTAGAGTTCACATTAGGGTCACTCTGTCATTAAAGATATAAGTTTGCATTGTATACCTAATGGGTTGAACAAATGATGTTCACTTAAACCTTAAATGATAACTCTTCATTATTAGTGTTTGTTTATCCAACTTGATAATGCTAGTAGACCAAAGGGAAACAAAGTGGATACTAACGATTTTGTGATATATGAAAATTAAAGTGAGAATTGAAAAAAAAAGTCAGTTTAGCTACATATGCTGAAATATAAGTATATAACTAAGAAGCCTAACATGCTACATATGCTAATAAAGTAAAGTCTTAAGACAAAATGTTTTACCTATATAGAAAAACAATTTCCTCGAGATCTTCACTATTGTTGTCGGGTCTTAGCACACTTGTTGATGCAGATTTTGTGTCCGATGCTTGTCGAATAGATTAGTTTTATTTTACGCTGAATTTGTAATAGTTAGTGAAACGGTCTATCGAACGTGTATAGACCCGCTCGTTTGAAGTGGTCAAACGAGAGGGTTATTCGGTTGACCGTGTGTGTTTGCAAGACAAGGGGTGTGACTATAAATAGAAAACCCTTGCCATTTGCAACACTTGGAAGTTTTAGGAGGTTTGAGACCTCACCGGGAGAGATCACCACTTGGTCTCTCCCCGGATGTGTACTCCTTTGGTATGGTTCGGTTAGCTTGTTAATCGGGCCGGCTTGTTATGTTATGTTACAAAATCAATACAAGCAAGTATTTCATCCGTCTCTAATCGTCCCGTCTATGAACATAATCATGATAATCACGGTTTCGGTCCCGAAACACGGTCCTACAATTGGTATCAGAGCCATGGTGCCCGATTTAGTAAATCTAACCGTTTACTAAGTCACATGTGCTCTAGATCTGTGATTTTAGTGATTTTTGTTCAAGAAGAAAAGTTGGGTGAAAATGAGAAAAACTCAGATCTGGACCCGAATATTCAGATCTGTGCGGAAACAAGTGTTCGGTTTTATGTTTTTCACCTATGTAATCAAGTTATCATCATCAAAAATCAAAAATACAATGTTTTTGTCAAATCTGCAAAATAAACAGTGCTGTGTTCTTGATGTTCTTGGCGGCTGCTTGAAGAAACTGGGGTTTCTTCATAATTCGAAGGATGACAATTTGATCGAAAGATGTTATTTTCCTCGAAGGATACTAAGCTTTTCGAAGGATCATCCTTCGGTTGATCAGATCTTTCGATTGATCAAATATCTTTCAAAATTTATGATCTTTCGTAAGTTGATCTTTCGAAAAGGCCTTCCATCTTTCGAGGTTAAGAAACATCATCGAAGGATGTTGATTGTTGCTGGGTATCGAAAATGAAAAGAGATCAGAATCGTCGGCTGAAAGTCTGCATTTGATTTCGATTTGAGATCTGTTCGGATCTTCTTACATCAGCTTCGTTTTCCTCAGAATTTCTTAAATCCGCTGAGATCTGCTCCGCTCCTCTTGTTTGACCAGGTCTGGTAGATGTCGGCTGAACTTGGAAGAGGGCAGTGGATGTTGGTGTGTATCGATGAGGTTGAAGGAGCATTTAAAAAAAAAAAAGAAACTTTGTATAAGAAACATAGATGATGTCGGCTGCTAATTTTTTTTTTGGGGGATTCTGATTTTGAGTATGTGTATCGAAGAAGAAGAGTTGAAAGTCTGATGTTGGCTGATGTTAATGTCTGCGTACAAGGTGGATGTCGACACCTTATTTGTTTGGCAGATAGGGTTTCTGTTGGGCCCACCTTGAGTGAGTTTAATGGATGAAGATGGGCCTGGTATAAATGCTGGAAGATGATGTTTTAGTGGCTGGTGTTTTCCTTTGTGGGATTTTGGGCCCATTTTTGCAAGATAAGAGTGTGCATTAGTTTGGAATGATTGGAACGATCAAAAAGCCCACAAATGTTGGATCTAAGTAATTGATTGGATAAATTAATGTTGGGGCTTTGTTTTTATAACTTTCATTGATTGGGCCAACATCATGGTGTACAAGAATCTGTTGAGTACGAGGTCGGGTATTTGCGGAGTTGAGTTAAACGGTGCTTCTAAATTTCAACGTCGATTTTGAATGGGTTTCGGGAGCGCGCGGGATGATGCGGCATGATGAAAACAAGAGATGATGAAAACTTGATTTTTGAATGAAAAATGTGGGGTAGTCACGGTTACCGATGCAAATGTCAAAAATGGTGACGCGACTATTATGGGCCAAAAACAAAACGGTATGTTCACTTCCGCACGTCAATGTTTATGATTGTTATCGGTTATTCGTAAATGTTCGAAAGCATTTTGTTTATTGTCATATTCTCGCATTTGAAAACGAACGTATGAACCTGGAACGTCAATACCGGTCCTAACGAGTTCACAAAGTCTTTGGAGGGATACAAGTCGGATCCTACGGGGTACTAGGCGAAATTTCCTTATCAACTAGAATATGCAACGAAGAAATCTTTTTGTTTATTGTCATATTCTCGCATTTGGTAACGAATGAATGAACCTAGAATGTCAATACCGGTCCTAACGAGTTCACAGAGTCTTTGGAGGGATACAAGTCGGATCCTACGGGGTACCAGGGGACGTTCTTATTCAACTAGAATATGCAAAGAAGAAAGTCGTTTTCGTGATTTTTCGAAACCGAGAACATTCAGTAAAGTTGACGACAGTTCCGCTCAGTGGAGGGAATTGGTGAACATTTGACGACAGTTTCTTTGAAGTGGAGAGAATCTGTTAAGGTTTAGAGATCTTACCAAAGAAATAGGGGGAATAAAAATTTTCATATGTTGAATTTCTTCGGTAAATTTCTAAACGCAATCACAGGTGGTAGAGTTTGTGATTTTCTGGTGATACAAACGGTTCGGCGTGGAATGTGTTGCACATACACATATTTGAGGATTTTAATTAATTCTCCAGCCAGCGTGAAGGGTTTTGCACGGAAAAATACAGGTTTCTAAAGTCTACAGTAGTTACAAAAGCGCTGTTCACTGAAGACCTGGGGAATCTTTCTGAAAACTGATAGTTCAAGACTGAAGACCTGCAGGATTCGGTTTTGGGTTTGATGTTTCTTTGGGATTTTACAGGGATCTGGGGGTAACTCAATTCGTTGAGTTTGCAAACGATGTACTTGGTCAAGCTGACTTCCTGAGTACTGATGCTGAAGATCCGTAGTGCATTACGTGGTCAACTTCACAAAGGCGAGACAATGAGATCTGGATGTAGTTCAACTAAGCATGCTGGTTGAGCTTGCAAGGGATACACTTGGTCTAGCTGACTTTCCTGAGTGTTGATGCTGAAGATTAAAGTGCATTACTTGGCCGATTCCACAAAGACGGTTTACAGAAGACAGTTCACCAGAAATCTCTATCAATGTAGTATGCTTGTATGAAATAGAGTTCTTATGACAAGATCAAGACTTGATGCAGTTCTTAAAGATTGGAACCCTTATCAAATGCCGGTTGGAGTATTGGAAGATCAGCGGAAGATCGGTCAATTGAGGAAATTGCACAACACCCAACACGGATACGCGTACTTTAAGGGGGAACTTTAAGGGGGAAATATTATACAAGGAGCATCAAGATACTACTTACCTGGATCATCGGTCAAGGGGGAATTTGTTAACACAGAGAAGATGAATACTTGACTGAAGATCGATTGCAGTTGCATTTTCAGCATTCGACAGCAACGGACAAGGGGGAATTTGTTGATGCAGATTTTGTGTCCGATGCTTGTCGAATAGATTAGTTTTATTTTACGCTGAATTTGTAATAGTTAGTGAAACGGTCTATCGAACGTGTATAGACCCACTCGTTTGAAGTGGTCAAACGAGAGGGTTATTCGGTTGACCGTGTGTGTTTGCAAGACAAGGGGTGTGACTATAAATAGAAAACCCTTGCCATTTGCAACACTTGGAAGTTTTAGGAGGTTTGAGACCTCACCGGGAGAGATCACCACTTGGTCTCTCCCCGGATGTGTACTCCTTTGGTATGGTTCGGTTAGCTTGTTAATCGGGCCGGCTTGTTATGTTATGTTACAAAATCAATACAAGCAAGTATTTCATCCGTCTCTAATCTTCCCGTCTATGAACATAATCATGATAATCACGGTTTCGGTCCCGAAACACGGTCCTACAACACTCATGGTGTAGCATTTGACTTTATCCGGCTGATGTTTATCAAAGGTTAGAAATTTTAACTCGTCAGACATGGATATGTTCTAGAAACTTCAAATCCTTCTAAATGACTATCATCACATATCTTGTGTAAATCAATCATAAACATGGATTGTTCAGCAGTCGTAAGCCTGCTTTCAGTGGCACAGAAAGCACTGTTATTTGTCATTTATGGTGTCATTTATGGTGGTCAACCGTATATTAGTAAAAAAAAAGGAAAAGGATAAAAAAAAGAACCTCCAACCTATCACTTAAGTCCACTTTCGTGGCATGGGAAACGAAACTTCCAATGTAGGCAAGAAAAACTATTAATGATACCTGCATTTTGAATAACAATGTCGTTGGTGACTTATAAATAATTAATCCTGATACAATTTTTGATTTCGCGGCCGTGTTCTGTTCATTAGGCTTAATTGGAGTCTATTTGCAATGTTATGGTGTTTATATAGAACACCACATTACAATCAAGTCCCTAAAATATCACCTAATTATATTGTCTAATATGCAATGTGAAACAAATACAAGTAGAAATAGGTACCAAACAGAAATAACCTGCTTTATATATTGGCTTTTGCCTGAATAATTAAGTTCTGTAATGATATGAACATTCCCTGAGATAAAATATATCAAAAAGTAGTAAAAAAATTGATATATGTAATAAACAATCTCTAAATCCATATGACCAAAAAACAATAAACAATAACAGTCCTTATACCCTGATCATTAATCTTTGCATCATCAGGAATAAATGTGTCACTTCCTGCAAAACATGTCTAGTCACAACATCGGCTAAATGTTCTACCCTTAAGCAGATGCAACAAGCACTCAAGAATATGTGACACCATGTCCCTTGTGATAGCTCTCTCCATGTATTGTAAAGGATTTAGTAAACAGATAAAGGAAACCAGAAAGTGTACATTAAGAGAATATGTGTGCATCAAAGTTGTAGGACCGTGTTTCGTGACCGAAACCGTGATTCGTGTGAGATCGGTTCAAGACGGGAGAGATTAGAGATAAACAAACAACTTCTTTGTATTAATCCGGTAGTATAACATTACAAATCGGCCCGATTACATGATAACCGAACTAATACCAAAGGAGTATACATTCAGGGAGAGACCAAGTGGTGATCTCTCCCCCACACAATGAAGCTCACAGGGAACTCTCAAATGAGCTCCCCTTCTCTCTATTTGCAAATGAGACAAAGGGTTGGTATTTATACCCACACCCATTTGTCTAGCAAACACACATGGTCAAACAAATAACCCTCTCGTTTGACCACTTCAAACGAGCGGGTCAATACACATTCGTTTAACCGTTTCACTAACTATTACAAATTCAGCGTAAAATAATAACTAATCTATTCGACAAGCATCGGACACAAAATCTGCATCAACAAATTCCCCCTTGTCCGTTGCTGTCGAATGCCGAAAATGCAACTGCAATCGATCTTCAGTCAAGTATTCATCTTCTCTGTGTTAACAAATTCCCCCTTGACCGATGATCCAGGTAAGTAGTATCTTGACGCTTCTGGTATAATAGTTCCCCCTCAAAGTATGCGTATCCGTGTTGGGTGTTGTGCAATTTCCTCAAAAGGCTCAATTGACCGATCTTCCGCTGATCTTCCAATACTCCAACCGGAATTTGATAAGGGTTCCATTCTTTAAAAACTGCATCAAGTCTTGATCTTCAAGCATACTACATTGGTAGAGGTTTCTGGTGAACTGTCTTCTGTAAACCGTCTTTGTGGAATCGACCAAGTAATGCACTTTAATCTTCAGCATCAACACTCAGGAAAGTCAGCTAGACCAAGTGTATCCCTTGCAAGCTCAACCAGCATGCTTAGTTGAACTACATCCAGATCTCATTGTCTCGCCTTTGTGAAGTTGACCACGTAATGCACTACGGATCTTCAGCATCAGTACTCAGGAAGTCAGCTTGACCAAGTACATCGTTTGCAAACTCAACGAATTGAGTTACCCCCAGATCCCTGTAAAATCCCAAAGAAACATCAAACCCAAAACCGAATCCTGCAGGTCTTCAGCCTTGAACTATCAGCTTTCATAAAGATTCCCCCAGGTCTTCAGTAAACAGCGCTTTGAAACAACTGTCGACTTTAGATACCTGTATGTTTCCGTGCAAAACCCTTCACGCTGGCTGGAGAATTAATTAAAATCCTCAAATATGTGTATGTGCAAAACATTCCACGCCGAACCGTTAGTATCACCAGAAAATCACAAACTCTACCACCTGTGATTGCGTTTAGAAATTTACCGAAGAAATTCAACATTTGAAAAATTTTTATCCCCCCATTTCTTTGGTAAAATCTCTAAACCTTAACAGATTCTCTCCACTTCAAAGAAACTGTCGTCAAATGTTCACCAATTCCCTCCACTGAGCGGAACTGTCGTCAATCTTCATTGAATGTTCTCGGTTCCGAAAAATCACGAAAACGACTTTCTTCTTTGCATATTCTAGTTGAATAAGAACGTCCCCTAATACCCCGTAGGATCCGACTTGTATCCCTCCAAAGACTTTGTGAACTCGTTAGGACCGGTATTGACATTCTAGGTTCATTCATTCGTTACCAAATGCGAGAATATGACAATAAACAAAAAGATTTCTTCGTTGCATATTCTAGTTGATAAAGAAATTTCGCCTAGTACCCCGTAGGATCCGACTTGTATCCCTCCAAAGACTTTGTGAACTCGTTAGGACCGGTATTGACGTTCCAGGTTCATACGTTCGTTTTCAAATGCGAGAATATGACAATAAACAAAATGCTTTCGAACATTTACGAATAACCGATAACAATCATAAACATTGACGTGCGGAAGTGAACATACCGTTTTGTTTTTGGCCCATAGTAGTCAAGTCACCAAAATTTGACGTTTGCATCGGTAACCGTGACTACCCCACATTTTTCAAAATAAATCATCATCTTTTGTTTTCATCATGCTGCATCATTCTGCGTGCTCCCGAACCCCGTGCAAATTTGACCTTGATATTTAGATGCGCGATTCAAAACAACTCCGCGAATACCCGACCCCACTTTGCAAACCATGTAAAATCCTTGGCCCAAATAATACATCCTTTAGCAATAAACCATCTGTTTATACTTGGATGTCCAGTCCAATATAGAAGCCCAAATCAATGAAACTTATGTGATTCTACATGACCCAAACCACGAAACTTATGTGAGCCCAAATAAAAGTCAAACATATCGGGCCCTTTTTTTTTTTTTTTTTTACATTTGAGACATGTCTTGCAACACACAATAACCAACCCACTTTCAAATCTATCTCCTCTCTTTGTCTGCGATGAAAAAGCTTTGTCAATCTTCCGTAACCTGCTTGTTCAGCCACCAACTTCATCTTTGCAAGTGGGCCCAAACAACAAAAATTTTGATCTTTACCTAATACCCATGAATAACTTATTTGATGTTTCATGAAGATGAGGCCCAAACCCAAAATCAATTAGTTAAAGTCTGGCCCAACATGTCTTGGAATTTCGTGGCCCAACTCATTTTATGGTATCTAATAAAAGTCAACAATTTCAAACCTAAATAGACTAAAAACAGCAGACATCTCCCATGTGCTTTCACCTACTTCACTTTGTTTCTTTCTTCCTTTATCTCTTCGATACCCAGCAACAGTAACCCCAATTAAAAAAAATAATCAGCAGTAGTCATCCTCTTGAATCCGACATCAACTGGTATCTTCTTTTATCAGCAACAAGATCCTCTCTCTACCTCTTTCTCGATTAACATACTCAAAAACAGAAATTTCTTTTTTTTTTATTTCTGCGATACCAACACCAAACATCCAGCAACAATCGGACATCATCATCTTCTAAATTTTCATTTAAACAACTTCAATGAAACACCAGAGACGACGAAACATGAAGTATAAGGTGCTGCGACGAAACAGATGGGTGATGTGTGATCGACGAAACAGGATTTTAAGTGTGAGAGACGAAACTGATTTGGAGGACGACGAAAGTGGAGGTGGTGTTTCGTCATGGGGTCAGTTTCGTCGGGAGTGGGTATGAAGAAACCCTAGTTTCTTTAAGCAGCCGCCAAGAACATCAATAACAAAGTGTACTGTTACTTCCCAGATTTGTATAAAAACATTTTGTATACAATTTTTGATGATGATAACTTGAATATTTAGGTGAAAAACATAAAACCCAACACTCGTTTCAGCACAGATCTGAATATTCGGGTCCAGATCTGAGTTTTTCTCATTTTCACCCAACTTTTTTTACATCTTGAACAAAACCACAAAAATCACAGATCTAGAGCACATGTGATTTAGTAAACTGTTAGATTCACTAAATCAGGCACCATGGCTCTGATACCAATTGTAGGACCGTGTTTCGTGACCGAAACCGTGATTCGTGTGAGATCGGTTCAAGACGGGAGAGATTAGAGATAAACAAACAACTTCTTTGTATTAATCCGGTAGTATAACATTACAAATCGGCCCGATTACATGATAACCGAACTAATACCAAAGGAGTATACATTCAGGGAGAGACCAAGTGGTGATCTCTCCCCCACACAATGAAGCTCACAGGGAACTCTCAAATGAGCTCCCCTTCTCTCTATTTGCAAATGAGACAAAGGGTTGGTATTTATACCCACACCCATTTGTCTAGCAAACACACATGGTCAAACAAATAACCCTCTCGTTTGACCACTTCAAACGAGCGGGTCAATACACATTCGTTTAACCGTTTCACTAACTATTACAAATTCAGCGTAAAATAATAA
The DNA here is from genome assembly GCA_030545235.1 of Helianthus tuberosus. NCBI lineage: Eukaryota > Viridiplantae > Streptophyta > Magnoliopsida > Asterales > Asteraceae > Helianthus > Helianthus tuberosus. The sequence continues at coordinate 57,933,230 of CM060364.1, forward strand.
CTAATCTATTCGACAAGCATCGAACACAAAATCTGCATCAACAAAAGTAACCAGCTTAAAGCAAACTCATATAGACATTTACAACACATTATGAGAATTGATTTTTGAACAACTTTTTTAACATATAGAAAAGAAAACAAAAACTATGATTAAAGAATTAAAAAACAATTTATGAAAAAGTAACAATGAAATTTTTGACTTAGGTTTGGAGGGGTGCGCCATGCCAAGGCAGTAGTGCAACACCATGGCAACACTCAAAGACCCCAATAGCAAACTATTGTGAAGGGCCTTTCCCCATAAAAAATTAGATTAATATCGAGTGGGCCAATGGCCCACATATCAGATATTAAACCGATAAGAACAGATACTACACTTGATCTTAGCCAAAAGGCCGAGAAAGGTATGCTTTTTATCGTTTTGGGCCTCTGTTTATATGGGCAGACCCTTCATTATTGTATTCTTCATTCAGCAGATGTGGGATGCCTAAATCATGATAATACTAGCCTCTTAAGATCATAAAGGGTGCATTACTTAACTGACACTAAGTCAACCCTCCAGATCCTCACTCTTAACATTGTTGTTTCAGAGTAAAATAGCTCAAAGTTGCTAACTCACAATATCATCAATAAACAGAATTCCCTCCCTAAAGCTAATAACTATTCTGGCTATGTAGTGTTGGAAGAGTTGGAGAAAGTCTAAGCTTCTTGTAGACTATTTTCTGAATTAAAGGGTCTGTTCTGTAACTTCTACATAAGTCTTGTTCTTATTTAGAACACTTAATAATGTGCAGGGGTATAAGTGTCATTTGTGTAATAAGTTTGTTAGAACAGGTGTTAGAGCAGTGGTTAGCGGTTAATTAGCTGCTGCTAATTGTTAGTATAAATAGAGAGATTGGGCATTAGGGTTAGGTGAGCACAATCAATTGAGAGTCTGTATTCTTTTCTTGTTCAATTCGTGAGTTTAATAAAAGTTCTGAGTGAATCATTGGGTTGAATTCTGGTTTAATCTTCAACAATTGGTATCAGAGCCTGGTTGGCTCAAGAATTAACCGGAATTTGATCGGAGAGTTTGATTATTCACGATGGGGTCAACAACGAAGTTCATTCTTGATAAGTTTGACGGGAAGAATGATTTTAGTCTGTGGAGAATGAAGATGAAGGCTCTGTTAGTTCATAATGGAGTAGTAGATGCCTTAAAAGGGGAAGACAAACTTCCGGAGGGTCTCACAGATAAAGAAAAGAAGGAAATTATGGAGAAGGCTCATAGTGAAATTGTGTTGAGTCTCGGTGATAGAGTACTCAGGGAGGTTTCAAAGGAGACTACGGCTGCCGGAATCTGGACCAAACTAGAAAGTCTGTATATGACCAAGTCTTTGGCTAACAGATTATATCTAAAGAAAAGGCTGTACACATTCAATTTGACTTCTGGTAAGTCACTGGAAGATCATACTGATGAGTTTAATAAACTCATTATTGATTTAGAGAATATTGAAGTAGCTATTGATGATGAAGATCAAGCAATCATATTCTTGACTTCATTACCAAGTTCTTATGAACATTTTGTGGATACTCTCATGTATGGGAGAGATTCACTCTCAATGGAAGATGTATTAGCTGCTTTGAACTCTAAAGAATTGAAGAAAAAATCTTATGAACAAGAAGATGGTGGTGAGGGCCTGGTTGTGAGGGGAAGATCTGAACAGAGGTCATTTAAATCAAGAGGGCAAAACAATAGATCCAAGTTAAAGTTCAAAAGAAAGTGTTTCATATGTAATTCTGAGAAACACTTGAAGAGAGAATGCCCAGATAGAAACAAGAAACAAAAGAAATATGATCAGTCTGCAAGTTCTTCAAAGAATCAAGGCCATCAGTCTTCTGAAGAATCTTTAGATGGATATGAAAGTGCAGATGTATTAGTGGTCACTGATCATGGTTCCAAAGATGATTGGATCATGGATTCTGGAGGATCATATCATATGACTCCAAACAGGAGTTTGTTCAAAGAATTCAAAGCAAAAAATCTTGGATCAGTGAAGCTGGGAGATGACAGGACCTGTATGATAGAAGGTCATGGCACAGTTGTTCTTAAACTTGCCAATGGCACTGAAATAGAGTTGCCTAATGTCAGGTATATTCCTAATTTGACCAAGAATTTAATTTCTTTGGGAACTTTTGAAAGTGATGGATATATAGTTAGTCTCAAGAATGGGAAGGCCAGGGTTATAAAAGGGTCAATGGTGGTTTTGACTAGTACAAGAAGGGCCAATAACATCTATGTATTAGATGGTTATGCTTTGTGTGGAGAAGTGGCAGTGGCAGAAAAGAAAGAAAATACTGCTATGTTATGGCATAAAAGATTAGGCCATATGAGTAGTCAAGGTATGAAGGAATTGATAAAACAAGGTGTGATAAAAGACTTAGTGAACTGTGAGTATGGGCTGTGTGAAAACTGTATAATGGGAAAAACACATAAGGTTAAGTTCTCAAAAGGGATTCATAGATCAAAAGGAGTGCTGGATTATGTGCATGCAGATTTATGGGGGCCAGCAAGAACTATGTCTTTAGGTGGAGCTTTGTATTTCTTATCTTTGATTGATGACTACTCAAGAAGGGTGTGGGTATATCCCTTAAAACACAAGCATGAAGCATTTGAGAAATTCAAAGAATGGAAGGTGCTGGTAGAAAAACAATCTGAAAGAAAAATCAAGAAGTTAAGAACTGATAATGGTTTGGAATTCTGCAGTAATGAGTTTCACAGTTTTTGCAGAAATAATGGCATTGCTAGACATCTAACAATACCAGGAACCCCTCAACAGAATGGTCTTGTTGAAAGGATGAACAGGACTATACTTGAAAGAGTAAGGTGTATGTTGCATCAATCTGGGCTACCTAAAAGTTTTTGGGTAGAAGCTTTAAAGACTGCTGCACATGTTATAAATAGGACACCATCTTCAGCCATTGAAATGATGGTTCCTATGGAGAAATGGTCTGGACTACCTGTAACAGACTATGAAGACTTGAAGGTATTTGGTTCTTTAGCTTATTCATATGTAAACAATGGTAAGCTAGAAAATAGGGCTCAAAAGTGTGTTTTAATTGGATACACTGATGGGGTAAAAGGGTACAGATTGTGGAGGCTAGAAGAAGGCAGTCCCAGGGTTATAAATAGCAGAAATGTGAAGGTTATAGAAGAAGTTTTGTATAAGCATGTTATCACTGGCTCAAGTGGTGCTGATGATAAAGCAAAGGGAGTTCAGATTGAGGTGGAGTCAATGGAAAAAGAACAACCTGCAGATGAGTCAATACAGCCCAGTACAAGTTATGATCAGGCTGCAGAAACTACAAGTGATCAGTCATCAGACCATTGTATAGCCAGAGATAGACCAAGAAGGCAAGTATTGAGGCCTGTGAGGTTCAGAACACAGGAGGATATTTCTGCATATGTCTTTAGTGTTGCTGAACATGATAGCATTCATGAGCCAATAACTTATCATGATGCTATCAATTATGTGGAAAAGGATAAGTGGCAAAGGGCAATGAAGGAAGAAATGGAGTCTTTGTATAAAAATGAAACCTGGCAGCTGGTTGATAAGCCAAAGGATCATAAACTTGTGTCATGTAAGTGGATTTACAAGGTAAAAGAAGGGTTACCAGGAGAGTTGCCTAGATACAAGGCAAGATTGGTGGCTAAAGGGTTCACACAGAGGGCTGGTGTGGACTATAATGAAATCTTTTCTCCTGTGGTGAAGCATACTTCTATAAGGGTAATTTTGGCATTAACTGCATACAAGAACTTTGAGCTGGAGCAGTTGGATGTAAAAACAACTTTTCTTCATGGTAATCTTGAAGAAAAGATATACATGAAACAGCCTCAAGGTTTTGAAGTTGAAGGTCATGAAGAAAAGGTGTGTCTATTGCTGAGATCTTTGTATGGATTAAAGCAATCACCTAGGCAATGGTATCTTAGATTTGATGGTTATATTGTCTCTCATGGTTTCAATAGGAGCAGGTATGACAGTTGTGTGTATACTAGAGAGTATGAGCAGGGGAAGTTTGTGTATCTACTGTTATATGTAGATGATATGTTGGTTGCTTGTGAAAACCAACAGATTATAAAAGAAACAAAGGATCTTTTGAAACAGGAGTTTGACATGAAGGAGTTGGGACCAGCTAAGAAAATTCTGGGTATGGAGATTCTCAGAGATAGAGGTCAGGGGTTGCTGTATCTAAGTCAGAAGTCTTATATGAAAAAGGTTTTGAGCAGCTTTGGAATGGAACAAAGCAAACATGTTTCAACTCCATTGGCTCAACATTTTAAACTTTCAGCATTACACTCTCCTCAAACTGAAGATGAAAGAAAAGATATGGAGAGATATCCTTATGCTAATGCAGTTGGAAGCCTTATGTACCTCATGATTTGTACAAGGCCTGACCTTGGTTTTGCAGTTAGTATGGTCAGCAGGTATGTGTCAAATCCTGGGAAGCAGTCAAATGGGTCTTTAGGTATCTCAAAGGAACACAAGACAAAGGGTTGGTGTTTGGAAGAGATGGTTTTGCTGAACAGGTCTTGGGTTATTCAGACTCAGACTTTGCTAAAGATCTGGATAAAGGAAAGTCAATGACTGGATATGCTTTTAAAGTGTTTGGTTCTTTAGTTAGCTGGAAGGCTGCACTACAACATATAGTAACTTTGTCAACCACTGAAGCTGAGTATGTTGCTTTAACTGAAGCAGTGAAAGAAGCCTTATGGCTTAAAGGGTTTGTCAGTGATTTGGGCTTAACAGTTGATAGAGCAGTGGTTTTATGTGATAGTCAAAGTGCAGTGCAGCTGACTAAGAATCAAGTGTATCATGAAAGAACCAAGCATATTAATGTGAAGCTGCATTTTATAAGAGATGTAGTGAAATCAAAGGAGGTGATGATTAAAGAGGTGGATACCTTAGAGAATGCTGCTGATATTTTCACTAAGGTATTACCTGGTCCAAAGTTTGAATACTGTTGTGAACTACTCAATGTTGGATAGACTTTATCCAAAGGTGGAGATTGTTGGAAGAGTTGGAGAAAGTCTAAGCTTCTTGTAGACTATTTTCTGAATTAAAGGGTCTGTTCTGTAACTTCTGCATAAGTCTTGTTCTTATTTAGAACACTTAATAATGTGCAGGGGTATAAGTGTCATTTGTGTAATAAGTTTGTTAGAACAGGTGTTAGAGCAGTGGTTAGCGGTTAATTAGCTGCTGCTAATTGTTAGTATAAATAGAGAGATTGGGCATTAGGGTTAGGTGAGCACAATCAATTGAGAGTCTGTATTCTTTTCTTGTTCAATTCGTGAGTTTAATAAAAGTTCTGAGTGAATCATTGGGTTGAATTCTGGTTTAATCTTCAACATGTAGAAATGATCCCTGTGAACTGTTCTTATCAAAATCATATATCCAAATTAGCCAATGGGTATACAAAGTACTAGCCAATTACCTCCAAAGTTTGTATTCACGTGCATTTACATCCAATGCCCGCCAAAAGCAATCATCATTAACACAAAGTTTTGACTGCAAGATGGAATCACATACTTGAAAAGTAAAGCAGGTACCTCAGTTGACCAATGACCAATCTGTATTAATGGCAATAGTAAGTACAGAATCCACATGCTCTACATGCATATAAGAATACAAAAAAGTATGATAATACCATTTTGTTGTCAGAAATTGGCTGCAAATTAGATTTAATACTGTAAGAGGACAAGCAAAAGTATCTTTTTACCCTAATCAGTTGGTTGAAACTCTGCAGTATGTTCGTATAAAAGTCGTAACAAGCTGATAACTGATTAAAAGGTCATAATGTGTATAAGCAACAAAACGCACCTGCGTATACATCAAGGAAACTAACATGGAAGATAGTATTGCAGCTTCTGTATATTCGTAACATCCTAAAAAGATTTAAGTGTATCCTGTAAAAGCATAAAGAAGTCAAGAATTCTGCAGATAAAACGAAGAATTACATGTGAATTTATCAAACAAAAAGAAGCACTTTCGTGGATATGAAATAAAGCAGAGACCAAAGAATAAAAATCATCCCTAACTTTAATATGTTCTCCTTTGGTGCTGAATCAGGACTTTCTGCCCTTATGGATACAGCGTTACCTATAACAGTAAAACTGATTCAAGCTTCACAACCACCCTTGACGAAAATATTTTACGCTTCACAAATTAATCTATCAAATGTGGGACAGGTTCAGCTGTTAAGAAGTCAATGGCATGTATGTTAAAAGATGTGGTTTAATCCGAGTCTACGTAAAAGATCCCTTGTACGTACAGTTCAGTGTAATAGAATTATGGGCAATACAGATCAGCTTATTTAAGAAGACAACTCAAAAACCAAAGTGCTGCCTTAACTATCTATTTACCAACTCCACAATATATAGATAAAAAAGAGAAGGCAAAATAGATGATAACAAAATAAGTAAAATTTGACTGCAGATTGGAGGGGTGCGCCAGGCCAAGGCAGTAGTGCAACACCAAGGCGACTCTCAAAGACCCCCAATAGCAAGCTGTTGTGATAGGCCTTTCCCCATAAAAAATAAGATTAATATCGAGTGGGCCGATGGCCCACGCATCAGATATTAAACTGATAAGAACAGATACTACACTTGATCTTAGCCAAAAGGCCGAGAAAGGTACGCTTTCTACCTTCTTGGGCCGCTGTTTATAAAGGCTGTCCCTTCATGTTTGTGTTCTTCACTCAGCCAATATGGGATTTGTGATAGACTTAATTTCCCTGTGGTTTTCATCTCTCAGAATTTAGTACCTTTAAAGATCACAAAGTGTTCAACAATTGATGGATACTTAATTAATCAACACTCTTTATAAATGCACCTTAATAAGTTTTCAAACATAATATCGTGTTATTGTTGATACAGTCCATGTGATATCATTGGCTCATTAAAGATATCGCAATACATAAAGAAGTCATGGTAGGTATGATAAGAAAATGAAAAACAAGTTTATAATGTTGGCCATTCAAGGAAATGTGTCAAACCAACAATAAAACTACGGAGGGGTGGGAACATGGCAAAATGATGTGATAACTTACATAGAAGATTCCTTCTTTTGATGTTTAACCAATCATACATTCCAGTCACCCCGGATAAGCTATACTTTCAGTACAAGATTCGTTAACACACTTACACAAATAACAAGTAAACTTAAACCAAGTTTTGGAGGGGTGCGCCAGGCCAAGGCAGTAGTGCAACACCAAGGCGAGACTCAAAGGCCCCAATAGCAAGCTATTGTGATGGGCCTTTCCCCATAAAAAATAAGATTAATATCAAGTGAGCCGATGGCCCACATATCAGATATTAAACTGATAAGAACAGATACTACACTTGATCTTAGCCAAAAGGCCGAGAAAGGTATGCTTATTCTTTTCTTGGGCTGCTGTTTATGTATGCTGTCTCTTCATATATGTATTCTTCACTCAGCCAATGTGGGACAATGAGTTACTTTTGCCCTTTGTAGATGCTGATTATTTTCTCATAAAACTAGCCTTCCAAGTATTCATCAAATGATGGATCAACACTTTCTATCAGGGCACCCTAACAAAGTTTCAAACATAGTATTATGTTTAAGTGGGATGCATACACAAACTACACCTGCTAAGTGAGCTTAATATTATGCTAGGAAAACCGAATTAGTTTTTGTGCTTTGATGTTCTAAGAGCCTTTATCTACCTGACTAATTCCAGTTATGTTTAGCTTAAACTGATAACCTCTATTAGTGAGTCATCCCAATCATGATTCTAACTCATATCCATTGATCACATACTCAAGGAAATCAAAACATCGAAAGAAACAGAATGTGGTTGATAGTGTCTTCTAAGTGCTAGAGAAAATTGAACATGATAAAAAAAAACTTAACATACCTACTTGATTTGTCAAAACAGCTTGTGGAAGGTGTGTTCCAATGACGACACCTGCATATTAAGCAGCGATATAATCGGTGTCAGTTACTTGATAATTATGTTTTTAAGTTCCAATTTTGACTAGATTAAAACAATTTGTAACAGGAATCAATAGTATCTCCTCCAAAAATTCTGGCAATTCTTCACATATTTGCCTCGGTTCATCCAGCTGCCCTTTATTGTAAAGGGCTCAAACTATCTCCACACTTGGTGTGTAGATAGTCAACCCAAAAAGGTGTTTTTTGTCCTATATGCATACTCTGCAGTGTCAAACTGTGGCCAAAGCGCGGCGTTTTAGTCTGATCAACCAGACAAAGACTGACGGGTGTCTGACGGGTCTGTTGACCGGACCAAAACGCCGAGCTTTGGCCGCGTCAACCAGACAAAAGACTGACACCCGGGCTGGTTGACAGGACCAAAACGCGGCCAAAACGCGTAAAATGTTTTGGTCCACGCGGCCAAAGCGCGGCCAATGGCCCACATATCAGATATTAAACCGATAAGAACAGATACTACACTTGATCTTAGCCAAAAGGCCGAGAAAGGTATGCTTTTTATCGTTTTGGGCCTCTGTTTATATGGGCAGACCCTTCATTATTGTATTCTTCATTCAGCAGATGTGGGATGCCTAAATCATGATAATACTAGCCTCTTAAGATCATAAAGGGTGCATTACTTAACTGACACTAAGTCAACCCTCCAGATCCTCACTCTTAACATTGTTGTTTCAGAGTAAAATAGCTCAAAGTTGCTAACTCACAATATCATCAATAAACAGAATTCCCTCCCTAAAGCTAATAACTATTCTGGCTATGTAGTGTTGGAAGAGTTGGAGAAAGTCTAAGCTTCTTGTAGACTATTTTCTGAATTAAAGGGTCTGTTCTGTAACTTCTACATAAGTCTTGTTCTTATTTAGAACACTTAATAATGTGCAGGGGTATAAGTGTCATTTGTGTAATAAGTTTGTTAGAACAGGTGTTAGAGCAGTGGTTAGCGGTTAATTAGCTGCTGCTAATTGTTAGTATAAATAGAGAGATTGGGCATTAGGGTTAGGTGAGCACAATCAATTGAGAGTCTGTATTCTTTTCTTGTTCAATTCGTGAGTTTAATAAAAGTTCTGAGTGAATCATTGGGTTGAATTCTGGTTTAATCTTCAACAATTGGTATCAGAGCCTGGTTGGCTCAAGAATTAACCGGAATTTGATCGGAGAGTTTGATTATTCACGATGGGGTCAACAACGAAGTTCATTCTTGATAAGTTTGACGGGAAGAATGATTTTAGTCTGTGGAGAATGAAGATGAAGGCTCTGTTAGTTCATAATGGAGTAGTAGATGCCTTAAAAGGGGAAGACAAACTTCCGGAGGGTCTCACAGATAAAGAAAAGAAGGAAATTATGGAGAAGGCTCATAGTGAAATTGTGTTGAGTCTCGGTGATAGAGTACTCAGGGAGGTTTCAAAGGAGACTACGGCTGCCGGAATCTGGACCAAACTAGAAAGTCTGTATATGACCAAGTCTTTGGCTAACAGATTATATCTAAAGAAAAGGCTGTACACATTCAATTTGACTTCTGGTAAGTCACTGGAAGATCATACTGATGAGTTTAATAAACTCATTATTGATTTAGAGAATATTGAAGTAGCTATTGATGATGAAGATCAAGCAATCATATTCTTGACTTCATTACCAAGTTCTTATGAACATTTTGTGGATACTCTCATGTATGGGAGAGATTCACTCTCAATGGAAGATGTATTAGCTGCTTTGAACTCTAAAGAATTGAAGAAAAAATCTTATGAACAAGAAGATGGTGGTGAGGGCCTGGTTGTGAGGGGAAGATCTGAACAGAGGTCATTTAAATCAAGAGGGCAAAACAATAGATCCAAGTTAAAGTTCAAAAGAAAGTGTTTCATATGTAATTCTGAGAAACACTTGAAGAGAGAATGCCCAGATAGAAACAAGAAACAAAAGAAATATGATCAGTCTGCAAGTTCTTCAAAGAATCAAGGCCATCAGTCTTCTGAAGAATCTTTAGATGGATATGAAAGTGCAGATGTATTAGTGGTCACTGATCATGGTTCCAAAGATGATTGGATCATGGATTCTGGAGGATCATATCATATGACTCCAAACAGGAGTTTGTTCAAAGAATTCAAAGCAAAAAATCTTGGATCAGTGAAGCTGGGAGATGACAGGACCTGTATGATAGAAGGTCATGGCACAGTTGTTCTTAAACTTGCCAATGGCACTGAAATAGAGTTGCCTAATGTCAGGTATATTCCTAATTTGACCAAGAATTTAATTTCTTTGGGAACTTTTGAAAGTGATGGATATATAGTTAGTCTCAAGAATGGGAAGGCCAGGGTTATAAAAGGGTCAATGGTGGTTTTGACTAGTACAAGAAGGGCCAATAACATCTATGTATTAGATGGTTATGCTTTGTGTGGAGAAGTGGCAGTGGCAGAAAAGAAAGAAAATACTGCTATGTTATGGCATAAAAGATTAGGCCATATGAGTAGTCAAGGTATGAAGGAATTGATAAAACAAGGTGTGATAAAAGACTTAGTGAACTGTGAGTATGGGCTGTGTGAAAACTGTATAATGGGAAAAACACATAAGGTTAAGTTCTCAAAAGGGATTCATAGATCAAAAGGAGTGCTGGATTATGTGCATGCAGATTTATGGGGGCCAGCAAGAACTATGTCTTTAGGTGGAGCTTTGTATTTCTTATCTTTGATTGATGACTACTCAAGAAGGGTGTGGGTATATCCCTTAAAACACAAGCATGAAGCATTTGAGAAATTCAAAGAATGGAAGGTGCTGGTAGAAAAACAATCTGAAAGAAAAATCAAGAAGTTAAGAACTGATAATGGTTTGGAATTCTGCAGTAATGAGTTTCACAGTTTTTGCAGAAATAATGGCATTGCTAGACATCTAACAATACCAGGAACCCCTCAACAGAATGGTCTTGTTGAAAGGATGAACAGGACTATACTTGAAAGAGTAAGGTGTATGTTGCATCAATCTGGGCTACCTAAAAGTTTTTGGGTAGAAGCTTTAAAGACTGCTGCACATGTTATAAATAGGACACCATCTTCAGCCATTGAAATGATGGTTCCTATGGAGAAATGGTCTGGACTACCTGTAACAGACTATGAAGACTTGAAGGTATTTGGTTCTTTAGCTTATTCATATGTAAACAATGGTAAGCTAGAAAATAGGGCTCAAAAGTGTGTTTTAATTGGATACACTGATGGGGTAAAAGGGTACAGATTGTGGAGGCTAGAAGAAGGCAGTCCCAGGGTTATAAATAGCAGAAATGTGAAGGTTATAGAAGAAGTTTTGTATAAGCATGTTATCACTGGCTCAAGTGGTGCTGATGATAAAGCAAAGGGAGTTCAGATTGAGGTGGAGTCAATGGAAAAAGAACAACCTGCAGATGAGTCAATACAGCCCAGTACAAGTTATGATCAGGCTGCAGAAACTACAAGTGATCAGTCATCAGACCATTGTATAGCCAGAGATAGACCAAGAAGGCAAGTATTGAGGCCTGTGAGGTTCAGAACACAGGAGGATATTTCTGCATATGTCTTTAGTGTTGCTGAACATGATAGCATTCATGAGCCAATAACTTATCATGATGCTATCAATTATGTGGAAAAGGATAAGTGGCAAAGGGCAATGAAGGAAGAAATGGAGTCTTTGTATAAAAATGAAACCTGGCAGCTGGTTGATAAGCCAAAGGATCATAAACTTGTGTCATGTAAGTGGATTTACAAGGTAAAAGAAGGGTTACCAGGAGAGTTGCCTAGATACAAGGCAAGATTGGTGGCTAAAGGGTTCACACAGAGGGCTGGTGTGGACTATAATGAAATCTTTTCTCCTGTGGTGAAGCATACTTCTATAAGGGTAATTTTGGCATTAACTGCATACAAGAACTTTGAGCTGGAGCAGTTGGATGTAAAAACAACTTTTCTTCATGGTAATCTTGAAGAAAAGATATACATGAAACAGCCTCAAGGTTTTGAAGTTGAAGGTCATGAAGAAAAGGTGTGTCTATTGCTGAGATCTTTGTATGGATTAAAGCAATCACCTAGGCAATGGTATCTTAGATTTGATGGTTATATTGTCTCTCATGGTTTCAATAGGAGCAGGTATGACAGTTGTGTGTATACTAGAGAGTATGAGCAGGGGAAGTTTGTGTATCTACTGTTATATGTAGATGATATGTTGGTTGCTTGTGAAAACCAACAGATTATAAAAGAAACAAAGGATCTTTTGAAACAGGAGTTTGACATGAAGGAGTTGGGACCAGCTAAGAAAATTCTGGGTATGGAGATTCTCAGAGATAGAGGTCAGGGGTTGCTGTATCTAAGTCAGAAGTCTTATATGAAAAAGGTTTTGAGCAGCTTTGGAATGGAACAAAGCAAACATGTTTCAACTCCATTGGCTCAACATTTTAAACTTTCAGCATTACACTCTCCTCAAACTGAAGATGAAAGAAAAGATATGGAGAGATATCCTTATGCTAATGCAGTTGGAAGCCTTATGTACCTCATGATTTGTACAAGGCCTGACCTTGGTTTTGCAGTTAGTATGGTCAGCAGGTATGTGTCAAATCCTGGGAAGCAGTCAAATGGGTCTTTAGGTATCTCAAAGGAACACAAGACAAAGGGTTGGTGTTTGGAAGAGATGGTTTTGCTGAACAGGTCTTGGGTTATTCAGACTCAGACTTTGCTAAAGATCTGGATAAAGGAAAGTCAATGACTGGATATGCTTTTAAAGTGTTTGGTTCTTTAGTTAGCTGGAAGGCTGCACTACAACATATAGTAACTTTGTCAACCACTGAAGCTGAGTATGTTGCTTTAACTGAAGCAGTGAAAGAAGCCTTATGGCTTAAAGGGTTTGTCAGTGATTTGGGCTTAACAGTTGATAGAGCAGTGGTTTTATGTGATAGTCAAAGTGCAGTGCAGCTGACTAAGAATCAAGTGTATCATGAAAGAACCAAGCATATTAATGTGAAGCTGCATTTTATAAGAGATGTAGTGAAATCAAAGGAGGTGATGATTAAAGAGGTGGATACCTTAGAGAATGCTGCTGATATTTTCACTAAGGTATTACCTGGTCCAAAGTTTGAATACTGTTGTGAACTACTCAATGTTGGATAGACTTTATCCAAAGGTGGAGATTGTTGGAAGAGTTGGAGAAAGTCTAAGCTTCTTGTAGACTATTTTCTGAATTAAAGGGTCTGTTCTGTAACTTCTGCATAAGTCTTGTTCTTATTTAGAACACTTAATAATGTGCAGGGGTATAAGTGTCATTTGTGTAATAAGTTTGTTAGAACAGGTGTTAGAGCAGTGGTTAGCGGTTAATTAGCTGCTGCTAATTGTTAGTATAAATAGAGAGATTGGGCATTAGGGTTAGGTGAGCACAATCAATTGAGAGTCTGTATTCTTTTCTTGTTCAATTCGTGAGTTTAATAAAAGTTCTGAGTGAATCATTGGGTTGAATTCTGGTTTAATCTTCAACATGTAGAAATGATCCCTGTGAACTGTTCTTATCAAAATCATATATCCAAATTAGCCAATGGGTATACAAAGTACTAGCCAATTACCTCCAAAGTTTGTATTCACGTGCATTTACATCCAATGCCCGCCAAAAGCAATCATCATTAACACAAAGTTTTGACTGCAAGATGGAATCACATACTTGAAAAGTAAAGCAGGTACCTCAGTTGACCAATGACCAATCTGTATTAATGGCAATAGTAAGTACAGAATCCACATGCTCTACATGCATATAAGAATACAAAAAAGTATGATAATACCATTTTGTTGTCAGAAATTGGCTGCAAATTAGATTTAATACTGTAAGAGGACAAGCAAAAGTATCTTTTTACCCTAATCAGTTGGTTGAAACTCTGCAGTATGTTCGTATAAAAGTCGTAACAAGCTGATAACTGATTAAAAGGTCATAATGTGTATAAGCAACAAAACGCACCTGCGTATACATCAAGGAAACTAACATGGAAGATAGTATTGCAGCTTCTGTATATTCGTAACATCCTAAAAAGATTTAAGTGTATCCTGTAAAAGCATAAAGAAGTCAAGAATTCTGCAGATAAAACGAAGAATTACATGTGAATTTATCAAACAAAAAGAAGCACTTTCGTGGATATGAAATAAAGCAGAGACCAAAGAATAAAAATCATCCCTAACTTTAATATGTTCTCCTTTGGTGCTGAATCAGGACTTTCTGCCCTTATGGATACAGCGTTACCTATAACAGTAAAACTGATTCAAGCTTCACAACCACCCTTGACGAAAATATTTTACGCTTCACAAATTAATCTATCAAATGTGGGACAGGTTCAGCTGTTAAGAAGTCAATGGCATGTATGTTAAAAGATGTGGTTTAATCCGAGTCTACGTAAAAGATCCCTTGTACGTACAGTTCAGTGTAATAGAATTATGGGCAATACAGATCAGCTTATTTAAGAAGACAACTCAAAAACCAAAGTGCTGCCTTAACTATCTATTTACCAACTCCACAATATATAGATAAAAAAGAGAAGGCAAAATAGATGATAACAAAATAAGTAAAATTTGACTGCAGATTGGAGGGGTGCGCCAGGCCAAGGCAGTAGTGCAACACCAAGGCGACTCTCAAAGACCCCCAATAGCAAGCTGTTGTGATAGGCCTTTCCCCATAAAAAATAAGATTAATATCGAGTGGGCCGATGGCCCACGCATCAGATATTAAACTGATAAGAACAGATACTACACTTGATCTTAGCCAAAAGGCCGAGAAAGGTACGCTTTCTACCTTCTTGGGCCGCTGTTTATAAAGGCTGTCCCTTCATGTTTGTGTTCTTCACTCAGCCAATATGGGATTTGTGATAGACTTAATTTCCCTGTGGTTTTCATCTCTCAGAATTTAGTACCTTTAAAGATCACAAAGTGTTCAACAATTGATGGATACTTAATTAATCAACACTCTTTATAAATGCACCTTAATAAGTTTTCAAACATAATATCGTGTTATTGTTGATACAGTCCATGTGATATCATTGGCTCATTAAAGATATCGCAATACATAAAGAAGTCATGGTAGGTATGATAAGAAAATGAAAAACAAGTTTATAATGTTGGCCATTCAAGGAAATGTGTCAAACCAACAATAAAACTACGGAGGGGTGGGAACATGGCAAAATGATGTGATAACTTACATAGAAGATTCCTTCTTTTGATGTTTAACCAATCATACATTCCAGTCACCCCGGATAAGCTATACTTTCAGTACAAGATTCGTTAACACACTTACACAAATAACAAGTAAACTTAAACCAAGTTTTGGAGGGGTGCGCCAGGCCAAGGCAGTAGTGCAACACCAAGGCGAGACTCAAAGGCCCCAATAGCAAGCTATTGTGATGGGCCTTTCCCCATAAAAAATAAGATTAATATCAAGTGAGCCGATGGCCCACATATCAGATATTAAACTGATAAGAACAGATACTACACTTGATCTTAGCCAAAAGGCCGAGAAAGGTATGCTTATTCTTTTCTTGGGCTGCTGTTTATGTATGCTGTCTCTTCATATATGTATTCTTCACTCAGCCAATGTGGGACAATGAGTTACTTTTGCCCTTTGTAGATGCTGATTATTTTCTCATAAAACTAGCCTTCCAAGTATTCATCAAATGATGGATCAACACTTTCTATCAGGGCACCCTAACAAAGTTTCAAACATAGTATTATGTTTAAGTGGGATGCATACACAAACTACACCTGCTAAGTGAGCTTAATATTATGCTAGGAAAACCGAATTAGTTTTTGTGCTTTGATGTTCTAAGAGCCTTTATCTACCTGACTAATTCCAGTTATGTTTAGCTTAAACTGATAACCTCTATTAGTGAGTCATCCCAATCATGATTCTAACTCATATCCATTGATCACATACTCAAGGAAATCAAAACATCGAAAGAAACAGAATGTGGTTGATAGTGTCTTCTAAGTGCTAGAGAAAATTGAACATGATAAAAAAAAACTTAACATACCTACTTGATTTGTCAAAACAGCTTGTGGAAGGTGTGTTCCAATGACGACACCTGCATATTAAGCAGCGATATAATCGGTGTCAGTTACTTGATAATTATGTTTTTAAGTTCCAATTTTGACTAGATTAAAACAATTTGTAACAGGAATCAATAGTATCTCCTCCAAAAATTCTGGCAATTCTTCACATATTTGCCTCGGTTCATCCAGCTGCCCTTTATTGTAAAGGGCTCAAACTATCTCCACACTTGGTGTGTAGATAGTCAACCCAAAAAGGTGTTTTTTGTCCTATATGCATACTCTGCAGTGTCAAACTGTGGCCAAAGCGCGGCGTTTTAGTCTGATCAACCAGACAAAGACTGACGGGTGTCTGACGGGTCTGTTGACCGGACCAAAACGCCGAGCTTTGGCCGCGTCAACCAGACAAAAGACTGACACCCGGGCTGGTTGACAGGACCAAAACGCGGCCAAAGCTCGGTGTTTTGGTCCAGTCAACAAACCCGTCAGACACCCGTCAGTCTTTGTCTGGCTGACCGGACCAAAACGCCGCGCTTTGGCTACAGCTCGACACTGCAGGGTGTGCATATAGAACAAAAACACCTTTTTGGTGTGCCAATAGGCAAATGAGTGTGCAAATAGGTACACCCATTGTAAAGAAGTAAAATGGGTGGTTACGGAAGCCACTAATCATATCCCTAACCTCATCACAGAAACCATCTTTCACAGTTGTCTCGTCACGTTTGACTTTACTTCTGAAAAAATATTAAACTAGTGTTTTTGTTACTGTTTGAATTACAGGAAGTTTATTTTTTCAATTTTCCTAATTTAGTTTTGATGTAGAATGATCTACTTGCTCAACTCAGTGAAGAATACGATGGGCATGTTCTACGTCTTCAAGCGTTGTTAAGGTAATTCTTCATTTCATAATATATCCTTTAGTATTTTTCCCATTTTACTTCCAATTATTTATGTTTTAATTTAATGAGTGACAGTAAGACGCAAGAGGAACAATCAAGCAACTAAAAATGCCAATCATTTCTTGGCACTTATTCATTACCTTTCAGTAGTCCGCAGTAAACAATGTATGCTAGCTTACGAGTAAGTTACTTGTCGAGTTTTTTTTTATTTTTATATCATAACTTCCATCACGAGTGGAATCTTTGTTTATGTTTTTTTTTTTATTATATACTAACCCTTTATAATAGAGGTATAATAGAGCAAAGTGTATTCAAAATTTGAGATGGGCCATCAAACTTGATATCCATGCAACTAAAGAGAAACTTATAAGCTTAGAGAATGAATATTTTGGAAACGTGGCAACTCAGGTATTTCTCTAGACATTCCATATTTACATATTTTCATTTTGTTTTTGTTACTAGCTTATATATATTATTAACCCCATTAAGATCTAATCGTCGGTGAAATCGATATCCACCGTTAGATCTTGCTGAGATGAAATCTGAGCCGTTTAAACTCATAAAAAAAACCGCTGTGGTGGCGGTTATTTGCGGTTTTCTCTGCTGGTGGTTTGCTCCACCTTTTTTCTGCCCATGATCTCCACCGGAAGTTTTTAGAATTCAGTTACCGTAATTTGAGTGCAGTTTATCAAAACCACCCCAGGGATGCTAACCAACTCCTCTGCGAACTCCTATAATTGTATAATTGGAGAATATCACACGGATCTCCCGTTTGTTCTCAACCTCAACTGCACTATTGTTCCAGAGATCCATAGAACTCGATTGTCCATATAAATGAATACCGGTTCGCCAGACAACCAGTTTCAAGCATACCTAACACAAGTTCGAGATATGTATGAACCACAAAAGTAACAAACTTCTACATAAACACGTCTAAAAAGTGATCCGCAAAATAAATTAAATACCCCTATAGAAACACAAATGCAATCTCCCAGACATTTTTCGATCTTCCTAGTTATGATCATAAACAGAAATGCAATATTCCCGTTACCAAAGTAAACATCGCCATTTGACTTTATCTCCTTTGTCATTCTGAAACAACGAGGAATACACAACAAACACCATCAGATTCTCTAATAAAATTTGAGTGCACTCATGCATGATACACCTTGCTTTCTTTATTGAAGAACATCTTACAAATTACTTTAAACACTATTTCAATATTTACAACTCACATACCATTTTCGTCAGGTGGTTTAAATGTGTCAACTCAATATCAGGTCATAAGATGGAAAAATACCATATAACATATATTCAAGTTTATACTAAAAAACAAGTTGACATGAGTTTTCTAAGCATACAATTTACTAGTTTCTGAAACCTCGAAAATCATGCTTCTTAGTCTCCTTATATTCTAGTGCAGCATGACACCGTGTACGTAATAGAAATTCCATAGATGGCATCTCTAAACAAAATTGTTATGTTACAAAATTGTATTGTCCTTTGACATAACCTTGTTCTCATGCTTTTATTTATTATAACTAGGTGTTGTCATTGTTTCCCCTAAAGTTGTTAAGATCTATATCTATCATGATACATTATCTTATCTTCAAAATATATTGTTTGACTGCAAAAGTAAAAAATGGGATTCAAGTTCAGGAACCAAGTAGCCCTGGTGCAAGGCCATTTAGAAGCACAATTGATCATTATATTTACTTTCACCTCTAACTTAAATATACAACTAACTGATTATCATATTTTTGTTGAAGCTTATAAGTTGCTAACATCACAACATCTTTGTAAATACCCTTATTTTGCCTACTAGAAATTAGTAGTTCAGTCTGAGAGACTGGGAGGCTTAGTCTGAGAGACTAGGTGGGTAGTATGGGAAGACTAGGAAGAATACGTGCTTACATTGTCATTACTTACATGCTTAATGAAGATTGTTGATATATGCGCATATGTTGTGATTGTTTTGTTACAGACACCATGTCCTCATCTGAGAGTGGACTGTCAGATACTGTCAACCCCATGGCCATTGTTTCGGACGATGAGATTGTCCCAGACCCAGATATTTTTACCTCCGACACTGAGAGTGACCCGGAGATGATGTCGGATGATGACGATGATTTCCAGCCTTTTGCATTACCTGATTTTTGCGACGATGTACCGCATGCTGATGGTTTACCCGACGAGGATCCCTTTCTTGTTCCTATTCCTGACCAGGACCATCTCATCCTCGGACATCCCGATGATGAGCATGTCGTGGTTCCGATCCTCGCCCCTTTACCTCTTGCGGCTTTTCCTCTCGAGGATTTGCCTTTTGATGAGTTGTCAGATGATGATGTCGATCTTTTCATTGATGGTCCCCCTGATGTTGCCCAGGGTGATGGAGTTCCAGCTGATGATGTCATAGTTGTTCCACTCGTTGAGATTCTTATCGTTGAGGTTTCATCAGATCATTCTGCTCCAGATTCTTTCGAGTCTGTGTCATCCACCACTTTGCATGCATTGGGATTGCAGCATTACCCTACTGATTCTGATACTGACACGGCCCTGTCTGTTGCACCTGTTATTCCACACGACTTTGATCATGACGTTGAGCCTGGACATGATATCGACTTTGTTCCAGACGATCAGCCTTTTGATGCACCCGCTGATCTTGAGCCGATACCTGCTGATCCTGAGTAGGCACTTGCTCCTGAGCCGATGCCAGCACCCGAGCCTATACCTGCTCCTGATCCTCTGCCCGACCATGACCCTGTACCTGTTGGCATACCTATTGTTGCATCACTTATACCAGACCTGATCCCTGCATCCGCTGACCCTGCTGCTTTTGCTGATCAGATAGATCCCCGTTACGCATTCACCAGCAATGGGTGGATAGAGGATGATGATGATATGCCCCCTTTTGTTGAGCCTGTTACTCCCCCTCATACATCTGCACCTATTGATGTAGCCCCATTTCACCCGATTGTGTCTGACATTCACCGCACTGGCCTGCCGATCACATTCTTGCAGGATATCCCTCCACCCCGTCCAGGGGAAGGTCCGTCCAGCCAGCAGCCTGGCCATGTTCCACACGTGTCAGCCGCATTTCCTTACATGCCACAGTTTACACCTGCTACTCATTTTGCTTCTGCAAGCTAGCCACTCATATGGTTTCCGCCGAACACTATGCCAGTTTCTGATCCATACCATCCCTCCCACTTTATTGGCTACACGAGGGATGATTTACTTTTGTCATTGTAGCTTCAGCAGGAGATCCTGTGTCGTAGAGTCATGGAGCTAGAGAGGATTCCACGTCCTCCACCTTGTTCATGTCAGTCACCTTTTGTGACTCCACCTACTCCTCTTTTGCCTTATCCGGATTTTGACTTTCGATTTCTTACCATGGAGCAGCATATTAGTTATCTGTTGCGTCGCGTTCATGCTCTTGAGGAGGAGTTGGCGCATGTGTGCAGTTTACTTTTCGTTCCTCCACCTCCTCCTCCTCCACCATCAGCATAGCCGGTTTTTGGTTTTATGTAGGTAGCTTACTTTTGATGAGAGTGTCGCTATTGAGCCTAGCTTACGAAGCCTTTTGAAGACCGCATTTGTAGAACATGTAACTTTTGGTAGACACTTTGGACAAGGGTAGTGTCCTGTAGTCCCTTTTGATATGATATGATACATTTGCAGAACATGTAACTGTATTTGTGGTCGATGATTTATACTAGCTCAATCGCAATATTCTCATTATCTACATTATTGAATTATACATTGGTGATATGAATGTGATGTTATGTGCTTACTGGCGTTGATAAATGCTATTACATACACGTACTACATACTTATATGCATAAGACCTGACCTATACAATCTTCTTTTAGAAGATGCCTCCTCGAAGAGACAACCAGCTACCCACAACAGAGGCTGAGCTACAAGAACGGATTTCACGAGCGATAGCACAACACGAGCCCTTATGCTCTGAACATAGCGAAGGTACCTCAGGAAGTAACCCACCTCTTGGTAATGTTTAAGTCACTAAAAGACACATTACGTTAATTTTGGATATTCCATGTGCGTTCGCTAATGCTTTCTGTGAATGATGTTGCTTGTACAAGCTGTACCTATAAGCAGTTCCTAGACTGTAAGCCTCTGAATTTCGACGGTACCGGAGGTGCTGTAGCTTTTGTTATATGGACGGAGAAAACTGATTCCGTGCTAAGAATGAGCAAGTGTGCGCCGGAGCACCAGGTCACCTACATATCTGGATTGTTCTTAGACGGAGCGCTATCATGGTGGAATCTCCAAGTTCAGACTCTGGGAGAAGAGGCTGCATATGCAATGACTTGGGATGAGATGAAGGAACTCATGCACAAGAAGTACTGTTCAAGGGCCGAGATCCAGAAATTGGAAACTGAATTCTGGAATCTCAAGATGGATGGTCCAAAGATTGCCGAATACGTGCAGAGATTTCACGACCTATCTCACGTCGTACCTTACATGGTTGATCCGGAGTTCAAGCGAATCGAGCGTTTTATTTGGGGATTGGCACCCCAAATCATGAGCATGGTGACGACGTCAAAGCCTTCAATGATCACTGAGGCTATTGATCTGAGTGTGGCATTAACTGAAGAAGCGATCAGGTTGAACAAGTTCTCGATTTCTGACCAAAAGAAGAAGGAGACTCATGTTGAGTCATCAGGTGAGAACAAAAGGAAGTTCTCAAATTTTAAGAAGGGTACCAGCAGTGCTAACAAGAAGAAAGAGACAAACTCACCAGCCGAGGTCAAGACTGGTGTTGAAAACAAAGGAAAAGGGTATATGGGCACCTTACCCAGATGCGATATGTGTCAGTTTCATCATACTGGACGATGCCGAGCTGGAAAGTGTGAGACGTGCGGAAAAGTTGGCCATGCCAAAGAGACATGCTGGTATGGTGCCGGTCGTGGTAATGGTGGTCTGAGAGGTAATGGCAACGGGAATGGAAACGGTAATCGTGGTAATTTTGGAAACCAGACTGGAAGTGGAAACCGCAACCAAAACAACAACCAGGGTGGAATTGGAAATGGAAATGGCCGGGGACCAGGTTGCTTTAACTGTGGAGATGTTGGGCATTTCAAGAGAGATTGCCCAAAGATCAACCAAGCTCAGGGAAGAGTCTTTAACATAGGAGCGAGGGAAGCTCGCCAAGATCCGAACGTAGTCATGGGTACGTTCCCTATCAACCAACACTTTGCATCTGTACTGTTTGATACTGGTGCCGATTATATGCAATGGTATTAAGAAGTCACACCATAATCATGCTTCCGCAAAAGTCAGGGTGTGACAAATGTGGACCGATTCTCTACATTTAATTGGCAATTATGTTTTCTTTAAAAAAAAGTCATACAATTCTTCTACTTGAGTCATGCATTTTGGCGTTCAATAATCTATACATTTCGTTTGCAATTCTGTTTTTTAAGTTATATTTTTACAATCACTGCAAACTATTCTTCAAGGAATACACGAAGAAGCTAAAAAATATGACCATAGAGGTATGGTGTAATGTGAATTCCATTAGTTAGGTGAGGTACTTGTAAGTTAAATCTCAAGAATATATTTTAAGTGAACTCTAGATTCATATCTCTGTGTATTGCTTACGTGGAAATGGTGTTGATCCAATTGCACAGATGACAAAAAGAACAATAACATCCATCAAACAACGCATCCAACAACCAGACAACCAAGCAAAGCAACTATAAATGAATACCGGTTCGCCAGACAACCAGTTTCAAGCATACCTATCACAAGTTCGAGATATGTATGAACCACAAAAGTAACAAACTTCTACATAAACATATGTCTAAAAAGTGACCTGCAAAACAAATTAAATTCCCCTATAGAAACAGAAATGCAATCTCCCAGACATTTTTCGATCTTCCTAGTTATGATCATAAACAGAAATGCAATCTTCGTGTTACCAAAGTAAACATCGCCATTTGACTTTATCTCCTTTGTCATTCTGAAACAATGAGGAATACACAACAAACACCATCAGATTCTCTAATAGAATTTGAGCGCACTCATGCATGATACACCTTGCTTTCTTTATTGAAGAATATCTTACAAATTACTTTAAACACTATTTCAATATTTACAACTCATCATACCATTTTCGTCAGGTGGTTTAAATGTGTCAACTCAATATCAGGTCATAAGATGGAAAAAATACCATGTAACATATATTCAAGTTTATACTAAAAACAAGTTGACATGAGTTTCCTAAGCATACAATTTACTAGTTTCTGAAACCTCGAAAATCATGCTTCTTAGTATCCTTATATTCTAGTGCAGCATGACACCGTGTACGTAATAGAAATTCCATAGATGGCATCTCTAAACAAAATTGTTTTGTTTCAAGATTGTATTGTCCTTTGACATAACCTTGTTCTCATGCTTTTATTTATTATAACTAGGTATTGTTATTGTTTCCCCTAAAGTTGTTCAGATCTATATCTATCGTGATACATTATCTTATCTTCAAATTATATTGTTTGACTGCAAAAGTAAAAAATGGGATTCAAGTTCAGGAACCAAGTAGCCCTGGTGCAAGGCCATTAGGAGCACAATTGATCATTACATTCAATTTAATCTCCTTAAATATACAACTAACTGATTATTATATTTATGTTGAAGCTTATAAGTTGCTAACATCACAACATCTTTGTAAATACCCTTATTTTACCTCCTAGAACTTATCAATTATCAAACAATTTTGTTGATGTGACTACAACTTACAGTTCATAAAAAATTACATCCAAAAACACAAGTGGCACTATAACTTCACCATAGGTATTCTATGAAATTTTGATGGGATAGTTGGGAGGTATTCTTTGAATATTGCAGTGTTGTCACGTACAGTGATCACATGGAGCATGATTGACAAATTATATAAGTAAAAAAAAACAAAGTTTTCTATGTTTTCATCTTTTAGAGGCACTCTTTGATGTCTCATTAATACATCTGCCGAAATTTTGATTAACAATCAAAATATTTTCTTATAGATAATGTGCCTTTTAAACTTAGCGATTGATTATATCAAGCAACTAAGTTAAACAACGTTACGTTGGCGGAGTTTATTACTCGAGGGGTATGGTGCATTCGACATCTTGTCGCGCAAGATTGCTTTCGCTTTTTTTTACTTAAGAGTTGCACTTTTAATTGGCACCTTGTATGATTTTGTTTATAAGTCATAGAAAGTCTGTTTTGCTATATTATTACGTTAAAGTACCCGTCCACCGGACGGGTATAGAACTAGTTAAAAAAGGTACATAACTAGCCATTTCAACAATATCACTGGAATTCAAATAAAAATATTGAAACTTCAGTTCTTGTAAGAGTAAGACCACAAACTTTAGTTGACCAAATTGAAATTTGATAAGTTATTTCGGAAGGGAGCATTAGAAAGGTGAACACTTATTTTGGCACCAACCACCAAGGGAGCATTCTGCTCTTGACTTTCAAAAAGCCAAACTGCCCAAAATTTTTACCCCTAATCCTTTCGATTTCCTTTCTGTTTTATTTTATTTCCTTTCAAAGAAAACTGAAATTCGAATGTGACTTTTTCCTTTTAAAAACGATCTTTGACTTTGGTAAAGTCAAAATTCCCCCATAAAATCAATTTTGCCGCCTTAATCGTCTGTAGGCTTTCATATCAAAATCTTTCAACATACAGAGGAATAAAAATATAATTTCAAAATGAGATCACAGGAAGTCATCTTTCTTGATTTCAAACATCACCACAATACCATTTTCATATTAACATCTTTCATTATACAAAGAAGCCAATCAACCACCAATTAGGCCTTATTTCACTCACATTGGACTCTTTTTTTCTTCAAACTTGAACAGGGAATCCGCGGATCGTAATTTCGATCACTGCGGCTTATCTTTGTTTTTCTGTTTTTTGAAATCATACCATCGGGTTTTTTGTTCTTCAGACGTATCATTCGTGGCACACAAGTTTCGCGGTTGTATCACACATCAATGCCTTCTTTTATAACCAGTCACATGATTACTTGTTTCCTTCATACGCGTGCCTTCTCCTTGGTCTATCACAGATTTAATCTCCTCATCACGATTGTCCCACACAACGAGTTTTTTTTATCATTGGTTGCTTCCCTCACGGAGTCTTCACTTTTACCTAATCTAGTCCACTCACTGGATTATTTATTGTACCTTGCACAGGTTATCTTCCTCCCCACATCACAAGGTTTTTCTGCTTTGATCGTTTCACACTACCAAATTTTCCATTTTACTTTTCTTCATTGTCTAGGCACATTAGAAGTGTCGGTTCATCATCATCTTCTATTTCGACCAAGAGTGTCTCATTCTCCTTGGTTTTCTTGGTTGGGCATTCGTAGGCATAGTGCCCAAGTTTCTAACATCTGTAGCAAGTTTTTGACTTATCTCTCATAGCCGGTATTTCTTGCTTACTATCATCCCTTTGTGGTTTTTCCGTTCCTTCCGACTCGTAAGAGGTGTGTCCTTCACCCCTATGTTGATAATTGCCTCTCCCTCGGCCTCGTAACGGACGGAATCTCCCTTGTCCACAATTTCCAACATGTTGTCCATAACCCGCATACAAGAGTTCTTCTAGATTGTTCACGGGGCTTTCTTTTTCCTTCAACTTTAACCTTTCTTCATAAGTTTTTAATCTTCCAATAGCTTCGTCTAGAGTCATCGTGTCTAGATTGGAGTATTGCTCGATCGATGCAACTATTTGAATAAATCTATCTGGCACGACGTTTAGAAGTTTTCGTACCAGAGTGGATTAATTCAACGTTGTTCCAAATTCACTTGCCCTTGTAACAATGTTGTTTATCTTTGCGGAGAACGAATCTATAGTATCGTATTATTTCATCTGTAACAACTCGGACTCTGACATGAGTGTGTGCAAACGCGCCTTTTGCACTCGGTCTACACCAACATGTTTCGTCTTCAATGTGTTCCATATCTCTTTTGCTGTTTTGCAATTTGCCACTTACAAAACCATATCTTTCGGTATCGCCTAGAACAAATATGCAATCGTTGCTTTGTCTTTTTTCACATACTAGTGCATTACTTCTGTGTGTTCTATCATCTCCGAGAGTCCATTTGCTTCTAGTATGGTTTTGATGTGTATTGCCCATACCGTATAATTTGTAGGTTTTAAAATTGGACATTGGTAGTGAGTTAGAGATCCCACATCCTTGTGAATTACAATTTGTGACCCGAACCGCTCGGTGTATCAGACATGTTTCCGAACGATTTTGACTTTCACAAAATTTGCAAACAAACAACCTTACTTTCTTGTTTCTTATAATTTCCTGACCACCAATAAGAACCAACTGTACCGGTAAAATTCAATTCCCTTGAATTCAATAAACTTTCAAATGTTTAACCCGCGAATAACCACAACGCGTAATAACCGAATTCCTGACTATCAAATTCACAACATAACCCCGAAATCAAAACCTAGATTTCTAACCCTGGTTCGATAACCTTGAACCGAAAAAACTAAAACTTGCAAATTGAAAATTAGAATGATGAAACCTGATCGCGAATGACTTCCTGCGATTCTTTGCCTTGCGATTCCCAATGCCTAAAGCCTGGTGCTCTGATACCAATTGTTGGCCCCAGTCGATCTTAGATCTCTAGAACATGAATCGAATATTGCAAACTGAACTTGAATATAACTCAAATCTCTGAATACATGTATGTTTTACAATTGAAATCTAAAGCCCTATTTATAAGTAACTAAAAGGTGCGATTGTAGAGACGTGTCTCTTCATGAACGGGTGCATCTCTTGATCTTGTGGATGTGATTGTACTTGAAGAGGTGCGTCCCTTTCTTTCCCTTTGAAGCCGTTGATCAAAAGGTGTGTCCTTACATTGATTCCTTTAGGGAGTTGGTTATCAACTTCCGTTTTGTCATATCTAGTCCCTGTACTTCATAACTACCCTAATAATATCTTTATCTTTATACAATATACATAAAAACCCTTGAACTTTAGGATGTGTAGGGATTAATGATTTCAGTAAGAAGGAGTTTTCTTTAATTTTTCTGGATCTTCAAACATTCGATTCATCACTCGTAAGATTCGCGGGATGTACGTCTTATCTGTGGCGTAGATTGGTGCGGCGACATTGGGAGACTGCGGCTGAGGGGTGGGAACATCGGGCGATGGCGGGTGAGGGATGGGGACATTAGGCGATGGCGGCTGAGGGGCAGGGAAATCAACAACCGTTGTGGTTAAGTGACGGGGAGCGATCTCTCCATCGCTGATGGAGTTTGTACTGTCGTCGAAGGTGGTGGGAGAGTTTTTATTTTTCGCCATTTGAATTTGAGTATCTTTTTTTAATTCGAATTTTGGGTTAACGTGGATTTGACACATGCCAATATATATACAAGTTTCGCGGTTTATCACACATCAATGCCTTCTTTTAACTAGTCACATGATTACTTGTTTCCTTCACACGCGTGCCTTCTCCTTGGTCTATCACGGATTTAATCTCCTCATCACGGTTGTCTCACACAATAAGTTCTTTTATCATTGATTGCTCCCTTCACAGAGTCTTCACTTTTACCTAATCTAGTCCACTCACTGGATTATTTATTATACGTTGCACATGTTATATTCCTCCTCGCGTCACACGGTTTTTCTGCTTTGATCGTTTCACACGACCAAATTTCCCATTTTACTTTTCTTCATCGTCTAGGCTCATCAGAAGTGTCGGTTCATCATCATCTTCTGTTTCGACCAAGAGTGTCTCGTTTTCCTTGGTTTTCTTGGTTGGGCATTCGTAGGCATAGTGCCCAAGTCTCTCACATCTGTAGCAAGTGATTTTTGACCTATCTCTCATAGCCGGTATTTCTTGCTTGTTATCATCCCTTTGTGGTTTGTCGGTTCCTTCCGATTCATAAGAGGTGTGTCCTTAGCCCCTATGTTGATAATTGTCTCGGCCTCGTGACGGATGGAATCTCCCTCGTCCACAATTTCCAACATGTTGTCCATAACCCGCATACAAGAGTTCTTCTCGATTGTTCACGGGGCTTTATTTTTTCTTCAACTTTAACCTTTCTTCATAAGTTTTTAATCTACCAATAGCTTCGTCTAGAGTCATCGTGTCTAGATTGGAGTATTGCTCGATCGATGCAACTATTTGAATAAATCTATCTGGCACATCGTTTCGAAGTTTTCGTACCATAGTGGATTGATTCAATGTTGTTCCAAATTCACTCGCCCGTGTAACAATGTTGTTTATCCTTGCGGAGAACGAATCTATAGTATCGTCTTCTTTCATCTGTAACAACTCGAACTCTGACATGAGTGTGTGCAAAAGCGCCTTTTGCACTTGGTCTACACCAACATGTCTCGTCTTCAATGTGTTCCATATCTCTTTTGTTGTTTTGCAATTTTCCACCTGTAAAACCATATCTTCCGGTATCGCCTGGAACAAATATGCAATTGCTGCTTTGTCTTTTTTTCACACCCTGTTGCGTTGCTTCTGTGTGTTCTATCATCTCCCAGAGTCCATTTGCTTCTAGTATATTTTTGATGTGTATTGCCCATACCATATAATTTGTAGGTTTTAAAATTGGACAATGGCAGTGAGTCGGAGATCCCACATCCTTGTGAATTACAATTTGTTGACCCGAACCGCTCGGTGTATCAGACATGTTTCCGAACAATTTTGACTTTCACAAAATGTGGAAACAAACAAACTTACTTTCTTATTTCTTATAATTTCCTGACCACCAATACGAACCAATTATACCAGTAAAATTCAATTCCCTTGAATTCAATAAACTTTTATATGTTTAACCCGCGAATAACCACAACGCGTAATAAATGGATTGCTGACTATCAAATTCACACGATAAACCTAGATTTCTAACCCTGGTTCGATAACCTTGAACCGAAAAAACTAAAACTTGCGAATTGAAAATTAGAATGATGAAACCTGATCGCGAATGACTTCCTGCGATTCGTTGCCTTGCGATTCCCAATGCCTAGAGCCTGGTGCTCTGATACCAATTGTTGGCCCCAATCGATCTTAGATCTCTAGAACATGAATCGAATGTAACAAATTGAACTTGAATATAACTTGAATCTCTGAATACATGTATGTTTTACAATTGAAATCTAAAGCCTTATTTATAAGTAACTAAAAGGTGCGATTGCAGAGGTCTGTCTCTTCACAAACAGGTGCATCTCTTTATCTTGTGGATGTGATTGTACTTGAAGAGGTGCGTCTCTTTCTTTTCCTTTAAAGCCATCGATCAAAGGGTGTGTCCAAAGGACACATCGATTCCTTTAGGGAGTTGTTGGGAGTTGGTTATCAACTTCTGTATTGTCACATCTAGTACCCGTACTTCATAACTATCCTAATACTATCTTTATACTATATACATAAAAACCCTTGAACTTTAGGATGTGTAGGGATTAATAATTTTAGTAACAAGGCGTATTCTTTGATTGTTTTGGATCTTCAAACATTCGATTCATCAATCGTAAGATTCTTGAGATGTACGTCCTATCTGTGGCGTAGATTTGTGCGACGACATCGGGCGACTAAAGCTGAGGGGTGGGAACATCGGGTGACGACGGCTGAGGGGTGGGGACATCAGGCGATGGCGGCTGAGGGGCAGGGAAATCAACAACCGTCGTGGTTAAGCGACAGGGAGCTATCTCGCCATCGCTGATGGAGTTTGTACTGCCGTCGAAGGTGGTGGGAGAGCTTTTATTTTTCGCCATTTGAATTTGAGTATCTTTTTTTATTCGAATTTTGGGTTAACGTGAGTTAGTATACCTTAAACATGTGGATTTGAGATTCATTCTTATATATGCTATGTAGACAAGCTAGAATGCTCACTGACATAATTTGTGTTGACGGATATCTTATACATGTTGTAGGAAATGTTTGATGATGCTATCACAAGAAAACTACTTAGGGTGGATCTGGATACTCACCTAGTTTAAGTATGCATATGTGTGTTTTAGTTACGAAATTCCCGCTTGTATTTCCTTTTTGAACATTGTAATGTTTGATTTGATGATATGAAAAATGAAATTTTGAATTTTAATATATTATTGCAATTTAGTGTTATGATGTCTTTGAGCAATCTATTACGTCCCACCTCGATGTTTTTACAATCAGTTGGGATGTGACACCAAAGGCTTCAAAGGACCACAAAGAAACCAATATACGTTTCAACTTCCATCATCACGTAAATAAACGAACCAAATAATCTGCATAAACCAAATTTGTCTCGGATGAAACAACAAGTTCATCTTCATCCAACAATAGATTACAAGTTCCTCAACCAAAAAGAAAACAAAGTCTAGTCTTAAGCAAAACAAAGAGCTCAAAAAATAACATAAAAAACAACATACACCACAATCAAACCCCCAAAAAAACAAACCGTACAAAAAAAACCAACCGAAAAAAGGCCTTAGACTATGGGGTATGGGGCGTGGGTTGGCTGAAAACGCCCAAGTCACCACCCCGGGTGGGCTTGGGTTTGGGCGTGGCCTTTTGGGCGGGAGTTTTAGCCCGGGCGTTGGGCTTGCCTAGCGGTCCTACATGGTCGGCTCCTATTCGCTTGTTGGCTAAGTCATAGCGGGCCATGTTTAAATTTTAAAATATATCCATTTGGCCAAACCAAACGGTTCACCCATCCACATGTCCACATCGCTATATAACCCCCAACCCCACCGGCTGTCCACATCGCTACCCCAACCCAAGTCACCTACCCGAACCGCTACCCACAAACACTTGATCGATGGCCTCTTGGACGCATGAGGAAGAGCTAGCCTTTGTCACGAGCGTCGTGGACGCGATGAAGGGTCGCCAACCCGGTGAGACCCGTTACTGGCCGGAAGCTTTAGCTAGCTACCTGCACAACGTGGGAAACGACCGGCACAATTTAAACGCGTGCCAACACAAATGGCGCGAGCTACGACCGAAGCTCGATCGTTTTAAAGCCTACTACGACATCGTCCTGGGCGGTGAGATAAGTCACGAAGACCGGTGGCGGTGGCCAACATCGAGTTTCGGGGCAAGGAGCGGAAGCCGTTTGACAAGCTCGCCCTTTTCGAAATCTACCTAAAGCTTTAGGTTTTTTTTTTTTGTAATCTTTTTTTTTTTTGTAGAATTTTGTAATTTTTAGAAAATTTTAATAAAATTTTAGGCGTTTTTTTAAATGTTGTGTGTATTTTTTAATTTTAGGTTTTTTTATTTTAATAAACCTGGCCAAGCCACACGGACTAGCCACGCCCCGTCATACCCCACGGACACGTCACTGACTAGCGGGGGGCTCGAACTCCACGTGTCAACCTATGCCCCAAATCCCCGCCCCACCATACCCCACAGTCTTAAAGGCCTAGCCAGTGTAAAAGCAACACACAACCACAGACCCACTCATGAAACAGGTCAAAGACGAACCAACATCGAAACTCTAATAGCTCGATAAACGATGCTATTACCTTTAATAGACCAAACGATAGCCGCTAAAATATGTGAAGAATAAATAAACAGTCACCGACGGCTAGAAGCGGCAATAATCGATGTGGGTTTGGGTGGTGGAAGGAGGAGATTGGGTGGGAGCTTCGGATCAAAGGGGTATGCAAACAACCCATTACAACACAAATAACACAAAATACAACCAACTTAAGCATAAACAAACATTGATGCAAGAGGTACAATGAGGTCATGCCAAGATGTGTTACTAATTACATAGTAGTATTTAAATTAAATTTAAATTTTTTTTTTTTAATAAAACATGAAACGTTTATTTCAATTTTCAATACTTGCCAAATTACATCAAAACAGAAGGTAGACGGGCAACAAGCTGCGCCGCCACCCCTTTCTGAATTGCAAACCCTAATCTACCAAAGATAAAACCCCGTCCCCCTGAGGTTGAGCAATTGTTGTGGATGACCCGTTGGACCCTGGTCAGGAATTGGATAGCTTCTGGCGCTAGGGAGCCAAATGTGTCAAAGGCAAAAGGGACAAAAACATGCTGGTTCTAAAAAGGGTAAATTATTAAATTTTGGTAATTGCATAAAACTATAAATATCAATAGAAATCTAATCCATATAAACATTATTTATATACACAAAGGTTGATTCAATCAGTCTCCGTCTCATAAGTTTTCTTGGTTTTGTTCCATGGTTTGATTTCTTCGGAATCATCGAACCTTTTAACATAGTAATGAAGTCTATCTATCATCAATCCGAGAAATAGGCAGAAACCTGCATCACATGCATTAAACCGAACTTAAACGAGTCAAGTTAAGTAAATACTGAATCAAAGTTATTTTAAATCGGAGCGATATAAATTATTAGAGTATCCATATCATAATATTTAACATGAAAACCTCGAAAATTTTAATAAACTTGTGTTAGTAAATTACAATTTGTATCCTTTAATTTAATTATGTCAACATAGGTTTATATAACCACTCCGACAAAAGTAGTATAGAGTCGAGCTTAGACCATGTGTAGTGGTAGAAGGTTATAAAGCCCCCACCATGGGGCATTATACGACACGTGGCGTCCTAGTCAGCAAGGGGGCATTATAGCAAAAGTGGCGTAGTGGGGCATTATGCCAATAACACCCATATTATTTTTAATAAAAAAAAAAAAAAGGAAAATGGCATGTCAGTTGAAAAGGAAAAGGCATGTGGGTATCTCTTCCTCATTGGTGGACAAGGAAAAGGCATGTGGCATGTCAGAGACCATTTGCAAACTTCAGCGTTTTAATTTAAACGCCCGGATGCAATTTTTTCAATTATAACGCCACATAACGCCTAGTGTAATGGGGTGGGGGGCGTTATGGGCCGTTTTTTTTCAATTTTTTTTAAAAATCACGCCCCACTACGTATGGTCTTAGCTCGAGTCTATCAATCTGATTAATACCGACATTAGGTATTAATTTTGGCACTTTTTAATAAAAAAAAAAGTTGAGTCGATGATGAGCTCAAGTTTTAAAATAGAAGAGTAGATGGAGAATGAATTAAGTTAAAATATATGAGTTTTAAAAGCCAGTCAAGTTCGAGCTTGAAGATATCTCAAAATAACTCAACTTGGTTACAACCCTAACCCCTATTTGGGATCATAAATTGGTAAACAAAATGGAAAATGTACCCATCAGAGACGAGTCGAGAATATGATTGGTCAAAAGAACATGGTCAGTTGGATTAATGCCTCCCTTCTCCATGGAGCGTTTTTGAATCCTCACTATACTATACAAACTCGACATCAAGACCGCAAACAATGTCACTCCAACCGTTGACATTATGGGACCTTGGCCCTCCTTTAACCGATCCAAGACAAACATCACTAATCTCCTTAGAGGTGTCCTAAACAGAAGGACCAAGATCACAGTTATTTCGGCTATTACGAGCAAGCACAAAAGAGGGGTCATTTTTATGGTTTAGCTCCAAATTATTCTTAGCAAATGGAGAATAAATAGCTAGATACTTTAAAACTAAATGAGGAATGATATAAAATGGGCAATTGGTGATATGGGTTTCCTACCATTTTACCTTGGCATTACTTGTAGTTCCAACTTAATCGTAAACTTACACATCAATGAAAGAATCACATTCTAACTTCTAGATTTAAGCATCCATATTGTAAGTAAGCTTTGATAATCAACCAACAATGTAAACTAACTGGTTCTAGTTTTTCACATCAACAGGTGAAGAGAACATTTTATAAAAAAGTAAAGGAAAAATTACAAATTTTGTCTTTTATCTTAATACCACTTATCAGGCGATGTCCTTTTTAACGAATTTTGACAAGTTTTGCCCTTTACAAGAAATTTTGTTGCACATTTTGTCTTTTAGGCTTAACCTAGTTAATTTTCTTGTTAAATCTTGTCACCCAAGGGTATTTTAGTCTTTTTACAGTCAACCCTAAAATATTTTGTTTTATTCTTTTAAATAATATTAAGAGTAAACTGCTAAAATCGTCCCTGAGGTTTGACTCAAATTGCTAGATCAGTCCAAAATCAAGTTTTGTTGCTAAAACAGTCATTGGGCCTAAGTTCTGTTGCTAATTCAGTCCATTGAAAGGGAAAATGATTGGACTAAATTAGCAATTTGAGTCAAACCTTAGGGACGAATTTAGCAATTAACTCCTATTAATTGGACTAAATTAGCAATTTGAGTCAAACCTTAGGGACGAATTTAGCAACAAAACTTGATTTTGGACTGATCTAGCAATTTGAGTCAAACCTCAGGGACGATTTTAGCAGTTTACTCTAATATTAAATAAATGGGTAAAAAGACTAAAATACCCTTGGGTGACAAGATTTAACAAGAAAATCCAACTAAGTTAAGCCTAAAGGACAAAACGTGCAACAAAATTCCTTGTAAAGGGCAAAACTTGTCAAAATACGTTAAAAATGACACCGCCTGATAAGTGGTATTAAGATAAAGGACAAAACTTGTAATTTTTCCAAAAGTAAAAGTAGAAACATGTTAAAAACTTTTGATATGTAAGTCACGTGCATGTGCCTCAAAGTATTAGCTATGGTCAATGACTCAACAAACGTGTTACGTGTTGGTCAAACTTCCTTTTCCCCTTTGGTGGAAGTAACATGAAAACTGAAAACACTTTGGTCCGTGTGTTTGTTGACTAACTACATTTGCTTTCTTTAAAAACAAACTTTGTTATCATAAGTTATAAAGTATATTCCTTTACAGATTTACACATAAAGCCTTTGGGCCTTCAATGGGTATTTTAAAGGCTTTCTCTGTCTCATGGGCTCCAGCACAAACTAGCTCGATTTATCAGGGTTGGCCCATTACCAGTTCCGGCAGCTTGGGTTCAACCCTAACCGGCGCTTGCCAAACCGGTTTCAATACCGGTTCTGGTTCAGGAACCACCGGGGTTTTATAAACATCTAGCAATATGTACCAAGTAACTATTTCGGTGAGCTCGCCTATGGGAATGACTTATTTTCGGTACAAGACCAAACCAGACCCAGCAATAGTTGACCCATCATCATGCCAGTCAAACATGAGCTATCAAGTTGGTTAAGCAATGTGAATAGGTTCAGGGTTAAATTGTGGACGCGTTGGGGTTCATTGCATCACAAAAGTACACATTTCATGAAGAGGCAGTTAAGACATTTTTTTGATTAATAGCCAAAGCTTTTCATCCATGAAACTGATCAATGATAAATGCCTACTGAATGTTGCTTGCATCATAAGGTAAAATATGTAATATATTTATATATATACACAAAACATAGATTAGTTGTAAACAGTCGTTAAATACAAGTGTGCATTCAAAGTCAAACAAAGATGACCCGAGACACAAATTTACCTTGTGGACCTTTGCATTTGCCACATCAGCATAAAACGGAACAAAATTTACGGGTTTAGTAAAGCCTAATGAAATAATATACTAACTGCTTGCAATGTTCATACTCTCAAAATTCGGGTTAATTTGTAAACCTGAGCGCTTCTACTCGGCAATGGTACTTCTATGCAGTTACGCATACCATCAACTCTGCAATGAAACAAAATTTTAACAATTCAAATCGAAAGAAGCAATATGACATATCAAACCAAATCTGTTTTGACTCGTTATTTTAACATATAATTAGACAAAATGTCATTAGCTTACCTTCTACTAATAGTTTTCCTAAAGTACTGATCCTGCCCTATCGATCCCTGACCACTATACTTTTTTTCATCCGAGTTCAGAATGACCTGTGTTGACATAAATATAAAAGATCAGAAAATGAATACGAAAAATATTAAAAAAAAAAAAGAAAGAAATGACATTATATTTACTTGATACTCTCCGGCTTCTTCCACGCCTACACTATATCTCTCATATGAATTTGTGGGATGAAAATTGAAAATAAAGAGAAACGGGCCTCGTAAATACGATATCACCTGTACGGGCACATATAAATATTAGATGTATTCAAAAATCAGCTGATGAAACTTGACATTATTCAAACATGGTCAGAATCACCTCACCATATTAGTGTCGTTGACATGGTGAATATTCGGAAGCCATCTAGAAATTACTTTTTCTGTTTTTTCCAAGTCCAACATGTCCTGTAAAATAAGTAAACAGAAAAACGGGTTGGGTCGGACAAGTCGGGTCATAGGTCAACATTCATGTCAGAATTTAGTTTTCTAGTACAGATCCAAGCGGGTTGGGGCGCGCTGATACAACCCGCAAACACTCTTTGTATTTCCTTTTTTGGAACTTAATAAATATTTAAATTAACCTGTTAAGAGTGAATGTATAACCAAAACTAACCTTGTTTACCTACAAACGGGTCAAAATAACTAAATACCTTATCAAAGGAAAGCAAGTTTTGATGGACCCCTTCTTTAGCAAGTAGATCCCAATCCCGGTTAGCAAGTGAGAAGGAAAACCCGTTACTCGACATGGGAAATTCCACCCGCTATAAAATACAAATAGCAACAATTAATCACTTGCAATTTTCATGGGGTTTCCGAAAGCAAATAATATTAACAAATTCAGATAACGGCTCACCTTCGGATGCCCAAATTCGTTACCCATGAAGTTTAGGTAAGCACGCCCACTGATCGAGTATGTAATTAATCTGATCATCTACATAACAACACAAATAAGTTAAAATATATATTCTACACAAATTTAAATGTTCATGTCGTAAAGGTTTCTAATATGACTAAACCAACCTTATGCAGAGAACAACCTCTAAGTAACAAGTCATTCATGACCGGTGATTGCTCCAAGGTTTGACCATATAATATTTCAGCAAAAGACCTCCCTCCCGAAATAGACTGCAAATAAATTTAACAATAAAATTAGAAGAAACAAATAAAAAAACCAATAAATTTCCAAATAATGATTTACCTGGTTGTGGTTTTCAGTGTATAAAAGCATTTTATCGGAATTTCTGTTGATCCCTACCAGCGTGTCAACGATCTGGGATAAAGATTGACTTTTGATCAAAAAGTGATAAAATTTTTGGGTTGTTTGGATGTGTGCTTTAAACTAATTAATTTAGGGCTGTAAACGTGTTCGTTCGTTAAGGATATAATGTGTTTACGGTTCATGAACACTTGCCGAACGAGATTTTATGTTCATGTTCGTTCATTAAGGAAAAGGAAACGAACGTGTTCATGAACACAAACGAACAAAGACACAATCGGCGAAAATGACGGTGACTAGAGGTGGATGGTGAGAGGGAGCGGCGCTAGACCTTGAAGCCCTAATCGTTGAACGAAAGTCGATAATATTTTTTGATGTGAATGATGAGAAGGAAAGTGGAGCGATGCATAAATAAGGTGGAGATAGGGTTTCCTATTTTATTTGTTTGGGTAATGAGATAAATAAGAATTAAAGAATATAAAAAAGTTTAGATAAAATAAATAAATGCTAAAAAATCTTTAATGAACAACATAAACAAACGAACATGAACGAACGTTCACGAACACATTACAAAACTTCACAAACGTCATTGAATGAAGCAGTCAAGCAGACATCTTTTCGTGTTCGTTCATTTAACTAACCTAACGAAATTTCTTGTTCATGTTCGTTCATTATAAATGAACGAACGTAAACGAACTTCCCCCCGGACGGTTCATGAATTGTTCGCTGAATGTAAATCATTGTAGTCAACACTAAAAATTAGGGTTGCAAACGAACCGAACAAACACGAACTGTTCATGAACAAGACCTTGTTCGTGTTCGTTTGTTAAGGAATATATATGTTCACAAACTGTTCATGAACACTTACCGAACGAGATTTTATGTTTGTGTTCGTTCGTTAAGGAAATGGACGTGTTCTTTTGTTAATTTTAGGTAACGAACACAAAAGAACGTTCATGAACACAAACTAATGTTCATGAACACAAATAGAAACAAATGAACACTAACAAGTGTTCATGAACAGAATACATAATACACCGATACTTATTAAATTTTTTAATTGTCGGAATTTTGAAGTATTTAAAGAAAATATAAAAACAAAAAACACTAATGAACTATTGAACAAAAACGAACACGTTACCGAACGTTCACGAACATAAATGAACGAATGTGGCCTCTGTTCATGTTTGTTCATTTAACTAAACGAACAAAATATCTTGTTCGGATTCGTACATTTATTAAACAAACGAACACAAACAAACTTCCGGCCGAACAGTTCATGAATTGTTCGCTGAACAGCCCTACTAAAAACTGATTAGATGATCACCATTATGACACACATCCAAACACCCCTTTTTAAAATATAACAAGTTGGAAATTTTCACGGTTAAAAACTGCAAACCTTGCTCATGCTCCAACTAGAATCTTGAGCATTCTCTAAAAACCACAGCCACATTTCAGAAGCATGCGGGTTCACGAAGTAATCGAACCCTAGCCCACCTTGAGAAGTAGGTTCACATAATCCAGGATAAAGTGTGGCCTACGCGGTTAATAAAAAAAATAAAATAAAAAATGTTGCCAAGATTCATAAAACGCAATAACAGTATATACTTAGTTACTTACATCTTCTGCAATGGTTATTATATTAGGATGAAGAGTATGCAATATCTCATTTGCCAATATGAGATATAATATTGCTGACCGGTCAACGTATTGGTTATAGAACCTGAAAAAAGTTTGAAATATTATTAATATTAAAATATTTGACCCCAGAAAGAGAGATTAATATGGATGCCTTACTCCTCCATATCACCGGTAAATGACGCAAGCCCGTTGTGTGTATACATCATTGATGCAAGAGAATGAAAATTGAAACCGTCAACATGGTACTCAACTACCCACCTGAAAATGAAAAAGACTGTATGTCAATAGACGGTATTTTGCACTGTATAATTCTCAAAACGAAAAGAAAAAACGCATTGCAAATTTACGAGTAAACGAACAATGATGATTGGCTCTTACCAATTTAAATTGGAGAGCAAATAATGGAGAACATCAAGATCCTCATATTTGAACATTCTTGTACCCCAGAACTTATGTTGTCCTCGCTTACCTAGTTAGTTGGGGAATTATGAATACACAAATGAGTATACATGTTTTCTTATCCAAAACATAAAGAGTAAAGTACGCGAATGGTCCTTGTGGTTAACCAAAATTTTGGATTTAGTCCGTAGTTTTTTAAAGTAAACGGATGGTCCCTGTGATTTGCACTTTGTAACGCATTTAACCCCCAATTTTCAGCACATGGACGGTCCCTGTAGTATGCCTTTTGTAATGCATTTAGTCACTAAACGCTGGGGACTGAATCGTTACAAAGTACAAACCACAGGGACCATCCATGTCCTTTGGGCAAAAGTTTTAGACTAAATACGTTACAAAGTGCAAACCATAGGGACCATTTGTGAACTTTTGAAAAACTAGGGATTAAATCCAAAATTTAGTTAACCACAGGACCATCCGTGTACTTTGGAAAAACTAGGGACTAAATCCAAAATTTTGGTTAAAACATAGGGACCATCTGTGTACTTTTGAAAAACTAGGGACTAAATCAAAAATTTTGGTTAACCACACAGACCATCCATGTACTTTACTCAAACATAACGCATCGACTCTGTTAAAAGAGTGTTAACCTGTATGAAAATAGCAGTCGTTTGATCCATCAAAGAGTGATAATCCAACCATCTCATCTGCAGCTGAGTAAGAATGAACGATATCCATGAAGACAAGCAATCCGAGTCCTGTTCAGTAGAAAGATCAATTACGTTAAGGTAATATACGCATAGGTCAATGCATGGTCAAACATTCAGTTTTAAGGTTTTATGCATCATGTGATTTTCCGGTCATCACCATGTGCTACATCAACTAAGCGCTTAAAATCTTCAGGTGTCCCATACCGACTGCTGACTGCAAACATATTAGTTACCTGCATTGAAACCAATAATCTCATTAGTGGCAGCCCATTTACTTATATATAAGTCATCATCATCATCATCATACTTAGTAAATCCCACCAATAGCAAAGCTAAGGTAGGGTCTGAGGAGGGTAAGATGTAGACAGCCTTACCTCTACCCCATAGGAATAGAGAGGCTGCTTCCAGTGAGACCCCCGGCTTGATGTTAGTTTTGCATCAAACCTTGGACATAAGGCACATAACACTCGGCAATTAAGACAAAGGCCAATTAGTGCATGTACTCCCTTGTCTTTCGGCTATCAACGCCACCACGTGATGCATGATTAACCATCCCCCTCTTTTAACATTATTTTCACGAAATTAGTAAAATAACGTTAAGATTAGTGCACTTTCACTTTTGCCCCCCGAGCGCCCACACATATATACATTATATACGCATACCGCAAGCGGGGTGTAATTATCTATGACGGGCCAAACAAATAGCTTAAAAGATATGGGTCGAACAGATTAAAAGTCGCCAAAGTATATATCTAATGCAGAAAACCTTCTATAACAATTTATTGGAAAAAAATCATATTACAATCAACTAATATAATTTCTGAAACCATATTCGAAATAGTAAATTTTCATTAATAAAAAACTAAGGACAAATCGTGTTCTGGGGTCAAGTTTTAAAAACCGGTTTTTAAACTGTACCTGGTAGGGCTCAGAAATGGTTTAACTAGTAGTGCCAGGCGGTAATACCGGGTTGACTAGTTAACCCTATAATTCCATGATGATACAACTTCAACTCAAAAAATAATCTAAAGGTACATGATTCCATAACCATAATAAAAAAAAAAAAAATCCAAAAAATACTCCAAAAGTACTCGTTTTGAACTTGGAACGCAACAATGGAATGGACAGGTAGCCTCGACGGGAAGCCTCGAACTATTTGCAGCAAGCAATCAATGATCGCTAGGTTTTTTTCACCTTTTTACCGAAATATGGAAGGTAAATCTCGGAATTATCGGGATTTTATTAAAAAATCAAATTTGTAGATTAACCGGTACAACGCTTTGAACCAGTATTACCGGATTTACCTCCGGCACAAAACATTTACCGTTTGCTAGTTTAACCGGCCCTTATCATACCGGGGTCGAGGCCGGCTGCCGGTATTATCGGCCGGACGGCCGGTATGAAAGGTACTTAAAATATTGGGGTCAACCCAACCTCGCATGTCTCATTTCCACCCATACAAAATGCACATTTTCACCCAAACCCCCTTTTAACTTGTTACCCAGTCAAACCAGCCCATTTTGCCACCTTGTGTTCTCACAAAGAGAGTAATAAACAGCAAGGGAGATAAGTTGAACTCACTCTGTAACCAACTGTGAAATAATCTTTGTGCTCAACGACCCCAATTAATTGTATTGCATTGTATCCGGCATCCTTAACATAAGGGAGAACCTGTAGTTATAATGTATTTAGATGGTGTTATGGATACCAAAAGGGGCAAAAATATTATGAATCAAAACTGATGATATAACAACATAAAACAATAGATACAATGTATAAGTAATTAACCTTCTCGGTGAACTCACTGAAAGACGCGATTTTTGGCTCTGATCCACTAATACCAATATGAGCTTCATATATACGCAAAGATTTTGGAACTTTTGGATTATTATGTTTCCATTTATATGCATGTTCGGGTGGAGGCTCCCAGTGGATTGCATATCCTTGGTTTCCATCAGCTTCTATATAATCAAGTACCAACAAGAACAAACATATCATAAGATGAAAGGTGGCAATTTTGACTTTAGGTTATATTTTATATATAACATATCAAACAAAAAAGTTCAAACTTATATAAAAATGAAACAAGCATGGTCAATCATGAAAGTGACCCAGAGTGCGAAGGTACGAACTGAGCCAATAACGTGTGTAATAATGTTTTATAACATGCGTAATTCGGGTTAACCCAACCATGCATAATTTGAGTTTAAACCATGCGTAATTTTCATGTTTGATGGCATGCGGGATTTGAATTTTGTAACGTGCGTATTATAAAAATGAACATGCGTCATTTTGAAATGTGCATTGTGGTGTACGCTTCGCACGTTAAGTGCCTATTGTATGCTAACCCCCCCCCCCCCCCCCCCCCCCCCAAACCCCAAACTTATAATCAATAATAATATAATTTCTGAATAGAATGACTATGAAGGTGTAAGCATTAAAAATACACTTTGAACAACTAAAAGCCAATTTTTAGCTAACTTTTTTGGTTAACCCAATATAACATGAATTAACCCATTATAGCCATTGATAAGTAAATGCGTCAAAATGCGACCTCTAAAACAAAGATATAATGAGAATATGGTACCTGGATTCACATAAGTAGCCCAAGCCGGAATCCGTTCTAAGGGCCCGTTAGGAGTGTTAAAGTACACTCTATACTTGCTTCCATGAGGAATAGCAGGTGCATACTTCTTTAACCACGCTTTTCTTCCTTTACGGGTCTCAAACCAGTAAGCAATAGGAGGCTTTTTAGCCCGGAACTTAGCCTTTGAAACGGGATCATCAATAACATTAAAGATATCATACTCCTTTCCACTATCAATCACATGCAAATTAAAGTTAGGATCGTCTTTATGTTTTTCCTTCCACGTTTCATAGTCTGTCTCACGCTCTCGCATTTCTTCTAACTCCTCTTCCGTTTGAGGCCCATTTGGCCCGAACATTTGCTCGTATAATTTAGCAATAATTTCAAAGCGTGACTTTACAAACCGATCTTCTCCGGGCTCCCAATACTCATCATTTGCTTTTTGGAAAACTTCGTCGGCAGTGACACCACTATCACCCTTATCGTAATCATCGACATAATTATATTGTTGAAAATAGAGTTCATCTGGTTCTTCACCATCTCTTAATTTATCTTCAAGAATCACGAACCAATACCCGTAATCATCATGCCCG
Source organism: Helianthus tuberosus (assembly GCA_030545235.1). Classification (NCBI taxonomy): domain Eukaryota; kingdom Viridiplantae; phylum Streptophyta; class Magnoliopsida; order Asterales; family Asteraceae; genus Helianthus; species Helianthus tuberosus. The sequence goes on from CM060364.1 coordinate 57,975,986, forward strand.
TAATGCCCCTCTCTTGCACAATTTTCAGTCGGAGACCAATCGTTGAAATCCCCAACAATTGAACAGTAACGCGCACCTGATTTTATTTTCAGTATTAAAAGTATAACCCTTTTTAAACAAAAACAGATCATTATCTTGGTATGAAGCCAAACCTGGTGCCCATTCCATGAAATCCACTCGATGTTGCACGTTACGGTGCATTCCTAACAACTCAAAACTGTACAAAGAACGTAAAGTAACGATCAACATAGACATATGAAAAAATTTACACAGTTAACCATTATAGGTGGTGTTTGTATGTGCTTTTTAAAGTGATTATTGCAAGTTGAACGATCTGAATCAGATCATATAATTTTACATTTATTTCAATAATCATTTGATCTTCAAAAACAGGTTATATGAACCTAAATTATCAGATAACCATAATCAAATAAAATATTCACCACAATCTTATTATTACTTATAAAACACGATCAACATAGAAAATTAAAACTTTTTCCACTCAATGTTGCACGTTACAGTGCATCCCAACAACTCAAACCTATACAAAGAACGCAAAGGCAACACGATCAACATAGAGAATGAAGATTTTTTCCATACCTAAACATTACAGGTGGTGTTTATATGTGTTTCTAAACTGATTATTGCCAATCAGAACCAAATCAAATAATTTTACATTTACTTGAATAACCAGTTTCAAAAACAGATTATTAGACCCTAAATTATTACATAACCACAATCAAACATAAATATTTAGGATAATCTTAATTCTTATATTTACTACTCCCTCCGTCCCATTAAAAGTGTCCTACTTTGAATTTTCAAAGTCTTTATTTATAAACTTTGACCTTAAATAATTTTGTTTGTGTTAGATAATACTTGATGAAAGTTAAATGATTTGAGTGTGTTTTACAAGTGTTTTTATCGGGTTAATTTTCATCAAGTTTTATATAACACAAAAAATATATAATTAAAGTCAAAGTTTATAAATAAAGATTTTGAAAATTCAAAATATGACACTTTTAATGGGACGGAGGTAGTAAAAAACTAAGATGAAAGAATGCATTGTAAAACTAACCCAGAAGCCATATCTCTGAAATCAATATGGCGCGTCAAGATTTCATCTTTTAGGTCTTTCAGAGACTTATACCTGCACCCGAAACAAAAAATATAACCAAAATCCAAAAAAAAAAAAAAAGAAATTGTTAGTAAGGGATGTCCGTTTTTACTCGAAACCTGACCGGAATAAGAAGCCACCCAAAACCGAATTAGAGAAAGCCCGAAAAACCTGAACCCGGCCAACCCGAACCTTATATGGGTTGGTTATCAGGTCACTTTTTCCCCGTCAAAAACCCGTACAACCCGACCCAAAAAACCCGGGACACGAAAAAAAACTAATTGTATTATTCACAAGGGGCGGACCCACCCCTTGGCCAAGGTGGGCGGGCGCACCCCTTGAAAAAAAAATTCAGTGTTAATTTCACGCAAAAATCTCGACCGCGCCCCTTGGAAATTTTCGACCGCACCCCTTACGAAAAAAAATCTTATGAATTAATAAAAAAAAAATAAGTAAACTCTGATTTTTATTAAAATACAACCTATATTCCTGATTTATGTAATTATTAACCACTCTATATTAATCCAATTAACAATCACATAACCTTTACTCCTTTAGCCCAATAAAGAATACATTACCCAAATCCAATCCATTCTAATTTGAATTTGAACAACAATAAAATAACTCAAGCACCATCGTTTCCCCTTCTCTCTCGGCCCCCGCTCTCTGCGATCCCCAGACCCACACGCCAACTTGGATGGTTTGTCAAGTCTTGTAAGGTTAATGGTTTCAACAAATACTCACCTATCATTTACATTGGTGTATCGTTTATTGAAGTTTGTTCTTGTATTACCCACCGCAACCGTTGAAAGATGTTTTTCGGCAATGAAGAACGTGAAGACCGACTTGCGTAATCGGATTGGCGATGAGAATTTAAGTGATAGTTGAATATGTTATATAGAGAAAGACTTGCTTAGGAAAGTAGCCCATGATGTGTTGGATAGATTTCAAAAAATGAAAACCCTTGTATCGACGTTTGACATGTTTTTGATGATTATATAAATTTTAGCTTGGTGTTTTTTGTTTTACATAACCTGGCCAGAACCGACCCGTTATGAACCCAATTTTTTTATATACCTAAGTGCCTAAAATTTTTAAAAATATTCATGACCCCTATCGAAAAATTCCTTGGTCCACCACTAACTAGAAACCTACCAACCTGAATTTTAAATGGGTCGATTACAGGGTCAATTTTTCCTAGAAAAAGAAAAAAAGAACATACCTTTCGCGAAGATAAAGGGCGAAACCTTTGTGGGTAATTCCAGATTTAGATAAAAACCCAACTGGGTCGATTCCTTTTTCGCCGGATTCTGGGTTCTTGGACTGACGCTGCCGGTGTTTGGGCGGTGGTGGCTGGCCGGGAGAGACTGAACACCTCCATTTCTTGGTGGGGAAGACGACGGATCTCCGGTAAGTGATGCTCCGGCTACCGGCGGAGCCGTCGGTTGTTGGCGGGAGTGGGATTTGAGTGAGAAGTGAGAGTGATGAAGTCATTAGATAAGAACGGTGGTGAAGAAGAAAATGGGGTTTTGGGTTTAACAGACAATGTTGTTACAAAGATTCATAAAAGACCCTTTGACAATTATTGTTTCCAAGAAAAACCCTTGAACTATATAAATTAGTACAATATGCCCCTCAATTTGTGTATATATTTTTTCTTTGCTGAAGGCAAATTTTATTAGCACCAGGCACAAGGAAAAATCGGGACCGAAGAACACAACTCAAAACAGAACTACAACAAACCAAGACTAAACCAATCTTTTCAAATGAGACATTTGTGCTTAGGTCTAGATTTGAATAATAGAAACCCAAGAGTAGGGGTGTGACTTTCTGATACGACACGAACCTAACACGAAATTCACGGGTTTAGGTTTAGTTTAAACGGGTTCGGGTCCGTTTCAGGTTGAACCCGTTTAGCTAAACGGGTCGGGTTGGCCCTTTTAACCCATTTATCATTTTTTTTTTACTTTTTTTTACAATATGTTTTACCATAAATTAATTTGTGTGTATTTTATGCATAATTATAACTTAAAAAGATTGACACAAAATTGTATTATATGCATTTTTGTTTTTTGTAGTAAAATTTTAATGTTAATATATTAATTTCGGTAAAATGATTTAAAATTTGAAAATTCGAGTTGAATAGGTCGTGTTCGGGTTAACCCATTAATATTTGGGTCGTGTTCGGGTTCATATGTATGACAAAATTTTCAGGTTCAGGTTTGTCTAAAATTTTCAAATTCAGGACGGGTTAAACCCGCAAACCCGGCTCATTTAGCACCCCAGACCTTATGTATTCTATAATTGTTCCTTAATGTGTTGTTTGAAAATTTTCAAGCTTTTCATTTACAGCAAGAAGCGATTAAGATGATGCCATGCAACATTTCTGATTATTTTTAATTATTTTAGAACATAGTATATTGGGAGAATAAAAAGAATAAACTTAAAATAATCTAATTTCTTTTATTAAAGATTTATGTTTTTGTTTTTTGTTTTTTTAACGGCTAGATCACCCGGTTAGCTTTGGCCTTTGATCATCCAGGTCATGGTAGGAATCCCGCGGTTGGCATATTATTGCCAGTTTGAATCGGTACCACAGTTCGGTTGAGTTCAAATCGATTCTAAAAATCAGTTCAGTTGAGTTCAAATCAAATTTCTGCCTAAGACCAGATTCTAAAAATCAGTTCAGTTGAGTTCAAATCGATTGTTAGTTGACTTGGACACAAATATCAACACCACTAGGTTAACTTTTTCGAAATTTAAGGTTGTTACTTTTATTAATTATATCGAATAAACAACATAGTTGCATTTGGTCCACTTCCAAGATCCCAATTTCCCGCCTCCGTGAATTTGAGACACAGGCGACAGCGTAAATTTGTTGGCTAAAAGTGGAAGTTAAATATTTTAAATTTTTAGTTGACACCTTAGATTAGAAGACACATAATTTAACGGAATTACGTGTGTTTACTACGTTCATGGCATCTTGCCATGTTAAAAATAACATTTAGTATTTTAGTTTTGTGGTTGTTAATATTATTTTAGCAAGACGAACAAAAACAACAAATCAATTCTTAGTTCTTACCCAATTAACAACGTGCAATGTATTGGTAAATTAATATATTAATCACATATTCACATTGTTTTTTATATTATAGATAAACCCTACACCTCTCGTGATATTTTGAAGCCTGGATATAGGATCAAGCATGTTAAAAAGGTTTTAACAGGTTAAACCAAATAAGATAAACGACATCTGCTTAAAATGAACTCAGGTCGAAACATTTAAGGAAAAAAATACGTTACAATGATGATATGACAATTTTGGTCATGCGTATTCACTCATTAGGAAACATCTAAAGTTAATTTGCAACTTTTATGCATTCAATATGTTTTTTACTACGATTGATTAGACTATGAATCTTTTTACCAATAGTTTCTCCTCCACTCGGTTTAATTATCTATGGTCTAACATTCATGTTTCTTTTAATGTTTCACTTGTTAGGGGTATTTGAGTGCATAATTAGGGGACACGAAGTGCGAGATGGCGAAATCATTCCCTTACAGGCTACAACAGGTGAAAATTTTCCACGGGTAGTCACATCGTTTCCCTGGTTTTTGGGGATCTTTTTCCCCCAAATCGGTAGATACTCACCGAACATCACACACACATATATACACACATAGATAGGAAAAAGTGAGACGACTTTTTCCAAAAGGGAACAATAGGGGAAATTGAAAATATGTTGAGGTGGCGCTGATGTGATGTGTGTTTGTGCAGAAAATGATAAATTTTGGGATGCCTCCCTCCCTCCTTTGGGCTTGGCATTGGCAGATATGCAGACATGTTAGCTATTAGCCTTTCCTTTGTCTCTGCATGATACATTAGGGTGCACGGGGCACCTTTGGTGACCCCATGCGGGGAGTGCCTTTGCCGTACGGGTACACCGCCACCAACAAAATTTTACCGTGTGGTTTGTGTTTAGCTCGGTGTGTGCTCACCGATTGAGAGAGAGGCCAGAGAGGGGGTGATTGGTTGTTAATGTGGGTCCACCCTTTTTCCACCAATCATATTTTTTTGTTCTTTTTTTATAAAAAAAATAATTGTGTGAGTGGAGTGATGCCAACGTTTGAGTGCAAAATGGGGACTTAAGAGGGGAGTTGACATGGAATAACCTGATTGGTTGTGGCTAAGTGGGGAATACTCCCCACGTGGGGAGCACCCCGTTCACCCTTAATAATTAATGTGACACATCATAAATTTAGTTAGATTTAGTATTAGCTGGAATATCAACGATATAGCTTGTTTAAACAAATTTGGTAGCTAGCATTAGACTTGCATATGATTAAGGCAAAGTTTTGTATCCATTTTAACACTCATTGTTAGTGCATACATTTATGAAATACATATCTTTTAATGATAACAAAAACTATTAAAATGAGACATAAGTGGTAACTACAAATACTCATATGTTCATAATCCATGCCCAACCAAGACAAATAAATAGACCAAGACCATAACCCAAAGATCACGCGTTGAAGAAAATCAAGAATGATGCGTAATTGAAAAAAATCACGAAAAGAGAACACAAGAGAGGACAATTGACTCATTCTTTGATTGTGGATCGACCATGCTAGGTACCACGACAATTGATGACGACTGGTTGGTGGTGGCGGTGATAACGTGAGGGTATTGTGGTCCATACAAGTGACGGGTGGTGATGATGGAAGCGACACCGGCGATAGGTGGTAGATGGTGACGACAACCAATGATGGTTGGTGGTGCTTAGTGTGTTGTGGTGTTTCAACTATAGTGACTAAAACAGTTTGTGAGACAGTGTATTAGATTTTAAAGTACATATACAACCATTTGAACCTGGACTAAGTTAACAAGTTTAATTTCTAAAACCAACATGTCTACCCCTTGTTTTGACACATGAATTCATAACTAAGCAAAAATTACTCAAATCAAGCCATTTATATCATTTACATAAACGAGTGATCAAAATAAACAAGTAATTGTTTACACTTTACACTTACTATTACACAAATAAAAAAAAACTCACAAACATAAAATACATGTATATGTTAAAGCACAATATAGCAAGGTAAGAAACCTAGTTGACAACTAAACTAGAGTGTACCTAAATCAACACCATAATATAGAAAGAGTGCATGGCAAGTGGTCAACTCCCCCCTTTACCCCCCTATAAAACTTCCAACACATCGGATCCATTTAACCCAAATCACAATCAAACACAAGCATCACAATCTCAAAATCAACCATATTCTAATAGATCTTCATTCACTAATCAATCATCATGAAGATTATGCAAATAATCTTCATGGTATCCATCACCCTCACCATTGCAACAACCCTCACCATGTTCATCTCCACCCCCACCACCACTGGGCCACCATCTCCATCAACCACAACACCATTTCCCGCAAGGCCCAAAAGCCGTTTCCTCGCGGAGAAACAAGCAAACCCTAGAGCGGCCGATCATTGTAAGAACGACGATGAAATATGTTACATCTTGGAAGGAAAGAACTCAACTTGTTGCAACAACAAGTGCATGGATTTGAGTGAGGATAAACACAACTGTGGTGCATGCAAGAAGAAATGCAAGTTTACTAGCTCGTGTTGCAAAGGTGAGTGTGTGAATTTGGCGTACGACAAGAGGCATTGCGGGTCGTGTGGCAATAAGTGCATGCCGGGTGGTTATTGTATATATGGTCTTTGCAACTACGCATGATTGACGTGTTATCATTCTTCAATCGCGATCTTGATTTGATCGTTGATGATTCGTGCATATGTGATATTAATAAATAATAATGACCGTATTGTGACGGTCAACACGAAAATTGTTGTTGAATTGTGCTTATACTGTGTGTTGTTTTTAAAGTTTCCTATAAAAAAAATGTAATGATGGTGTTTTTGTGAAGTGGTTGTTCAAGATCTTAGTCAAATTTTGCTCATTTTTTGTTATAAAACTTTGATTGTTTTGTGAATGATTAGTTATGCTTTATGAATTTTGAGTAAATGTGACGATTGAGGGTGTCACATACTCACATGACCGATATTTTGGGCATTAAATGAGAGGTACCTAGTGACGTATACTTGTTGTTCAATCTTTGCTTTATTCCAGCTTTTAAATTCGGCATTGGTCGGCTATCAGCACGTTATTTCTTGAGCATTAGTGCAGACTATAATCAACAATTGGGCTTATAAGGCTTAAAATGTTGTTTATTGGTCCAACCCAAAAATTACAAACTGTCAACTAGAGGTGTTAAAAAAACCGGTTTGGGCCAGTAAAACCGGTTTATAACCCAATCAATCGGGTTGTCCAAACCGGTTTGGACCCGACCCAACCCACCAATTCGTAGTCTCATCCCATGAAACCGGTTTGGACCCGACCCAATTTGATAAACATGTCAAAAAATCGGTTTGAACTCGACTCCAATCGATTTGATAGGTTCGGAAATTTTCCCTCAAATCGGTTTTTTACAAACCGTTTTTTTTTGTTCACCAACCCAGTTCGTTAATAATACGAACCGGTTTTTCCAAAAAAAAAAAAAAAAGATTTGTACACCTCTATTGTCACCGCTTAATCAAAATTACAAATCGTTTATGCAAACCAAGAAGAACTTAATTAAAATCGAACGAGAACAACTAAATTTACGATACTACCGATTATCATTTTTCTATATTTTTCAGCAAATAATTTGCATCTAACATGTTACTTAATTACGAAATGTCACCGCATGATTTTTTTTTTTATCTAGAAGATAGACAATGCAAATGTAGTTCTTAATCGTTAACTCAAACCAACTGGGCTAGCTTAGTTGGCCACCGACACCCGCTTTAAACCAACTCTAGGATCCTTGAGGTCTCGGGTTCGAAACCTGGCAACCCCAGGCTCTTCGAACCCCTAGGGTTGGCAGGGTATTCACCGCGAGGCGGCACTGTCGGGCTGCTAGCCTCGGGAGCAAGTCTCCCACGGTCAGGGGTACCGGGCAATTACCCTTTTTTTAATCGTTAACTCACCCCTATGTGTAACAATAAGCATTACTAATTACAATAAGCCTAGTATTAACTGTTAACACGTTATTTAGAGACCCGTATTTGAATTTGTTGCCCTTTTTTTCTTCATTGTTTTGTAAAACCGGTATAGTATGTGTTTTAAATGTGCTATTCTTCTAAAGTGGAAAAAAAATCAGTCTGAACTATCAAAGCAAGCAAAGTAGCAAACTAACCATTTTTGGCGTTAAAAGGCATGATTATGTGCTCTTGGTTTCAGTAGTGGAGTTTGACCAAAAGTTTCGAGATGACGTAAAGTGATGGGACCCAAAATTGTTTTTTCCTATGGTTATGTTTCGGGTCGGGGCGACTATTCGATTCAGGTTGGGTCAAATAATAATAGTTCCAAATATAACTAAAAAATTCCATTCATTCAAATGACTCGTGCTTGCACATAGAAAAATTAAATATAATGATACGAGATAAATGGAACCTGGACGAAGAATTACAACTCAGCCCGACGACCTTTAAGATTTTTGAATTCAGTTGTGATTTAGTTTATTGTGTGGTGGGTAATCTAGAGTTAAACAAATAAGAGTTCAAATATATTTACCAAACTACCCATCATTTATATACAAAGTGTATAAATATTTAGCATATACAATTTAGGAAAAATAATCGAGGGGGCGATCCTATATAATTTTAAAATTTTCGGACGAAAAATCGGAACTTATACACTTCTAACCGAAACATTGGGGGGCGGGTGCACCCCCGGGCACCAACTATCCTTCGCCCCTGGTTAGTCCGGTTGTCGAATGGCCTGCTTTCCCTAGTGAAGATGCATGTTCGATTCCTGCTTGGGACATTTTCGAGAGATATCTGAGTGAAGGAACGAATCGGGGCTTTAATACTGGGTTCAAGCCTGATGGGGGGCGAGGGTTTAGGGATTACATCCGGTTCCCGCACATAGGGGGCACAGTTTCATGGCGGTCGAGAAGTTGACCTTGGACATAGCCCCAGCTGGGTGAGTTTACACGTGAGATTCTTTGCCGTTAAAAAAAGGCATGATTATAATGACTAATACACTAACTGAGCTTAGTGAGCCTTATAGTGTGTTAGTGAGTTGGTTTTGGTTATGCAAATTAACATTAGGCTTTGACAAGTCATTTGGTGTTAAAATACATGTTTATGATTAGTTGTACACTTTTGGGCCATAAGGGTTCACGGAATCATATGGAATTAGAGTTGAATTGGATTGGATTGTTTTCCATTATAGATCATGTTTGGTTTGCTTTATAATTGAAATGTTTTCCTCCAAATTCCTTCAGTTATAGGATTTCAACATTTCTTCACTCTTTTAATGGAATTTCAAACTTTCTATTAGAATGTTATATAAGTATGAAATAACCCTCACATCTTTAAATAAATCTTCATCCAAATATACTAACTTGAACATGTTACCCAACTAAAAATCTTCATTCGATGCAACAATACAAAGGAATTTATGTCAATTAAATTTTTTAACATTCCAGGTGAACGTAGACGATGATTGAATTATTCTGGGGAAGGGGTTATCAAAGATATTTATGTCATTTAGTTTTTTTTTTTTTTTTTTTGACATTCCATTACCATTTATAAATTTGCAAAGCAAACAATATACAAATACACGGTTGTCAAAATTGTTAAAAGTGATACTTTTATACTTCAGTTTTAATATCTCTAGTATTGTTTTATAATTGTTATTAAGATTTTTTATTGTTATATTTCGAGGTCTGGTCTAATAACGAACGAGTTGTGGGCTGAATCGGAAGCTGAATAAAAGCGCTGCTTAGAAGATTGGGTTTAGAGACTGAAGATTGAAGGCTGGACTTAAGAGACTAAGGGGCTGTTTGGCAACATCTGAACCAATAAGTGCTGAATGAATAAGAGGTCTGAATGGCTAAGAGGCTCTGAACCAGTAAGTGCTGAACCAGTAAAATGCTGTTTGGTTGCACCTCTGAATGACTATGTAAAATGACATTTTTACCCCTCTGAACTACTTATATATCTAATCATACGTATATATAAAAATCCGAACATCAAACTTCACAGTTTCACAACATCATCAGTAATAAACAATTGCAATAAAATCAATATACCAATATTACCAAACAATTAATAATCTGTTTCTAATCATACATATATACAAAATATATATAAAAAAATTGCACATTATAGCTTGAATCGATACTGTTAAAGAATGAAAATACCAACTCAAATTTAACATGGTTACATTCCAGTATCACCAATTTGCACATTCCAACGACACCTCAAAATTCTAAAAACAATGAAAAATTAGGGCTTACAACATAACCTCAACCTGTTTTATATAAACATCATGTACCTGTGGAGGAGAGATGACGAGAACAGCGGCTGCGGAGGAGAGACGAGGTAGAAGGCCGACGTGGTGGGGGGCCGACGTGGTGGAGGAGGCCGGTGCAGGGAGGAAGCCGGTGGATGGAGGAAGCAGTGAAGATGGAGGCGTCGATGTTGAAGGGGAGAGGATGAGGGCGGCAACGGAGGTGAAGGCTGAGGTGAGTAGCGGCGCTGTGGAGGAGAGACGGTGGAGGGGCGGCGACAGAGGTGAAGGCTGTGGAGGAGGGGCGGTGAGGTGGAGGAGGCCGGTGGAGGTGGAGGAGGCCGATGGAGGAAGATGGAGATGGAGGCGGGGCGACTGTGAAGAGCGAGAGGGAGAACAGGTAGGGCAAAGGGTATTTTGTGAAGAAAGTTCATTCAGCGACTTCTAATATCTGAATGGAACCATTCAGATGTGGGCCTTTTACCGAACCAAACAAGTGTGCCTCTGACCGGTTCAGAGATTTCCTCTGAATGAAACCATTAACTGGCTAACAAACAGCCCCTAAAAATTCGTGTGCGGTCATTTTTTACTCCGGGTTACCCGGAGTCCGTTTTACTTCTGGATCTCATATAAAAAGGCACCTTGGGATCATGATTACTGGTGAACTGCGTTTTTATTCTCTCTGTTCGTAGACTTCCTTTTTTGGCGATTTAGGGTTTCATTCATGTATTGAATATCTTTGATTAACTGAGGGCTTGTTAGATCGTTTTATATGCAGATTATCATATTAATAATCTGCAGGTGAAAGGAGAGTGGAGAGATTTTGTTGTACAGTTCATATTCTTCTGTTCGTTCATTGTTAAGAGTTAATAAAACATCTGTTTGGTTATAGTCAGTCTCGATACCTGTTGTTTTGACATGGTATCAGAGCTTTAATTGCTCTTAGGGTTCATTCCGATCATAATTTTTCCGCTGCAATCTGATTCAGAGTTGTTATTTGGGGTTTTTTGTCTGATTTCTGGGTAGTTGAATAACCGTCTTTATCAGATCTTGAAAGTATCTATAAGATTCTTTCTGTTGTCGGTTTTGGATCTAAAAAGAGCGTGAAGATCCCTTCTGTTAGGGTTGTTCTTGGGTCAGATCTGTTAGGATCTGAGAAGTTCAGAAGATATAGTGGTTCTAATTTCGGTTGTTCGTGTGTGAAGAACTGAAACCCTAATATTAGGGTTATTGTTGTTGAAGGTTTTGAAGGGGATTCTAGTTGGTCCCTGTATTCCACCAAGGTTACAGGATAAACTCACGGGATCGTTGGTACGGTTTCTTCTGTCAGAATCTTGTAGCTCTAAGTGAAGGCTACAAGGTCTGATTGCTTGGAGTTATACGCCTCAGGTCGTTTTATTCCTTTCTTGAACTTTTACTTTCTGTTCTTGCATTTAGGCATTACTGTTGATGGACTAGTTGGGCCGATGTTGATTGGGACACAGGAAGGGTACATCCTGTTGCATTTTATTTGCTATTCTGGTTGTTACTTGTTGTTGCTGTGTTTTAGATTGGTCTAGGTCTGTCGGGTTCCCTTGATAAGGCTTGCAGAGGCACCTTGAGTGATGAACCTCTGATCTGGTCCCTGTCAAGGTTTCGTCCTGTTAGGGTCTTTTGTGGTTTTGTTTTGATTACAAATTTTACACCAAGTTTATTTTTGCTAACCTAATATAAAAGTTTCATGTAACTTAGTTGAGTTTGGTGAACTGTTATTTTTGGTTTCTAATTGCTAAAGGTAACTTTGAATAGTTGTTTTGTTTTATATCAAACTTTTGCAGTTATTTAGTTTTTTAAAAAGGTTGGATATACTTTGGTTAGTCTAATTCTTACAAAGTTGTTGAATGTGATCAAGTGATGTTCAAGAACTAATAATTTGTTATGATCTATAGTTTTCTAAATACATTGTCAGGTTGTGATAGAAAGATAATGCCAAGATAAGTCACCATTATATTATACTTATATAAGTGGTTCGGTTTATCATGTAAGTCTAGTGATATGGTCAAACTGGTATAATCAATATTTTTGCATGTGGCACTTTAGTTGACTACTTATTGTGTGAAATTGCAGTTATGGAAATATTATCAACATGTTTATTAGTTGAAACTTCTTTGGTTGTTTTGTAGTTGGCTTTATGACCATTTGTTGTTTAAATAACGACTTTGTTTTGCTGGGTAGTAATCTTTGAATTGTTATTGTTAAGTTGTTATTAAGTTCACACATGGCCCGAATCTTTTGTATTATAAGGTTTGGTATAAATGACTAAATTGTCAGTTATGAGTTTTTTGGTTAGTTATAGGTGTTAATCTTGTGTCAAAGAGTTAGTAATAACAATGTTTTTTATAAGTATTTTTACGAACTGTTATTACTGTTTTGTCAAACTATTTCTAAAGGGCTATGTTTATCCAAAAATATTAGTCTTGTTAACAAATATAGTCATTTTTGATTGGTTCAAAATATTTTTTATTTGTTAGAGTGTTGTCTGTTATTATCTTCTTTGGATATATGATCTTGGCATCTAACACGTTTGGTTTTCATTGTTGTACCTTGTAATCACAATTCAGTAGATTCTTAATTTGGAATCCTCGGTTTATGTCAATGTTGATTTAGTGCTTAAGGTGTTTGTTTAAAAAATATGGCATAGTTTGCTAATTTTTGTGATATTTGTTAATCAAAGAACATGTTTATGTTTCAAGCTTGTCCTATATATTGCATTCAAGGATTGTGGAAAGAGATTTGATGTCCATATATTATTACAAAGGTTGTTTTTGTTGAGTGTTTTAAATGGTTTTTTGGTCTGATTTGATCTTGTAAACTATTTTATTTTGTTGTTTTATTGTTTGGTGGATATCACTATAGAAAAGTTGTGTTTTTTTAAATGTAGAAAGTCTGCTTTAAGATCTAAAGAAATTGGAAGAAGTTCATGAATAAGTTCAATTGAACACTTTCTTTCTTTTGAGCGGCTTTCTCTCGAGATTTCTACATAGTTGTTGTGCTTAGATCTTGTGAATCACATTCGCGTTGGCTCTGTTTGAAATCTGAATTTGTAGCATGGATTGTCGTGTTGATAATCGGTGATTGTAGTGTGTGTATGGAATCTTAGTTTTGAGAGGTGTTATTGTTTCTCTTCAGAGCGTTATGTTCTCTAATGTCTATTGTTCTCGAGCGTATTCACTTTTCTAAATCTAGGTTATCGATTCGTGTTGAATCTGTGGTAATCGTTAGGTTAGAAGTTTTGTTATCTTAGTGATAATTAGTGTTTGTTCATGAGGATGATTGTTCTTTGTTTTTTTTTTCACTGGTCTTGGATTCTTCATGTTTTGAGTCTGACCGTAGTGAGGTTTGTGTAGGATCATTGTGTTGGTGATCTTATTTGGTTCTTATTCGTTTTTTTTAGACTCCATCGCCGATCGTAGTGATGTTAGTTCACTGGTCTAGGTGATGCTTGTTTTTTTCTTCCACACTGTTCTAGGGTCGTTTGTAGATTCTTCGTGTCGTCGAGTCTAGTCCCGTTAGATCGTAGTGTTGGTTTCAATCTGTTCTTTGTGGCTGTTATCTGATGTAGAATTATGTAATTCTTGTTTCGTCAGATTAGTTGTGAATCATGTGATTCAGTATTTTGTGATTCATGGGTCGGTGAAGGTAAAAGATCATTTGATTTAATCAAATGAATTTTTAAGTTCTTCACAAGCTTTGACATGAATCTTCTTATATGTTGTTTAGGAAATCATTTCCTTGTACTTGAGACTAATTAGTTAATTGGTTTTGAGTTATATAGAGGTTTTGACTCTTCTTTGTATCACATATGTTGGTGCTAAATGTGGTTGATGTTTTCTGATATTAAACTGTGTGGTTCGTGAATTTGACCGTATCATGATGGTTTGTTTGACCCGTATCATTCTGTTTCTTTATATAGACTTGTTATGTAGTTGCACTGGTTTAGAGCTGTCTTTGTTAAGTCTGGTAAAGTTCATGCTATTCTTGTTGGTCTGAATTCTTTAAAGTCATGTGACTTTATATGTTGTCAGATATGTGTGTATCTGTTTTTATGTTATGCAATCATATGGGCCGTGTTATTTTGGATATGTTATATGATTGTTCTTTTCTGTGATGATTACAAAAATTATGTCGTCCCTTATGAAATTCTTGAGTGTATTTTTAGTCAATGAGTACATGATTCATATTTTTTTTCAGACTTGATTCTCAATGTTTCTAAGGTCTTGTGACTCTTTGGTTTTATCATTAAGTGTTCTTGTGTGATATGGCTTATGGCATGAGTATTTTTGTATTCGGACGTGATGCACCACTTAGTTTCATAACCGACTGTTTGGAGATCTTGGGTGGGGCCATGGTGCCTTCGGTTATGCTTGTGTAAAGGGGATTTGACATCATCAGGAGCTCGTGATCCTTTATGTTCAGTGGATGAAAAAAGTTCACAAGAATATGAAGCTGACACTGATTTACTGAAAGCTCTGGCAATATTTGGAGCAGCTGTCACAGGAACAGTTGCAATTAATCATTCATGGGTGGCTGCAAATCAGGATCTTGCAATGGCATTGTTGGTTGGAATAGGGTATGCTGGCATAATATTTGAAGAGTCACTTGTGTTTAATAAACGTGGAGTGGGTTTACTGATGGCGGTTATGTGACAACCGGTAATTTACGCCCTTAATTACGTGATTAGCAGGCAATTAACGCGATAATAAATAGTGTTTACGACACTAATTAACTTAACCAGGCCCTTGGAGTGCCCAGGAACGTTTGTTCAGCTATACAGTGCGCGTGTGGTGATTGACAGAAAATCTGCTGACTATTACGCGACAACGGACTGATACCGTATGAAATACTGACGACACCGACAAACATGGATGTTACACGAATATTTTATGCTTATGAAGTTTGGGTCGCGATATCGGGTCCCGTAGGAATTACGGACCACTTACACATGAGATGGGCTTGTGGGCCCTGGGCCCAAGCCCAAAACCCACAAGCCTAAACCTACACATAACACACAAGATCTAGACAAGATTTATATAATCTGCACAAGATTTACATAATCTCTACAAATCTCTTCAAGAGATTTTGAATCAAAGGTTAAAATGTCTAACCTAAATGCAATACATAAAAGATTTTAACCCTAAAGTTAAAATACATGACCTGAAGGTAACTTGATTACCCAAATGACATGAGATATTGTGATCTATTTAAAGGGGTTTACCCCTTGAAGGGTTGAACAGGCACAAACACACACACACAGACATAGAGTCTGCCTTACCCTCTCATATGAAGAACCTCATCATATCAGAATACACACACACACATATGAAGAACCTCATCTCCTTCATCAGGAGTTCAACCAAACACACAACCAGACAACCCTCTTCCTCCGATCTACCCTCCGACAACTCACACCTACAAAACCCCTAAAACTCTCGCTCACATCTTCATCTCTTTGTTAAACAGCGGCCGACCACCACCACTTGGTGGTGGCATTCGACAAGCAGCAGCAGCGCCACCACCACAGGCGGCGGCGCTGTGGTGGTTGGCTTGGCGGTGGTGGTGGTTACAGTTGTTTTCCGACGTCACGCAGCCCCCCCCCCCCTCGGCAGATCAAGCAAAGACACCACCACCATGCGGTGGTGGTGAGCGACGGCTACAGGACAGTAGCGGAGGAGAGAGAGAGGGAACAGAGAGAGAGAGATGGTGACGGCGACGGACCGGCGGTCGGAGCCACGGACCGGCGGTCAAAGCCTCGGACCAGCGGTCTTCGTCACTATCCGGCGAATTTTCCGGTAAGATTCCCTTTCTCCTCTTTTATCCTCTTGAAGATTGAAGGTGATGACGATTGTGTTATAACTGATGATGCTCGGTCCAGAATTTTGTATGTGTTCGACGGTTCAACAATCAGGTTTGAGTTTTAGGTGGGTGCTTTGAGCTCGGGTCAGACTTCGGATATGGCTCAGCAGCTTCGTGTTCGGGTTCGGGTCAAACACAGTTGACTCGGTCAACACCCGAGTCAACTCGGGTCAACAGCAGGTCAACCATGGTCAACGGTCAACGATTCGGTTCGGGTTAGCTTCGGTTCAGCCTTGGTTCGGTTAAACCCAGTCAAATCAGCAGTTCGTGACGGTTCGGGTATCGACTCAGTCCAACTCGGGCTCGACTCGGTGTAGTTCGGCTCGACTCGGCTCAACTCAGTTGACTCGGTCAAAGTCAGCCGGTCAACTCAGTCAAACTGTCCGACGACTCGACGCGAAAGACTCGGTAAAAATTTAGAACGAATATTATTCACACTAATTTTAAGATTTTTATTAATGTCGTGAACGAGCTCGAACCAAGTCATTATAATTTAGTTACGTTTTATTCTGGTCGTATTGATAAAACCTTATATATTGTTTGAATGAATTATTGTTGAGTTTGATAAAATACGACAACTTTTTATTGTCGGGTTAATCCAAAAACAGAGGAAACTCTGCCCGTTTTTCGAGAAAATCCGTAAAATAAAACGAGTTTTATTATAAAACAAAACGTGCTTTTTGGTAAAGCGACAATTATTGATATAAGGCGACTTTTATAAAACAAGATACGAATATAAAGCTTCCTTCGACAACAACTTACAACTTACGAAAACAACGATACGGAAATTATTTCGACAACAAATAAATATAGTTTATATATTTATTTCGAACAAAAACGACGATTCTTTTATAAAATAGATATAACTTATCTATTTATTTCAAAAATGGTACAACATGAATTCGTTTTTACAAAATAAATATAGTTTGTATATTTATTTCGAGTATTAAACAATACGAATGCTTTTATAAAAATAAATATAGTTTATATTTATTTCAAACTTCAAACAACTCGATGATACTTTCGCAAAATAAATATAACTTTTTATATTTATTACAAACGCCGAAACGGCATATACGTATATTTTTGGCAAATATACACCAGACGCAATATATATAATACAAGTTTATTATATATTACTTTCATACGAATATTCCTTTATATCAACATACGACTTCTTAAAACGAGCTAACAAGTATAACTTCTTCGTTTCTTTTAAGTTGACAATTTACCGTCATGTCGTTCAATTAACGATTCGGTAGAGCTCGATTACACGTAGTTAGTTACTGCGTTATTTAGAAACTTATTAGATATTCCGTGTTAGGAATATTGTAGAATGCACGATAGCGAGTCACGTCTTGGAAACGACATCGCGAAGTCGTAATTAGCTAGCTTTGCACAGGAATACTCAGGTGAGTTCATAACCCCACCTTTTTACTGTTTTACATTTTTATAAATGTTTTCGGGGTGGAAAGACATGCACTTTTTGCAAAGCATACAAGAATTACATATTTCTAAACCATTTTACAAGCAAGTTTTAACTGACACAAATGGTTTACGAAAAGCTTATGTTTTATACCGGTTTTTCAAACAAGCGTTTACACACGAATTCTAGTTTTCTAAACTACGAGAAAATACAAATACAAGAGTATACAAACACATGAGAATTGATACTTGATATGATGAATACAAGAATGATACGAGAAATCGTGTCACGAATAGGGTACCATAAGCACCATTAATCGTGTACATACTTAGACCGCAGAACAAAAGATTAGATCTAATGGGTTCCGGGCAGCCCCACTCTTGGCCACTCTTTTACCAAGCAGTGTTTTTGTGTCTCAGTCGTGAATCGACTACAGAAAAATGCCTATGGTTTGGTGACTTCCTATGTCGTGTCACATGTTAATGGCCTTGCAACCCATTAACAACAAGATACATACAGAATACTTGATTTATATAAGAAAACATGATACATACAAGAATACGTGATTTATACAAGAATACATGATACATACAGAAATACTCGAATTATACAAGATACATACCATGTTTTCATACAAAGTTTCTGTATAACTTGACAAGAAAATGATTTTAAATTCGTTTTCTCAACAATACTTCAAAAACCGGTTATTCAAAAAAGATTTATTTCAAATCTTTTACAAACAAACTATGAACTCGCTCAACTTTATGTTGATTTTTCGCATGTTTCTTTCTCAGGTTGCTTTTCAAAGTTATGGCACGGTTGGAATAGGAGAACCATCTGGAGTCGAGTACTTAGTGGCGTTCATTTTCTAAAAGACTTAGCTTATTTTGCTTCCGCTGTGCAATGAAGATACCAGTCCAGTCACGCCAATGCTCTGATATTTCGGGGTGTGACAGGTTAGCTTGTGGGTTATTCAGAGCTTTGGAGCCTCCTCAACTGACGTAGATGTCGCAAAGTTAATGCACGCATCAGCTGAAGTTAGTGAAATAGTATTCTTCTTGCTTGGTGCAATGACAATAGTGGAGATAGTTGATGCTCATCGAGGATTTAAGCTTGTGACCAACAATATAACCACTCGCAAACCACGCACTCTCCTTTGGGTGATTGGTTTTGTGACTTTTGCTCTAAGCTCGGTTCTTGACAACCTCACATCTACAATAGTCATGGTGTCCTTATTGAGGAAACTGGTACCTCCATCAGAATACAGGAAGTTACTTGGTGCGGTGTTGTTATAGCAGCAAATGCAGGTGGAGCATGGACTCCTATCGGTGATGTAACAACTACAATGCTTTGGATACATGGCCAAATATCCACATTGCCGACAATGACGGGCCTATTTGTGCCTAGTGCAGTTTCTCTTGCAGTGCCTTTGGCCCTCATGTCCTTCTCAAGAGAAGCTGATGGCAAGGGACAGAACACAATTGATGTTTTAGCTTCTGAACAAATGGCGCCACGTGGGCAGCTTGTTTTTGCAGTGGGAATTGGGGCATTAGTGTTTGTTCCAGTTTTCAAATCTTTAACGGGCTTGCCTTCTTATTTGGGTATGTTGTTTGGGCTCGAGGTTCTGTGGATCCTAACTGATGCTATCCACTATGGGGAATCAGACAGACAACGGTTAAAAGTACCACAAGCTTTATCCCGTATTGATACTCAAGGAGCTCTTTTCTTCCTTGGGATCCTTTTATCTGTCAGTAGCTTGGAGGCAGCTGGGCTTCTTAAAGAACTAGCACATTACCTTGATGCCCATATTGCCAGTAGTGAGCTGATTGCAAGTGCAATGGGGATGCTGGGTTCACGTCTGGGCCAGGACACAGCTCGATGTATCCGTCAAGTGGGATTGGTTCAACTTGGTTAAACCATTTGCTTAAAGATCATTCATACATGCGTAAGTGTTTAGATAACTAGTATGTTTGATATTAAAACTGAGGGGGGATGTTAAAAGTGATACTTTTATACTTCAGTTTTAATATCTCTAGTATTGTTTTATAATTGTTATTAAGATTTTTTATTGTTATATTTCGAGGTCTGGTCTAATAACGAACGAGTTGTGGGCTGAATCGGAAGCTGAATAAAAGCGCTACTTAGAAGATTGGGTTTAGAGACTGAAGATTGAAGGCTGGGCTTAAGAGACTAAAAATTCGTGTGCGGTCATTTTTTACTCCGGGTTACCCGGAGTCCGTTTTACTTCTGGATCTCATATAAAAAGGCACCTTGGGATCATGATTACTGGTGAACTGCGTTTTTATTCTCTCTGTTCGTAGACTTCCTTTTTTGGCGATTTAGGGTTTCATTCATGTATTGAATATCTTTGATTAACTGAGGGCTTGTTAGATCGTTTTATATGTAGATTATCATATTAATAATCTGCAGGTGAAAGGAGAGTGGAGAGATTTTGTTGTACAGTTCATATTCTTCTGTTCGTTCATTGTTAAGAGTTAATAAAACATCTGTTTGGTTATAGTCAGTCTCGATACCTGTTGTTTTGACAAAAATCCCGACTACTCTCCGATTCGTCGCCGAGTAATCACTAATCAGAGGTTCACCAATTAATAGCCGATTAATCGCTAGGCGATCAATGGCAGTCGTATTCTGGCCAAATTTTGGCTAGACGTCGGCCAAATTTCGACCAAATCTTAAAAATTCCTTCCAATTACTTTAAAAAATGGATCAATGAGGAGTTAAAACATGTCTACTTTAAAAAACTACATAAAAATATGTGTGTGTGTGTGTGTAACTAAAAATTACATATAAAAATCTCAATCCGATTATATCCGATTAATTTCCCTGTTAATCCTGATTAATCGCTAGTCGGTAACTCACTGCCCGACTAGCACCTAACGATTCTTACAACACTGTAAAAATACAAAGGAATTTCATTTCAATTCCTTTCTTGAATTCCAGTTCTTAAAAAAAAACCATCCGCCATAAGGGTCTTGCCATGTGTTAGTGGATTACTTTAGGTTATACAAACTCATGTTAAGTTATAACAAGTCATTTGGTGTTAATAAGTAGATGAAAGATATGTGTTATTGTATTAAATTACATAATCCGAGTTATTGATTTAGAGACAAAAGAAATTTGTTGGGATTGTTTTAGGTACTTTTTTCGTAATAAGCCTGGTAAATGTTAATCCAAGGACACCACGTAATTAAAAGTCCACCACCGATGCTCCAGTTCCAGGCACACCAAATCTCGGTACCACCATTTCCAACACACTAGTTATACTAAAATAACAAAGAGGGTATAACATATGTTTTGAGGAAATGACATAAACCATTTGTAGTTTTAGGCATCAAACGAAAATGATGGCCCATTTCTTGGTTATCATATGAACGTTTGAATTGATTGATGATCGGTAACCAACATTTTGGTAAGTTTTTGTTTCTTCTTATATAACATGTCAATGACTAATCACTAATTACTAACGCAGCTGCAACATTCTTTACTGATAATGACTGAATAGTCTAGGCAAAAATCTTATGTTAAATCTTATCCGAAGTGAATAAGGACGATTCGTGTAAAGTTTTAACTTTTGGTTGGATATATTAACAATATGTTTTTTTTTTGTTTGGTGTGTTAATAGAAGAACATAGTAATTGAGGGAGCACCATAATGAGGAATCGGTTTTCATAGGCCAAGTTGGAATAGCATTTCTATGTAGCTTTAGATACAAGTAAGTACTTCTAGAAACCGTTAATATATAGTATTAACTAAAGTCCAACTGTAGATGAAGAGTACCAAAGTTCAGTTGTTAACATCGTGTGTAGGCATCAGATTCTGCTAGTTGCTTGGTTAAGTTTTGCTGTGTACTTTTGTTCTTTTCTTTTGTCCGGCTACATTCAGACTGAAATCGGTTTTTTTAATAAAAAAATTAATAAGATAATATAAATAATATGATAAAAAAGGAAAGTGTTTGGGATGATCTCTGGCCTTTTAAAAGTAAAAGATGGGTGTAAACTGTAAAGGGACAATATGGTGTGCAGAAAGTGTGGAATTCTGTACAAATGATTGGCGTTAAGTTTGCTTGCTGGTTTTTTTTTAACGATAACTTTCTTTCAGAGTGTGTGTGACCCAATGTTACACCGCCTAAACAGCGGCCCTAGCTAAAACTGCCCAGACTACGTTGTCTTAACCGGGTTCGCACTGGGTTGGTCAGACTTGATTACGGCGTTCCCCCGGAAACCGTGCTGCCTCCACACGAGATGCCTCGCTGAAGTAGCCGGATGAAAACCGGGGTGCGGCTCAGGATCGAACCCCCCTCGGTGGGTTTGTCACCATCATTGCCTAATATCCACCCCAATATGACACAAGTGGGAATTGAACTTGAGTCTCCATTAGAAAACCCAAGTCTCCTACCACTAGAGCACAAGTGGGGAATTGCTTGCCGGTTAAACATTTTACAAAATCATAATCATAATGCAATGACATTAACTTATTTTATTACTTTGTTTATTTCATTATTTAATTTATTTATCAGTCGGTTAAAGAACACAATATGTTTTCACTTTTCATTTAGATTTTCATTCGGTTCTATCAACCTCTTTACTCGATAACAATCATTAAGATTGATATAATATTTCTTTGAGTTAACTTCCGTTTTGTTCTCTGCGGTTTGGTCGTTTTAACGGTTTTGCCCCAATCATTTAAAAATAGTCATTTTCCTCCCCGATGTTTCGATTTTGTCACCAGTTTGCTCCACGACTCTAACTTAGTTAAAACTTTCAGTTAGAAGTAAGGATATTTCGGTCATTTGTTATATAGATACTCAATTTTATTAATTCCTTAAATTTGTTTTGCCTTTTATTAATATTAAAAACAAAAATATAAGATTTTGATTATATATATATATATATATGTATTACCTTTATTAATATTTACATGTATCAATACAAAATTCTCACCCTGTTCTAACCAAACACCACCATCCAACCCCCACCAACTGGCCACCTTCGCCACCACCACAACCCACCACCTCTGCTACCACCATCACCCCCACCCACTCCATATGCTCACTCTCTCTCACTAACCCGACCCACTTTTCATCACAAAATTTGATCTATCAAAACAAACCCCAACTTGTATACCAAAATCCCCAATTAAAAAAATCAAGAACAAATCATACAATTCAGAGCTAGATCGGTGGTCATGGTGGCGGTTCAAAGATCAACCGACACACCCCATGGCAGTGACTATGGTGTAACAGTCGTTCTTGGGTTGCGCCAGTGTCGAATCTAGGGTTCCTGCCAGGAACCAACTTTCTGGCATGTACCTTTCTCATGCGTGACTCCTTTTTGCTCAGATCGACCTAATAGCCGTTCTAGGGTTCCGGTCAGGAACCAACTCTAAGAGACTAGAGTGGGGTGGCACTGGTGGTGGTGATGGCCATGTGGAGTAGCAGGGGGTGGATGATGGTGGTGATGTCGGCTAGTAGTTAGGTGGTAGTGGTTGGTGAGAAGAGAGATTGGGTATATATAGAGAGAGAATGGAGAGGGTACATAGAGAGAAGAGACAGTCTGAGAGTGGTTTATGTGTTTTTGGGATATGTAATATAATCTTTGCTTGTAATTTTACCAAAGTACCCTTAGTTTCATACTTGAAGTTAACAAAATGCCCTTGTAGTTAATAGACAGTTTAACTGAGTTAGATCCATAGAGCAAACCTTTTTTTCTCACAACATTGTGAGTCATTTTCTTTTGGAAAAATTACACTTTTCGTCCTTTATGTTTGTATCGGATTACAATTGATAGCCTTTAACTTCAATAATTACAGCCACAATCCTTTTTTTGTTAAAAGTATTACACCATAGGTCCTTTAACACTAACCTTGTTAAAATTATCAGTTAAGGCTAGTCATGTGCAAAGCACATGAGGGTATTTCTGTCATTTTACCCTACCATTTTATTTAAAAGTATATTTATATTTATTTATAAACAAAACAAAAACCTAAAAACAAAAAATAAAAAAACATGAATATAAACACAAACTCACTTCATCTTCTTTACCTGTTGAACCACTGCCCTAGCATCACCATTCGCCACCGCCACCACCAGGTCCACCACCATTGTAAGCACCGCCACCACCCTAGCACCGCCACCGCCGTAAGCACCTCCACCGTCTAACATTCTTCATCTTTTCGTCTTTATCCCTCTTTTCTTGCTCGATTGCAGCAGTGGAGAGATGCTAGAGGGGGTGATGAGAACCCAGATATAAGAAATCGCGGATCTGCAAAAATATCTTCTACTTTGTTTCTTGAAATCTTGGCAACAAATTCGATGGATTACTCTGAGAAACCGATCGAACATGTTAGGTTTAAATCTGGTGTTTTGGAGTTTAATCAGGTGAGTTGTTGTTGGATTTGCATTTTGTGACAACTGATGTTTCATATGGAAAAATTGGTGTATGTTGTTGATGATTATTGTTGGAAAATTGTTTTGGTGTTGAAAAGAAAATAAACACATGTTTTGAAAACATGGGAAACCTCCATTTTTAGGGGAAACTATGTCAAAATTTTTATAAAATTTTGACACTTAGAAAATATAAGTTGTGGTGAAACTTATTCCCTAAAAATTCACCTAAAAATATTTACCAAGGTTTCCCTAATTTTTGTGTAAAATTACAAGCCAAGAAATGGTGATTTCTTCAAGTTAAAAGTAATATTAAGTATGTATATTTTTAGAGAAAAATATATATATTTAGTGATCACCAAATTTTGTGCTAAGTGTATATTATGTGTATTATATATATTAGTGTATTAGGAACTTGAAAATACACTAAATACTCCCAAGGATTATGAACACAAAAATACACATACCAATACATGAGAATACATAAGTATACAAGTATACAAAAATTCCCCACAAGGAAATACATGGACAAATACAAGAAAATATATTTCTTAACTTATTATTGAATTTGGACACTTTGGGCTTAAAAATATATTTTTGGACAAATATATAACCATTACCAAGTAATGGAATTTATGTAAAAATCGGGTGAATATCAAGAATAACCATATATATATTTTATGGCATGACAAAATATATATTTCATACAAGTCTTAAAAATATATTATTTTTAAGAAATATAATTCCGGAAAGTAATAAAAATCGAAGTATTGATTTTTGGTGAAAAATACAAAATACACAAGTATTTACCTAAAATACAAGTATACTTCCCTAAGTATACTTGTACAAAAAATAATATTGAGAATATTATTTTACAAAATACTTATATTTTTTTTTGGATAAATAATATAAGTAACTTACATGAAAAGTTAAAAATATAAATTATTTTTAACAACTTCTTACCTTGTCAAAGGCTTCATAAGCAAATATATATTTGAGAGATAAAATATATATTTACGAAAATACAATATATACTCAACGGGCAAGACCCTACAATCAAGGGCACAACCCTCAAAAAATTGAACATACAAAGAACATATACATAAACAAAAGATGGTGACTTGTACTTGTGTGATACAAGTCTAGTGACTAACATTAATAGAGCACGTATCGGTCATGACGCTACGAAACCAACCGGTGAAGTTTACGGCGCAGGATACGCAAAGTTGTGAGTTCATGTCCCCACTTTTAAACTTTTATTTGTTTTCTAAACTTGGGGAAAATACATGTGTTATGGTATGTTGAATGCAAAACTAAGGAATGATACTTTAGATCATGTCACGAATAGGGTGCCATAAGCACCATTAATCAGTTACATACCAAGACCGCGGAACAAAAGGTTAGATCTAATGGGTTTCAGGCAACCACACTCTTGGCTACTCTTTTACCAAGCAGTGCTTTTGTGTCTCTAGTCGTGAATCGACAGTCGGGGATCGACAACTAAAAATGCATATGGTTTGGATGTTTCCTATGTCGTGTCACATGTTAATGGCCTTGCAAACCATTAGCGATCTAGATTTCCTTACATTTACAGAAGTACATATTTTAGTACAATTACATACCATGTTTTCTACAACGAATGCTTAAATGTTTATAGAAAACTGCATGAATTCACACCAACATTATGTTGACGATTTTCCAAAACTCACATGTATTTCAGGAAACAAGTTGGATCTTGGGCGCTGGTGTTATTTTCAAGACGTAAATTTCAAGATTAGATGTCATCCACTTTTGTTTGTTTCATAACTTGAGGGTTTTGGTTGAAACTTAAATCACTTATGTTAGTAACATTTCAATCTTATGAATGGATGAACATCTTGTTTTAATCACATAGTTGTTTATTATAATTGAATGTAATGATATTGAGCAAGTCACATATCATACGCTTCCGCAAAAGTCAGGGTGTGACACATTTGTGGTCTCTGATTGTTTGGTTGGTTTTGTTTTTTTAGTTGTAGTCTCCGATAATTTGATCTGGATTTTGATATTCATTCAATTTTGACCTAATTTTATGTTGTTATGATGATTCGTTTGTAATCGTGTGCGAATCAGATAGATTTCGGATTGTTTCGATGTGATTTCGACGTATTTAGATTGATTTTCGGTGTATTGTTTGAGTTTTTCAATGAGTTTCGGTGAAATCAGATCGATTTCGTTTGATTTTTGATAAATTTCGATGTGACAAAGAGGATGTCATATGGAATCGTTTCAGATCTGAAATGAAGAAATCGTTGCTTGTTTATAGTAGAAGTTGCAGATTGTTCTTATTCAAAAATAGGAAGAAGTGATGATTCATATACTTTCAGATCCGTTTTGATTCAGAAATTCCTATAAATTAGAATTGAGTTACTGATAGGTGTTAATTGAATTTGGAGTATAGACTGATTCATGATAATTTATGTTGATTGTTATTCGTGTTTGTATTTCTGATTGTTTCTCATCTGAGATCTGCAGGTTAAACTTGTTGCAGAAAAAGAAGATTGAAGTTGCAGGTTTTGATCGAAGAAGAAGAGATCTGAACAAATAGATGTGTTTTGTTTAATTTAAATATATTAGTAAAATTACTAATTTATACTCATGTGCAAGGCACATGTTATATTTAACTAAAAAATTTAACCAGGTTAGGGTTAAAGGACCTAAGGTGTAACGAGTTTTACAAATAAAGGATTGTGACTGTAATTATTGAAGTTAAAGGCTATCCATTGCAATCCGATATAAACATAAAGGACGAAAAGTGTAATTTCATTTACCCTTTTCTTTTTACCAAATGCTTTGCAAAACCCTAAATGTTTTTCAGTTATACTTACAAAGATTAAGTTTTTTTATTCTGCAATTACTACTGGTATGTGGGGTTTTGTATACATTACTTGATTATCTTCACCATTGGACAACTGGTTAGTCAATGTGTGATATGACCATAGTCACAGATCCGGTCCAGTGACAAATACCGAATGGAGTATTTGTTAGATATAAACAATGTAATCACCCCTGATACTATAAAATATAACAATGTGTCTTTTTATAAAATTGAATGAACTCACCTGTATTTTTTGCTGATAAAATGTTTTTAAACGCATTTCAGATAACTTACTATGAAGGTAATAGAAGCTTGCTATGAAGCACTAAAGGCTTAATAAAGTGGTTGTAATTACCTGAATAAAAGAAGAAATTTATCTTTTATCAATTAGGGTTTATCCCTACAAAAACCTTTGATTGTAATATGGGTTTTATCCCATTTGTTTAATATTAAAGTTTGGTGTTTTACAAATTCTGAAATATTTTCTAACTATGATCCTGATGATATTTTCCGCTGCAAATTTAATAAACACCGGACCAGCTGACTATTCACGGCTCCCGCCCAGGGTGGGGTCGGGGGCTGTGACACAGAGCCATCAGTACAAAAACAGAAATCTGTTTCTAAACCTCACTCCACTACTCATAAGACTAAAAAGTCTCATTACTCCTCAACTAAGAGTGAGCGAAGTATCAAGAGTATTAGTAGAACTGAGTCTCGTGGCTCTAAGAAGGGGTGCACCTATAAGTACTTCGTTTTTGTAAACCCTGTGACTTTATGGGTGAGAATGGAGCCATTGATGCTCTAAAGTGGCTTGATGAATGGAGACCGTTATTGATATAAGCGGTTGTGCCACTAAGTACACTATTAAATATGTGTCTCAATCCTTCAAGGAGGATGCTCTAACTTGGTGGAAGACACTGATCCAATCCACTGGCAAGGTTGCACTGTACAACCTAAGTTGGTCTAAATTCGTGAAACTGATCCACAAGACCTACTACCCACCTCACGAGGAGGAGAAATTGAATCTGACTTCCTGAAATTAACTATGAAAAGTCTCGACTCTCGAGATTATGTATCTGATTACAATTCTCTTTCAAGACTCCTTCCTTATCTAATTACTCCTGAATCTAAGCGCATTGGTACAAGAAATTGTGTTATGGTCAGTATTACTTATAAAAATTGCTTATAGGTATTGTTAGTGATGATTGAAAATCCAAGGTTTAAGTAAAAAAGAAAATTTTAATTGAGATGATTACTTTGGTTAAAATTGACCTAAAATGATAATTTGTTTAATTCATTGACATAAGTGACAAAAAAAATTAAATGGTTAATCTATGAAAGATAATCTAATTTATTGAAGACTATTGAAGAATATTTATCGGATTAAAATTTGACCCTGTTACATGAAGTTTCTTGTTCTTGGTTTGGATCCTTCTTATTTGCTTCATTTCAAGTTAACGTCTTTGTTGACCCATTTATCATCAAGTCGTTAACTTTCAAGAAGGTCAACTTTATAATTTATTGTTTTCTCACACATATGAACACTATTAAATAAAAGGGAAATTTACCAAATTAGCCAAGAATAAACTTTGACCACCAAATTAGCCATTTGATGCCTCCTTGGAGCAGGGCATCACAGATTCAAATGTGCGGGATGCCTCTTTCAAGACCCCTCATGCCTCTTTAAATGTGGAAGTGACACGTGTCTCAATGGTTAGGTAGACTCCTCCAATGCCCCTCAACAGACTCATCCAATGCCTCAGCAAACTCTTCCAATGCCCCTCAACAGACTCTTCCAATGCCTCAGGTAGACTCTTCCAATGCCCCTCAACAGACTCTTCCAATGATTAGGTAGACTCCTCCAATCCACCCACTTCATCTTCACCACCGCCACCGCCACCACCGCCGCCACCACCACCGCCGCCGCCGCCACCACCACCATAAAATATACTACTAATCTTCCTTCCTTCAGATTCATTTCTTTCTATCCCCTGTTGACTTGGTGAACATTGATCGATCCCTGTTGGAGCTCATGAAGGATCTTGAAGATGAAGTGGTGGTGGCGGTGGCGGTGGCGGCGGTGGTGGTGGCGGCGGTGGCGGCGGTGGCGGCGGTGGTGGCGGTAGTGGCGGTGGCGGTGGTGGCGGTGGCGGTGGCGGTGGTGAAGATGAAGTGGGTGGATTGGAGGAATCTACCTAATCATTGGAAGAGTCTGTTGAGGGGCATTGGAAGAGTCTGTTGAGGGGCATTGGAAGAGTCTACCTGAGGCATTGGAAGAGTCTATTGAGGGGCATTGGAAGAGTCTGCTGAGGCATTGGATGAGTCTGTTGAGGGGCATTGGAGGAGTCTACCTAATCATTGAGACACGTGTCACTTTCACATTGAAAGAGGCATCCCGCACATTTGAATCCGTGATGCCCTGCTCCAAGGAGGCATCAAATGGCTAATTTGGTGGTCAAAGTTTATTCTTGGCTAATTTGGTAATTTTCCCTAAATAAAAGTCTGTGTGTGCTGGGTCAATATGTTTGCATAAATTTAATTAATATCTTTCAAAAACATGTTTTATAAAAGATATTTTACATGTAATACAAAGTATAAAAACAAATGAAAACTCGTTATTTTTACATAAAAATATTATTTGTGTGTTTCAAAGTAAATGTCCATTTTTTAAATTAAGTTTACTAAAAGAAATTTCACTAAAAATTTTTATATAACCACTTACCTAGATCCCTTTCGTCAAGTATTTGTATAAAGAGCCATTTTTTAATTTTATATTTAAATTCTTTCGGTTAATTATAGATGTGTTACCTTGGTGTTATTATTGAACTACATAGAGACGCTTTAAGACAACCCATAATGCTTAATGTCTTTTAAGGAGTATTTTTCGTCACATCAATGTTATAATGTTCTTTTAAAAAATGTATAATGGTTAACGCCCTTTAATGGCTATTTAATTATTACTTACCATTTTTTTTATTTGGAGTTATACCAGAAACGTCCTCTCTCTTTTCATGCCCTGTAACACCCAAGGGGTGGTGCTAAGGATGTTATTAAGCTCATTCATGCCCTTATAATGTCCATTACGCATTAGCTAATTGTTTAATCAAAGCAGTCACTAATGTTTTACAATTAACGGTGAAGCTTTGACATGTCAAATTGGAAGTTTCGTTTGTTTTGTTTTTCTTTCCAAAAAGTAAAGGAAAATTAAAAGATGGTTTGTAATATTGACTAATCGTCTTTTTCATTTTATAAACTCAATTAGGGGCTGTTTGGCAACATCTGAATCAATAAGTGCTGAATGAATAAGAGGTCTGAATGGGTAAGAGGCTCTGAACCAGTAAGTGCTGAACCAGTAAAGTGCTGTTTCGTTGCACATCTGAATAACTGTGTAAAATGACATTTGTACCCCTTTTAATTAAAAAAACCATTTTATTATTAAATATATATTATATACATGTTCATCCTTTTCTCCATTCTCATCTCATTTGTAACATCCAGAGCTTTCTCATCTCCTGATCTCAATCCCCATCCCTGATCCCTCCACCATCAACACCATCGTCGCCACTGCAACTCCACCGTCACCACCACCGTTGCACCTCCACAACACCCACCACCGCTTCACCACCGTCGCCACTGCAACTCCACCGTCACCACCACCACTACATCGGACAGCGGGTTCGAAGCAGGAAGAAGAGAGAGAGAGATCAGTGGCTAAAGATAATCATAACCCTATTGTCGAGTAAAATCATCAAGATTGAGGTTAACCATAACCCTATTGTCGATTTTGGAGGTTGATTGAGGAACGACCACATCTCCAACTCCTCCAGATGACTGGATTGTGTGCGATTGAAGACCAGAATCAAGGTTATGAGTGTGAAGCGCATGTAGATGTGGGGGTTTAGGCCCTGATTCAAGTATGTGCGGCCCAATAGGAGGGAAATCCGCTGAATAGAAGGGATGGGGAGGATTAGGGGGTTGATTAAGGTGGGGATTGTAGGAATTAACCCCACAGTTTGATTGATTCATGGCTGAGGATCAGGGGGTCGATTAAGAAGAAGAAGACAGCGATGTGGAGGAGCAGAGGAGGGGGAGACGACAGGCTGTGGAGGATGAGACGGTGGAGGAGGAGCTGTGGAGGAGATGGGAGGAAGGGCATGCATGTCAAGTTTTTCATTCAGCGAGTTTTCAAATCTGAACCATTCAGACTGAATGGAACCATTAAGAGGCAAGGGTTTTGTGAACCAAACAACTCAACCTCTGACCGATTCAGAGGTAAACCTCTGAATGGATCCATTCAGATGTAAACAAACACCCCCTTAGTGATATATATGCTGAAACATATCCTTGATAAATCAGAGATAATCTCGCATGCAATGACGTGCGTGACAGGTAGTGAGGTACAAGTGGGTGACATCACCTTCTCGAACTTTTATTTTTAAATTATTTGGAAGGTTTAGTATGAGTTATAAATTAAACATTTCAGAATAAAATATATAATCATTTTGTCAATTCAATTTATCTTTCCATGTTTCTTACACTCCAGAATTTGTTTACGTGAAACAGATGTATTCTCTACGGCAATCACATTCACATATTCATGAAATCTTTCTACTAGTAGTACTTCTCGAAATTACTTGCTGATTTATCATTATTATTGAGTGTATGATACTTAGGGTGAAGGGAGTGGTTAAACAGGTGAAAGTGGCAAACTTTAAAATGGACCAATCAGAGAGTGCCACGTCAGAGAGGGTAAAAAGTTTAAACTTTGCTGAAAAGTGTTACTGTTGGCAATGGTTTAGACACTTGAAAGTGGCAAACTTTTTTTTTTGTTTTTTTTTTAAATTATATGTTAAATAAAAACAAATAAAACATTAAATTAATAAAAAAAAACAATTACATTAAAATGAAACTTAAAAAAAAAACTTAAAATTCATAAAAATTATACGACACTAAAACAACGCAACCCCTAAAAAAATTAAAAATTACACTACTCTTCGTCAGAATCAACCAACAGGTGGGGCAAATCTTGACTTGTGAGATGAACCGTGAGATCGTGTTTAAGTCTCCAATGCGTATCTTCATCCATTAGCTCGCCCAACACCCTATCATCAAACGCGGGCTCGACCGGAGGATCCCGAATGTGTACCGGTGCAATCGCGTTTCCGTCGTCTTTTAAAATCATGTTGTGTAAAATAATACACGTGTACACAACATTCCTAATTTTTTTAACCGTCTTTGCTCGCATCGGCCAATTCAAGACACCCCATTTTGACTTCAAAACCCCAAAAGCCCTTTCGACGTCTTTTCTTGCCGCCTCGTGTTGCCTTTTGAACATCTTTTCGTCTACTTCTTGAGGGTATGGGATCGATTTCACAAACACTGACCATTTTGGGTAAATTCCATCCACGAGCAAATAACCACGTTTGTAATAATGGTTGTTGACGTAAAATGGACATTTTGGCACGGTTCCGTTTCGTTCCGTTAAGAATAACGGCGATTGTCCTAGCACATTGATATCGTTCTGCGAACCCGGTGGACCGCAAAAAGCATGCCAAATCCATAAATCTTGAGACTCCACTGCTTCGAGCATAACAGTCGGGTATCGGTGATCTCTCATATACTGCCCTCGAAGCTCGGTGGGACACATTCGCCAGACGAAATGGGTGCAATCAAGGCTACCGAACATACCTGGAAGGTGATGTTGTTCTTCATGTGCGTCGTATAACAGTGACATGTCGTGGCTTGTCGGCCTACGTAAGAACTCCGAACCATATATTCTGCAAACCGTTTCGCAAAAATATTCTAGGCACTCGCGGGAAGTTCTTGCGGCCATATGCAAGTACTCGTCTCCTTCGTCTGGAGGGTTACCAGTTGCGAGCTGTTTAATAGCTGATGTAACCTTTTGCAGCGGCGTAAAGCTCCTCCGACCTCGCGCATCGTAGGCCTCTTGAAAGTATGTGTCATTCGCTTCCACGGCGGTCACAATATTTAAAAACAACCGTTTCGACATACGGAACCTTTGGCGAAAAATTGCGTCGTTGTATTTCGGGTCTTCGACAAAATAATCCGCCATGAGGGTCTCGTGCCCAACCTCCCGCTGACGTTCAATGTATCTCCTTTGGTTTGATGTACCGGTGTCTTGTAGTTCGGCTTCTTCGAGTAGATTTTGGAAAAAAAGAATGCTACCATCGGACGACTCGTCGCTACTATCGGGTGGAAACCACAACGGGAAATCATCGGACATTTTGCGTGACAATACTTGGGTTAGTGTTTTGTATTTTTTGGTTTGATTTGGGGTGATTTTGTACTATAAAATAGGATTAAAAGGGGTTTGTTTTGAATATATAGGGTACAAGTTGAAAATTTAATTTTTTTTTTATTTTGAACGGCATTATAGCCGTTAGAGTTCCAACGGTCAACAACCCTTCACCTTTTGTCGATCGGTGATGCTTAGCCGAATTCACATGTTTGCCGCGCGGTTAAATGGGACGGCGCCGGTGTTGCCGATCGGCAAACCGGTTTGCCGCTTTGTTCACCGCACCACTCCCTTCACCCTTATAACACATAAAAGTAGGAGTAAATACTATATAATACATAATTTTTTACTGGTGTCACGTGATTTGCTCATGGGTCATGCCTGTAACATTCTTGTGAAATATGAGAAGCCACCCCCGCATTTTTTCTAGTAAATTTTTATATAGAGTTCTAACATATGAGTAAATAATAAAAATCTTAGTAAACTAACCCGAATAGAGATAAATAAAAGTACATTTTGTATCAATAGCATTTTGACATTGTAAGAGCTCAAGGAAAAGAAAATATGAAATCTTGAATGCCCAACTCTTTAGAAGATAATGGTATTTAAAGCTTGTCCACCCAAAGTACCTGGCATTACCTATCAGTCCATCGCTTTATCTGTATTTAGATTGTGTTGGCCTAGACGGATCAAATAATCAGATCAAACAGAAACACGAGATATTTGAGAGGATAAAATCGCAACTCTTTTTATTCACTCAAATGTACTTACAAACTTACAAGTAAAGGGGCCAAATAAAAATAATAACCTAAACCCCTGTTTATACTAAAATAACCGTACTAATCCTAATCAAATACTCAAATAACCATACTAATCCTAACTCATATCATTATCTCTGGTAATTAATCAAACTAGATAATTCGAAACTTTCAAATAATTAATTAAAAGGTAATTAAACTAAACTTGCCACTTTGACCTCTTCATACATTACTAATGAGATACCCGATGGTTGTGAGAGCATTAAATGCTTGATAAGTTACTGTTGGCATGTAGTCATTATTATTAGCATATATTATGTATATCTTTTATAGTTTAGTAAATATTGAGGTGTATCATGTCCTATTTTGTATATGAGGCTCCTTTGTAATCTTCCCCTATATATAGGGTGTTTGTTTATCAATGACACACGAACAATTACAAACCATAAACATTTTATGGTATCAGAGCTTAGGTTCTGAAAATCACCCCTTTCTTCCTCTTTTTTCCCCTGTTCTTCCACTTTCGATTTTTTGTTTGATGTTGCCGCCGGTCACCATGACCAACACTGTTGATTCCCCAGCAAACCCTAAACCGTCCCCCACACTTCATCCTGCCTACTCTGTTTCTAATATTCAAACCAAAATCCGAACTCTTGACAGCACCAAGGTGACCTATTCAGCATGGATCAAACTTTTTAAGCTTCACACTATGGCGTATAAAGTACTGGACCACATTGACGGGACTCCGGCTCCGGTCGAGACTGCTGAGGATTATCATGTCTGGAAGGAACTGGATGCGCTGGTCCTCCAATGGATTTACAGCATGTGATCAGATGACCTGCTCGTCCGCGTGTTGGACACGGATAGCACCGTGTATGCCACCTGGAAAAAGATCGAAAAGATTTTTCTTAGTAACAAAAAGGCGCGTGCCGCAGCCTTGGAAACAAAATTTGTCAACCTTACTCATTAGATGATTACTGCACCCGTCTTCAGGAAATTGCGAATCAACTGGCCGATGTGGAACAACCGATTTCAGAATCTCGGTTGGTGCTACAGCTTGTTCGCGGCATACCGGCTGAGTTTGACACCACCGCATCCATGATCAACCAAAGTAATGCCGATTGGGATACCGCCAGGACCATGCTTAATGATGAGAGAATCCGGGTAGAAGCTCGTCAACAACACTCAACCGTTCTTGTTGCCTCATCCGTCCCTCAACACTCTGCATCTCAACCGAACCCCCCTCTAATCAAATCAACTACTCCCAACGGGGTAGGAGCCGAGGACGGGGGCAGGGGTCTCGGAATTACCGGGGTGGTCGGGGTCGCGGTGGTGGTGGCCGTTCTCAACACAACAGCAACAATAACCCGTGGGCTCACACTCCACAGCCTAACTCCCCTACCCAAATTGGGCCTGGTGGACGACTCATCCTTGCCCCTACCCTACACAACCCAACTGGCGTCCCTCTGGAACACCCGCCCCACCTGCTGATTCACAAACTTCATCGGCCCACTATGCGTCCCAGTTTGCACCAACGGGTTTCGACCCGTTCAGCCCGCTTCCATATGCTGCACCGGACCAACAGTCTTCTTTTGGGACTATTGCAGCCCCCACGAATCAGCAGACACAGCCTCAGTCAACGCATGCTTCATACACTCCAGCACACCCATCACAGAACAATACACAGGAGTTTGATGCCTTAAACCCATCTGATTTGGGGCGCAATTTTTACTACAATGGTTTTAAATCAACCAGACCCGACTTAGACCATGGATACGGGTGCAACTGAACACCTCACTGCTAATCAAGGTACGATCCATATCCCTTCTTCATTACCTGTTCGTACTAAAATCTTGGTTGGTGATGGAAATTGTTTACCCATTCCTGGATCCGGTACTGGCTTTCACACTTTATCGAACCGGAACTATATTTTACCAAACATCCATTACAGCCCAAAAGTCATCAAAAATCTTTTATCGGTGAGACGTTTTACCCGTGATAATAACGTTTCTATTGAATTTGACCCCTACGGTTTTTCTTTGAAGGACTTAACAACTGGAAAGCACCTTTCTCGCCATAACAGCACAGGGGATCTCTACCCTTTCACTGCTCCACAGCTGCCAGTTTGCTTAGCTACTTCTCAGTCTCCACCATGGCATGATCGACTTGGACATCCCGGTGCTCAAGTCTTGCATACTCTCATTCGTTATTTTGATTTTCCTTGTAATAAGACCAAAGTTTCTAGTTTTTGCAATTTATGTCATGTTTCGAATAGTAAACGTTTGCCGTTCTATGCTTCAACTTCTATTACTTTTGCTCCGTTTGATATTATTCATTGTGACTTGTGGACCTCACCCGTTCTTAGCAAAACTGGATATAAATATTATATGGCTCTCATTGACAATTTTACACATTTTGTTTGGGTTTATCCCCTCAAATATAAATCCGAAACTTTTCCCACTTTCGCCAAATTTCATCGCCTCATAAACACCCAATTTAACCGGGACATAAAAACTTTTCAATGTGATTTGGGGGGCGAGTTTGACAACAATGCCTTCAAAAACTTTGCCCAACAACATGGCCTTCTCTTACGTTTTTTGTGTCCCCAAACGTCCTCACAAAATGGACGTGCGGAACGAATGATACGTCGCCTAAATGACATCATTCGATCCCTCCTTATTCATGCCAATCTCCCACCCAACTTTTGGGTAGAAGCCCTTCACACGGCCACCTATCTTCATGATATTTTACCTACTAAACGTCTCAACTTTTTCACCCCTACCTTTGCCTTATATCTTCACCACCCATCCTATGATCACTTACGAGTGTTCGGGTGCGCATGTTATCCCAACAATTATGCAACCCAACCACACAAACTTCACCCCCTTATATCTTCACCACCCACCTGATTTTCGAGGTTACCGTTGCTTCGACCCAACAACGGGTAAGGTGTCCATCTCGCGCCATGTTACCTTTGATGAGCAAACCTTCCCGTACACGATTCCACAATCACCCGCTTCTTTTCAGTTCCTAGATGATACAATCCCACCCGGTTTCACCTTCCAACCACCCCCATCTACGACAGCCCCAAACCGGTCCCACACACCATCGGCTAATGCCTCGTCCGCCGCTGCCCCAACACAACCCATAACCTATACCCGACGCCCAAGACCCGCCGTACTTCCTGTTAACCAGCCCAATGTACATCAGCCTGTACCCTCACAAACCACCAGGTCAACGGCCCAAACAGGCCCACGCCAAGCCCAAACTTCCTCGAGTCCCACTACCCAACCAGCAACCGTGCCCACTCCATCCAACCAACACCCGATGGCAACCCAATCCAAAACGGACTGCACAAAACCAATCCATCGGCTAAACCTACACACAACCACCATTTCACCAGTACCGTCTACCTACACTAAAGCTTTTTCGGATCCAAATTGGGCACACGCCATGCAAACCGAATTTAATGCGTTACAGGTTAATGAAACTTGGGAGTTGGTTCCACGTCCAGATACTCAACCGGTTATTCGTTGTATGTGGTTATTTCGGCATAAATTTTAATCGGATGGGTCATTGGAACGTTATAAGGCCCGTTTGGTTGTTAATGGGAAGTCACAGACCGTCGGTATTGATTGTGAAGATACGTTTAGTCCGGTTGTTAAGCCTGCTACCATCCGAACGGTTCTGTCTCTCGCTGTTTCCCGGTCTTGGCCAATTCACCAACTGGTCGTAAAAAATGCCTTTCTACATGGTCACTTAAATGAGACTGTATTCATGCACCAACCACCGGGCTTTGTTGACAGGAGACATCCTAATTATGTATGTCGATTGAAAAAATCACTGTACGGTCTCAAGCAAGCGCCCTATGCATGGTACACACGATTTGCGACATATATCACCAGTCATGGGTTTCGAAGTAGCAAATGTGATAACTCCCTATTTATATATCACCAGGGTCAACAAGTTGCTTATTTACTACTCTATGTGGACGACATAGTTCTTACCGCATCATCTGATTCCTTTCTTAATGAGATTATACGCACACTCTCACGAGAGTTCGCTATGACAGACTTAGGTCGTCTACATCATTTTCTGGGGATAACGGTTACTCATACATCACATGGCTTATTCTTAAATCAGGCACAATACACTAAGGAGATCATTGCTCGTGCCGCCATGACCGATTGCAAACCGTGTACTACGCCTGTCGATCTATCCGCCAAAATCAGTGCCACTGATGGGGCACCATTTCACGAACCCACATTATATAGAAGCCTTGCCGGTGCCCTATAGTATCTCACTTTCACTCGACCGGATATCTCATATGTTGTGCAACAGGTTTGTCTATTCATGCACGACCCACGAGATCCCCACTTTGCATTTATGAAACGCATCATCCGATACCTTCAAGGTACCATCGAATATGGGATACGGCTACTTAAAACAAACTCACATTCTCTGGTAGCTTACTCGGATGCCGACTGGGGAGGATGTCCTGATTCGAGACGCTCTACGAGTGGTTATTGCGTTTTCCTAGGAAACAATTTGATTTCTTGGTCGTCTAAACGACAACCTACTGTTTCTCGTTCCAGTGCGGAGGCAGAGTATCGGGGAGTTGCGAATGCGGTTGCCGAAGCTACTTGGATACGTATCCTTTTACTTGAGTTGCACGTCCCGTTACGACGGGCGTCCGTAGTTTATTGTGACAATGTTTCCGCGATCTATTTATCTGATAATCCGGTCCAGCATCAAAGAACGAAACACATAGAGATTGACATCCATTTTGTTCGTGAAAAAGTTCGTGTCGGTCACATACGAATCATGCATGTTCCTTCTACTCTACAATACACATACATTTTCACAAAGGGGCTTTCTAATGAGCTTTTCCAGTCATTCAGATCCAGTTTGACCGTTTGTTTACCGCCCGTTCAAACTGCGGGGGGCTATAAGCATATATTATGTATATCTTTTATAGTTTAGTAAATATTGAGGTGTATCATGTCCTATTTTGTATATGAGGCTCCTCTGTAATCTTCCCCTATATATAGGGTGTTTGTTTATCAATGACACACGAACAATTACAAACCATAAACACTTTTAATTATAAGTGGTGAAGCTTTATTGGGGTTGTGGGTTCCCCAGTCCTCACCGAGTTTTCGCTGGTAGTATTAATTTTTTAAGAAATTTTAACTTTTTTTATAGTGTAAGATATTGGGTTTTTAAGAGTTCGGGCCCCACCAATTTGAATTTTGAAAGTCAGACCCCACTGAGTTTTCGTTCAAGCTCCGTCAGTGGTTCTGGTCTGAGGGGTCTCAAGTAGGTCGATACACCCGACAATATAACCATGGATGCGTTAATGACCTTCAGACGACACATTGTACTCCAGTTAGGCTTAGGCTAGTGGAGTTATCATATTCCTAAGTAAAACCCAAGGTTATCATCCTTTAGATGTCATGTCATACTTTTTTACACATGAGTTGGTAGTCCGAATGAGAGATGCTGGGCCTTTTATTTTACTTTGTCATTCCATAGTGACATTTAAGGCCTGGTCTATTCGCACACGGCCTTTGTCTTTTTGCACACTCAAAGCGCCCCGCTTTGGCCATAGCGGGGCGCTTTGAGTGTGCAAAAAGACAAAAAGCGTTGGCTGGAATTTGTGTTGTTTTTTTTTTAAATAGGTGGGATGTGGGTTAGTTTGGTAGTGTTTTTTGGAGGAAAAAATTGTATTTGAGTTTTATAATACGTTGTTTTATAATTACGTTTTTTACGTCATTATTTTTATAGAACGTATATAATATAAGTGCGTCTTTATAAACTGTTAACCTAGTTTATTTTGTTAAATTAAACGAACACGTTAAATAAATTGTACAGAAAACCATAAGAATTAAACGTAAACAATCCAAAACCAACGTGATGTAAATAGAAGATTAACTGCAATATATATATATATATCAGTTTGTACATACAAAACAAAAAGGTACAACTGACTGCATAATACATAACAAAACACTATACAAACAAACTAAGATACTAATCCTCGTGCGGTGGGGACGGTGGGAGGGGAAGTGGAGGCAACCCAGCGCGCTCTCGTAGAGAAACGAGCGTCTCGATGATCCAGTCCCTACTCAAAAGCTCAATCGCATATATTGAAACCTTTCTGAGAATATATGCAAGCATGGGCTGCTTCTTGTGGTGCGTCATCACTTTTCGGAGGCTTGTTTCAAAGCTTGTACTAATCTCGGTGTATTGTCTATCAACAACATGATCAACATACAGTACAAGTTTATCCAGTGTGTTGCGATGACTTGGAAAGTGACTTTTTAGTGTTGCATGCATGCCCTCAACCCTGTTGGTCGTAGTTTGGTGAAAGTTGATAGTTTTGTTAATCCAGCATGATACAAACTTTTCACGGTACGGATCCAACCAGGATTTCTTCAAATAATCAAAAACCTCTAAAATTAAAAAAAAAACGTAAATAGTCAGTTTTTGTTATTATATAAAATTTGAACATAATTATGTAAGAAATACCTACGTTCACGGTCATCTTCTTTCAGCTGTGCTTCAAGGTTTTCCAAGTTATACCTGTATATTTCCTCGGTCGTAGACTTGCACAATAACCAAAATCTACGTACGAATTCTTTCCATTCCTTGTCAGAGAATTTCTTCTTGCTGTTCTTATTAATATTTTGTTGAATATGGAACCGACAAAGATACTTATGCACTTTTGGAAAAACTTGTTCACACGCGTTCATTAGCGCAAAATCCCTGTCTGTTAAAATCACGCGCGGTTCCATACATCCTACCAGCATAGACTTGATCATCTGCAACACCCATAGGTAGTTCTCTGACTTCTCAGCGGAAATTACCACACAAGCAGCCGTAAACGATTTGTTTGTCGACGTCATGCCTACGACCTGAACAAATGGCATGTTGTACATGTTCGTTTTGTAGGTGGCGTCAATCATTAGCACATGCGGGAAGGCACACCATATATTGAATGATCTTTCGTGAACAAAGAAGACATCTTCAACTTCGTTTGATATCTCATTCGTGCGCATGTAATAAGTGTAATTTTTTTCGAGAAGAATGCTTTCAAGTTTTTGCATCGGAGACTTACCGACATTTTTTTCGGCGTTGATCTTCTGAACAGCGTTGTGTATATCTTTCGGAATAAGCTTTCTAGCCGGATTGTTTTTTGTCAGCGTTCGCCAGATACTTTGGTTGGGAATGTCTTGCTCTGCCAGCTCCTTAACCAGTTTTGTATCCTCCGAAGAAAGCCTTCTCGCATACGCGTGACCCTCTAAGTTTTCAATAGGAGTGTGGTTATGCTTCGCCTTCGTCACCTCGATCCTCCAAACACTTCCGGATGATTCCGAAAACCCGATCATCTCGAACGGGCAGCCTATTTTCTTGCTACCCGTTTTCCTCTGTGTAGCTATACTCTTATGCTCCCCACCAAAAGTACATTGAAACCAAATCTTGTAATTCTCTCCTCTTTTATTCGACCTCTTAGTCACAATGAGGTAACCGTTGTCTTTTGCCGTGTCTTGTACCCAACGCACCAACTCTTTACGTGACGAAAAGGTCTGCGTTGTATCAAACGAAAACGTAACCGGGTAACAGCCTTCCTCGTCAACAGACACACCCCCGGCTCACCATCGTCACCGAGGTCCGAATATACTTGATGTTCAAAGTTGTGCTCGCCACCGTAACCGAAATTCGAATAACCTTGTAAGCTCTGTTGACAACCGTAACTGTCGTTTGGACCACACTCCTGCTGTTCAAAGTTGTGCTCGCCACCGTAACCGAAATTCGAATAACCTTGTAAGCTCTGTTGACAACCGTAACTGTCTTTTGGACCACACTCCTGCTGTACAAAGCTGTACTCGCCACCGTAACCGAAATTCGAATAACCTTGTTGTGCGTAAGGGTCCTCCACAGGGGTATTCAAATCCAGCGTCACCGTGTTATCACGATAACGAATGCCAGATACAACCTCTGCCTCCCTCAAGTTGGACGAGACCGGTTTCTCATACGAGTCAGAAATAGCGGTCCCATCGTAAGAATCAGGAACAACTGTCTCGTCAGAATATTGACCGAAAATATAGTTGTTTAACCACGACATCGTTTTTTCAAGAGATGTAACTAATACAGCAAAACCGCGCGTTATTTTGAAGAAACACAACGGATGGGTGAATGTATATCGAAGTGTCTGTGAATGAAAATGTATAGGGTCGAAGCACTTTTGTCTCAGAGGTTGCTTTTAAAAGGTAAAATGGGTGAAATTTGGGGTCGAAGCGCCGCGCTATGGCCAAAGCGCGGCGCTTAGGGTTAACGACAAAACATCATAATCAGCTTTATGTCTGTCAAACAGTAGGGAATGTCTCAAATGTCAATCGAAGCACTTTTGTCGAGCATAGCGCCGCGCTTTGGCCATAGCGCGGCGCTTTGGGATGTGAAAATAATTTTGACCGTGTGTGGTTACATGACCCACATTTAAAGATGTCATATTCTGAATTTGTAGACTATTTGTATGTAAACGTTGTTGTCCTTTTTCTTTTTAATGCGTTTATTCATTTGTTGTAAACCCTTCCCATCAATTTCAAACAGAAAACACGTGTTGTCAAAGAATAACGTTATAATATATAAATATGATTTGTAAAACCACAATTTCAACAGTGGTTTGGTTTCTAAAGTTAAAACAAACAGCGACGCATTGTGAAGCCAATTTCCCACAGATAGATAGATAGATAGATAGATCACCATACGCGTATACGACATGTGCTCTCACGTGTTTTCTTCATGTGAACGAAAATTAGTTTTTTTATTTTATTTTATTTTATTTTTATGGCAAGCAAGCACCGTCGGTCGGAGTTGTCAAATCTCCACCCCATCATCTTTTGCCACGCGGTCCGATATCAATTTCCAACTCATTCTTCTTACCTTATTATTTTTATTTTTATAATAAAAGTTTTATATTATGTTACATATTAAAAATGCATGCCATCATTGGACGGAACGAGAATGATTCCTCGTTTGAAAGTTATCTATTTCTTTTATTAACCAGCTGGGCTAGCCCAGTTGGCCAGAGGTTTTCGGAAACATGGCCTTGGTCGTGGGTTCGAGTCTCGCAGGGGGGTTTTACACGAACCATCATAGATGCTATGAGTGGTTTCCCTCCTGGAACGGCCCGGGTGAGACTGAGCCAATGATACCTCCGACGTAGGAGTGTTTGAGGGCCCGGAGTAACCTGCCCTCGGATGGTCTCCGTGGTTCGAACCCGGGGCTTCCCATTCACCCAGTGGTCAATGAACCGCTGGGCTATGTTGCCGTTCAAAAAAAAATCTATTTCTTTTATTCATTAAAGATATTCACATTCACACTTTATTTATATTTATCTATTTTTATAATACATTTATATTTATTTATATTTATAATACAAAAATAAGCTATTTGTGAGCTTGCCCATCTTCCATTACTTTGCAAATTGAGTTTATGCCAATCAGATTTCTTCATGTGCATTTCTTTCTTTTAATTTTATTTAATTTAAGAATTAATTTGAGTTCCCAAATATTTGAGCTTGATAATTTCAAAAAATATAAATAAATACGCAGTCTTCTTTATTTTATTTAAACCTAAACATTTTGATTTTTTTTTAACAAAAAACATTTGGGTTCAACTCCATGTATACGGCGGTGTTCCCACACGACAAAAACTCCACCTCACCTTTTTCTTCTGTAACACCTTAACCAATAACGAAAATATCAGAGTGAAACAAAACTGTTCAAAAGCACATTATCAACTATTAAAGTCTAAATATTTAATCAACCAAATTAAATAGATCCTTACATGAGATGAAAAGACATTGTTTAACAAAAAATAATCGAGCCAACGAGGTAGTGGTGAGGTGGTTAGAGAAAAAATTGGTGTTCCTTGTGACACAGGTTCAACTCTCACTCAATCCATTATTTTCTGCGACATCCAGGTGAACGGCAAATACGGGTGGCTCCGGTTCATCTTGGATGGGAGACGATGTTTTACCGATTATTCCACTGGCTTGCCTTCGGGCGGATGGAGGTCGGGTTTCTGCGCATCTGGGAGATCCAAGGGGCTGGCGGCGGTCGAGTAATCGACCTTGGCCACAGTGCCCGGTGTCACGGTGATTGGCAGGTCGTTCCTTACCGTTAAAAAAAAAAACAAAAAATACTCCAAATTCCAAAATTAACTAAGTCTCATGTTTCCTATGTGAGTCATAGCTTGATAAATATGGGTGTAAACAAGCTCAGAGGCTCGAGAGCTACTCGTGATCGGCTCGGTTAAAAGTTCGAATGAATCGAGCTTAACGAGCCCGAACCCGAGCTCGAGCTTGAAATAGAGCTCGTTTAGTTATCGAGGCTGAGCTTGAGCCTGAAATACGAAGCTCGTTTAGGCTCACAAGCTTAAACGAGCCCAAACAAAATTATATATATATATATATATATAGGGAAATGTTAACATACAAAAGGCCTTATCCTACTTCACGTACGCGACGCGCTCAACCATCAGATCTGGGCAATAATCACGCATGGGAGCCCTAATAACGCATGGGAGCAGTTTTTGGGTGATAATCACGCATGGGAGGTGATAATCACGCATGGAGGTGATAATCACGCACGTTATAATGGTGAAAAAAATAATTACGCACGTTATAATTTCTGTCGCGTAGGTTAATGTAGGTTAAGCCATTTTGTACATTATACTTTCTCTCTCTCTCTCTCTCTCTCTCTCTCTATATATATATATATATAATATAATAATAATGACGATAACATTGGCGAGCCGAACTCGAGCCGAGCTTTGGATCATTTGAGCAACGTTGACGCGAGCTCGAGCCGAGCTTTTAGCTCGTATGAGGTTA
This sequence comes from Helianthus tuberosus, assembly GCA_030545235.1. Taxonomy (NCBI): domain Eukaryota; kingdom Viridiplantae; phylum Streptophyta; class Magnoliopsida; order Asterales; family Asteraceae; genus Helianthus; species Helianthus tuberosus. The sequence continues at coordinate 58,020,951 of CM060364.1, forward strand.
TTCTCAAAATTGCTCGAGCCGAGCACGAGCTTAGGATTTTACTAGCGAGCCGGGCTCGAGCTCAAATATGTAGGACCGAACCGAGCCGAGCTCGAGCTCGAACTTCATCAAACCTGACGAGCCAAGCTCGAGCCTAGTTGAGCTCGGGCTCGACCCAACTCGTTTACACCCCTATTGATAAACTTTATGTAATGTTTTCTAGAACATGTGTAAAATGAAAGGTGAGCTAAAAATAGTTGGTAAACATGCATAGCTTCAAATAAATAAATATAGGTTTAACAATTCATATGTCAAAGGTTTATTAAAAACAATCTTGTGAAAACAAACACATTGGGAACAAGGTGCACAATTAACCCTTAGTGACATAGTTGGGTTCAACTCCACGAGTTAACCTTAGTTACATAGTTGTTATTTCAATCATCCCTAGTTATATGCGGATGTGTTTATCAGACCTATAGCGTTATAACTTACTAATGTTTGATTGATCAAAGTTAGTGCTTGTACTAGTTTAATAGTTGGTGCACCAATGCAAGTTTAAGACAAGATGTTTAATAGAGACAAACGTGAATTGTTATAATTAAATAAATAGTTATTGTTTAGCTACACGTTTCACCCCAAATATTTAATATAGAAAAAAGGGCTATGTTAAACTCATTGGTTGCGAAGATGGCTCCAAATACGTTCACTAAGTTCGATAAGGATTCCTCCTACACAAAAGCTACAAACTTGATTCGTGTATAAGGACTATGATAAAAGAATGATAAGCATTGTTAAGATTGGTAAATGATTCTCACACTTAAAGGTTCAAGTTATTTTTAATGTTAGATGATTTTAATTATACCTTTTCATCATATAAACATCATATTAGGTTATTTGAAGTAAGTTAGAATGTTAACAAAACATTCCAACAACTTCGGTTCGAATCCGATTAGTAGACCAGTTTTGTGAATTTTGTTAAAATAGTAAATGAATGAAATAAATTCTGAAGATTTTATGAGACGTTCAAATATGTCCTAGCATCTTTGTGTAATTTTATTTAGGCCTAAATGTTTACATAATATTTATGAAAAATCCTAGATCACCACAAGGGCAAAACAGTAATTTTTCTGCGACACTTCACGCTAAAATTCATAAAAAAATCTATATTTAATCAATTGATGTTTCCATCATTAGTTGGGGTGTTACACCTTCCCGTTGGCTTAACGATACCCGTCCCTTTTGTTTCGACGTAGCAAGAACGTACTAAATAGCAGGACATGACATGCATAAAAATGTATTACTTATAGAAAATTGAAATAATATGAGATGCTACATAACCACACATAAACGATTATGACAAAAACAAGAACGTACTATATTCCAGGACATGACATGCATAAAATGTATTACTTATAGAAAATTGAAATGATATGAGATGCTACATAACCATACATAATCGATTATTTGAAAGACAATATGTTTTTCACAACTAGTAAGTGATTTTGATTTTATATCATTTCACATTTTGCAATTTCACGCTCTGTGTTATTAAAAAGGTTAATATTTATGTATTAGTTGATTTTATATGACATGCTAAATAACCACACATAACAGACTAAATCATACACTCTCAATACCTACTACTATGTCTACACATTTGTCCACCATAGGACTATAAATCCACTATATAACATACGTTGATAGAGCTAGGTCACAAGCCTTTTGGTATTTTCTACTTAGGAAGTTGAATATAATGTTTTAAGAGACATTTAACATATTACCGTAAAATTGACACCAATCGAACTTGGATTAACCAAATAAGACTGCATGATTTATGTTGGATTACTTGTATATGGACTTGAATTATACACGCCCGTCAACCTAAACAAGCTTACAAAAACGAAATAAGTATACTAAAAGATGAAAGCTTATAAGATTTTTAGATGGAAATAAATTTAAACACTAAACCCAATCAAAATACGAATATCAACGAACACAACCTCCGAACATTAACCTTGTTTGAATCATTACATGATGATTTAATAAAGAAACATAGTCTAAAAATATATTATGTTTAATATTTAATCTTGTAGCAATTATAACCATTTACATAATATATATCAAAATATATAATAACCTATTATATAATTAGTTGGTAATTGTTGATGGACCATATTACCCTTATTAACTAATTAGGTTTCCTCCTGGATGCTTATATAAGGAGAATTATGTAGAGGTTAAGGGGTTACACAGTTACACACTCAGACATACCCTATAATCATAACATCATCATCATCGACCTCTTCTCCATACCGAATCCCCTATTCGGTTTAGTCATCACCATCATCAGTCAGCACCCTAAGGAGGAACCAGATCACCTTGACTAAGATGTCGAACTCCATGGCTTCTTCCATCACTAGATTCTCTACTGGACTGTCTGCGGTGACAGGTATGTTTTCATGTTTTCCTCTTATGTTTAAACAGAACCGTTCAAGATGTGGTATCAGAGCATATGTTGATTAGTAGGTTCTGTTTTGTCTCCATAAATCTGGAATAAAACTGGAAAACAGATTCTGAAAACCCTAATAAAATTCGTTTTAACCGTCCGAGATTCCATCTCGGATCATCTCGGATCTGATTTTATCATCTCGAATGCGTCGGATCATATGTTTCATCCATTATTACTGTTCCGAAATCTTAATGTTCAAGAAATTGATTAAATGATTAATAAATTTCCAGATTTCGGATATAGGATTTAAGGTTAAATTTTAGGGTTCGTCATGTTCTTAGTTAAAATTCAAAATTTCCTTTATGATTTGGAATATGATTTGAATTGTTGAATGTTTTTCCTAATTTTGATCTATATTTTGTCTAATAAGGATTTTCGAAATCTGTTAAAAGGATAAACAGATTATGATTTTCGAAATTTTCTGATAAAATTAGATCAATGTTAAAACAGGAAACTCTATCACAGTTCCTAAGAATTCGAATTTTCAGTTATGATTTCACATTAACAGCTGTAATAGCTTGCAGAACACATCTCGGATGAATCCAAAACCATCAAGAACTGATCATTCCGGATGAACTAATGTTCGTCCATGACGGATCAATAACTGCCTGATCATTTCGGACTAAGCATCACCATTTCGGATGAATCTCGGACTAAGCATCACCATTTCGGATCAATCTCGGACTAAGCATCACCATCCGAAATCCGAAATCATCCGAAATGTATCACGGATCATTTCGGACTAAGCATCACCATTTCGGATCAATCTCGGACTAAGCATCACCATCCGAAATCATCCGAAATGTATCCGAAATCATCCGAAATGACTCGACTTACGCGTCTTGGACACATCCGAAATCATTCGAAATCATCCATTTCGGATAGTCCGAAATGATTCGAAATCATTCATCTCGGATGAATCCAAGACATGATTCATCCGAAATCATGAGTGTTCATAATCAAGACTTATTCGAAACCCTGTTATTTTATTAAGCAGTTAATGTGAACTAAATTTTGGTGGTTTGCTATTAAATAATTGGTTTTGTAATTACTTAGTTAAATAATCAGAATCAGATAATGCTTTACAAAACCAAAATGGCTTAACTTGAATGAGCTTTTGATGTATCATTTCTGGCCAAAGCTGACTTGATACATCTACTTATCGTTCAAGTATTACGAAAGCTATGTTAAGTGTGCATCATAAACATGAATGTCTTAATATCTGGCCAAAGCTGATTTAATTCCTTCATAGATGGCATACTTAACAAGTGCATAACTAAAGTGACTGTCACATTTTCTGGCCAAAGCTGATTTGTCACAACCACTTTGCACACATGCTTAAATGATTACACTTCTGGCCAAAGCTGATTTGTCTTCGTTTAAGTAGAATTTTAACTAAGTCTATTATTTTGATGTTAGTAATAGACAATATCACAGCTTCATAACGTAAAATGGTCATTATGTATGCCTGCCTTAGTATTACGTGCCCTTAGATCACATTAGAACTTCTTCCTTAGTATCATAACTTGCTCATCTTATTTCCACTATCAGCACCAAATTGCGGTATTCCACCTTTGACTGGTGATAACTTTGCTGCATGGAAGGATACTCTCATGCTTACTCTTGGGCTGTTGGATTTCAATGATGCTTTAAGAGAGGATAAGCCAGCGGACCTTACTACTCAAAGTACTGCTGCTGAGCAGTTGACTCTTGAAAAGTGGACTAGGTGTAACCGCATGTCTCTTATGTTTATGAAGCAGTCCATCAGCAATGCAATCAGAGGAGCTATTCCTGATTCTGAAGATGCTAAAACCTACTTGGCTTCTGTGGAGGCGCAGTTCAAGGGGACGTCTAAAGCACAAGCTAGTACCCTTATTCTCAAGCTGGTGACGACTAAGTATGATGGGAGGAGCGACATTCGCAAGCACATCATGATGATGAATGACATGGCCAATAAGCTGAAGGGGCTGGAAATGGAAATCAGTGATGGTTTCCTTGTTCATTTCATCATTCCTTCGTCCTTTGAAGCATTCAAGATCAATTACAACACTCAGAAGGAGAAATTGATGATGAGTGAGCTGGTCGCTATGTGCGTACAGGAGGAAGAGCGTATGAGGATGGATCACACTACTGATGTTGCAAACTTCACCACCTCCAACTCTAAGAAAAGGAAGAACAATAATCAGATGAAGGATGCTTCAAAAGTCCAAAGGCCCAATCCTAATACAAGTGCACCTTCCAGCTCTAAGAACTCCTTAGGCAGAATCCACTGCAAGTTCTGTAAGAAGACAGGACATATGCAGAAGGAATGCCCTGATTTTAAGGAGTGGCTGGCTAAGAAAGGTAAGGATTATTTTATGATACTTGAGTCCTATAATTTAAGTGTTCCTGCTAATTCTTGGTGGTTTGATTCTGGTTCTATGGTTCATGTTACCAATTCCACTCAGGGATTCCTTACAATCCGGAAGCTGGAAAGAAACCAAAGAACGCTTAAGGTTGGGGATGATCGAGAATTAGAAGTGAAGGCCATTGGAACATTACAATTATTTATGAAAACTGGTTTATATATTAAACTCTATAATTATGTTCTTTATGGTACTGGTATTCTGGATGGTGGTCTCTATAGATTAGAACTAGATGATAATTTTTTCAAATCTTTGTTGTCATATAACATTAATGAATCACTCACAAAGATGAAAGAGAAATGAGACTTAGAGACTTCATCCATGCTGTGGCATCAGCATTTAGGCCACATCTCAAAAGAACGATTAAATCGTCTTGTAAAGGATGAAGTCTTACCTCCTCTAGATTTCTCTGATTTTAGAACATGTGTCAAATGTCCTAAAGGTAAAATGACATTAGCGAACAGGAAAGGTGCCACTAGGAGCTCTAATTTATTAGAACTCATTCACACTGACATTAGTGGTCCCTTCCAAATCGCTGGCATAACAGGACATACTTCATTTATCACTTTTATTGATGATTATTCTCGTTACATGTACTTGTATCTTATTAAGGAGAAGTCTCAATCTCTTACAACTTTTAAAGATTATAAGGCTGAAGTTGAAAAGCAATTAGATCGTCAGATTAAAGTTGTGAGATCAGATAGAGGCGGTGAATATTATGGAAGACATACTGATGTGGGTCAAACTCCTGGTCCATTTTATGAGTTTTGTAAGGGCCAGGGGATTGTGAACCAATACACCATGCCTGGTACACCTCAGCATAACGGTGTCGCTGAAAGAAGAAACCGTACCCTTATGAACATGGTGCGCAGTATGTTAGCCAACACTAATTTACCATTATTCCTCTTGACGGAAACGTTAAAAGCAGCTGTTCATATACTCAATAGAGTTCCTTCTAAGTCTGTCCCTAAAACTCCTTATGAACTTTGGACAGGAAGGAAACTGAATCTTAAATATATGAAAGTATGGGGCTACATTGCTGAATCGAAACTTTACAATCCTTTCCTAAGGAAACTTGACCCTAAAACAGTTACCTGTTTCTTTATCGGGTATCCTGAGAACTCAAAGGGTTATCGTTTCTATTGTCCTTCTCATATCACCCGTATTGTTGAAACCAATCGTGCTGCATTCCTGGAGGATTTCAAGGTCAGTTGGAGCAGTACCAACCCTTACGGAGAATTGCAAGAAGTACAAGACGAGGGGGGGACTCGTCGCTTGCCGCTACTCCGATTACTCCTCTTGTACCCAATGCAACTACTGTACCTGAAGCTACTGCACCAACTCCAATTTTACCTCTACAATCAGAACCCATTATACCTCATGACGAAGGCACATCAAACGCTCAACACCAAGACAACACTGAACCCGATAATCCACTCAGGAGGTCATCTAGGCAAAGAAGGCCTACTAACTGGGATGATTATGTTACCTACCTGACTGAAATGGATCCCGGAAAGCTCAATGATCCTATCTCTTACAATGAAGCCATTAGCAGTGATCAGTCTTCTGAATGGAATAAAGCAATGATTGATGAGCTTGAATCCATGAAGAAAAATGATGTTTGGGATTTGGTAGAATTACCCAACGGTGTCAAACCCGTAGGATGTAAATGGGTGTTCAAAACAAAACTGGATCCGAATGGGAACGTTGAACGCTACAAAGCGAGATTGGTTGCAAAAGGTTACACTCAGAAAGAGGGAATTGATTATCAAGAGACATTTTCACCTGTCTCTCGTAAAGATTCATTAAGGATCGTCATGGCCCTAGTAGCTCATTTTGATTTAGAGCTGCATCAGATGGACGTTAAAACCGCTTTCCTTAACGGAGACTTGGACGAAGATGTTTACATGAAACAACCCGAAGGCTTTAAACCTGAAGGTCAGGAGCATCTAGTCTGTAAGTTAAAGAAATCCATTTACGGGTTAAAACAAGCATCATGTCAATGGTACCTCAAGTTTGATGAAGTCATGAAGAAGCAAGGTTTTATGAAGAATCAAGTGGATCAATGCACCTACCTCAAGATGAGTGGGAGTAACTTTACTATACTTGTCCTTTACGTAGATGATATTCTATTGGCAAGTAATAGTTTAGACATGTTGCATGAGTCGAAGCGGTTACTCTCGCATAACTTTGACATGAAGGATCTCGGAGATGCTTCTTACGTCACTGGCATCGAAATTCACCGAGATAGACACAAATGGATCTTAGGATTGTCCCAGAAGGCTTACATAGATCGTGTCCTCACACGTTACAACATGCAACAGTGCAAACCCTCCGTCGCTCCAGTAGTTAAGGGAGATGTTTTCGGTTCATTCCAGTGTCCGACAACAGAGGTTGAGAAGGAGCAAATGAGCCAAATACCTTACGCGTCAGTAGTCGGGAGCCTGATGTATGCTCAAGTCTGTACTCGCCCATATATAGCTTATATTGCTGGAATGCTAGGCCGTTATCAGACTAATCCTGGCCTAGATCACTGGAAAGCAGCTAAGAAAGTACTTCGATATCTGCAAGGGACAAAAGACTATAAACTGACTTATAGAAGAAGTGATTATTTAGAAGTGGTGGGCTATTCTGATTCTGACTTTGCCAAATGCAAAGATGACAAGAAATCCATTTCGGGCTATATCTTTATGTTAGGAGGCGGCCCTATCTCATGGAAGAGTCATAAACAACAGTTGACCACAACTTCCACAATGATGGCAGAGTACATTGTTGTTTATAACGCAACCTGTCATGGAATGTTGCTTAGAAAGCTGATCACTGGACTCAAAATCGTTAATTCCATTTCTAGACCATTGAAGCTTTATTGTGATAATTCAGTTGCCGTTAGTTTCTCGAACAGTAACAGTTCGACTGGAGCTGGTTTATATCTCGATACAAAATATATGTTCGTACGTGAACGAGTTGAGGAAAATAATCTTTGTATCGAGTATATTAGTACTAAAGATATGCTTGCGGATCCGATGACTAAAGGTCTCCCTCCTAAGGTTTACGAAGAACATGTTCGGAATATGGGATTTAGTAAAGACCTTATTTGAGCATATTGTACTAGCTTATGTTTTATGATTAATAAAATTTCCTCAGTTTGATTTTGTATGTCTCTTAGAATATGTTCAACCGGTAAAATGGCATATAGACAAATAAAGTTACAAATCAAACAAAGGGCTTATGCGTATTTTATCATGACGATTAGGTTTTAAATTAAGGCTATAGTATGACTAATGGGGGTCCTGAGTCGCATAATGATTCAACGGCTGTATTTCTATGCTATAGTACTTGTTTAAGGCTAAAATGAGTGTTAACTCCTGATCAGGCTTATCTAATACTCATAGTAAATGATTACTCGGCTAAGTGGAAGAATGTAAGATTAAATATATTATGTTTAATATTTAATCTTGTAGCCATTATAATCATTTACATAATATAGATCAAAATATATAATAACCTATTATATAATTAGTTGGTAATTGTTGATGGACCATATTACCCTTATTAACTAATTAGGTTTCCTCCTGGGTGCTTATATAAGGAGAATTATGTAGAGCTTAAGGGGTTACACAGTTACACACTCAGACATACCCTATAATCATAACATCATCATCATCGACCTCTTCTCCATACCGAATCCCCTATTCGGTTTAGTCATCACCATCATCAGTCAGCACCCTAAGGAGGAACCAGATCACCTTGACTAAGATGTCGAACTCCATGGCTTCTTCCATCACTGGATTCTCTACTGGACTGTCTGCGGTGACAGGTATGTTTTCATGTTTTCCTCTTATGTTTAAACAGAACCGTTCAACATGTATTAGTTGATTTTATATGACATGCTAAATAACCACACATAACAGACTAAATCATACACTCTCTATAACTACTACTATGTCTACACATTTGTCCACCATAGGACTATAAATCCACTATATAACATATGTTGATAGCGCTAGGTCACAAGCCTTTTGGTATTTTCTACTTAGGAAGTTGAATATAATGTTTTAAGATAAATTTAACATATTACCGTAAATTGACACCAATCGAACTTGGATTAACCAAATAAGACTGCATGATTTATGTTGGATTACTTGTATATGGACTTGAATTATACACGCCCGTCAACAAGCTTACAAAAACGAAATAAGTATACTAAAAGATGAAAGCTTATAAGATTTTTAGATGGAAATAAATTTAAATACTAAACCCAATCAAAATACGAATATCAACGAATACAACCTCCGAACATTAACCTTGTTTGAATCATTACATGATGATTTAATAAAGAAACCTAGTCTAAGAATGAATAAAGTATGTATGTTTAATCTTATGTAGTTGAGAGTTTTTCTTGTATCGTTTATTCTTAAAAAACCAAGTTTGGCATGACTAAGGAAGATATTACGTCCATCAGAACTTTCCGATCTAAGGTTGTTATAACTAAGGTTTTTATTCTTTTTGTTTATTATAATAAAAATATTTGATATAAACAAGTTTCATTATTATTTTGATTAAAGTCGCTTTCTCCATAATAAAAATCATTTAAACCTTAGCGTCTATTATATTGGTATGTAATTATGCATAAGTTACATAAGTAAATTTGAGTACCAAATTAAATTAGTTATAAGTTTATTTACCATTTGATAAAAAAAGGTAAAACCTAAAATAGCAATTAACTTTAAGAATTTTGGTAAGGTAAAACCTAATATAACAATTAACTTTAAGAATTTTGGTATGGTATCGGTACCGGTACTTTTTTAGCAAAAATACTGAATTCGATACTATGCTTTATATTTCTATTGGTTTCTTGAATACCGGTACACGTACTGATTTATTCTATTTGATATTCGTACTGATGGGTGTCAAGTGTTATATATATTAGATGTATATTTTAAGCCCCTTTAACACTTTTTAGTCAAGTTTTAAATTTATAAAACACGATATTTACTAACACTAGACACTCATATAGGCAAGTGCACCCATCGTGAGCGTAGTATAGTGTTGGTAAGATACCGAGGTCGTCCAAGGACACAAGAGCTTTTAGTACCGGTTTATCCTCAACGTCTAATCAAATCAAAAAGTTTAGAAAAATGTTTTAAGCTAAGAAAAATAAAAACTAACTAAAAATGCTGAAAATAAAAATAAAAACAGATAGACAAGATGAATCACTTGGTTCCGACTCGTATCTAGTGTAACCTTTGATTATTTCCGCACTTTTGCACTTTTTAAGAGATTATCTTAGTTATTGTAGTAGGCCCCTCTTTTGAAGGTGACGTTACCCTCACCCCAATAGTTTGAGTCAGCAAGGATACAATCCTAAAATGGTGGATTATTGAAAGATAATTAATTAAGTTATTAATGCAAATTATGGTAGGCCCCTCTTTTGGAGGTGATGTTACCCTCGACTAAGTAGTCTGAGTCAGCAGGGATACAGTCCTAAATAGCCGGGTTATAGTATTAATAGTAGTTAACTTATGAGGGGATCAAAGAGTTTGGACCCCCGCCATCCAATACCGTTAAGTATTGAAGGAGGTCCTACTAAATTTGACCCAGGTCCATTGCAGGACCTCTAAACGCTGAACAATGGCAAGACCTTTACCAAACTGTTCCCTTAACCCCCGACCAGGTAGCCAACATACCTCCATATAGACCGTGGAGATATGAATGGTGAAAATCTTTTATTTTATATAGACAGTAAAATAATGTCAAGACACCACGGACAAACGATAAGGAAAGATCACCTTCAACATAAGAAACTAGTTATTAAAGTCATTAATACAAAACCAAGTAAAAAGTGTGAAAAGATTAGAAATAAAAAGTATTACACAGACACTTTGTCTTCACCAAGTGATGTAAGAGACTTAGGCAAACATGGCCTTGATTGTCAAGAACTCTTACGATCAATCTTGGATCCCGAGGCGACTCACACACTCTATGATGGACAATGGATGATGGTGGTGGTTGATGGTATTATGGTGGTGGTGGTGGGTGGTGGGTGAAGTGTGAGAGATGTGGTGTGCCAAGGGATGGTTTGAGCTTGAGCCAAGCACTCCTATTTATAGGCTGAACAGAAGCTCGGGCACGGCCCTGTGTCCAGTGGGCACGGCCTCGTGTCCACATCCTTCTCTTTCTTCATTTAATGCAACTTTGTCTTATTTGTTGACCACGCCCCCGTGTCCGCTGAGCACGACCCCGTGTGCAGAAAAATCTTTGTACTATGAAGATTTGCCTAGATTGTGCGAATCTTATAGTTGACCACGGCCCCGTGTCCGCTGAGCACGGCCCCGTGGTGGGCAATAGAAGCTTCTACCACTTTGTCTTTTCTGCTGACACTTGGGCACGCCCCCGTGCTGGCTGAGCACGGGGCGTGTTCAGTCTTCTGTTATCTTGTTTTGCTTGGGAAGATGCTGTCGTGGGGTCGGGCATGTCACGTCTTGTTCCTTTTCTTGTATTTATGTTAAATTTTGATGTCTTTTTGCTTCTTTTGTTAATTTGAGCTCATTTAATCCTGAAAATACACAAGGAAGACAAAAGCACACTTTTTCCAACATTAGTACTAAAAAAAGATTAGTTTTATGCCACAATTGATGAAATTTATATGTTGCATTTTGCACACATCAAATACCCCCACACTTGAATCTTTGTTTGTCCTCAAGCAAAACTCTTTAATATGTGGCTATTACACACCCAAATGGAATTGGTAGAGAAGAAGGTTTTTGGGCTTGTCATAGAGTGTCTGGATTTCCAAGATTCTTTATTTAGTTTTATTTTTATTTATTTACAATCCTATTCGTCACGATTTATTTAAAACTTTTCATAAGATAAATTACTTATTAGGGCATAACATGCCTCTTTAAAATTCTATTTATATACAAGTTCACATACCTCACGGGGATCACTCAACACTCGGCCGAAGATGTATTTTTGTGGATCACTCGAGAGCGGCATGGAACTTACTCCTACCATAGGCTTGCCAAGCAATCAATCCTCCTCCTTTTTAACTTATATACCTTTGTAAATATCAAGAGGACTTTGTGGGCGAAGGGTTAGGCTTGGGTTAAAAGGTAGGTGGTTGGGTTAGTGGTTAGTAGAAAAAGGGCGAAAAGCGTAACAAGCGTCGGTTTTCGTAAGACTTTTTATTTTTTGTGACTTTTATTTTGATGAAGCTATTATTCAAACAAAGTTATTTTTGATTACTTGTTTGTTTATTTTCTTTTGCTTCATCATCAACACACATTTTTTTTTTGAAAACTCATATGAAAAACCGAACTTGTTACTAAAACAAATGGTTAAAAATGAAAAAGGTTTTGGTGGGTAAAAGGGTGTTTGGTTTGGGTTATGAAATGAAAAGGTTTAGGCTCAAAGGGGCTAACTAGGGGGATTTTGGGTAGGTGGTAAAAAAAAGAAAAATAATGGTGTAGAAAAAAAAGTTAGTCCTAATGCCTCCATCATTTATTTACTCGGGTTTAAGTTGGTAAGGACCGGGAATGTATTGTCATGGCAAGTTCTAGAGTCGTAAGAACCAAGCGGCTATTCACACAAGAAACGAAAAATGAGCATTTAATTTAATGATATGTAATTGTATGCTCAATAAAGGCTCGAAACTCACTTTTAGTGGGAATGAGTTTTTTATGTGATCAAGTATATATAATCAAATTTTAACTAAGTTTGCCATGCTTTTTCATAATTTTCTTATGTTGGTTCTTTTTATCATGACGCTATCGGTTGTAAATTCGTAAAAATATAACCTTTTTAAAATTTTGAAATTCCCAAGTTAAACTTAGACAAGTAAAAAAATGAAAATTTTTGAAAAAATTTGGGGTGATTAGCGGTTCCAATAGAGTTTTGTGTAAGGCTTGTATTTAGGACTTGCAAGATTCAAGGTTTTAGCATCCCCCCCCCCCCCACACTTAAATTACACATTGTCCTCAATGTGTCCCAAAAATAAGCTTTTAGGTTGATTGAATGTGTAAAAGGTGTGAAAAAACAAAAAAAATTTGTTACTGGGCGCTGAACACGGCCCCGTGTTCAAGTGCCAGTAACAAAATTAAATCAAGAGAAACAGAAGCCTGGACACGGGGGCGTGTTGGGTGAACACGGCCCGTGTCCAGTTACCTGAACTGGGTCTTTTTCTGCAGACTGTGCAGCACGGGGCCGTGTTGGGCAGACACGGCCCATGCCGAGCTTACTGTAAACGAAGAATTTTGTCGGATGGTCCTGTTTTCCTGCATGGGGTGCTGGTTCAAGTTTCCCTTGTATCCTTTGCCATCTCAAGTGTGTTTTATTCCTGAAAATTAAAACTAACTAGAAAACATGAAAATTAATCTAAACTAAACTAAGGATAGTTTCGCGGAATGCCTCCGTGGTGCGCCACGTTTATAAGGGTCCTTGGCTAGACCCAAAGCCTGGTCATATGTTACCCAAGTGGGATGTATTGCATCCCATGTTACACCGTCGGAGAGCGTCATCCAAGCTTGAGTCTATGACCTTCATGTAGTTGACCGGGTCTTCGTCCTCTACTCTTTTTCCACATTCAAACTTCACTTCCTTGTCCCCAAACTTCAATGTTAACGTTCCGTCATTCATATCCACCACTGCTTGGGCGGTGGCTAGAAATGGCCTCCCGAGGATGAGAGGGACATCGGTGTCTTCTTCCATGTCTAGGATGACAAAGTCGGTTGGGAAAACGAAGTTGTCAACTTTGACCAATAGATTTTCAGCGACACCTTGTGGAAATTTGACGGATCTGTCAGCGAGTTGTATGCTCATCTTTGTAGGGCTTGTTGTTCCTAGGCCGAGTCGTTTGAACATTGATGTGGGCATGAGGTTAATGCTAGCCCCAAGATCGGCTAATGCATTACGAACGGGGGATTCCCCAATCGAGCAAGGAATTGTGAAGCTTCCGGGATCGATTTTCTTTTGTGGAAGTTTGTTGAGTACTAAGGCGGAGCATTCTTCGCCTAAGTTAACTAATTGCAATGATTCAATTTTCCTTTTGTGAATGAGGAAATCCCTCATGAATTTTGCATATTTAGGCATTTGGGTCAGGACCTCAATAAAATGAATATTAACATGCAATTGTTTTATTAAATTTTCGAACTTTGCGAATTGCTCATCGGTCTTTTGACGGGTTAACCTACCGGGGTACGGAATTGGAGGAGTCTTGGTGGGCTCTTGGTTTGGTAAAGAAGCCTTTTCTGGTTGGGGTGCGGGTGGAGTCGTGGTTTGGCTAGACTGGCTTTCTTCATTTGGCGTTAATGGAGCCTCCTCGGGACCCACGGTTCGATTTCTCAATGTGATGAGATGTACTTGTGCTTTTGGGTTGGTTTCGGTATTGCTAGGTAACCCGCCTTGTGGTCTCTCGGAGAAATTTTGAACTATTTGATTTAATTGTTTTTCAATGTTTTGAATGCTAGCTTGTTGATTTCTAAAATTCGATTCCAATTGTTGAAATCGATCCGAGTTTTTCTTTTCGGTGTCGGAGATGAGGCGAGATACAGTATCTTCAAGCCTTTCTCTTCCACCTTGTTGTTGAGAGAAATTTTGTGGTTGTTGAAAGTTAGTTCGTTGGTTTTGTTGGTTACTACTATTGCCAGGATCTCTCCAACCAAGATTAGGGTGGTTACGCCATCCTTGGTTGTAGGTACCCGTTGGTGGACCCGACGGCCTAGGTCTATTGTCAATGTAGTTTACCGTTTCCGTTTGATCATCTACTTCTTTCATACAACTCCAATTTTCATGTGGTCCACCACACCCTTCACAAGCCATAACCGAGGCCGTTTTTGCCATTTCTAATTTTTTAATTTTTGAAGAAAGGGCCTCGATTTGGGCTTGTAAATAAGTGCTTTCATCAACCTTATGGGTGCCTGGGGCAATAGACTTATTGCCTCGGGGAGTGTGCCACTGAAAATTGGTTTGAGCAATTTCCTCAATTTGATTATATATTTCATTTGGACGACGATTACCTAAAAGTCCCCCGGAGCTAGAATTAAGTGTTTGTCTTGTGTGTGGCAACAACCCATTGTAGAAAGTGGATACTTGTTGCCACACCGCTAGACCGTGATGAGGACACTTTCTTAGTAGCTCCATGAACCTTTCCCAAGTTTCATATAAGGATTCCCCATCCTCTTGTGAGTATGTATTAATTTCAGTCATTAATTTAGCCGTTTTAGCAGGAGGGAAATACTTATATAGAAACTTTTGGGCTAGTTCATCCCAGGTGTTTACCGAGCCAACTGGGAGGGTGTTGAGCCAAGCCTTAGCTCGGTCCTTTAGCGAAAATGGAAACATTCGAAGGCGGATGGCGTCATTTGATGCTCCATTGATCCGAAAGGTATCACATATATCTAAGAAATTAGTAATATGTAGATGGGGATCCTCGTCCGCAAGCCCATGGAAGGTTGCGGAGTTTTGGAGCATTTGTATCAAGTGCGGTCGAAGTTCGAAGTTATTGGCTTCGACATTCGGTGCATTGATAGCGGCGCCTAGATTACCCACGGTGGGCCGAAGGTAATCCATGAGGGTACGTTGGTCCGCCATTGGAAGGGGGTCCCCCGAAACTTTCTCTTGATTTTTAGCTTTAAGTCTTTTTCTGAGAAAGCGTTCGGGTTCTTCTAGAGGTTCTTTTATGTCTCTACTAGAACTGGAGCTCATGCACTACGTAGGAAGTTCAAATGTGGCGCCTGGGTTCCAAGTCCTGCAATAAAAACAGAAAAGAACGTTGGTCAGAATGTTCACCACGACCCCGTGCTCAGTAAACACGGCCCGTGGTCGGAGGTACAATTATTGTTTTCCGGATCCCTGTTACTGGGAGTTGGACACGGCCCCGTGTTGCACCGACACGGCCCCGTGCTCAGCTCTCTGTAACTCAGAAAATAAAAACTGCCAGTGATAGTGTTGGGCACGGCCCGTGTCCGACCAGGCACGGCCCGTGCTGAGCTCTGCAGAAACTGAAAAAACTAAGAAAAATCCTAAAAAAAATGAAAAATAAGAAAAAAAGATTAGGCCGTTGATTCCTAACTTTCTTAAAATCCTTGTGTCCCCGGCAACGGCGCCAAAAACTTGATGGGTGTCAAGTGTTATATATATTAGGTGTATATTTTAAGCCTCTTTAACACTTTTTAGTCAAGTTTTAAATTTATAAAACACGATATTTACTAACACTAGACACTCATACGGGCAAGTGCACCCATTGTGAGCGTAGTATAGTGTTGGTAAGATACCGAGGTCGTCCAAGGACACAAGAGCTTTTAGTACCGGTTTATCCTCAACGTCTAATCAAATCAAAAAGTTTAGAAAAATGTTTTAAGCTAAGAAAAATAAAAACTAACTAAAAATGCTGAAAATAAAAATAAAAATAAAAATAAAAACAGATAGACAAGATGAATCACTTGGTTCCGACTCGTATCTAGTGTAACCTTTGATTATTTCCGCACTTTTGCACTTTTTAAGAGATTATCTTAGTTATTGTAGTAGGCCCCTCTTTTGAAGGTGACGTTACCCTCACCCCAGTAGTTTGAGTCAGCAAGGATACAATCCTAAAAGGGTGGATTATTGAAAGATAATTAATTAAGTTATTAATGCAAATTATGGTAGGCCCCTCTTTTGGAGGTGACGTTACCCTCGACTAAGTAGTCTGAGTCAGTAGGGATACAGTCCTAAATAGCCGGGTTATAGTATTAATAGTAGTTAACTTATGAGGGGATCAAAGAGTTTGGACCCCCGTCATCCAATACCGTTAAGTATTGAAGGAGGTCCTACTAAATTTGACCCAGGTCCATTGCAGGACCTCTAAACGCTGAACAATGGCAAGACCTTTACCAAACCGTTCCCTTAACCCCCGACCAGGTAGCCAACAAACCTCCATATAGACCGTGGAGATATGAATGGTGAAAATCTTTTATTTTATATAGACAGTAAAATAATGTCAAGACACCACGGACAAACGATAAGGAAAGATCACCTTCAACATAAGAAACTAGTTATTAAAGTCATTAATACAAAACTAAGTAAAAAGTGCGAAAAGATTAGAAATAAAAAGTATTACACTAGACACTTTGTCTTCACCAAGTGATGTAAGAGACTTAGGCAAACATGGCCTTGATTGTCAAGAACTCTTACGATTAATCTTGGATCCCGAGACGACTCACACACTCTATGATGGACAATGGATGATGGTGGTGGTTGATGGTGTTATGGTGGTGGTGGGTGGTGGGTGAAGTGTGAGAGAGGTGGTGTGCCAAGGGATGGTTTGAGCTTGAGCCAAGCACTCCTATTTATAGGCTGAACAGAAGCTCGGGCACGGCCCCGTGTCCCGTGGGCACGGCCCCGTGTCCACATCCTTCTCTTTTTTCATTTAATGCAGCTTTGTCTTATTAGTTGACCACGCCCCCGTGTCCGCTGAGCACGACCCCGTGTGCAGAAGAATCTTTGTACTATGAAGATTTGCCTAGATTGTGCGAATCTTATAGTTGACCACGGCCCCGTGTCCGCTGAGCACGGCCCCGTGGTGAGCAATAGAAGCTTCTACCACTTTGTCTTTTCTGCTGACACTTGGGCATGCCCCCGTGCTGGCTGAGCACGGGGCGTGTACAGCCTTCTGTTATCTTGTTTTGCTTTGCTTGGGAAGATGCTGTCGTGGGGTCGGGCATGTCACGTCTTGTTCCTTTTCTTGTATTTATGTTAGATTTTGATGTCTTTTTGCTTCTTTTGTTAATTTGAGCTCATTTAATCCTGAAAATACAAAAGGAAGACAAAAGCACACTTTTTCCAACATTAGTACTAAAAAAGGTTAGTTTTATGCCACAATTGATGAAATTTATATGTTGCATTTTGCACAAATCAGTACCTTATTGGTACTTGTACCGATTTAGCCTATTTGGTACTCGTATGAGCCTTGATACCAAAATGAATGAAGTGCTCAAAAACTAAAAAAACAAAGTGGTACTAAAGTGGGTACCGCACCGAAATATCGGTACTAATACATGTACGACTGTACTGATAGCGGTACCGTACCGATATATTGGTACGATATTCGTTATCAATTTTTGTTCAAGTTCGATATTTGTGTTTTCGGTTGCAGTACAAGTACGTGCACTTACCGATCCCATCCCTACCTCAAATTCTCACAAACAAACACGATTCCTCTCCTCTTACGTTCATCCTCTCTCTTCTCCACGAGCAATCCATCCACACGAACTTTTACCCTAGAAACTATGTCACCCTTCTCTCCTTTCTTCCACCTCACTTTTCCTAGAGGCCACAAATCTCTCCAAGAACCCACATTAATATACCTTCAAGGCTTCAATTGTATTACATTACTTTGTTAAGACCGTGTGTTGTAGGTTAACTTACATTTCCATTAACTAAGAAAAAATGTTTCCACATCAGCGTCAACTCAACACAGTGCCTTTAACTAAATTGTTCGTTAACTAGGTGTTGTAGGTTAACTAAATTATTTATTTATTTATTTATTATTATTATTATTATTATTATTATCTTTTTTTTTATTTGAAACCCAACCCAAGTTCCCACCCGACCCAACGGCTAGTTTAACTAGCTGACCCCACTCCCCAACATCTCTGTCTCTCTTAACGTCGCCAACATGTTAACCGACTCACCCATTAACAACCACCGTTAACGATGCGGCCTGATGTTCTGCCTGTTTACAGGTAGCGTGACCACATTAACAATAACTCCGTAAACCCATAAAGAAAACATGTCTCGTGACTACCAAACATTAAGTGAATTTCACTGATACCAATTTTAACTATAAAATGTATGCAATGATGAATATGATCTTAGTAACTAATGCTAACATTGTGTTTTTTCCCAAAAAAAAAAATAATAATAATAATAAATAAATAAATAAATAAAAGCATTCTGTAATCAGATATTTTCTTTTCAAAATTTATAACAAAACTAAATACATACTTAAGTAAATTATCATAAATTAATATATACTTAAGTCAATTGGAAAATAGCCTCCATACGATAGTATTTAACCAATGTCACATTCTATAGTATAATTTAATTTGGTCAATAATTTATATAAAATCCCAAAAAAAAAGACCCCAACTGTATAAAAATCAAACCACATTGTAACATGTGTTCATGTTGTGTTTATATCTATATATATATATCACACACATCTCCTCTCCCATTATCACAGCCTACAATCACACACTTCAACTTTCTCTCTCTACAATGGAATGGAAAAGAGGCCCAATAATCGGCCGGGGATCTTCAGCCACCGTCTCCGTCGCCACCACTTCCTCCGGCGACCTCTTCGCCGTCAAATCCACCGACCTCTCCACCTCACAATTCCTACAAAAAGAACAACACTTCCTATCCCAATTATCCTCCAAAAACATAATCAAATACATGGGATTTGACATCAATTATCACAACAACAAACCCACGTATAATCTCTTCATGGAGTATGCCACCGGCGGCACAATCTCCGACATGATCAAGAAACTTGGAGGGTCACTTGATGAATGTTTGATCCGGTTTTATACTCATCAAGTTCTACTCGGGTTGGATTATCTTCATAATAATAATATTGTGCATTGTGATATTAAATGCCAGAATTTGTTAATATGTGAAGAGGGTGTGAAAATTGGTGATTTGGGGTGTGCAAAAATGGTGGAAAATGATGTTGGAAAAAGAGATTTTAAATTTTCCGGTACACCGGTTTTTATGGCGCCCGAGGTGGCAAGAGGTGAAGAACAGGGGTTTCCGGCTGATGTATGGGCTCTTGGGTGTTCGGTGATTGAAATGGCAACCGGGTTTAACGCATGGCCGGAGGTTAATGATCCGGTTTCTGGTTTGTATAGAATTGGATATTCCGGTGAGGTGCCGGAGATTCCTAAGTGTTTGCCGGAGGATGGTAAAGATTTTTTGGCTAAGTGTTTGAAGAAAGATGCTAAAGAAAGATGGACGGTTAAAGAACTTTTGCAACACCCATTTGTTAGGAGTTTGAATTTGAGTTGTGAAACTAGAGATTCTCCTACAAGTATATTGGATCAAGGTTTTTGGGAATCTTTACCGGTGTCGGATGCTTCGCCGGTGGTGACCCGGGTGGTTGGTTTCTCCGGTGAGGGTCCGGTGGAGAGGATAAGGCAATTGGTTGAAGCTAATCCTTCGAGTTCGAGTTTGCCCGATTGGGACGATGAAGATGAGTGGATCGCGGTTAGGAGTAATCGGATGGAGGAAATGAATGTTGAATATGGCGATTTTACGCTTTCGGATTTGAATGTAGATGATGTAGAAGAGATTGAAAGATTAGTTGTATATGAAGATTATGTGAGTTTAGAGTGTTCTAGTTCATCAAGAGTTCTTGATTTTGATCACATTATTATTAGTAATAAAGAATTATTTTGCAACTAATAGATTTCATTCTTTTGTGTTTTTTGTTTTTAGATTACCGTTATATAACATTGAAACTCAAATTTTAACAAGGCGGCATATACCAACGCAAATAGTCTGGTTTTACGTTATTGGTATGGATTCATCATTCATACGTCTTTAAACTAATTTAATGCGATACGTTCATAATTCAACAAATTATAATACGTTTATGACATTTAGAGCTCATCTTTCGAGCAAAATCGAAAACTAAAACCATTCCCATGACTATACGCAATGCTTCACGCGATTAACCAAACCAAAAACCGATGACTTTAACTTATGGACCCGGAAATGTAATATCTCGTACGGGTTAATGATTAACTCAAATGATAAACATTCAATGAATTATACGAATGTTTCAATAAAGTAATAATAGAAGTCTTATCATCCTTCACTTTATTTTAAATCCCAACTTGATTTAGATGCATATTTTGGTTATACTTGATTAGTTTTCGTGTTTAACAAACATATCCTTTCGTTTAAACTTTTAACCCACAACCAAGTCAAATTCTCTGGCAGGTCAACCAATATGTCCTGTGGAATTGTTCGGTAATTTGAAGCCAAAGAGGAAGAAAACGACATTAGGTACAAAGCCAGGGAGGAGGTCAATGATTTTGACTTTTTCCTATTGGCATACTTTATGATTTGATTTCACATTTAAAAGTTTTCCAAAAAGTCAACCACCCTTTTGATTTGCAGGTGTTCCAAAAAGACTTCCATTTTTGGGGCCACATATGCACACACCCCTATGTGATTCTACACTTAACAGTTACATTTAAACACATAAATATTTAATGTTGTCTAGAAGGGTAAGGTTCCAAAATATGCTCTTGGCTCTTTGTGTGTCCATTTGGGTTTGGAGTTTGGTTTGGGGTAAGTGGGTTTGTGGTAATCTACTAGAGATTAGGCAACACCAAAGTCATCACTAATACCAAATTAGTTGACATTTAAGTGATGGTAGTTTGGTAATTTACCTAAGGTTTACTTATCTATTTTTTTTAGGGTGTACCTATTGGCACACCCATCTCACTATATACACACCTAAAAAAGTGTTTTTTGACTTTATATGCACACCTTGCAGTGTCGAACTGTGGCCAAAACGCGGCGTTTTGGTCCGGTTAATCAGAAAAAAACTGACGGGTGTCTGACGGGTCTGTTGACCGGACCAAAACTCCGAGCTTTGGCTGCGTTTTGGTCATGTCAACCAGACAAAAGACTGACACCCGGTCTGGTTGACATAGGGGTGTTCACGATCCGATCGAGGGTCTGCTCATGCTCGGATTGAATTACAACCGATCCGATCCGAGCGGATCAAATTTGTAAAACCGATCGCAAAAGTGATGCTCATGCTCGGATTGAATTTGAATCGAACCGATCCGATCGGCTCGGTTTTTATCAAATCCTAAAAAAAAGCGAGCGAATCGTTTTCGCTCGATTGAATAATAAGGCTTCGTTCAACAAAAACAAATTCTAACTTAAAGTGCGAATACAAAAGCAACATAAAATAAAGTGCGAATACATAAGAAACACAAAATAAAGTGCGAATACAAAAGCAACACAAAATAAAGTGCGAATACAACCAACCAGGCCCAACTAGCAAGAAGCTAGAAAGGACCTGGGACAAACAACAGCTAATCACCAACTATGTTTACATCAAAATTTTGCCAACTGTCGAATGTCATCGATCTCCATCTTTCTCTATGCTACTATAACAAACATACCAAACAGAAACATAACATACCAAACAGCAGATTAAAAAAAAACAACAGATTAAAAAAAAAACAGCAGATTGAAGAACTGTTGAAGACCGTCCGAAGATTGAAGACTAGAGACAGCGGCGATATGTGTGTCGGAGATTAGAGGGTCGGAGACGGAGACTGTGAGTCTGTGACTGTGGAGATCGGAGAGTGAGACCGAGATTAGAGCGGCAATTTGAATACGACTGATTAGGGAAGAATAGATTTAGGGTTAGATACTTAGATTTATATATTAAATATTAAGTTGGGCTGAATGTTATTTGGGCTTTTAGTTTTTTTTGGGTTTTTATCTATAAAATCTATAATATAAATATATATATTAATTATTAATAAAAATAATTCGAGCGAAACCGAGCGATCGACGAGCGAGCGGAGCTATGCTCATGCTCGGATTGAATTTGAATCGAACCGATCCGATCGGCTCATTTACAAACTGAGCGGGAATCGAACGAGCATTTTTCGAGCGATCGTCGAGCGATCTTCGATCGTCGAGCAGTTTGGACAGCCCTAGGTTGACAGGACCAAAACGCTGCCAAAGCTCGGCGTTTTGGTCCGGTCAACAGACCCGTCAGTCTTTGTCTGGTTAACCGGACCAAAACGCCACGTTTTGGCCACAGTTCAACACTGCAGGGTGTGCATATAAGGACAAAAATCACCTTTTTTTGGTGACTATCTACACACTTGGTGTGTAGATAGTTTGGCCCTTTTTTTAAAGGTGTGAATTATTCACAAATATTGGGAGGTCTAGCATACGTTGTCTTAACCGGGTCCGTGCTAGAGAGTCCCTTCGCACAATAGATCCCTAATTTAAACCCCTCAATGAGAAAACTCTTATCACCCAGACCCGAACTTGAGACCTGGAAAAGAAAACTCACTCAGACCCACCATAGGTGAAACTTAAATACTCGTGACCACCACTAGAGCACTTGTGTTAGTTAAGGTTTACTTATCTATATTCGATAATAATTGTGTTGAAAATACCATTTATGAGCTAAAGAACAAAGGATGCATACCAACTTTTTATGCATAGAGTAGGTGAAATGGATAAAGTAGGGATGAGCACGACACCCGTTCAGTACTGATATCGAAAAAAGGAAAAGTGGGTGCCGGTACCAAATATACCGGTTCGGTACCGAAAAACAGGGAAAGTGAGTACCGGTACCTAGTACCAAACACTTATCCCTAGGATAAAGCAAATAAAAAGTTAAAGAGTAAATAACACTTTGTGTTCTTTAAGAATATCAGAAATTCTGAAACATGCCCTTTAAAAGATGTAACTCAGTTTGGTGAAAATGATGTAAGGTGATATATATCATGCGATTTTTGACATAAACTGAAATTAAATCTTTTAAAGGGCACGTTTCAGAATTCCTGATATACTTAAAGGACACAAAGTGTTATTTACTCGAAGTTAAATCTTTATGTGTGTATATATATTCAAAATTGGTTTCCTTGTTTATGTTTAAAAAGAAAACTGTATATATTCAAAATTAGTTTTGTGTTTATTTTTTTCCCTTCTAGCCGTAACTAACTTCCAGTTAATTATGAAATTGCAACAATAACGTTTTAATTATTGATTTGCCTTGATGAAGAGTCATATTACTTCTCGTGTGGAGATACAATAGCAAGTTTATTTGGCTAAGAAGGCTAAGAAGTGATCTTGACCGTCCATTTAGTTAATCAAGGGCTAAGATTAAATGATGGAAATTAAAGGGAAGAAAAGAGGCGCGTGAGTTTGTTTAGCGGCATTCTAGTCAATCCAAGGCAATAGTTTCTCTCTCCTCCAATTCCCCCCATTTTTTAAACGTTAATAACTCTTTCATACGACATTATTTTTTTATAAAAATTGCACAAAAAAAAAACGAGCGCTTTTTTATCTTTAAAACGAGTATACTATTGCTATATTTTCGAAAAAAAAATTTGAAAACCCAGTTGCGTAAAACGCAATGGAAAAAAAACCTAAAAAATGACATTTTTCTAAAACGCAATGCACCAAAAACACAAAGAAATGTCTTATTTGTAAGACGCAATGGCCAGAAAACACAAAGAAATGTGTTATTTCTAAAACGCAATAGCCTAAAAACTCAAAAGAAAGTGTAGTTTCTAAAACGCAATGGACTGAAAACACATAAAAATGTGTTTTACCTAAAACGCAATGCACCAAAAACACAAAGAAATGTCTTATTTCTAAAACGCAATGATCAGAAAACACTTAAAATGTCTTTTTTTCTAAAACGCAATGGACTGAAAACACATAAAAATGTGTTTTATCTAAAACGCAATGGATTAAAAACAGTTCAAAAATGTGTTTTTCTAAAACGCAATGGCCAGAAAACACATAAACATGTCTTATTTATAAAACGCAATGACCTAAAAACACAAAAGAAAGTGTTCTCTCTAAAACGTAATGGACCAAAAATATAAAAAATATGAATATTCCTAAAACACAATAGACAAAAAAACAAAAATAATATGTTTCTTTATTATATTATAAAACGCAATAAAATAAAAACTAAAAAAATTGGTTTTTCATCCATGGATTAAAAGGCAATGGAGCTTGCTGGCAAAGAAAACAAAATATTCATCCCTAAATATAAAACGCAATGAAGTTTGGTGGCCTAAAAAACAAAATAATCATCACTATAAAGTATTAACATAGTCAAGGTAGTAATGCAGACCAAAGCAATAAAAAGAAAGGAACAAAAGGAATCTGTGTTTACTATTCAAAACATATAACGCAACAGTTAAAAAAACAATTTCACAAATTCTACATAACATGCAAAAGATGCCAAACACGTCAGAGAAAGTTAAGAACCTTAATGCATAAATACTAGGGTCGGTGTTTTGAAGCATTAAAACATGGAAGAGTATAAAATATTGATTAAAACGCAATGAAGCTTGTTGGCAAAAAACAACAATAATACTTTTTGGTTTTTGGCTTTTTCAACTTCCTTCATCCCTAGATACAAAACCCAATGAAGCTTGCCAGCAAAAAACAAAATATTCATCCAAAGATATAAAACGTAATGAACCATGTAAACCCTTAAAATTTTCAGTTTTGAGTTCTTTTTTGTTGCTGTTGATAATGAAATTGAGATAGACATATAGAGAGAAGAAGGAAGAGTACCAGAGAACTGCTAGATCGCCGTAGATGTATTCTAGAATGAGGTGATAGGTGTGGTGTTGGTGACGTCTTCGAACCAACGGTGTTGCAAGACAGAGTGGAGAGAACGATGGGGAGGGTTGTGGAGGCGTTGGGCGATGGAGTGGTGGGGGTGGGAGGTGGAGGTGGTGGTGGTGGTGGTGGTGAGATGAAATGTAAAAAAGAACGCAGTAGGTTTTTTTTCAGATCTAGGTTTCATAAGACTAATTTGTGATTGACTAAAATACCACTCCTTATGATTTTTATCTTTGCCATGTGTCACTCTATTATTGCTTCCTATCCTTCCTAGCCAAATTAAACTTCCTATTTGATCTTTTCCCATTACTTCTCACCATTTTTATGATATTTATCTTTTATACTAAATCCACCCTATATAAACAAGGAGAACTTAACTAGTCATGGTTAAGTTTGCGAGTCTATCATCATTTAGTGTGTCTACACACACACACACAAATAACCAAAGCCTATGAACTGGCACAACGGCCGATCAGTAGACTAAAAAGTGAAAGAGCTACTCTACAAACTAGACGAATGCAAATGGTAAGTTTGTGTTGAACCCAATCCCTTAAAGGCCTTTGTTCGCTCTTGGCAGATGCTTGTAGGTAATCCACAATTAACCAAATACAAATACCCTTATAATATACAACGAAAACATATACATGAGGCACTTATACATCACGCCATCACTTTATATGTTATCATGTCAAAAAATATTTATCTATACTTTCTATAAAAGGAGAAATCCAAGTGACATAAGAAAAGCTGATGTGTAAGCAGGAGAGCATGTCCAACAAGGCTTTTCTTATCTCATTATTACATCATAAAGCCTAATATTAAAAGAGTTTAAAATTCAAATGTGGCCCACATTTAAGATGCAAAGGTCTGCTGAGGGAAAGGTCTGCCCATATCAAATAACTTTTGTTTAAACATCTGCCCTCAACATTTTATAATCAAACATCAGTTCTCAATAAACATCTGTTGAGATTCAAAATTATGGCCCCACATTCAAAATTCAAACCATATATTCTAATCCTATAAATAAGGGTTAATAATCTGGCTCCACATTCAAATCTCTCCCGCTCACATCTGTGATCGTATCTCTCCCTCTCAAATGCATCTTTCTCGTGATTCAGCCGCTAATCTCCGATTACAAAGGTCGTATGAATGTTTGTTGATTATGTTTACATGTTATCGTTCCAGTATCATTGTTCCAACATCGTCGTTTCAATGAAGGTTCCCATGACACATCAGCCTTTCAATATCTCTGTCTACTCTCTCTCAACTCTCTCTCTCTAAAACTGTAGATATAGAGAAGAGGATGAAGACGACAGAGGCGTTGCATTTAACATCGATTTGAATGGTAGTTTAAAAATAGATATTTTTTGATTTTTTCTTTTTATCACAAACTGAAGGTTTGTATGCTAAATGTTCTTCAGGTAGATCTTGCTGGATTTCTTATTTGGTGTTGAAGTCTTGAGTTCGTTGGCCGAGCTTCCGAAATGTGATCAAGGTTATAAATGGATCTCAACTTTATTGATGAAGAGGTAATGTCTGTTTGTGTTTAAAATAAATCATGATTCTATGAAATTTGATTGATATGTTTGTAGCTTTTGATTTTGTCTTTGATTTACCATGTGATTACAAGTAGATTGATTTTCAGTTGGTATATATTGGATTAAATACTCAACTGGTGGAATGACAGCAAGTCCAGCTTATGCTTCAAGCTGTCTTGATCTCTTTGGAGGCTGATAGATGGCTTTGGGAGGTCTGAAAAACAGAATTGATATATTTTGGGAAAATAGGGTTGAAAGATGATAACCCAACAGTTGAGGATATCATTCTACATCTCTGATAAATTCAATTGTATTCTCAAATAATGTTTCCTAGATTTTTGAAGACCGACAAATGTCTAAAGAAGCATCACTATGGACATTTGTTGGTCTTTGTCGGTCTTCAAAAATCTAGGAAACATTGTTTGAGAATACCATTGAATTTATCGGAGCTGTCGAATGAGATCCTCCACTGTTGTGTTATCATCTTTCAATCCCATTTCCCCTAAATATATTGATTCTGTTTTTCAATAGGGATGTAATGTAATGATTTCTCTCAATTGAATAGACGGGCACTGTTGAGGACAAAGCTGTTAAAGACAGGCACTTATGTACCTAAGGCCTGATCAACCAAAGGAAAACCACTGCTCAGTAACAGCAGTGGTTCAGTGTCTACAGCGGATTCAACATCAGTATTTATGTATCAGTTTTTCTTATGTAACAGTGTTTAGTGTATCGGTGTTTAGATTTTGTTACAACTTCGATGATGGTTTTTAGATTTATGAAAAATGTAATTGCTACAGTTTGAATATTATTGTTATTATATTATCATCTGTTGATCGTGGTCTGTTAAAGCACTGCTGTTAAACATTCTGTGTTGAACTGCATCATCTGTTAGTCCATAGCAGAGGTTCTATTTGGCAGACCTTTGCTTGAACCGTCTCGGTGTTTATCAGCAGATGTTCATCATGAGGCGTGTGTAAACAGATATTTAAAATCCTCTGTTGAACTGTATCACTGTTAAGTCACAGAAGATGTTAGCAATTTATACTGTGGAATGATCAGCAGATGTTATGTTTTGTAGACCTTTGTTTCAACATCAGATGTTAGCTTTATGATGCTTTTGTATTCATATGAGCAGCAGAGGTTGTTTAATCAGCAGAGGTTATTTGCTATAACAGTCTTTGTGTTTATTAGGCTCCTCATTTTGATTGTTTGGGTATAGTATTCTTGAAATTGATCTTTTTTGCAAACAAATGTTTATGGGCAAACATTTGTTTAAGCTCGAACATTTGTTTAAGGTCAAACATCTGTTTATGGTCAAACTTCTGTTTATGGGCAAACATGTGTTTAAGGTCAAACTTCTGTTTAAGTCCAGACAACTGATATATAAGGCGAAACATCTGTTTAAGTCCCAACTTCTGTTTAAAAGCCTGTTACAACCACTGTGTTGGTTGAAACATTTGATTGTTAAAAGTTATCCACTGCTGAAATACATCCTTTGTTTCTTCAATCTTCGTGTTGACCACTGACTGACCAAACATCGGTGTTTAAAAAACTGATGGGTATCCACTGATAGGAAAAAATAGCCACTGCTCACTTTTTTATTGTTGACATCCATTCATATTGACCATCAGCGGTTTTCCTAGAATTACAATGAAATTACCATTTTACCTAATCGTTACATTCCAATGAGATAAGAGTTCCTCCAACTTTGTTTTCGTTATAAAATTTAAAGTTAAATTAAAAAATAAAAAAAAAATTCTTGATGACTATTTGTTGCAAATCAAATCAGTAATTAATGTCAATTTCTTGAGCTTTGGACACTTAAAATATGCAAAATGTGAATTTCAAACTGACGGTTATTATCTCTTAACTAAAGTTAAAATAAAAATTAGAATAGTCATCATGACAATTGCTTTCAAATCAGATCAGTAATTACTGATAATATCAGTAATTTTGAAATTCAAAATATGCAAAATGGTAATTTAAAATTGACGTTCTCTCTCTTTTGTTTCCTACTTTGCATTTCATTTCTAATATTTTTTAGCTTAATAAAGCTGGAAATAAGGATATACACTACTTACCTTTCAGTTCCCAATAAACATCAGTTCCCAATAAGCATCATGACAATTGCTTTCAAATCAGATCAGTGATTACTGATAATATCAGTAATTTTGAAATTCAAAATTCAAACCATATATTCTAATCCTATAAATAAGATATAATTATCTGGTGTCACATTCAAATCTCGCTCGCTCATATATGTGTGCGTATCACTCTCTCTCAAATGCATCTTTCTCGTGATTCAGCCGCTAATCTCCGATTACACTTCTTTGTTCGAATGTTTGTTGTTTATGTTTACATGTTATCGTTCCAGTATCATTGTTCCAACATCGTCGTTTCAATGAAAATTCGCATCCCACATCAACGTTTCAATATCGATGCTGCAGTATCATTGTTGCAACATCGTGAGAAGTTGCATGTGCTACCTTCTTTGATGTGAGAGTTGCAGCTTGAACGGACGATATGTATCTTCTATCGTGAAAAGTTGCAGCTTCAACGGACGATATGTATTTTTGTTAAATCAAAAGTTAGGTTTTCTTGCGTCAGGAAGATTTTCTCCTTTTATAGAAAGTATAGATTCGTCCAATATTGTGGAAACTCAGATGTGCTACAACAGTTGAGAAGAGACGTTTGCATTTTAGGTTTGTTTCTTATTTGTGTTGTCAGTAATATAGAGTGCGGTGATAGAGACGTGCAGTTCATGGCGATGCTGAAGGTCATATATCGAGAGGTTCAGCAATCGATGGAGTTGAATCTAAACTTTCTTAATTCTTACTGTTATTCTTAGATTTGAACTTTAATATTGTTCAGTATGTGATGTAATTATTGGACTTTTAGTTTTAAGATCATGAATAAATGAATAAATTTAATTTTATGAATCTAAGTTGTGTTTTATTTTTACTTATTATTTAGTGTTTGAGTAAGATTTAGATTATGTTGATGCTGAATTGTGTCTGAACATCTGTTTGGTAAGTTAACAGACGTTTAATATTGTCAAAGATTGGTTTGATGTTCAACCTCTGTTTCTTCATTCTTCATGTTGACCACTGATTGACCAAACATCTGTGTTTCAATCACTGTTAGCTATCCACTGATAGTTAAAAAATATTCACGGCTCACATTTTTATTGTTGACATCCACTAATATTACAATTTTACCTAATCGTTACATTCCAATGAGATAATGCTTCGTAGATTCGCAGATGTTTGAAGACCGACAAATGTTCAAAGAAGCAGCACTGTGTACATTTGTCTGTCTTTGTCGTTCTTCAAACATCTAGGAACTATTATTTGAGAATACCTAGGGCTGGCATGTCGTTTATACCCGTACACGATAAGACACGACATGATAAGACACGATACACGAAATGCCATACACGAACACGACACGATATACACAAAAATTACCTATTAATACCTGTTAACACGACTGTTCGACTGTTATACACGAAAATTACCTGTTAATACCTGTTAACACGAACAAAAACACGAACATGACATGTTATCTGAGAATTACAGAGGGAGTTTAGGGTTTTTTTTTTTGAATTGAATGAGGAATGAAAATAGAAAGGAATTAAGGAACCCACACGCACATGGCTGATGAGTTTTATTTAATTTAATTTCTTATCGTGTACTAACGGGTATTAACAGGTAAACAGGTATTTAACCTGTTTATACACGAAAATTAACAGGTAATCTTGTGTCTACCTGTTTGGTACACGATACCTGTTAAGGCAATATACGATACCTGTTAACTTCGTGTAGGTTCGTGTCGTGTATTCGTGTAAAATTGCCAGCCCTAAGAATACCCCTGAATTGGTCGGAGCTGTAGAATGAGATCCTGCACTGTTGGGTTATCATCTTTTAAATCCATTTTCCCTAAATTTATGGATTCTGTTTTTCAATAAGGATGTAATGCAATGAGTCCTCTAAAATGAATAGACGGACACTTGCTTCCTCTCAAAGGGTTATTTGTTTAAGCGCAAACATCTGTTTACGTCCAAACAGATTTTTAAGGTCAAATATCTGTTTAACGTCAAACATCCTCAAAATAGTTACAACCACTGTTTTGGTTCAAACTTCTGATTGTTAAATGTTATCCACTGTTGAAAGACAACCTCTGTTTCTTCATTTTTCATGTTGACCACTGAGTGACCAAACATTTGTGTTTCAATCAATGTATGATATCCACTGATAGTTAAAAAATTGAATTACAATGAAATTACAATTTTACCTAATCGTTACAATTTTACCTACGAAATCCTAACAAGTGTTAACTCTAGCGTGTAATCGTTATAAATATTTCATTAAATTTCTATTTTTCTATGTAATACTTTATTTTAATAATCTCAACATGCATCTTAAAAATAGTTAAAATGAAAATTTTTCATTAATTATAAGCATCAAATTATTTTCAGGAAATAAAAAATCCACTGTAATAGTTTATTTTAATAATCTCAACATTGCACCATCACGACTGATAGGCTATCCACTGATGGCTTAAAGTCTCCCACGGTTTTCATTGTAACCATTACAACCACTGATATTATTTCATCACTGGCTTCATAAAACAACTGTCTTCCATTACTCATCAGGGGTTGGCTCGTGGACAGTACATAGCGGTCAGATCTTTTGTAACCGCTGCCACGTCAGCATTCACTTTTTCTCCTATAAAACCCTGATCAAAACCCCCAAACAGGGTTTTTACTGTCGAATCGATTTCAAAATTCCTTTCTCAAAGCAGTTATCCTCTATTTCTCTCAAAATTCCTCATTGTCCTTCTTCCTCAAATGGCAAAATCACCGTCTTCATCATCTGAGAAATCCACTCAAAAGGCCATAGAAATTCCATACAAAGCTCCCCATAACTACTTGGGTCTGTTGACAAAACCAAGTAACACTGAAACCTTCAATTCCGTCATAGATGCTCTTTCGTCTTCAAAGTACAAAACTTTGTTGACTTTTGATGCTCCGATTTACTTGGCAACCCAGAGGGAATTTTGGAAAAATGCAAAACTTGAATCTCAAGATGAAACACCCATTGCCATTAATTCCTCGATAAAGGGTGTTAAAGTTAAAATCACACCACAAACAATCTTTGAAGTGTTTGAACTCAATGATCTTATAGGTAAAACTTCTTTCCCAAAAGTAGAGTATCAAACAGATTTTTTAGAAAGAGGGTATGCAGAGGAAATGAAAAAAGACACTTTGCAAAAAGGCAGTTTCCCCCTGCCACAAGGTTTTTGTTTCATACCCTCTTAATGTGTGTTTCTAATAAGACCACTGCTTTCAATGAAATTCCATTAAAGATCCAATACCTGGGTTATGCTATCTTGCATGGGGAAAACTTTAACTATTCCCAGGAGATCTTTGATGACTTGGTCAAAAATGTTACTAGCAAATCATTTTTACTATTTCCAAGGTTCCTAAGCTTTTATTTTCAAAAGAAATTTAGAAATGATGATGCTCATGTACTCATGCAGGGTAAACCTTTTCAAATAAATGGCCTTACACTTGTAACATTTACAAGGCTATCAAAAGTGTCCAAAACACAAGCAGAGGCTCCTGAGCAGACTTTAGCAGCTACCACTGCTCCTCAGGCACCTGCTGCTGAGCCCACTGCTCAAGGTGATCACAGCAGAAAAACAACTGCTGTGAAACCCACACCTAAATGCACCAAAAGACCAAGACAAAAGAAAATACAAAAGCCCCCAAACCTAAAACAAAGGCAACTCTGGAAGATGAAATCCCATAGCAACTGCCAGTGACAACACAAAAGTCACCAGAAACCACTGCTGCTACTTCCTCACAGCAGATGGTAGAAAGATCTCAACCCGAGCCTCAAACTCCTCCTGCTTCTTCTAAAAAAGAACAGGTTGTAAGAACCGGGACACAAATTATGATGCTCTAGAATCACTTGATACTATCATTCACAGCCCACTTCCCGGGGCAAATTCTCTTTCCACACTCATACTCACCTCTCAAATTGCTGCACAAACAAAACTTTTGTTGGATGCAGTTGATATAGCTCAGACAGAAATCAGTTCCTCTCAACCACCTATCACTGAGTGCATGCCACCACAAGTGACTGAGTCTGAACTCCCTATTATTGCTAACCCACCAACAACAGCAAAGGAGGTTACACTGCAGGATGTACAAGTACTTCCTGTCTTTAGTTCAAGCGAAGCAGCAACTACAGGTGTTGGATCCACTGATCTACACCTGGCCAGTTGTTTCATAAATCAGACTTCCTTGAAGGCAATTTCCTCTGCAGCAGCTCTGATAACCACTGGTGTGTTTGTTCCAACCACTGGTACATTTAAAAGGTTATCAATTGCTGAGGAAAGAAGTCCTCAGTACCGAGAACAAGGGGCATCATTGGATACCTTTTGGGAAAATTTTCCTAAGGCAACCACTGATACAACCACTGTTAGTGGGAAATTAGATGATCCCATTAAGTTGGGTGATGGTTTAATGTCCCGAGAATTGACGAATAGAGTTGACAAGCTTGATACATCTGTTGCAGAAATCAAAGACATGCTGCAACAGTTGTTGAAAGCACAAAAGGTACTACCCACTGTTGCACCAACTTCAGCAGCTGCTCCTTCATCTGCTCCCACTCCAAATGAGCTGTGGAGTTTGTTTCAACCTCTGCTACACCACCAAAGAGAATTAGTTGGTCGGCAATATGAGATACAAGTTCAAAAGGTCAGAAATCTCATGGAAGCAAGGTTTAAAGACACCCAGGCAGATATCCAGGCAATCAAGGCCTATTTACTAAACACCGCTGGCACTGCTCCTCCCTCTATCATCTTTGTGGACAACCCACCACCAGCTGATGCCAAAAAGGGGGAGAAAATGAAGCAGTTGACAAAGAAGGGATATGAAGATGGATTGTACATTGCACCAGTCAATTCAAGTATGCTTGCAGACATCCCTTTGCCAGATGCTTCCAAAAAGATTGATGTAACCACAAATGCCATTGCTGATGCGAAAGCAAGGGTAAAAAGGGATATGGAGGCAAAGGACAAAGCAAGGTTTGAACAGGAGAAGAGAGTTTTTATGGAAATGAATGAGCAGGGTATTTCAGAACCAAAGGATGAAAAAAATCCTAAGGTCAAAAGAAAGCAGCCCACTAGACATCAATCTCCCAAACCAACAGATGTTAAAACTCCTGTTGTATCAACAACTGTAGGTACTTCAGTGGTTTCAACAGCTGTTATCCAAACAACTGCCACCACTTCAACACCCACCACAACTACTGCTCCCAGTTCAACTACTGCCTCACCAAAAACATCATCACCACCAAAAATCACCTCACCACCAAAAACAACTTCATCACCACCATCATCTCCTGCTAAAAAGCAGAAGACTTCAGATGACACATCATCTGTTGTAATGACAACAGTGGTTGAAACACCAGTTGTTCCAACAACTACTGCTCCCACTTTAACCACTGCCTCACCAAAAACATCATCACCACAAAAAATCACCTCACGACCAAAAACAACTTCATCACCATCATCATCTCCTACTAAAAAGCAGAAGACTTCAGATGACACATCATCTGTTGTAATGACAACAGTGGTTGAAACACCAGTTGTTCCAACAACTGTTAGTCAGCAACCTTCCACTCAAATCACTACCACTCAATCCATCAAAACACCACCAACCTCTCCTGAACCCAAAAGGAGAAGGGTAACCAATGTTGTCCTAGATGATGACACTTCACCACCACAAACATCCACACAATTACTGCCAGGTGTACCTATTCCAAACCCTGTTCCTCTTTCTTCAGCTCAAGTTGAAAAACCAAACACTGCCATCACTCCTGCAAGTACTCAGTACCCTTTAGAGCTTATAGCAGTTAGAGAGGAGATTAAATCCTTCTACACTGAAGATGACTCTGCTAAAAGGAGTTTGCCATCTCTTGAAGGATATCCCAGGGCAAACAACATTGAAGAATATATGAGGTTAAAAGCTCAACAAGCAGAGGATATCTCTAAAAGGAATTCACATGGTAAATTTGATAAGGAAATACAAAGATACTATCAATACCTGCTAACTAAAGTCAGAACACTGGAGCAGTTTGCAAAAAAAATTTGTCAGCAACTATCAGAAAGAGCAGATGAAAGCTTGAGAAAAGATTATCTTGATAACATCATCGCTTACAAAACGTATAAAGGATAAAGGTACATGTACAAAGAATGGACCATTAGTGAGCTTGAAAGTGAAGCAGCCAGAATTCAAGATATGATCAAAAACAAGGTGAAGCAGACTCCTCATATCTGGGCAAAGTTTAAGAAAAATGTACCAGAAAGGACTCTGCAGCTTCAGAGGATAAAAGAAGAGCTGATTACAGCTGCTTTTGGGTCAAAGAATCAAGTGTCAAGATGGAAAGAGGATAAAGTGTTTGCATCTTACAAAAGGCTGGAAGAACTAAGGAAGAAAAATCCTAATATTCCACAAAAGCCTGATTATCCTGAAGCGGTGGTTTCAGCTGAGCCACAAAAGCAAAAATTCAGGAGATCCACTGCTCCACCTGCTGCCATCCTTTACCAAAGAAGGAATCAAAACGAGATGGATAAAATAACAGCAGCAGATAAGGAAGCAGAGGATTACGTTGTGAAAGTAGGGATTAAACGAATTATTGAAGAAACACTTGAATCTTGAAATAAATTCAATCATTCGGTTTTATTTTAAAATGTGTGTTGAAAGCATTTCCCCTGTTTGATTTTGTGCAAAGTTTATTTCCATTTTAATTCCGCTGCATTACTTGATTTAGTTTTGCTGAAAGTTGTTGAGGCAGGTGATTTTGTTTTTGTAGTTAATGTTTGTTGATCTTTAAGTTGTATTCAAATTCTATGAAGTACGTATGTCTATAAACAATTTATATTGTCTTTTTGGGTAAACAGTTAAATTGTATGTAATTGATATATTAACCGATATTATATGTTTATAGTTGTCTTTTAGCTATAATAGATAACACGTTTTGGTACAATATCTATGCACGTATCTATATGTTCTATTAATATGTGTTATGCATGTTTGTCTAAGAAACGACTTGTGTTTGCAGCTCTCATTTTTAATGAGAGTATTAAATTCTTTGTTAATAACATTATTCTCTTAACATCTGTTTACTAACCTTTGTAATTTCTGTTGACTGACCTTTTTAACATAGGTTGACTAACATGCATATCTGTTTAATATCTATCCATCTGGCAAGCTCTGTTGGAGATAATGGATAACATTTTTAGGAAAGTCTGTTGGAAAGCAACAGAAGTTTTTAACAGTTAATAGACAACAGTAGTTTGCTATCAACATAATGGAATTGCTGTTAAATAAACCTATTGACCATTAGTGTATATCAATTTTATAAGTCTGCACTAATTATTTTTTTACTCTCTCTCAATATGGGCTATGCATGGTTTTCTAAGAAACGACCCGTGTTTGCACACTGGTCTTACCGCTAGTGTTTATAATAAGACATCACCTCAAAACTGTATAGACTACTAGAACTCAAAACTGTATAGACTACTAGAATTAAAATGAGTACATGTAAAAATTTAAAATAAAAGTAAAAGTGTGTTACTATTTAATTGATTTAACCTAAAACCAAGGTTGGAGAACTCGCTAGTCGCTAGCGGGTCGGTGAGGTAGGGACTAGCGACTACTCGGGATTAATCGGGATTAATCGGATCGGACTTTTTATGTATAATTTTAAGTTTTTATACATATATACATATATTTTTATACGTAATTTTTTTAAGTGGACAAGTTTTGACCGGAATCTGGGAGGTTTTGGCCGGAATATGTGTTTTTCCGATTTTTTCTGATTTTTTCCGATTTTTTCTGATTTTTTTCCGATTTTTTTTGTTTTTTCCCGATTTTTTCCGATTTTTCCCGACCGACTAGTCGCGATTAGGGCCGACTAGGGCCGATTAGGGCCGACTAGGCCGACTAGCGATTTTTTCACTGATTAGTGAAAAATTACTCAGTAGAGGTCCGACTAGCGACTAGTCGCTGATTAATCGCCGACTAGTCGCGATTTTTGCAACACTGCCTAAAACTAAATTACTCCCAAAACAACCACTTTTTAATTGATCCTACATACACATTTTGATTGAGTTTGTGTTATCATCCAAGGGTTTTTTGCCAATAAGACAACACTTATCTCATGATTTTTGATTCGATATGAGTTGTAATTACTTTTATTAATTATTTAACGTCTATAATATTTTTAACAAGATAAAAGTAAAAATAAAACTGTGTAGATTCTTAACGGTGTTATTGTACATTGAAGTTAGTTAAGGATCAAAGTTTAAGATATACTTAAAAGAAACACATCAAATAAGCATTCAAGTGAAACAAACCAAAGTAAAACTCTTTTGGGTAGTGTTACACGAAGATATATTTTCTTTTCACTTTTTAGATTATAAACTTTCATTCTTAACTTGCATCTCAATCAAAGAATCATATTCTTCTACCCTTAAAATCTGGTTTAACGATTACTTTTGGGCCTACCCAAAAAGCATTGATGGTAAAGGCATTTGGAGGCTGTAAGTTCTTTTTAGGCTTTTACTTAAAAGCCCAATGACCCTTGACTGTGCCTGTGTTTAAATCCGAATATGGGCCGGTTCGAAACTTTAAAGAGAAAAAAGTCAAGATAGAATAAAGATAATCAAAATACCACTAGAAATGATTTTTCATCTATTAATACAGAAAGCTGATTATATAGTGGTGCGTTGAGTCACCCAGAAGAAAGCTTCTTCTAAGTGGCTGCATTATAGAGTAAAATGACATTTAAGAAATACATAGTCGGGGCAACTAAGGTAATGTGTTATATATATGCGGCGTAGACACAAATAAAGAAACACTCGAAAGTTACTACAATTTAGGGAAAGTCTTTAGTGATGGAATTAGATCTCTAAGTGATGGAGTTCGGTCCGACGGTTGGGCATACCTGCTTCTAGAAGGTTTCCGATCTGATTTGGCTCGATGAGTGCATTATCGGGTAGATGGACTCATTGGGCCTTGAACACAATAGACTGCACATATTGGTGGTGGTCTTGGATATTGAAATACCCTTATATCTTTGTGTTCAACAATTCCACCTATAATTCCATAAATGATAATGATAATGATAATGAGGAAGTTTATCTAGATATGCGATAAGACAAAACGATTAGATTAGAACATTCATAGCTCGCAAGGTCGTCCCTGTCGCAACCCCCATCCACTAACAACCCGGGAACGGGCGGCCGCGACCAGTTTTGGAGGTATCGGTGTTTATCATTTTGGCAGCAGAAATTACATCAGGGCCGTAGTTAGGAAATATTTTATCAGAGTAAAATACCACACTTTTATAATATTAAACACGTGAGAAATTCCCAGGTTTTCAGTATACAATTTTTCATAGGGATAAACCCTATTTTATTTAAATAAAACATCTCTTTATTTAAGTAACTTTTATTGCCACTTTTCCAAGCATTCAGTGCTGTCCAGCTGACTTCTATTTGGCTTTCTCATTTTGTTACCTGAAACGCGTTTAAAAACATTTTGTCAGTGGGGAAATACTGGTGAGTGAATCCCAGTTTAATAAAAACAGGTTTTATCAGTCTACAACATTGAGGGCGGTCGCGCAATTACATTTGTTTCCATCTACTTTAATTACCACCCACGTTACTGTCAACCCGACTTGTGGTCATGTTACTACTCATAGTGTAGTAACAAATTTTGTATACAAAACCCCAACATACCGACGATAATTGTAGAATACAAATACTCAATCACTGTTTAATATAATGTAAAACATTTGAGGTTTTGTAAAAACAGTTTGTAAAAAGGAGGATTACTCACATTGCTGTCTTAGGGGTTTCCTTTAGGATTTCCTAGTGATTATCTATTAATTACACAAATGCACACGCGTTAGTATAATAACCCAATATTTACATTAGTAATACCCTCCCCGAGACGGCATTCCAACGACTACGTCGAGCAGAACCACGACAGCCGTTACGGAACCCTAGATCAATCGGGCAGCGTATCTAATACGTAACCGGGGGTTATGATAGTTACAACGTGGTAGAATTTCGTTATTTAGGGGGTATAATGCCCGAGTATAGCTTATACTATATAGAAATTCGAGAGGGAAAGAAAGTTGTGAACGATTTCGAGTGAACAACCGATTGCATCTATTTATAGTGTCTGTCTGACACTTCGTCGCGCCCCGCGAAGCTTTTAGCCAAGGGCTACGCGGCCCGCGAGGGTGGCTTGGGTAGGCCCTAGCTGATCCGACTCAAACCCTAGCTTCGACACAACACCCGACACGTGGCGGCACCGGGTGAGCTCTGGTGACTAGCTGTCGCGCCCCGCGTAAGACCCTTAAGGGTTCTTCGCGGCCCCCGAGCGACAATTAAAATTGATTTTTATTTAATATTTAATTATATATGGTATTTAGGGTCGGTTTTCGCATACGGGGTTCATTTTAAGACATATAGGGACATTTTAAATATATTAGGGTGTCGGAAATATTTTGGAGGGTTGTTATATCCTCCCCACCTTGTTTTAGAACTCATCCTCGAGGTCTACTGGAACAGGTGTGGATATTTCCTTTGCATTTCTGATTCAAGTTCCCATGTGTATTCTGGTCCTCTCCTGGAGTCCCATTTCACTTTGACCAGAACTAATCTCTTATGTTTGAGATTCTTGACCTTTCTGTCTTCAATTTGTAGAGGCTTCTCTACAAATTTAAGTTTTTCATTTACCTCTATATCTTTAAGAGGTACTACCAGTGATTCATCAGCTAAGCATTTCTTGAGGTTAGATACATGAAACACATCATGTATTCCTGTCATTTCCTCTGGCAGTTGTAGCTGATGGGCTACAGGTCCTATTCTTTTAATAATCTCAAAAGGTCCAACATACCTAGGGCTTAGATTTCCTCTTTTGATGAATCTTACCACTCATTTCCAAGGAGAGACTTTCAATAACACTTTGTCTCCTACCTGAAATTCCAATGGCTTTCGTCTGTTATCTGCATAACTCTTCTGTCGA
This sequence comes from Helianthus tuberosus, assembly GCA_030545235.1. NCBI lineage: Eukaryota > Viridiplantae > Streptophyta > Magnoliopsida > Asterales > Asteraceae > Helianthus > Helianthus tuberosus. The sequence continues at coordinate 58,060,893 of CM060364.1, forward strand.
TCACGTGCTGCTTTCAATTGTTCCTTGACTTGAATGATCTTGTCTGTTGTTTCTTGTACTATCTCGGGTCCGGATAGTTGTTTTTCTCCAATTTCTGCCCAACAGACTGGAGTTCGGCACTTTCGTCCATAAAGTGCTTCGAATGGTGTAGCATTAATACTGGTATGATAGCTGTTATTATAAGAAAATTCTATCAATGGTAAGTGATCGTCCCAGTTACCCCCGAAATCAATTACACAAGCTCTAAGCATGTCTTCCATTGTTTGAATTGTTCTTTCGCTTTGTCCGTCCGTTTGAGGATGATAAACGGTGCTTAGATTTAACTTGGTTCCCATTGCTTTTTGGAAACTTGTCCAAAAATGAGAGGTAAAACGGCTATCTCTATCAGAAATAATTAATAAAGGAATTCCATGTAATGAAACTATTTCATTTACATATAATTTAGCTAATTGTTCCATACTGAAAGTTTCCTTCATAGGTAAGAAATGAGCTGACTTAGTTAGCCTGTCTACAATCACCCAGATTATATCATTACCTTTTCTTGTTTTGGGTAATTTAGTAACAAAGTCCATTGTTATTAATTCCCATTTCCAAACGGGCATCTCTAACTGTTGCAACAAACCTGAGGGTTTATGGTGTTCAACTTTAACTTGTGAACAGGTTAAACACTTTGCAACATATGCTGCTATATCCTTTTTCATTCCTATCCACCAGAAATTCTTTCTTAAGTCTTGATACATCTTATCACTTTCAGGATGCATCGTATACTTAGACTTATGGGCTTCTTCTAATATATGGTGGCGTAGGTTTCCTAATTTAGGTATCCACATTCTTTTCTTATGGAATCTCCAAATTCCATCTATTCCTTGTTCTAGTTCCTTAATCAGCCCTTTTAACTTTTCAGTATCATCTTTGATCACTGATTCTTGTACTTTTCTAATCTGTTCATTTAAATCTACCTGAAGGTTTAACTTAAGAGAACGCACTCTTTTTGGTTTTTCATGATACTTTCGACTTAAAGCATCAGCTACTACGTTTGCCTTTCCTGCATGGTACTGGATATTGCAGTCATAATCGCTAAGTATTTCCATCCAGCGTCTTTGTCTCATATTCAGCTCCTTTTGTCCGAAGACATACCTTAAACTCTTATGATCAGTGGAAATGGTAAACTTACTACCATAAAGGTAATGTTTCCAAATCTTAAAGGCAAAAATTATAGCTCCTAATTCTAAATCATGGGTTGAATAATTTTCTTCATGATTCTTAAGTTGTCTAGAGGCGTAAGCTATAACCTTTTGATGTTGCATCAATACACATCCATAACCTAATTTAGAAGCGTCGCAATAGACTATAAAGTCTTCAGTTCCTTCTGGTAACGCTAATATGGGTGCATTGGTCAATCTTTGCTTAAGGATTCTAAAGGCTTCTTCTTGTTTTGGTCCCCAATCAAACTTAACAGATTTACAGGTTTGCTTAGTTAAGGGAATGGCTATTATAGAAAAATCTTGAATAAATCTTCTATAATAACCGGCCAATCCTAAGAAACTTCTAATCTCGGTTGGTGACTCAGGGGTTTTCCATTTAGTTAATGAATTTCGTGGATCTTTATGGGATCCACATGAATTCCTTCATGATTGACTAAATGTCCAAGAAACTGTACCAGTTCTAACCAAAATTCACATTTCGAAAATTTTGCATAAAGCTTTTCTTTTCTCAATAAACTTAGAAGTGCGTGCAGATGCGCTGCATGTTCCTCCTTATTCTTAGAGTAAATGAGAATATCATCTATAAAGACAATTATGAATTTATCCAAATATGGTTTACATATTCGGTTCATCATGTCCATAAATGCGGCTGGGGCATTGGTTAAACCAAATGGCATGACAGTAAATTCATAATGGCCATACCTTGTTCTAAAAGAGGTCTTAGGAATGTCCTCTTCCTGTACCTTTAATTGATGACATCCTGAACGTAAATCGATTTTAGAGAAAAATCGAGCTCCTTGCAATTGATCAAACAAATCATCGATTCTCGGTAATGGATACCGATTTTTGGTTGTGACTTTGTTCAATTCACGGTAATCAATGCACATACGCATTGATCCGTCATTCTTCTTGACGAACAAGATCGGTGCTCCCCATGGCGATGAGCTTGGCTGTATGAATCCTTTTTCCAACAGCTTGTCTAACTGCTTCTTCAGTTCCTGCATTTCTGCGGGTGCCAAACGGTAAGGTGCTTTGGCAATTGGTGTTGTTCCGGGTAGTAGGTGAATTCTGAATTCAACTTCTCTGTCTGGCGGTAGCCCTGGTAATTCTTCTGGAAATATATCTGAAAATTGGGATACTACTGGAATATCCTTCAGTTCTTTTCCTTTAGTATTAATGATTATAGAAATCAAATACACTAATGACCCTTTTCTTATATAACTGGCTGCTTTCATCACAGAGATGAATTTCATGGATCTAGAGGGTTTATCTCCTTTAATTGTGATCTTTTCACCCCTTGGTGAATTTACTTGGATTGACTTTTGATCACATAAAATACTGGCTTTATTGGCTATTAACCAATCCATTCCTAATACAATATCGAATCCTGCTAGATTCATTGGGTAAAGATTTGCAATAAACTTTTGATTTAAAAATTCTATTCTTGCTACCTGCAAGATTTCGGAAATCTTAATGGTTTCCCATTTGCTCTCTCTACTAGACATTCTTGTGGGAGTTTAGTTAATGGTCGATTGAGAAGTTTGCAAAATGAAGTATTAATAAAACTTTGGTTTGCACCAGAGTCAAATAATACTTTAGAAAAAACATCATTAACTAAAAACGTACCGGCGATCACATCCGGGGTCATCTTTGCTTCTTCTGCAGTCAGAACAAATGCTCTAGCATTCTTAGTAGTCTTGTTGTTTGGGGCTGGAGCTAGTTTCGGGCAGTTCGGCTTGATGTGACCTTTTTCTCCACAGTTGAAGCACATTCCATTATTAGGTTTCTTCCTACAATCTTCTTCCTTGTGTCCTGGTATCTTGCAGAAATTGCAGTGAGTGGAGGATTTTCCTGAATGCTTCTTCTTGCAAGCCTTGCAGTAAGGTGCAGAGGTAGAACTTACATTTTTTCCACGGTTGGAATTACCGTAACGGAATTCCTGGGTAAGCTTTTGAGATAGGTTCCTCCTCTGGTCCTCTTCTCGTGTACGCACTAATTCATCAGTCAAGGTGTAACACCCCGTGTTTTCACGAGTGAAAGTCAAAGTCAAGGTCAAAGTCAACGACCGATTTCGCGCGACTTGACTCGTAGAAATGTTTTTATTTTATTTATATTATGTGGAGTAAATGTCGTTCATTACAATAATCGAATCATGCTAACCGTATTTCAATCGACCTACGACTGTGAATGATAGGAAGTAACAATGCGATAAAGTTAGTCAAGCTATGCTGATCAAATCGACATCGAACCGTAACTCGAACTGTGTATTTTGCTTGTTGTTTATACGTGTGTGTGTGCCTTACGTGTTACCTGTGCATGTTTATTTTATTTTATTTTATGTTGTGATAATCAAGCGAACTCAATCGAACTCGAAGTCTAACTCGAACGTAAACGAACCCGAACCCGAATTCCGAGTCGAGCCATATAAGAAGTAGTTGGGACTGAAAGTAATTTGACGAGGAAACCCTATCGAATCGCTCGCAAATCGAAACCGAAGCAACATCGCACCGAACGCACCAAAGCAGGCGGCATCCGCACGGATGGTCAATCCGCACGGATTGCCAATCCGCACGGATTGCCAATCCGCGCGGATAGCCTATCCGGGTACGCGCCATCCGCACGGCTCACCCTTTCCCTTTTTGGCATCCTATAAATACACAGGTCACTCTCCAACTTTTCCACTTTTGGCAAGTGACGTCCGAACCGCACGCATTCTTCATTTTTTCTCAGATTTCTCTCAATCCAGGTAAGATCTTGCACTAATCCTTGTACATTCTTAATCACTACACAATTCTACACCTTTCCATCTTTCAAATCTCCACTTTTCACCGTGAAACCATCAAGATTTGAGGTATTCTCGGGTGACGTCATCATGAAGTTCTTATGAACTTCAAGCTTGACCTCATTCCACCAAGAATATCTCAGATCTGAACGATTTCCATAAGATTTCACAAGAACTTCACCTAAATCTAAATTTTTCTAAGGATAAAAGAGTTGAAAGAAATAAACCTAAGTTCTCTCCTTCTTTTACCCTTAAGATCGGTACGAATCTGATCGGTTCTACTCTCTGCTCGGTAATAGTGATGCACTAGTCCTAGATCTGGAATCCTACCCAACAGACACCTGATTTCGGGGTCAACCGGAATGACCGTTCTGAGTCGCCGACAGGCCAAGTTAGGGCGGTTCCTGACCGGTCTAGTCGTGCGGGTGACAATACAACTCCAAGTGGTTGCCACATAATCAGAACGTCCCGATAAACGACAACAGAAACCAAGAGTAGACGAACGGAACAATCAGACCAGAGGCCGTTCGCACGGACCAGCTGTCCGCACGGACAAACTGTGCGCACGGCCTAGCTGTCCGCACGTACAGGTCATCCGGACGGGTTGTCCCCCGGACGAGCTACCCTTGGGACCCACTTTCCAAACAAGGTTTGAGTATCGACGAATGAGCAATCCGGACGGACGATCTCTGAATGGATTTCTCTTCGGATCATGAGATACTAAGGCCTTAAAATAAATTCAAACAGTGGTCATCTGCACGGCCAAGTCGTACGCACGGACAGGGTATCTGGACGGATTGTCTCTGCCCGCGCGCACAGGCTGTCCGCACGGATTACCATTGTCCGCACGGACTCCCATCCGGACGGATTGCTGTCCGCGCGACCGGCTTGAAAGGTTGAAACACTTATGTGCTTCCTAAATGCTACAACGAAAACTCCAAAGCACAAGCCATCATACACAAACACATCTCATACTTAGGAAGAAACAATCCACTTGAACGTTTATCCGCACAAGCAACTTGTCCGCACGGATAAGCCATCCGCACGCACAACTAATCCGCACGGACAGCTCGCACGCACGGATAGCTTATCCGGATGGATCACCATCCGCACGCATCACCGTCCGCACGGATAGTTCATGCGCACGGATGACTTCCTCTCACGGATAGCTGCCCCGCACGATCAGCCATCCCGACCACTCTCACTTTGTACTATTTTACGCGCCACTTATCGTTACGTTATCGAATCTATTCAGGCTAACCGTACTCACTGTAAAAGCGCTCCCTTCAATCCATAATCGCTGTGAGTATACTCGAACCCTTTTTGCTTTTAGCACTTTTGGGTGTTACATACGTTACGAATATTCAAACTACAACTATCACACTACTCAAGCTATTTTAACGCTAAACCATTTACGCATGTTATACGTGGCTTATGAATGCTTGTTTGTTATGTTTACACATGGAATGCTGTCTACCTGCCTTCGCAACGATAGTACTATAGTTTGGACTCAGCACCCGTTCACACGGGGGTTGTTAAGGATCTTTTACTTGCATGCATTACGGTGGTAATCATGTATTGCGAACTGCCTCGGGCAGTCAACCCGCAGTCATTGGTATCGATGGATCTATGTCGATAACTAACGTGCTTCATTTCACTATGTGTACGTGCTGGTTATGCGTAAACGAATTCGAACTCTATATGCTATTATCAAACTTGTATGCTCACCTTTACATTTTATGTATTGACTTTATTTTAACGTATGTGACAGGTGCTTAGGATGCATGTGTGGTAGGAAATGGAAGCTAGAATAAAGCTTTAGAGCCCAACAAATAGTTGTCTGTAGATAACTTATTAGGGGTCTCTAGAAGCAGATAAACAATTGCTACTTATTTAAATCTGAGTTGTCGGAACAGAATATTTGTTTTGATGTTGTCTGTAATAACTTGTTTGACTATTTATGATACGGTATGGGACGTATTGCTTTAATTAAATGGTAATGATAGTTGTTATGGAAACTTCTGGACAATCTGTTTCGCTCAGTGCCATGCCCCGATGATTCCGCCATCGGTTGGGGTGTGACAGATTGGTATCAGAGCCATAACTATAGGGAATTAGGCAAGACTCGACCTAGTCCGGGTCGAAGTCTTAGAGACCTAGTCTAAAGTTAAGAACCAACAGACCAACTCACGCGTATGCGTAAACTCGCCACTATCACTCGCTCTTTTTCTATCACTGCACTCGAATTTTCAAGTTATGAACAGGTAATGAAGCCGAGAATAGGTGTGAAAACCGCAAACTCTCGACTAAAGTTGCCTAATCAGCTTGCGTTTTAGCTACAAACGAGGAGAATCATACCAAATTAGGAGTGAAATCCATATTTTGATGAATAATCTCCTCAATTTTATTAAAACTAAGGACGAAGTTGTAAGATAGGGGTGAAACCCTAACCTTGACGACTCATCCTGCTTTTATACAAAAACTCCCACCAAAGTTTCGATGGACTCCAACGATCTAAAGACACAATATAACCAATGGGAATTGCGCCAATGCCCAAGAATCGAGGCAAAGGCATAGTCCTGGAGGTAATTGTGCACACAGGATCCTTGCGAATAGTCGAGTCACTTTGGTTAGTCGAAGTCTATTAGCCGCAGACAATCTACCTTTGATTTATCGACCTTTATGAAGAATTTATATATATTTTCTGCTTATTTGTTAACGTTTTGAGATACTACCGGTTTCAATCTAATATTTTTGGCCTTTGCAACACACAACACATCATTAACCAAATCGCTTGCACTTCGCTACTTTCGAACACTCGCAAACTCTGAATACTAGGTTTCTGTTTTCTGACTACCCCTAGTGACTAAGATATATGTGTTTTCGCTATTGTGCTTACGTGTTTAGGAGTGTTGTGATTATGTGCTCTATGTGTTATGTGATTTTGTGCAATTCTGTGATTTTGAGACTATATGTGTTTACATGGTACGTGTTACTGAGCTTTAGTAGTAATAGACGTGTGAGGTGAGATTCGAATACATGTGTTGAGTTCCATGCCGATGTCTATTGCAGACAATGTCGTCTGGATCTCGTCATACGCTCTCTCGTCAGGAAAAGAGGGACAGGCGTCTTGCCTCTATTATCGCAAAAATTGTGGCAAAAGCTGTGAGCGATGTTTATGAGAACGCCAGCAAATCATCCGAGGAATCGAGGACTGAAGGTCCTAAAGCTGTCACGAGACCTTTCAGTTTCAAACAATTCAAGTCATGTGGGCCGAAAGAATTCACAGGCGAAGGAGGTCCTACTGCACTATTCCACTGGTTTGACTCTATCGAGGTTACTCTGCGACAAAGCGGTTGCCCTGATGACCTTCGAACTCTGAACGCTACCGGCGTCTTTCAGTCCCGTGCCTTGGACTGGTGGACGGCCGAGAGGAACAAGAGAGGGAATGATGCAGCTTACGGTTTGTCGTGGGACGAGCTCAAGGAAGTCATGCTAGAGGAATTCTGCCCTCCTCACGAGCGTTAAAAGCTTGAAGATGAATTTTGGCACATACATCAGAAGGATGGAGACAATGCTGGTCTTACTGCTCGCTTCAAACAGCTCAGCATTATCTGTCCCGATCAAGTCAAGACTCCTGAGATCACCATCAAGAAGTACATCCGAGCTTTGCCCGACTGCGTTGCTGATTTCGTGCAAGCAGCTAAGACTACCACGATCGAGGAAACCTATCTGCTGGCCGCTGAAATCAATGACAAAAGGGTTAAGGCTGGGGTGTGGGATAAGACCTCCAAGCATCTGCATCAAGCTACCGCTACTGCATCAACTGCTGAACCTACCTCGTCAAGCAACAAGCGAAAGAACAAGAGAAAGAACAGCTCCACCAACAAGAACTGTGCGATTACTGCTGCACCGATCCAAGCTGTACCTGCCCAACAGCGTCAAGTAGCGGCGCCTGTGGCCAATGCACCGCCTGCAAAGCGTGCATATACTGGGCCACACCCACTCTGCCCTACTTGCACCTATCATCACCCGACTGCTATTCAATGCCGCTTCTGTGCTCATTGCAACGTGTACGGCCACTTTACCGCCAACTGCCGTATCCGTCAAGCTCCTGCCAATCAAGCTCTACTCGCTGCCCCACAGGGTCAACAAGCTCCTCCGGCACCCGCAGTCAAAGCCAGAGCATGCTTCACGTGTGGCGACCCGAATCATTTCGCCAACATGTGCCCGAACAGGGTGGTGAAACAAGAACCGCAACAGCAGCAACCACAGCAGCAACAGCAGCAGCAACAACAGGCCGCACGCGCCAGAACTTTCAATCTCAATGCGCGTCAAGCCCAGGCCGACAACAACGTGGTCAATGGTACGTTCCTTGTGAATGGTATTTACGCTTCATGTTTGTTTGATACTGGAGCCGATAATTGCTTTGTGTCGCTCGAATTTGAGAAACTCCTTAGTCGTAAACGTTCTCGACTCCCCTCTGCATTCGATGTTGAAGTCGCTACTGGAAGAACCGTCGCTGTAAACTCTGTTATTCGTGATTGCACTCTCGAGCTCAACAATCACATCTTCTCAATTGATCTCATTCCGATGCAACTCGGAAGTTTCGACGTCATAGTAGGCATGGACTTCCTACGAGAAAACCATGCCGAAGTTGTGTGCTTCGACAAAATGATTCGTTTTTCGCTCGCAAACGGTGATTCATTGTGCGTTTATGGTGATACTACTTCGAAGGGTCTCAAGCTTATGTCATGCCTCCAAGCTAGCAAGTATCTCCGCAAGGAATACAGGGCCTTCTTGGCCAACGTCGTAGCAGCGGAGAGGGAAAAGAAAGAGAAGAAGGAAGTAAAAGACGTTCCTGTGGTTCGGGAATTCCCTCAAGTTTTTCCATGGGACCTTCCCGAACTACCTCCAAAGCGCGATATTGATTTTCGCATTGATCTCATTCCTGGAGCTAATCCTATCGCCAGAGCTCCTTATCGACTCGCGCCGTCCGAAATGCGCGAACTCTCAACCCAACTCCAGGAATTGCTTGAAAAAGGCTTTATTCGCCCGAGCACCTCTCCTTGGGGCGCACCAGTCCTTTTTGTCAAAAAGAAGGACGGGTCGTTCCGAATGTGCATCGACTATCGGGAATTGAATAAGTTGACTATCAAGAACCGCTATCCTCTGCCTCGAATCGACGATTTGTTTGACCAACTACAAGGCGCTACGTGTTTCTCGAAGATCGATCTACGTTCAGGATACCATCAGCTGCGTATACAAGAGGAGGATATACCCAAAACCGCGTTTCGTACTCGTTACGGCCATTACGAATTCGTTGTCATGCCTTTTGGCCTAACCAACGCACCAGCGGTTTTTATGGATCTGATGAATCGTGTGTGTAAACCATATCTCGACCGTTTCGTCATCGTGTTCATCGACGATGTCTTGATCTATTCCAAAACAAGAGCCGAACACGCGCAACATCTACGTTTGGTTCTCGAGTTACTCCAGGGAAACCAACTCTACGCCAAATTCTCCAAGTGCGAGTTTTGGTTGGGGGAAGTTCAATTTCTGGGTCACATCGTAAATAGTCAAGGCATTCACGTCGATCCTGCGAAGATTGAAGCTGTTAAGAGCTGGGTTACGCCTAAGAACCCGTCTGAAGTCCGCTCCTTTCTCGGGCTGGCGGGCTATTATCGATGATTTATCGAAGGATTCTCGAAGATTGTTGTACCACTTACCTCTCTCACGCATAAGGACCAACCTTTTGTCTGGGGAACCAAACAAGAGTCTGCCTTTCGAACCCTCAAACACATGCTTTGCAATGCTCCTGTTCTCACACTACCCGACGGAAACGATAATTTCATTGTCTACTGTGATGCTTCCAACCTTGGTCTCGGTTGTGTCCTAATGCAACGAGACAAGGTCATAGCTTACGCATCTCGTCAGCTCAAAGTCCACGAGAAGAACTATACAACCCACGATCTCGAGCTAGGCGCAGTTGTTTTTGCATTAAAGATTTGGCGACACTACCTGTATGGTACAAGGTGTACGATCTTCACCGATCATAAGAGCCTACAACACATCTTTAATCAGAGGGAACTAAATATGCGTCAACGCCGGTGGGTAGAACTTCTCAATGATTACGACTGTGAGATTCGTTATCACCCAGGCAAGGCGAATGTTGTTGCCGACGCACTTAGCAGACGGAGCTATCTGCTTAGCACTCGTAATGTTCAAGCCCAGCACAACCTCGAAGCTCTCATTCGCGACGCCCAGCATGCATGCTTCAACGAACGCACCTTGAAGAAAGAAAGAATCTACCACGATGGAGCCCAGCTTGTGAGCAAATCGAATGGGATATTCCACTTCTTAGACCGAATTTGGATTCCCAAGCGAACCAACCTGCGACAGATTATCATGGATGAAGCCCACAAATCCCGATATTCTATCCACCCCGGTGCTGACAAAATGTACCATGATCTTCGCTATAGGTACTGGTGGCCGGGTATGAAACGGGATATCGCTCTCTACGTCGGAAAATGCCTAACCTGTGCTAGAATCAAGGCTGAACATCAAAGACCCTCTGGCTTGCTCGAACAACCTCCAATCCCCATGTGGAAGTGGGAGAGCATATCTATGGATTTCGTAACCAAGCTTCCAACCACATCATCAGGTCACGACAGCATATGGGTTGTTATTGACCGTTTGACTAAATCAGCTCACTTTCTACCAATACGAGAAGACTACAAGGTGGAACGATTAGCCCGAATCTACACCGACGAGATCATTTGTCGACATGGGACGCCTCGTGACATCATCTCTGATCGTGATGCTCGGTTTATTTCGCGATTGTGGGAAACATTTCAAACAGCACTCGGTACAACGCTTAATCTAAGTACTGCGTTCCACCCACAAACCGACGGTCAGACTGAAAGAACGATTCGTACACTTGAAGACATGCTCCGTTCGTGTGTTCTAGACTTCGGTGGTAATTGGGATAGACACCTTCCGTTAGTCGAATTTTCGTATAACAACAGCTACCAGGCTAGCATCCAGATGGCACCTTTCGAGGCCTTATACGGAAGAAGATGTCGATCGCCTATTGTGTGGCACGAGATCGGTCACTCGCAATTAACCGGTCCGGAGCTGCTACAAGAAACGACAGACAAAATTTTCCAAATTCGAGACAACCTAGCGAAAGCTCGGGATCGACAGAAAGTTTACGCCGATAAAAAGCGCAAACCCCGTGAATATGGCGTTGGTGACTACGTACTCCTAAAGGTATCACCTTGGAAGGGTGTAGTCCGATTCGGCAAGAAGGGGAAACTCGCGCCTCGATATGTGGGACCTTTTAAGGTTCTGGAAAGGATCGGAAAAGTCGCCTACAGACTCGAATTACCGGAGGAACTTAGCAATGTCAACCCGACTTTCCACGTGTCAAACCTCCGAAAGTGCATCGCCGACCACGACTTACATGTTCCTCTAGATGATCTACAAGTGAACGAACCATTACACTTCGTGGAAAAGCCTGTCGAAATCATGGATCGCCAAACCAAGCAACTCAGGCGCTCAAACATTCCTATCGTGAAGGTCAGATGGGAAGGCAAACGAGGCGCGGAGTTTACTTGGGAACTCGAAAGCGACATGAAGGCAAAGTATCCACAGTTGTTTAATTAAGAAATTTTGTAGGCTTATAGATCAAGTGTTTTCGCACAACATATTCCAGTTTTAGCAATTTTATCCGTAAGGAAGTGTTTAATTTGGCGATTTTCAGAGAAAAACGTGATGAATATGAAAGATGAAGAAATTGCTCAAATCTGAGTGTGTTTGATCCTCGCAATCGATCACCTGCTCAGATACCACTTGTAGGATCGGTTTCGACTCCGTTACGATTGTGTTTAGTCACACACGTTCACGGATTCCGCACGATTCAGAGTCAACAATAGTCAACGCGGATTTGTTATCCGTACGGTGAACATCAACAGCAACATTCAACATTTTTTCTAACAAAAATTCAAATTTCTCCCAAACGGCTTCGAATTAAGATTTGAAACTTTATAGGCTTTTAGATCAGACAATTTCGCATAACAATCCAAAAAAAATCAGCAATTTTAACCGTAAAAACCTGATTAATTTGACGACTTTCAGTGGTCCAAACGAAGAACTCTCACACGTGATTCACGACCTAGTTACAGCTTTCAGCTTAATTTCGGGACGAAATTCCCTGAACAAGGGGAGGTTGTAACACCCCGTGTTTTCACGAGTGAAAGTCAAAGTCAAGGTCAAAGTCAACGACCGATTTCGCGCGACTTGACTCGTAGAAATGTTTTTATTTTATTTATATTATGTGGAGTAAATGTCGTTCATTACAATAATCGAATCATGCTAACTGTATTTCAATCGACCTACGACTGTGAATGATAGGAAGTAACAATGCGATAAAGTTAGTCAAGCTATGCTGACCAAATCGACATCGAACCGTAACTCGAACTGTGTATTTTGCTTGTTGTTTATACGTGTGTGTGCCTTACGTGTTACCTGTGCATGTTTATTTTATTTTATTTTATTTTATGTTGTGATAATCAAGCGAACTCAATCGAACTCGAAGTCTAACTCGAACGTAAACGAACCCGAACCCGAACCCGAATTCCGAGTCGAGCCATATAAGAAGTAGTTGGGACTGAAAGTAATTTGACTAGGAAACCCTATCGAATCGCTCGCAAATCGAAACCGAAGCAACATCGCACCGAACGCACCAAAGCAGGCGGCATCCGCACGGATTGCCAATCCGCACGGATTGCCAATCCGCACGGATTGCCAATCCGCACGGATGACCAATCCGCGCGGATAGCCTATCCGGGTACGTGCCATCCGCACGGCTCACCCTTTCCCTTTTTGGCATCCTATAAATACACGGGTCACTCTCCAACTTTTCCACTTTTGGCAAGTGACGTCCGAACCGCACGCATTCTTCATTTTTTCTCAGATTTCCCTCAATCCAGGTAAGATCTTGCACTAATCCTTGTACATTCTTAATCACTACACAATTCTACACCTTTCCATCTTTCAAATCTCCACTTTTCACCGTGAAACCATCAAGATTTGAGGTATTCTCGGGTGACGTCATCATGAAGTTCTTATGAACTTCAAGCTTGACCTCATTCCACCAAGAAAATCTCAGATCTGAATGATTTCCATAAGATTTCACAAGAACTTCACCTAAATCTAAACTTTTCTAAGGATAAAAGAGTTGAAAGAAATAAACCTAAGTTCTCTCCTTCTTTTACCCTTAAGATCGGTACGAATCTGATCGGTTCTAGTCTCTGCTCGGTAATAGTGATGCACTTGCCAATCCGCACGGATTGCCAATCCGCACGGATTGCCAATCCGCACGGATGACCAATCCACGCGGATAGCCTATCCGGGTACGTGCCATCCGCACGGCTCACCCTTTCCCTTTTTGGCATCCTATAAATACACGGGTCACTCTCCAACTTTTCCACTTTTGGCAAGTGACGTCCGAACCGCACGCATTCTTCATTTTTTCTCAGATTTCTCTCAATCCAGGTAAGATCTTGCACTAATCCTTGTACATTCTTAATCACTACACAATTCTACACCTTTCCATCTTTCAAATCTCCACTTTTCACCGTGAAACCATCAAGATTTGAGGTATTCTCGGGTGACGTCATCATGAAGTTCTTATGAACTTCAAGCTTGACCTCATTCCACCAAGAATATCTCAGATCTGAACGATTTCCATAAGATTTCACAAGAACTTCACCTAAATCTAAACTTTTCTAAGGATAAAAGAGTTGAAAGAAATAAACCTAAGTTCTCTCCTTCTTTTACCCTTAAGATCGGTACGAATCTGATCGGTTCTAGTCTCTGCTCGGTAATAGTGATGCACTAGTCCTAGATCTGGAATCCTACCCAACAGACACCTGATTTCGGGGTCAACCGGAATGACCGTTCTGAGTCGCCGACAGGCCAAGTTAGGGTGGTTCCTGACCGGTCTAGTCGTGCGGGTGAGAATACAACTCCAAGTGGTTGCCACGTAATCAGAACGTCCCGATAAACGACAACAGAAACCAAGAGTAGACGAACGGAACAATCAGACCAGAGGCCGTCCGCACGGACCAGCTGTCCGCACGGACAAGTTGTCCGCACGGACAAACTGTGCGCACGGACTAGCTGTCCGTACGTACAGGTCATCCGGACGGGTTGTCCCCCGGACGAGCTACCCTTGGGACCCACTTTCCAAACAAGGTTTGAGTATCGACGAATGAGCAATCTGGACGGACGATCTCTGAATGGATTACTCTTCGGATCGTGAGATACTAAGGCCTTAAAATAAATTCAAACAGTGGTCATCCGCACGGCCAAGTCGTACGCACGGACAGGGTATCTGGACGGATTGTCTCTGCCCGCGCGCACAAGCTGTCCGCACGGATTACCATTGTCCGCACGGACTACCATCCGGACGGATTGTTGTCCGCGCGACCGGCTTGAAAGGTAGAAACACTTATGTGCTTCCTAAATGCTACAACGAAAACTCCAAAGCACAAGCCATCATACACAAACACATCTCATACTTAGGAAGAAACAATCCACTTGAACGTTTATCCGCACAAGCAACTTGTCCGCACGGATAAGCCATCCGCACGCACAACTAATCCGCACGGACAGCTCACACGCACGGATAGCTTATCCGGATGGATCACCATCCGCACGCATCACCGTCCGCACGGATAGTTCATGCGCACGGATGACTTCCTCTCACGGATAGCTGCCCCGCACGATCAGCCATCCCGACCACTCTCACTTTGTACTATTTTACGCGCCACTTATCGTTACGTTATCGAATCTATTCAGGCTAACCGTACTCGCTGTAAAAGCGCTCCCTTCAATCCATAATCGCTGTGAGTATACTCGAACCCTTTTTGCTTTTAGCACTTTTGGGTGTTACATACGTTACGAATATTCAAACTACAACTATCACACTACTCAAGCTATTTTAACGCTAAACCATTTACGCATGTTATACGTGGCTTATGAATGCTTGTTTGTTATGTTTACACATGGAATGCTGTCTACCTGCCTTAGCAACGATAGTACTATAGTTTGGACTCAGCACCCGTTCACACGGGGGTTGTTAAGGATCTTTTACTTGCATGGATTACGGTGGTAATCATGTATTGCGAACTGCCTCGGGCAGTCAACCCGCAGTCATTGGTATCGATGGATCTATGTCGATAACTAACGTGCTTCATTTCACTATGTGTACGTGCTGGTTATGCGTAAACGAATTCGAACTCTATATGCTATTATCAAACTTGTATGCTCACCTTTACATTTTATGTATTGACTTTATTTTAACGTATGTGACAGGTGCTTAGGATGCATGTGTGGTAGGAAATGGAAGCTAGAATAAAGCTTTAGAGCCCAACAAATAGTTGTCTGTAGATAACTTATTAGGGGTCTCTAGAAGCAGATAAACAATTGCTACTTATTTAAATCTGAGTTGTCGGAACAGAATATTTGTTTTGATGTTGTCTGTAATAACTTGTTTGACTATTTATGATACGGTATGGGACGTATTGCTTTAATTAAATGGTAATGATAGTTGTTATGGAAACTTCTGGACAATCTGTTTCGCTCAGTGCCATGCCCCGATGATTCCGCCATCGGTTGGGGTGTGACACAAGGTGTTTGCTAGTTCTACGGTTTCTTCTATAGTTTGAGGTCTAGCTGCCTTGACTACATGCCTTATCTCACTGATTAATCCCCAAATGTAGCGGGAGATTAACACGGGTTCTGGTGATGCAAGAGTTTGCACTATTCTAGCATATTCAAAGAATAAAGTAGTGTATCCCTTACTATCCACTCCAGTCATTCTAAGGTTTAAGAACTTGTTTGCTATCTGTTCTTTTTCATTGGGAGGGCAGAATTTTCTTTCTACCATATTTTTAAATTCCTCCCATTCCATATTGTAAATCCTGTCACTTCCCCTAGACTGGAGGATAGTGTTCCACCATTCTAAGGCTGAGTTCTTAAACAGATTGGAGGCAAACATTATCTTATCTTCTTCTGCGCACTTGCTTATTTTTAAGACTGCCTCAGTCTTTTCTATCCAGCGTAGAGCTGCAATGGCCCCTTCATTTCCCGAGAATTCTATTGGTTTACAATACCAGAATTCTTTGTAAGAACAACCATAAGACATGGTTCTTCTTCTTTTAGGAATGGACACTTGAAGCATGAGTCCATTGTGCACGCTGTGACTAGGTTCTATATGGGTTCGTTTACTTCCATTACCACTTTTATCATTATTTTCTGCATCCTTAACATTTTGGATAATAGCTGGCATGGCATCTCTAATTCCTTGGGTTACAAGGTGTCGAATTTCACTATTATTTATTTGATTTTCATTATTCTGGTTTTCTGGATTTGCTGCATCGGCCATCTCTGCTGAACCATCCTCTCTTCTTAGGAGGGAATGGCTCTTCAGATTGAGCCTTGAACACGAATATCCCATCTTCATTGTCAGCTGAATACCCTGAGATGGTAGGCTGTGAAGAGGTACCTTCGTCCCTAGGTGAGCTGGACAACTGACGGTAAGCGTCTGAAGGTCCTTGGTCGCTCATACTGTAAACTAACAAATAGTCAAATAACACACAACAATAAAATACAAATATGCACGTAGTTCCGTAGAAAATTTCCTAACATGTTGAATAATATCTTGGTGTCAGCAGAACACTTTTGTGCCTGAATCAGTGGCTTAGCTCTGATACCACCTTCTGTCGCAACCCTCGTCCCCTAACAACCCGGGAACGGGCGGCCGCGACCAGTTTTGGTGGTATCGGTGTTTATCATTTTGGCAGCGGAAATTACATCAGGACCGTAGTTAGGAAATATTTTATCAGAGTAAACTACCACACTTTTATAATATTAAACACGTGAGAAATTCCCAGGTTTTCAGTATACACATTTTCATAGGGATAAACCCTATTTTATTTAAATAAAACATCTCTTTATTTAGGTAACTTTTATTACCACTTTTCCAAGCCTTCAGTGCTGTCCAGCTGCCTTCTATTTGGCTTTCACATTTTGTTACCTGAAACGCGTTTAAAAACATTTTGTCAGTGGGAAATACTGGTGAGTGAATCCCAGTTTTATAAAAACAGGTTTTATCAGTCTACAGCATTGAGGGCGGTCGCGCAACTACATTTGTTTCCATCTACTTTAATTACTACCCACGGTACTGTCAACCCGACTTGTGGTCATGTTACTACTCACAGTGTAGTAACAAATTTTGTATACAAAACCCCAACATACCGACGATAATTGTAGAATACAAATACTCAATCACTGTTTAATATAATGTAAAACATTTGAGGTTTTGTAAAAACAGTTTGTAAAAAGGAGGATTACTCACATTGATGTCTTAGGGTTTTCCCTTAGGATTTCCGGGTGATTATCTATTAATTACACAAATGCACACACGTTAGTATAATAACCCAATATTTACATTAGTAATACCCTCCCCGAGACGGCATTCCAACGACTACGTCGGGCAGAACCACGACAGCCGTTACGGAACCCTAGATCAATCGGGCAGCGTATCTAATACGTAACCGGGGTTATGATACTTACAACGAGGCAGAACTTCGTTATTTAGGGGGTATAATGCCCGAGTATAGCTTATACTATATAGAAATTCGAGAGAGAAAGAAAGTTGTGAACGATTTCGACTAAACAACCGATTGCATCTATTTAAAGTGTCTGTCTGACAGTTCGTCGCGCCCCGCGAAGCTTTTAGCCAAGGGCTACGCGGCCCGCGAGGGTGGCTAGGGTAGGCCCTAGCTGATCCGACTCAAACCCTAGCTTCGACACAACACCCGACACGTGGTGGCACCGGGTGAGCTCTGGTGGCTAGCTGTCGCACCCCGCGTAAGACCCTTAAGGGTTCTTCGCGGCCCGCGAGCGACAATTAAAATTGATTTTTATTTAATATTTAATTATATATGGTATTTAGGCTACACCCATTGGTGACCTTAAGATGGGTTGGTTGCCAAAAAGTGAAAAAAATAAATAAAAAAAGCATATTCAGCCACGACCAAGTTGAGCCAACAACCTTGGTTGTTGATTTTTTTTTATTATTTTAACAATGCCACATGTTGGCTTATGATTGGTTCTTTTATAATTATGTTTTTCATTTTAGTTTTATAACAATTAATTCTAGCTAAAGCATGATTTTCTTTAATAACTTTTTAGTATTTAATTATTAAAAAAATCTGAAAACACAATGTTGTTTAACTTTTTTTTTTGTGTACATATCGATATAAATTTTATCAAAAACCGAGTTCATTAAAAAATATATATATATTTTTAATTAATTTTTTTTATAAAAAACACATTGTCATTTTTATTAACTGTGTTTGATGCATGTATGTGTTTTTTATTAAAAAATCGGTTTCAAATGAAAATATTAATTAATTTTTTTTATAAAAAACACATTGTTGTTATTTATTTTTCTTTTAAAACAAATCGGTTTCAAATGAAAATATTAATTGTAATTATTTTTAACACATTTATGAATAAATAATAAGCATAAAAATATATATTTAATAAAAAATGTTTTAAAGGATGGGTTGTGAATGTGAGTAAAAGGCTGAGGTAGGTTGGGTTGTGCAGGTGGAAGAAAGAGAAATTAGTTTTTTATTAAAAGTTTGGGTTGAAGAAGGTTGTGGATGGAGATAGCCTTAGGGTCCGGTTTTCGCATACGGGGTGCATTTTAAGACATATAGGGACATTTTAAATATATTAGGGTGTCGGAAATATTTTGAAGGGTTGTTATAGTCTCTAAGAATTCGAGGTCCCTCAGAGGCCTGTGTGAGTAGAAAACATGGGCCCTCAAACATAAACATGTATTTAATTTAATACGTAGTTAAACTTTTATATTTATTATCATCAAGAAATATAAAACTTTCGTCTCTAGTAAGTCACAAATTTATATCCTTATTTATCTAATACTAGTGATTATGACAAAATAATAAGTTTTAAAATGTTGTCATCATTAATTCATTATCTAAGGGCTAATTAGCCCAATTGTACTTTGCATCATGCCATAGTTATGTTTTTAATTATTTATCTAGTTGACGCTTGTCACTACTTACAAATGAAATAAAATTTATGAAAACATTTTCAGTATATCACAAAAATAATTAAAAAAAAAACAAATTTATGAAATACTTTGATGTGTTGATTAAATATAAATTGGGTCTGGATATGCACTACTTTGATGTGTTGATTAACTAAATTGGGCCTGGATATGAACTACTTTGATAATTTGATTTAAACACAAATAACGTAAATAAAATTGGGCCTGTGCCATATATATAACAGCAAGATGAAATTGTACGGATAAAAACACAAGATGGAACTAGTGGTGCACAAATCGGGTTTTTTTAAAAACCGGGTTTCGGGTAGGATCGGGTTTTACAAAATCGGGTTTTTTTTAAAACCGGGTCGGGTCCGGGTCCGGGTTCTCTACCAAAAATGTATACCCTATATACCCGGGTTCGGGTCGGGTTTTATAAAACCCGGGTATTATAATACCCTATTTCCGGGTTCAGGTTCGGGTCCGGTTCGGGTATTCATCGGGTAGGGTTCGGGTATGCATCGGGTTGGGAAAAAACCCGCACCGGGTATTAAAAAAACCCGACCGGAACTATGCTTATAAAATGTATCAAACATAACTCTCACACATAGACATCAAATCTATTGATAAACAGATGCACAATTTACAAACAGAGGCACAATTTATAGTTCTTCATGTGGTTATTCTTGAACTTTATAAACAGAGGCACAATTTATTAAATACAAAAACTAATAATGATATTAAACAAAGAAAATAGAAGGGCCAACATATATTGGCATATTTGTTTCCACTTGTAATGAAATATACTAAATAATTAAGTAGCGGTGGCAAATATCATTAGAAACCTAATAATTAAACAAGATTACATCAAAGTGTATACATAATTTTGTTAAATCATAAGAACTAGAAGTCTTAATGTATACATAATTAAACAAGATTACATCAAAATCGGGTTTTTTTAAAAACCGGTTCCGGGTATTTATAAAACCCGGTTCCGGGTTCGGGTATTTATAAAACCGGGTTTCGGGTATAAACCGGGTATAAAAAAAACCGGTTCCGGGTTTGGGTTTTAGATCAAATATGCATACCCGGTCCCTACCCTACGCGTAGGGTCGGGTTCGGGTATAAAAAACCCGGGTTTTATAATACCCGGTTCCGGGTTTTTTGTGCACCACTAGATGGAACCATGGAAGAGAAAATTGCGTACTCGCGACAAGAATGCAAACTAAAAACACAAGATGGAACTAGTGGTGCACAAATCGGGTTTTTTTAAAAACCGGGTTTCGGGTAGGATCGGGTTTTACAAAATCGGGTTTTTTTTAAAACCGGGTCGGGTCCGGGTTCTCTACCAAAAATGTATACCCTATATACCCGGGTTCGGGTCGGGTTTTATAAAACCCGGGTATTATAATACCCTATTTCCGGGTTCGGGTTCGGGTTCGGGTCCGGTTCGGGTATTCATCGGGTAGGGTTCGGGTATGCATCGGGTTGGGAAAAAACCCGCACCGGGTATTAAAAAAACCCGACCGGAACTATGCTTATAAAATGTATCAAACATAACTCTCACACATAGACATCAAATCTATTGATAAACAGATGCACAATTTATAGTTCTTCATGTGGTTATTCTTGAACTTTATAAACAGAGGCACAATTTATTAAATACAAAAACTAATAATGATATTAAACAAAGAAAATAGAAGGGCCAACATATATTGGCATATTTGTTTCCACTTGTAATGAAATATACTAAATAATTAAGTAGCGGTGACAAATATCATTAGAAACCTAATAATTAAACAAGATTACATCAAAGTGTATACATAATTTTGTTAAATTATAAGAACTAGAAGTCTTAATGTATACATAATTAAACAAGATTACATCAAAATCGGGTTTTTTTAAAAACCGGTTCCGGGTATTTATAAAACCCGGTTCCGGGTTCGGGTATTTATAAAACCGGGTTTCGGGTATAAACCGGGTATAAAAAAAACCGGTTCAGGGTTCGGGTTTTAGATCAAATATGCATACCCGGTCCCTACCCTACGCGTAGGGTCGGGTTCGGGTATAAAAAACCCGGGTTTTATAATACCCGGGTTCGGGTTTTTTGTGCACCACTAGATGGAACCATGGAAGAGAAAATTGCGTACTCGCGACAAGAATGCAAACTAATAGCGTACAGACCAGCAGAAAAGGAAGGAATTTTTGTTAACATTTTGTCCAAAAACATATATATCCATAATACATTTAATATATATTCAAAGTTTTAAGAAATTTAGGGCTCTCCGGGAGACTGGGCCCTATAGACCATCACCTGTGTAACTTTTTGATTCACCATTATGTCGTTTATCTTTAAGATTGTATTACTTGTTGGTTTAAAAAATGAAAATGAGATACAACTGATATTTATATGCACATTTAATTGGTGAAGTGATGGTTTATTTTTCTTATACTCGTATAGGAGGCGTGTAGGTGGTAAACTCACAACTATATTGCAAAATATTACTTTATGGTTGTGATAAACTAGAGATACAGTTGGAACGGCAATTACATTTGTGAGTAAACTGCAATTTTACCCCCTGAGGTTAGGGGTCATTGGCACTCTTACCCCCCTAAGGAAATAATTGCAATTTTACCCCCCACTGTTCACCCTTATGTCGCAACCTTACCCCCTAAGCTCAATTTTGTTGACTGATCTGTTGACTTTGTGGTGAAATGACTATTTTACCCCCTGTGTTTTGTTTACTCAGTAATTTTACCCCCTGCCACCACTGCCACCGCCATTCACCACCACAACCACCACTGCCATCTTCTTCCACCCAGCCCCCAATTTTTGATAAACCACCACTTACGCCACCATATAAAACAACCTCTGCCACTACGAACCAGCCACCACGAAGCAAAATTTTTGACTACGGAGCCTTTGAAACTCGGTAAAATACTAATCAATTTATACATCAGCATTTCAAAACAGACTAAAACAAGAAAAATTAAAACCAAAATAACAATGTATTGCAAAATTAATACCCCATTTTCAAAAACAAGAAACTAATTTTAAAAAAATTAATAGGTAACGGGCACAAGGATTTCAAGTTGGGTTCCAAGTTTCTGCAGATATTGCTGAACGAATGAACGGAACCAGCTAGGCTGGATTTCCGGCGTCTCCGGCGAACTAGATGCATTTCCAGATTAACGAAATGTATAAATTGATTGTGCCAGTGTGTGGGAAAAGACTCGAATGATCGTTCTGAGTTTTAATTTGGACGAAACTGAGCATGAGGTGGGGAGATCTTTTCGGAATGAGGTCGTGATGGAACGTTAAGAAGGAGGTGGTGGAGTTCTTTTCGATGGCGATGGTATGCCGGTCATAACTGTCAACCATCGGTGTTCGATGATAGCGATGGTGGCAGTGGTTTGGTGGAGGTGAAGATGGTGATGGATGGTGGTTGTTATGGTAGAAGGAGAGAAGGGTTGAAGAAAGAGAGAGATGGGAAGATAAGACTCTGTTCACAAAAACCTGCAAACAACCATCCCTCTCGGAATCAAGAAGGTGCTTCAACAATGGCGGCAACAGCAACTCTTCCGCTTCACGCCCTTCCGCCACCGCATTCAAGCCTCTCAACAATGGCGGCAACAGCAGCTCAATGTCTCTACCCAATATCTCCTTCACAGTCCCCTGCAACTCCTTAGCCATAGACCTCGCTCGGCAGTGGTGGTTGTGGCGGCAGTGGTGGTTGTGGCGGCTCAGATGGCGACGGTGATGGTGGATAAGAGAGCTCGTCAAGCTGTGATGGTGGATAAGCTCGGCAGTTCCTGGTTCCCAAAATTATAATTGGTAGAAAATTATAATTGAAGATGATGATGACAATAATAATTGCAGTTTACTATATATATAATAAAAATAATAATAAAAAAAACTTTAGAGTAAGATTACCAAAATACCCTTACATATAATGGTCAAACTACCGTTGACTGAGCTTAGGGGGTAAGGTTGCGACATAAGGGTGAACAGTGGGGGGTAAAATTGCAATTATTTCCTTAGGGGGGTAAGAGTGCCAATGACCCCTAACCTTAGGGGGTAAAATTGCAATTTACTCTACATTTGTTCTTCACTAGTCATGCGATTTATATGTAGATAACAGTTCACAATGAATTTCTTAAGCGCAGAGAGGTCAGAGGAGACGAAGTGCAGTCGGTCCATTTCTTCAACTGCTCTAACGATCCGGATAACCACCGCTCGGTGGACCCTCTATGAACTTGTTAGTTGTGTAGTTGGGTTAATGTATGTTTAATATCCACATCCATCCTTAATATTTATTCACTATACATATACACACGCGAACTTATTTAGTCACCGTCGAGCTATTTCCAGTCGGTCTATCAACACTTCGTATATACACGTTTGTGTTCATCTAGTTCGAAGAGATTTGAGTGCAGTTCTCTCACTAATGAGGTCAGGTTTGTGACCTTGAACAATAACCTGTAAACCTATCATACACTGAAAAAGTACCTTATACACTAACTAAATATTCAAGCAAATTAAATCAAATCTTGGGCAATTTGAGTTTTAATAAACAAATGCGACTTTTATAAAAAAAAAGTTTTATATATATAGTTCCGTAAAGCTGTAACTGATGGTGTTATAATATCTAATGAAGTAGTTTTCGATACATTTCACAACTTTGTGAGATTTCTTTAAACTTTTTTTAAACATATATATCCCATCTTCAAAAAAATCCTAACAGTTCAAACATAATACAACACCAAAAATGGTGTTTGATAAGGTTATTGAAGAATAAATCACGAGTATGACAAAAAGCTCAAACCAACGAAGCAATGTATGCATGGTTTGGGCGGTATAAACCAACAAAATGTACTCATGGCCAGCTGTCACAAAACATCAAAAGCCTACAAAATTTTGGCATGAAAAATGATTATCCTGGTTGACTCAAGTATACCCTTAATCTGTTTAGATGTCGAGAAGCAACCTTCTTGGATCCTCAACCACATCTTTAATTCTGCGCAGGAAAAACACGGCCTCTCTTCCATCAATTAGCCTATGATCATAGGTTAGGGCGATGTACATCATAGGACGTGGGACTATGTCGCCACCAACCACCATAGGCCGGTTCACAATTGAATGCATACCCAGAATTGCAGACTGTTATACAATACATCAACTAAT
The DNA here is from genome assembly GCA_030545235.1 of Helianthus tuberosus. Lineage (NCBI taxonomy): Eukaryota > Viridiplantae > Streptophyta > Magnoliopsida > Asterales > Asteraceae > Helianthus > Helianthus tuberosus. Next base: position 58,085,216 of record CM060364.1, read on the forward strand.
TTAGTACACAGAATAAACAAGCCGTAGTTTTTACAATGGCTTTATGTCCCATTTGGATCATCTTGTAAACAAAGAGACGGTTTTCAAAAATGTGTGTACAAAACTACAAATGTTATTGCAGGCTACACAGTGACACATATAGGACACATGACCATCTTTTAATGACTCAGATATACAAATAAAATTATAAGATGGCTTTATGTCCCATTTGGATCATTTTGTAAACAAAGTAACGGTTTTCAAAAATAACATTTTTTATATGAAATATGTTAAAAATGTGTGAAAATGTTATTGCAAGCTACAAAATGACACGAATAGGACACATGACCATCTTTTAATGACTTATATATACAAATAAAATTATAAGATGGCTTTATGTCCCATTTTGTAAACAAAGTAACGGTTATCAAAAAATGACAAGTTTTTATCTGAATTATGTTAAATATGTGTGTGAAAATGTTATTGCAGGCTACAAAATGACACAAATAGGACACATGACCATCTTTTAATGACTTAGATATACAAAAAAATATAACGAGTAAAACTAGAAAAATGAAGAAATATGTTGGTATTTTATGCAAATCAAAACTTGTGTATTAATATGATTAAAAAACTATTAGGTGGCTTTGTGCATTAAATATGAATAAAGTGACTTTTTACCCATTTCCATTCAAACTAATTTTCCTTTTTTAATTTTACCATAATGACGCAATAGTAAGTGCATACCTGAGGAGGATTGATGATGGGAGTGCTTAAAAGGCTTCCATAAACACCACCATTAGAGATTGTAAACGAGCCACCTGCCATCTCATCAATGGAAATGGTACCATTATTTGCCTTCTTAGCAAGAGTGTTTATCTCTTTTTCTATCTCAGCAAAGTTCATCTTTTCAGCATTGCGGATAACTGGCACAACAAGCCCCTAAAACATGGAAAAACAAAACCACCATGTTAGTGTTTTGATAATAGCATGACGAGATCAGTACAACAAGCAACACATGCATAACAACCTTAATGGATCTTTCATTCTCAAATTAAATAGGGATAGAAGAGATTTTTATCTAGTGGTTTTATCCTACAACCATGAAATTTTGTATGTATGATTAAAAAACTATAAAACACAACAATAACCTAAAGCAACCCATTTCTAACTTCTAAGTAAATGGGTCAAACTTGCCGCTTCTTCAAAAAACAAAGGCCGCATTTGTTTGTGAATTGTGACAACTCATAATATAAATTATTGTTTTTTTTTTCAAATAAGGAGAGTAACCACCTTCACAAGTACAGACGGCACAGGTTCAGTATCTGGTTATGCGGAATTACGACATAAAACAATTAAATTTAGCTTACCTTTGGAGTACCGACAGCTATGCTGATATCAATATAATCTCTGTATATGATATCATCTCCATCAATAACAGCATTAATGATCGGCTGATTTTGCAATCCACTAACAGCAGCCTGAAAATTGCAACCACTTTAATTACATAATAAATGACAGATACTAAAAGTACTACAAAAAAAGGTTGGCTTGTATCTTTCCAACCTCAAATATAAAAACACACATACCTTAACAAAACCAGACATCAGTCCCAACTTAACTCCATGTTTCTCTAAGAAGGCGTCCTTGTACTCGGAACGAAGTTTCATTAAATTTGTCCTGAAAAGAAACATGCATATAATAAACGAACAGATAATATCTTAATAAAATAGCACAACTCCCCTAAATCAAGAGATGACCCGAAAACCTAGTAATTGATATCCATGTACAAGTTGAACTTACATGTCAACTTCATTAAATGTTGTCAACAAAGCAAATGTGTTCTGAGAGTCTTTCAGACGTGTAGCAACTCGCTTTCTTAAACGGGTCATAGGAACCTGTATAACAAAACAACTGTAATTTTATTATATAGACCCAAAAGAAGCAAAGATTGCTTTGATAACAGAAATTTTAATCACATTTACCATAGATAATAAAAATATAAACTTTAAAACTAATATTATTGTCAGTGTAGCCTTAGCATTAAAGTATGACACTTACACGTCTTTCTCTGTCTTTAGGAGGAAGCTGAGGTTCTGAAGCGGAAGTTTTAGGAGGTGGCGGAGAAGCTGGTTTCGGCTTCTCTATGACAGGGGTGGTTTCGACTTTTGGCTTAGGCTTCTCCTCGACCTTCTCCACAGCAGTCGGAGATGGCTGAGAAACAGCCTCGGTAGACGCTGACTTGGATGGAGCAGCAGCACTTTCTGCAGACTTTGAAATGATGGCGACTTTTGTACCTGGTTCAACAGTGTCCCCTTCTTTTGCTACAAACTAACAACATCAAAATTCAATTTCAGTTTCAGTTTGCCTAAAATTCAAAAAACGTTACGAATTTAGCCATAGTGATGTGAAATTGAAGATATTTTACCTCTTGAATAATACCAGCTTCGGGGCTAGCAACATCAATGGTCACCTGTGACACAAATAACTCGGTGTTGAAAACAGTTCAGACAACGAGGCTAAGTATAAGAATTAAGCAATACCTTGTCCGTTTCAACTTGTGCAATTGGTTCATCGATTTCTACCCTATCACCAGGTTCTGCTCCAAGAAGATTAATTAGAAACAGAAGCTTAAAGATAACAAAAATATTAGTAATCAACACACATGTTCTAACGAGACAGAGAAACATACTTTTTAGGAAAGTGGCCAGTGTACCATCAGTTATAGATTCACCCATAAAAGGAACAACAGCATCAACCAGATCACCTACAAGAAATAAAAAAAAATTAGCACAATTCGCAAGTTCTAAATAGAAAGAATTTAAAAGGAATATAGAATAGAGAGAGAATGACAGTTAGAATAACTTAAATTGGGAAAGAGAGGCTTAATTGTATTACTTGCATACGCCTACTAACAAACGAAATGTCAGCAAAAGATATAATATATGGATATCAATATATCATACCACTGTCAGAGGAGAACATCCTAGTCTGCATTTGCACACTGACACATGGCTGAAGACAGATCATAACTTCCCTGCCAATAAAAGAATTCTATTAGAACAATCACACTAGCATTCTACATCAGAAGTTTGGAAGCAAGGGCTCCAAAGTCTAAGCACGCGATACTAATATACACGACACGGATCTCATTGCATCATGGTTCTACAATATGTATATTCTTAACAGAAATAAAAAAAAAAAGATGGAATTATGTACTGACCTTAATGGCTTTAGATTAACCGTTGCACCTGTGACAGCAAAAATAGCAGAAAGAATCAACCGATCAAACCCTCATAAATACCATAAAAATCAGCTCTCTTGCAAATACAAACTGCAAGTTGGGCAGAAACATACCAGGTTGGGTAAGATGACATATACTTCGAACATTGCCACTGATTCCCGGATGGAGTAATAATACCTATACACATGCAAAAAGTTTTTAATATATCTATAAATCAAATCTTGTGTCAACCGTGACCACATGTAAGCATTATTCAAGGAGCATGTAAAGAATGTGTTTTCAAGAACAAAAAAACGCCACAGGCCAAAATCAATACAGGATGACGTTTACTCAGTATAAATACACAACTAGATTATAATTTTATAGATCAAGATAACGGCATTCTACAACAAACACGCCATATATATGCTCGGAAACATTACTAAATCAGCATATAACTATAGAAAGTAAGACAATCAGTAAGTACCTCTCCTTCTGATGCAAAACAAGTTGTTGTTGATGCTACAGGACGAGACGCTCGCCATGATTTCCCTACAATCTGTCCAAAACAAAACAAAGTAATATAATATCAAGTGCTGCTATTCTCCTAATACATCAGCAAACTTCAAACTCAAGTTTTATGATGATGATGATGATTATGATGATATTAGCTTGAAAACTTTCTCAAAACTTAAACAAAAACTATAACACAACACAACACAAATCAAAGCAAATAATGAGAAGGAAATCGAGGCTTACCGAAGCAGAAGAGCTTCCGCTAACGACTTTTCGCCGGAAAACACCAAACATCGCCGCTAGCTTCAACTGCTGTTTAACAAAATTATAAGAACATATATCATCAACTCTACATAAAAAGAAAATAAGCTAGAAGATTCAAAACTAGATGCAGCTACAGGATTTGAACAAATATGTAGATAGAAGGCGGTAACCTAATGTATGTAAGAGAAGAGTTTGGATCTTCTTTTGGTGAGAAGAGATTGAATGAGGAATGGAAGGTTGACGAAGAAGGTGCGTAGATATTAATTAATCTACGGTAAGGAAGGGGCCGCCGCGAATGGAGGCTGGCTACCCTTCCTTTATTATATGTTCGATTATGCAACACAGGAGGGGTTTCGTACGATTTTCAATTTTATTACCACGATTTTCTTGCCATAAAAATCATATGTATGTACTACAAAAAAAAAAAATATTCTTTCTTTTTTGTGTAAGTTTTTTTTTTTTAAGAACAACTTTTTCATAAGTTGGGAATTACACAAACAACAAGTTATGTTGCAACCTTTTTTGAATTGCAAAATCGATCCTATTAAAAACGAAGCTCTGGTTTTTCGGTTTCAAGAAATTGTTGTGCACGACTCTCTGCACTTTATTCAGGAAACCAACAGGTTTAGGGAGAAGGGACCCGATGGTATAAAAAGCAAAGGGAATGAAGGCATTTAATTCTCAGCACAAGCTTGCTCATGCTTAGCAACTTTCTTGAATTATGCTTTCAACACAGTTTGGCCAGCCCCAAACCTGTTGTCTGAACCCAACCAAAGGGGATGCTCCAGTAAGGTTCACACAAGCGTGTTTCCCACCTGCCCAACCGAACACGAGTACATTCGCTAGGCCCGGCCCGGAGGGGGTGCGGGGTGGGCGACGGCTCAGGGCCCAAACCCTCCGGGGGCCCGAAAATTTATTTTTTTAATAAAGTTACGTTGTAGAATTTAGAATATATAAGTACTGAATTGGAAATTGACATGATGAGACGCATGGTTTGGTGGTTCCCAAATCACTTTATTAACAATTTTTGAGTTCTAATCCTGATAGCTTTATTTTTACTTGATTTTTTTATTAGTTTTGTGTGTTTCATTTTTTTATAAAAAAAAGTCTTATTTTGTTTTTTTTTTCTTTCAACTCTTTGTATTTTCTAAATAAATTTTGATAGGTTAAGATGGTTTTACATGGTTGTAAATAAAAAATTTTAAAGTTACGACGTAACTATTCCGTATTTTCTAAATTAACCTTTACAACGTGTTTTCTTTCTACGTTTCATTGCTCATATGCGCGTGTGATGTGTTTTTATATACATTTCCACGTCAAAAGCAGCTCGCCCTATAAAAACTCGGTGATTATCTTTGTGACACATCAGTATTTATCTGTTTATGCATGCTTGATGCTGTATGAATTGATTTATATGTTTGGTGGATTTTTTGATGATGCATATGTGTGTGTATATGTATACGTATATATATATATATTCTTTTATTATCTAGATGGTGCGGGTGATTCAACAAATTTTTTAATTCATTTTCATATATTTAAAACTTTTTGTATAGTGTTTTTAAAAAGTTTATATTTTTGGGGCCCGTATTTTATCTTCGAACATGGCCCACAAATTTTTCGAAGATTTTCGAAGACCACCCTGACATTCGCTCGACGAAGAGTGGACCTCCCTTCATGCGGGTATGCTAGGAAATTCGTAGGTGGAATTTCTTGGCAAGTTGTGACAGAAATTTGATCAATGTCATTTCAGTTCATTACAATATTGGTACGCACAAGCGTGTTTCCCATCCGTCCAACCGAACACGAGAACATTCGCTCGGCGAAAAGTGGACCTCCCTTCGTGCAGGTTTGTTAGGAAATTCACAGGTGGAATTTCTTGGCAAGTTGTGATAGAAATTTGATCAGTGTCATTTCAATTCATTACAATATTGGCAGGGGTGCAGGATTTAAGGGGTCGGGAGGGGCGCCCGACCCCCCGAACTTTTCGGTCAGTAGTGTTATATATGTACGTTTCGTATGGGATTTTGTAGGTATATACGTTTTCGACCCCCTGATTTTATAAAAATAAATTAGGTATATACGTTTTTCGACCCACCGGTTTTAATTTTTTTTATTGATATAGCCAAAATAAAATATTTAATTAGCCCAAATATTATAACCCAAATCATTATATTTGGTAGAATACTAGAATGTATATTATATAACCCAAATCAAATCATTATATAGCCCAGCTTAAAAGCTCACCCTATAAAAAAAACCAAATTCGTTTACTTGGGAAATCGACCAGAAGAACAGAAGCCACAAGCCAGAACTGCAGAAGGGGGGAAAACGCAAGTTCCAGAACTGTTCGACTTCAGCTTCTTGTTCAAGAACAGAAGCCAAAACGCTGCTCGTTGTTGTGGTCTTGTACTCTTGTTCGACTTCTTCAATATTCATAAGGTTAAAGGTATGTGTTTTTTATCTTTAGGTTTAATTTAGGGCTGCAATTTATGTGATTTAGGTTGAAATTAGGGGTGAAATTGGTACGAATTTTTGCCCTAAACTTGTTGAATCGGGTACCCACCTTCCTCTCTCCTTTTTAATGTTTTGGTGTCTTTGTTCGTTTGTTTGTTAAACAATGTTTACGTTTTAATGTTTGAGAACGTTTTTTATTTGACATTAATGTTTGACCCGACCCGAACATACACCTTGAAACTACGCGATAGAAAAAAAATTTTAGGGCTGTTACCTTCCGACCCTCTGGTGAAAATTTTCAAGCTTCGCCACTGAATATTGGTACGCTACAAATACTCCTAGTATGGCTACCGAAAATAAAAAACACAAAAAATAAATTTTGATATGCCAAAAGAAAAATACAGGTAGTTTTAGTTATTTACCGTTTATATTTTGAACTAATTCAATGTTTATATTCTCTCAACATAAATAATTATCATGATGCAAAGAATACTATAGTTGATATTCAGCTTTATTAGATAAAAGTAAATATGTAAAAATGAGGTAAGATAAAACAACAAGCTGCGGGGATAGCTCAGTTGGGAGAGCGTCAGACTGAAGATCTGAAGGTCACGTGTTCGATCCACGTTCACCGCATTTTTATACTTATGCATGTTCTTGTTAGTTATTGATGGGCTTTTTTATCGGTCAAGCCCTGGCAAAGTGAGCCACGGAGTCACGGTCAAAATAGGATCAGTCAATTAGATTTTTGCTTAAAAAATTACAATTTATATTATTTATAAACAATAATCACGGATCTTTTTATAAAAAATTACGGTTGTTTTTAGAGCGGCGACACACATCCCTAACTTTACACCAACTACAAGTTACCTAAATACTCATAACATGGTTTAAACCTTCACTGTAATCCACCTAAACACTCACAATAGAGTTTGAACATTCACTATTAATCTACCAAAATACCCACAACAGGGTTTGAACCTTCACTAAAAACTCAAAATGGTTACATAATTTATGTATTTATTTTGCATCAGAAAATCTGAATATAAGAAAAGTATAAATATTTCTTTAACGTAATTGTATAAGCGATGTTTTATCGAAATAAAAATGTAATATATCATTTCGTTGACCAACAAAGCAAAGAAAATGTAATATTAAAAACAAATATCAACTCACTAAAAAAGCATGTTTCTTGGCAAAGTTTCATTCTATGTCACAATGTAATACTCCATTAAACACATCAAGTTAAATGAACTAGTTAACAATGTATTTTGCAACTCAAGGGCCGAGTCAATAGCTTCTTGAAGCTATCTTGTGAACAACCATTATGATTCAAAATCTGCAGTTTACAACATAACACCAAAACTTCAAAAGGATCCAACCCTCCTAGAATCTTGCTATCTCGATCATAATCCTGCAACCAACCAGATTCAGACGATAATTTTCAAGATTTTGTAAAAATAATCCAATAAACCTTGGTTTCAAAAAGTGCGTCATAGTTTACTAGATTGAAAGGGCCCATATGTATAAGAGATCGCCTCACATACATGAAGCTTGCGCTGTTTCAGCGCCTCACACTTTCTAAGACCAAGATTTTAATAGCATTGACAACTAGGAGCGGATTAATGAAGATCTACAAATAACAAACCTTTTCTGTCACGACAACGGTGGGTTCGGAACCAAACTTGTTCTTGAGATTCTCAAGTCTTGTTTTGATCATCTTGATGTCCTAATTTGAGTATCGTACCAAATGAATTTATAAGCAGATTCTAGTTGTTGGAACATAAATTGAATTGTATGAATATAGCCATACCTTGTCTTGAAACTGATGATGGTCACTATAGTCTAGCCGATCAACATATAATGGGCCCATCTGCGGTTTAGCATAAAAAGATTCAACAAGTTCCATAGTTTGAGAGCCCCGATTTCAACTTTTTAAATACTTGTGACATTTTTATGCTTCTCTTTTATTTTGTTTTGTTTTGTTTATAACCATGTGAAATCCAGAGTTTCTTTATTAAACACATTCTTTTAGCCTTTAAGTAAGGAATTTCATGGCGGTATTCTTATAAGTCACCTTATCATATTACCTAGGGTTATTTTGGTAATATCACAAGTTTCTCCTCGTATCGGGTACTCAGGCGGGGTTGACCCCACAAACACTTCTTTGTCTATTCTTCTTCTATAAATAACTAGAGTGTTGAAAATGATCACCAAAAAGTATATTTACTACAAGAATTATCGAGTTTTATTAAAAAGGCAATTTAAATGGTTGTATGCACTAGAAACAATTGGACGAATTTTGACCAACTTGACCCAAATTCCTGTTGTTTAGATTTTTTGCTTTGACCCATTTGAGATCAAGCATAAACCAATTCAAGCCTTTTCAAAGTAAACGAACCCAAATTGCCATCTCTAGAAAAAAAAAATATAAATAAGAACAAATGGTACCTTCACAATCTTCTGCACAAATGAATTAGGAGAACCAATTGCAGAAACACATAAAACAGTCTTTTCAAATATAACTCCTAAATGTAATTGGCATGCGGTATTTGGTGCCTTAAAGAAGTGTGAGGGAGTCATCGCAGATAGATATATAGGAAGAAACCGATTCACGTCAAGAATCTTTGATTCAATTTCAGAAAGACTCTCATCCGACACCTGCAATTGTTGAAAAGCAAATATTTCATCAGGTTCATTTTAAAAAAGAATCTAACGCATAAATTCCATCGTTCTAAAGTTTCATTCAAGTAATAACATTCACTATACCATGTCAGCATGATGAATTACAGCAGCATGAGCACGGTTAAAAGAAGTCAAAGGTTCCCGTAAAGGTCCATAGGGTAGTAAATGTTGGTTTCCCCAAGGAGATAATGCATTCACCATTACAATTTCCAGATCACGTGCCATGCTTATATGCTGTTAAATACAAATATATATATATATATATATACATGAAACTTCAATTCGCTCCATAGAAAACACACATCTATTTCCAAATATCTGCAACTGAGAACATAATTGATCCATAAAAGATTCAGAAAGCTGCAAAGTAATTTATAGGTATGCATGTGCATGCCCAGATTGCTACATAGGTTCACCCCTAAAAGGTATTAGTTTGAGTAGTAAACTACGATTTGAATCCCTTTGGTTAACAGCGAATGACACGTTGAGCCCCTATTTTGCAAAATTGAACAATCTAGTCCCTGTGGTCAAAGGTGGTATTTTGAGTAAAGATGGATTAGAATGATTCTTAATGAGGAAGCTTGGGGATTAAAATGGTGTGAAGGTGTGATTTTTGGGTGAAATGACCAAAAAAAACCCTTCACACCGTTATCTATTGTAACGGTACACTAACAGACGTTAGAGGGAAGGACCTTATTGATTCAAATCGACAACCACAAGGACTAGATTGTTCAATTTTGCAAAATAGGGGCTCGATGTGCCATTCGTTGTTAACTACAGGGACTCAAATTGTAGTTTACTCTATTAGTTTAGACTTTATATTGGTGGTAAACTGGGTCATAGCCCATTTCCTTTTTTTAGTTTTGACCCGTTATAGTTACAACATAGCCCAAATTGACCCGTTCAAAAGTAATGTGTCAAAATTGCCACCACTAGTTTATAATGAGAAGAAAAGGAATGACTTTTACCTGCATCCCATCATCAAGAATTGCAACTCCAATTTTATCATAAACAACTCGTGTTTTCGGTACCACTTCCTCAAAACACGCAATATCAAGTGGATTAATAAAACCATGTCTGTGAAGAAAAGAAGCAGCCGTAGCTGCTCGATTTGCACCCACGCCAATCTTCACATGCGTCCCACTGAAATGCCTTTGAAGCATTTTAGCTTCATCAGCACTACCATAACCCTACCAACCACAATAACATAACTAAAACCGTTGCACATACTCTTAAACGATCTGCATTTTCATAACCATTGAACACAAACAAACTCTCATTCTTACAAAAACAACTTTTAAACAAACACCATGTTTCACAGAATCGCAGGAACTAGCAATGCGGTCAAAACCTTATTGGTAACAACTTCTAAATACTAAAAAAAACCGCAAGCTACATTACACTACAAACATGGACAGACCCTACTATATAGGGCGTAAATTGTACTTTACTTTATATGTAACGTATATTACGGTTTCTTTTTTACCGACACCGAGATTTTTGAACGCCAACCCAGGAGAATATTTAACGTATTTAGAAAAGATCAATTTAGACATGTTTCATTTGGAAAACAAAGTGATAAAAATGAGTACGATGATTAATTACTTCACTTATCATCCGTGGTCATAATTCGCTTAAACCTCATTTTAGCTTTTAGTTTTAACAGTCACAAAGACAAATTGTCATTATCTATGTGACTCGACCCCCCCCCCCCCCCCCCCCCGACCTAACTTAAACCGAAATTCGCGCTTAGAGACATCTGAGCACCCAAAAAACCGCCCCTACATAAAATCCCGGGTCCGCCACCGAATACAAAGTGCTGAAATACATCAATTATGATGCATATTTCTGCAGCAAAATCTCATCAATTATGCACATACAAATTAATATATTCGACCACAAAACACAAAAGTCAAAGTGATGAAATGGTCAAACAACATACCCTGGTTAGAATAAGAGGTGAAACCCCAACATCATTAACAAACCAATTTGCAACAAACTCAACCATCGGAGTCTTCCCATTACCACCCCACGTCAAATTTCCGACACTGATCACCGGCACCGGTAACCTTCAACAGCCATGAAAACGCATCAAACCCTACACAGATGCAGATTAAATCAAGAAAAGAAAAATACCCTTTTGTGGTTACAGTTTCAGGAGCATGAAATTTATGGGGATTGGTGAGTGTACCTGTGTTTACGGATGAAATTGAAGTGGTAGAGAGTGTGACGGAAGGAGATGAGGGTTTTGTAGAGAGATGATGATAGGAAGAGGAGAGGGATGAGAGAGAGATGAAGAGGAGAGAGAGTGGAGAGTGCTTGAGATTTGGGGGTGTATGCTATTTGGTTTACGATTCTTCGTAGTTTCTCCATTGATGATGCTGATGCTTCTGGTTCGATTTTGAATGTTGAAGAGGGAGGGTTTAAGCTTTAGGGTGAGAACGCACACCCAATCAATCAGGTTATGCCACGTCAACTACCCTTTTAAACTCTTCTCACACCCTCAATTTGATGGCGGCACTCCCCTCTTAGGGGACTTGCTTTTTTTATTCAAAAAAAAAAAAATGTTTTGATTGGTTGAAAAGAGGGTGGCCCACCATCACCCTCCCTCCTTCATGCGGTGACTCCTCCCCGATTTGCCTCACCGCAGGGATGGCGGCGGTGTTCCCGCTAGGGGAATTGGGTCACCGATCCCCCTCCCCGCTGGTACCCCGTATACCCTTACAGTTGCAATGTTTTTTTTTTCTTCTTGGGATAAAATCGTACGTTACCGAAACCAAACCGATACCTATTGCAAAATAATACTGAAATTAGAGATTAGCATTTTGGTACTGGTATCAAAAAAATACCGGTATCATACTGATCAAATTTCGATACCAATTCAGTAATCACTTTTGACGTTTTCTGGCTCGGTACTTTTGGTTTGATACCGTTTCGGTACGGTACGGTACCGGTATTCTACCTTCAAATACTATATCGTACCGTACTGAGCATTTTCAGTACCAGTACCATCACCCGACACCGAGTTCATCCCTATTGGTTATAGCAGTACAGGACTAGTTTGGCATCCGTAGTGCAAAAGTACCGAAAACTACCTAAATCGTTTGGTACTGAAACCGATAACCATAAAAATAATTATCGGTACCGGTACCAATGTTGTTCAATCGGTACAGGTTCAATACTACGGTATTTGTACTTTGTAAAAAAAATGTTTGTCTTTAATTTTAACTATCACAAAACTTAAATTATTAACCTTACGGAGATGGACACCTTTCTATCTTGTAACATCCTATTTTGGTTGTGTAAGATTATTTGAGAATGTTTTAGCTAGAATAATGGATGGAAATTTATTTTTACTTTATAAAAAAAGTAGGAGTAGTATACTTTATGTTGTTCTTGGCTATGACGTTTAAGACATATTGTGAGGTTAAGGTTGAATAAACTCTAGTTTTTGAGGCTAAAATTGGAAGAAGCTAAATTGATGGACTATTTGACATTTGTGTAGTTTTAGGTGCTGTTTGTTTTTTGGCCAGAAGCACTTCTGGCCACTTATGTCTGCGTCGCGCAGACGTGCGCAGACCTTTGAGTCCTGCAGCTTGTTTGTTTTCTTGCAGACCTTTCATTAAAAAAGGTCTGCGAGACCTCTTCCCCACGCAGACATCAACCCATGTCTTCTCACCTCTTCTAAACACTCCTCTTCACATCACAGACCCCTTCTTCTCACCTCACCTGCTGCTACCATCACACCCTCCCACCCGCTGCCACCCTCCCACCTGCTGCCACCATCCTACCGTCGCACCCCAGCCCACCGTCGCACCTCTCCCACCTGCATAAGCCCACCACCACCGCCACCTGATACATCACCACCACCATCATCATCGCTGCTACACCGTCCACCACTATCACCATCGGAGACCTTAGAACAAAACCCCGAAATCGAACAAAACCCCCAAATCTGTGATGGAACAAAACCCCCAAATCGACCAAAACCCCCAAATCGGCGGTGGTGGGTTTTGATGTTCTTGGCGGTGGTGGAACGACGAAGGCGGTGGTGGTGGTTGCGACGGGGGTGGGTGGTTGTGGTGGTAGATGAAGGCAGACGGGGGTGGGTGGTTGTGGTTGTTCTTGGCGGTAGATGATGGCGGTGGTGCTATGGCGGAGGTGGTGCGGTGGTGGTGGTGGTGCTATGGGCGGTGGTGGTGACAGATTGTAGAGAGAGAGTTCAAGGCAGAGAGAGAGTAGTGATCTGTGTGTGTTTATGTGTGAGAAGAGAAGGGTTTTTGTAAAAAAAAAAAAACAAACCCTCTTCTCCTTGCAGACTGCAGACATTTGGTCCACCTCTTCTCCTGCAGATGTGGTCCGCAGACTGCAGACCTTTTCCTATAGAAAAAACAAACAACACCTTAGTCATATATTAATGGTAGAGAATTCAACGTTCCGGAGAAACTTCAAAAGATAGCTTGATCCTAGATAGAAAAGGTGAAGATTGTGAAGTTTCTATGAAGACTAGCTCGTTTCCAACTGCAAATAGCTTGATCCTAGATAGAAAAGGTGAAGATTGTGAAGTTTCTATGAAGACTAGCTCGTTTCCAATTGCAATTATAATTAGAGACTGATCATCACATTTGGTAGACAAAAAATCCCATATCTCATAGTTCTTGAATTCTAAGTGAGATTTAGTATCTAACTAATGTAAATTGGGTTTTTGAACCATATTGTGATATCTATTAGCTTAGATATATTGTACTATAGTTTGATTTTGTATATGCATGGTGGAAGTGGGCTTGCATGTCAAAGATGTTCACAAAAAATGGGTTATCTTATAACAACCCTCCAAATTATTTTCGACACCCTTAATATGTTTAAAATGTCCCTATACGTCTTAAAATGCACCCCGTATACGATAACCGAGCCCAAAATACCCCATATAATTAAAAATTAAATAAAAACAAGAAAATACAGGAGCTTGCGGCCTGCGAAGGACTCACCACAGGGTTACGCGGGGCGCGACGGCTAGGGCACCAGGCCGCACCGGAGTGTGCCACGTGTCTGACGCGTGTGGGGTCTAGCAGTTGACTCGGCAAGCCTATAACGGGACACGTAGTCCCTGGCGGCCAGCGAAGGCCAAGCCTTAGGGCGTCGCGGGGCGCGACGCTATGGCTGATCAGCCCTATAAATTGAGTCGAGAGGCCTTCAGTCCAATTCGTTCAATCTTTCAATCTCTCTCCCAATTTCTCTATAGTAGGCACTATACCCGGGCATTATACCCCCCTAAATAACGAAGTTCTGCCTCGTTGTAAGTATCATAACCTCCGGTTACGTATTAGATACACTGCCCGATTGATCCAGGGTTCCGTAACGGCTGTCGTGGTTCTGCCCGACGTAGTCGTTGGAATACCGTCTCGGGGAGGGTATTACTAATGTAAATATTGGGTTATTATACTAACGCGTGTGCATTTGTGTAATTAATAGATAATCACCATGAAATCCTAAAGGAAAACTCTAAGACAACAAATTGAGTAATCTTCTTTTTGTAAACTGTTTTTACAAAACCTCACATAATTAACATTATATTAAACAGTGATTGAGTATTTGTATTCTACAATTATCGTCGGTATGTTGGGGTTTTGTATACAAAATTTGTTACTACATTGTGAGTAGTAACATGACCACAAGTCGGGTTGACAGTACCGTGGGTGGTAATTAAAATAGATGGAAACAAATGTAATTGCGAGATCGCCCTCAATGCTGTAGACTGATAAAACTTGTTTTGATTAAACTGGAATTCACTCACCAGTATTTCCCACTGACAAAATGTTTTTAAACGCGTTTCAGGTAATAAAATGTGAAAGCCAAATAGAAGTCAGCTGGACAGCACTTGAGGCTTGAAAAAGTGGCTATAAAAGTTACCTACATAAAAAGATGTTTTATTTGAATAAAATAGGGTTTATCCCTATAAAAATGTGTGTAATTGAAACTTGAGAATTTCCCATGCGTTTAATGTTATAAAAGCGTGGTATTTTACTCTGATAAAATATTTCCTAACTACAATCCTGATGTAAATTCCGTTGCCAAAATGATAAACACCCGATACCACCAAGACTGGCCGCGGCCGCTCGTTCCTAGGGTATTAGAGGACGGGGGTTGCGACATATCTTGACTTAGGGGCTGTTTGTTTTTGCTTAAAACGTCTGCAAGGAGCTTATGTCTGTAGGCGGGCAGACATAAGGCCTTGAAGACTATTTGTTTTTTTTTTAAAAGAAGATCTGAAAATGGCTTTTATTAGCTTAAAAAAAAAAGCTCACATCTAACATCTTCACAACCCATCAGATCTTCAAACATCCACTCCCCAAAATCAGACGACTCACTCCCTTCTCCTCCCGCCGCCATAGATTTGCTCCGCCGCCACAGATCTGCTCCGGTCGCCGCTGCTGTTCTCTGGCCGGCGCTGTTGTTCCCCGCCACACATCTCTTCTCCTCCCGCCGCCATAGATCTGCTCCGGTCACCCTAGCTTTTGGGAAACAAGAAATTGCTGTGTTTTTTTCTATTTGCAAAAGATGCTGATACATATATGTCTATCTATGTATGCAACTAGGACCACAGTACTCTCAACGCTCTCTATATTATCCACTTTATCTCTCTCATTAATCGTTTGAAATGGGTATCTTCCATAGATGATCATCAATTGGTGGAACCCTTGAATTCAAACCCTTTGTTTCAGGTAGTTTATTTTGGTGTTTTTCTTTGAAAACTTAGGAGTAAATTACTTTATAATCTTGAAATATACTTTGTTTGTTTGTTTATTGAAGTGTTTCACAGGTTACCCTAAATCACGTTGGCAATTTGTACCGGATTTGAAGTGATTGTCCCCATCTCTTTTCAGATTGTGATAAGCTTTATTTATTTTTTTTATTTTTTTATGTAACTTGAATGTTAAATGACTTTTATCAATTGTGATAATTATGATAAATAATTTTCAGCTTATACAGACGATATCCAGTTTATAAAACAAACAGTATTATATTTTCAGCTTGCATACCTTTAGACCACATCTTCAGTTGCAGACATAAAATCAGCTGAAATTAGACTACAGACATTTTTTGTCTGCAAAAACAAACAGCACCTTAGTATGATTTTTTTTGCAACATTTATTTTCTTTTATTTTATCTTGAGTAAAACATACAAACTGTTAATGCTTATTACCTACATGAAAGTTAAATTTGTGTGAGTAGGCACCATATGAAAAATGATGATTTAGCACTTGGTTGGTTAATTGACTAAGAATTAATCTTGAAGGCCCTAAATTTTAATTAATGATATTGATAAATAACCCTTGAATGGTGTTAAAATTACTCAGAGCCAAACTTAATATTTATTTAAGACATGTATATGTGTGTGAATGAGAGAGGGGGTTGAGGGTGATTGGCACGTGAGTCACGCAAGCACACCACGTTGGTCATCGGGTGTATGTGAGAGGTGGCGTGAGACGATCCACGTGAAGGAACTCACGCTCATGAGTAATGCAATGGTGAGTGGATGTTTTAAAATGTTATTTATTATTTGTATTAAAAAAATAGATGAATGGGTGGTGCGTGTGAAGTGTTATATATATTAGGTGTATATTTTAAGCCCCTTTAACACTTATTTTAGCCAAGTTTTAAATTTATAAAACACGATATTTTACTAACACTAAACACACATATGGGCAAGTGCACCCATCGTGAGTGTAGTATAGCGTTGGTAAGATACCGAGGTCGTCCAAGGACACAAGTGCTTTTAGTACCGGTTTATCCTCAACGTCTAATCAAAATAAAAAGTTTAGAAAAAGGTTTTTTAAACTAAGAAAAATAAAAGCTAACTAAAATGCTGAAAATAAAAATAAAAACAGATAGACAAGATGAATCACTTGGTTCCGACTCGTATCTAGTATAACCTTTGATTATTTCCGCACTTTTGCACATAATTAAGAGATTATCTTAGTTATTGTAGTAGGCCCCTCTTTTGAAGGTGACGTTACCCTCACCCCAGTAGTTTGAGTCAGCAAGGATACAATCCTAAAAGGGTGGATTATTGGAAGATAATGAATTAAGTTATTAATGCAATATTATGGTAGGCCCTGCTTTTGGCGGTGACGTTACCCTCGGCTAAGTAGTCTGAGTCAGCAGGGATACAGTCCTAAATAGCCGGGTTATAGTATTAATAGTAGTTAACTTATGAGGGGGTCAAAGAGTTTGGATCCCCGCCATCCAATACCGTGAAGTATTGAAGGAGGTCCTACTAAATTTGACCTAGGTCCATTGCAGGACCTTTAAACGCTGAACAATGGCAAGGCCTTTACCAAACCGTTCCCTTAACCCCCAACCAGGTAGCCAACATACCTCCTTATAGACCATGGAGATATGAATGGTGAAAATCTTTTATTTTATACAGACAGTAAAATAATGCCAAGACACCACGGACAAACGATAAGGAAAGATCACCTTCAACATAAGCAACTAGTTATTAAAGTCATTAATACAAAACCAAATAAAAAGTGCAAAAGATTAGAAATAAAAAGTATTATACTAGACACTTTGTCTTCACCAAGTGATGTAAGAGACTTAGGCAAACATGGCCTTGATTGTCAAGAACTCTTACGATCAATCTTGGATCCCGAGACGACTCACACACTCTACGATGGACAATGGATGATGGTGGTGGATGATGGTGTTGTAATGGTGGTGGGTGGTGGATGAAGTGTGAGAGAGGTGGTGTGCCAAGGGATGAGTTGAAATGAAACCAAGCACTCCTATTTATAGGCTGAACAGGAGGCTGGGCACGGCCCCGTGTCCGCTGGACACGCCCCCGTGCCTGTCAGACACTCTCTCTCTTCATTAATTGTAATTCGCAATTACAATTAATGCGCCTGTTGTACTTTCGCCACGCCCCCGTGTTCACTGGACACGGCCCTGTGGTGGGCAATAGAAGCTTCTATAGGTTTGTCTTTTCTGCTGCTTCTTGGGCACGGCGCCGTGCTGGCTGAGCACGGGGCGTGTTCAGTCTTCTGCCTTCTCTATTTTGCTTGGGAAGATGCCGTTGAGGGGTCGGGCAGTCCACTTATGTTCCTTTTCTTGTATTTATGTTAGATTTAGCTGTCTTTTTGCTTCTTTTGTGAATCTGAGCTCATTTAATCCTGAAAATACAAAAGGAAGACAAAAACACTCTTTTTCCAACATTAGTACTTAAAAAGGGTTAGTTTTATGCCTCATTTGATGTAATTTATATGTTGCATTTTACACACATCAAATACCCCCACACTTGAACTTTTGCTTGTCCTCAAGCAAAACTCTTTAATATGCGGCTTACACTCCCAAATGGAATGGGTAGAAGAGAAGGTTTTGGCTTGTCATAGAGTGTTGGGAATCCAAGATCTTTTTGGGTTTTATTTTTATCTATTTACAATCCTATTCGTTATGATTTGTTTAGAACGTTTCATAGGAGAAATTACTTATTTGGGCATAACATGCCTTTTTTTAAAATTCCATTTATATACAAGTTCACATACCTCACGGGAGAAATCACTCACACTCGGCCGAAGGTGTATTTTTAGTGAATCACTCGATAGCGGCATGGAACTTACTCCTACCATAGGCTTGCCAAGCAATCAATCCTCCTCCTTTTTAACTTTTATACCTTTGTAAATATCAAGAGGACTTTGCGGGTGAAGGGTTAGGCTTGGGTTAAAGGTAGGTGGTTGGGTTAGTGGTTAGTGGTTAGTAGAAAAAGGGTGAAAAAGCGTAACAAGTGTCGGTTTTCGTAGGACTTTCTATTTTTGTAACTTTTTATTTTTGATGAAGCTATTATTCAAACAAAGTTATTTTTGATGAACTTGTTTGTTTATTTTCTTTTCCTTCATCATCAACACACATTTTTTTTTTGAATGATCATACGAAAAACCGAACTTGTTACTAAAACAAAGGGTTAAAAATGAAAAAGGTTTTGGTGGGTAAAAGGGTGTTTGGTTTGGGTTATGAAATGAAAAGGTTTAGGCTCAAAGGGGCTAACTAGGGGGATTTTGGGTAGGTGGTAAAAAAAAGAAAAAAATAATGGTGTAGAAATAAAAAGAGGTAGTCCTAATGCCTCCATCATTTACTTACTCGGGTTTAAGTTGGTAAGGACCGGGAATGTATCGTCATGGTAAGTTCTAGAGTCGTAAGAACCAAGCGGCTATTCACACAAGAAATGAAAAATGAGCATTTAGTCTAAAGATGTAAATTTGTATGCTCAATAAAGGCTCAAAACTCACTTTTGTGGGAATGGGTTTTTATGTGATCAAGTATATATAATCAAATTTTAACTAAGTTTGTCATGCCTTTTCATAATTTTCTTATGTTGGTTCTTTTTATCACGACGCTATCGGTTGTAAATTCGTAAAAATATAACCTTTTTGAGAACTTGAATTTCCCGAGTTAAACCTAGACAAGTAAAAAAAATGAATTTTTTGAAAAAAATTGGGGTGATTAGCGGTTACAATAGAGTTTTGTGTAAGGCTTGTATTTAGGACTTGCAAAATTTCAAGGTTTAGCATCCCCCCACACTTAAATTACACATTGTCCTCAATGTGTCCCAAAAATAAATTTTTAGGTTGGTTGAATGTGTAAAAAGGTGTAAAAAGCAAAAATTTTGTGTTACTGGCAACCTGGACACGACCCCGTGTTGAGTGAACACGACCCCGTGTTCAGGTGCCAGTAACGAGAACTTACAGAAAGTGAACACGGGGGCGTGTTGGCTGGACACGACCCCGTGTCTGTCAAAGTCTGCAGAATTTAAACAAACAGCAGGTTCAGGGGAATGGGCACGGGGGCGTGTCGGCTGGACACGACCCCGTGTGGACAGTCTGCAAAGTTGAAAAACAGGTTTCTTTCTTCGTTTTTCCAGTCCCGGCTTTAAGAGTACTAATGCTTAGTACTTTAAGCCTCGTATGTACCTGCTTAATCAATAAACACTCCACCAAAACATAGCAAACATCCTACTTTTACCAAAGTTAACATCCATGTCAAAGTTAAAAGAAAAAAAATAAATGTAGAAAATAAAAGGAGTTAGGGAAAAGTAAATTGTTCAACACTTGGCACGCAGGCCATCAATTGTTCAAGATTAAAAAGGGTTAACCTGGGGAGTCATCAATCAACCGCTTCCTCCTCTGCTCCTCTTGCCTACTCCATAGCATCGTCATCATCATCATCGTCATCATCCCCTCCATGGCGTGCAATGTGGTCTCGTATGTATCCAACATCGTCTTGGATCTCGGATAGGTTTCTCTCTATAGCTCCGACCCGGTGGTAGGTGTTGCTCGCCATGTTATAGGTGTTCCTGGTGCACATAAGGTTTTCCTGCAACAAATCATGCAAACTTTGAAAGTTAGGAAAACCGCCTCCCGAGGAGGATGATTGGCCCGGATCACCGTGGGGTTGGTATTGGTACTGATGATGTTGCGGAGCTTGGAGGACAAGCGCTTCTTGCGGCTTCCATGCATGACCTTGCATCCTTTGAAAGGTTACCGTCCCGTCTTCTGCCTCATAAATCAGGTTCATGGATCGGCATATGTGAATATCCACCGTACCCGACCATGGGCTCCTCTCAAATGACCTAGGTATGTGGGCGAAGTGCTTGAAGAGACGGTACACCCATCCCCCAAAGAAAATAGGAGTTGGTGCACTAGCAAGGCGGTTGTGATGCATGTTTCGGAGCATGAGGAACGGAATATCGAGCGGCCTGCGGTTGTGGATGCAGTGGAGGACAACCAAATCTCTTAACCCAATGACGCCACTACTGTTATGCCTTTGGCTAAGAGAGTAGCCGAGGAGCCTATGAATGTATCTGTATAGCGGATCCATCAGCTTTGTACTCTTAGTGCTGCTCGGATTGTAGAACCCCTCTCCAATCTGAGCCCACATGGCTTGGCGTTCGTTGTCACCTATCTCTCTCATTCCCCCAGTATTTTCTTCGTTTCCCGCATCCTCTTCCGCATACAACCCAATAATTGACCCAAATTGTGCCATAGAGATCGAATACTTCGTTCCGCCACATCGGAAAGCTACCCCGTCATTGTCGAACGGGTCGCACCTCGAGTTGAATGTGAAAGTGCTATAGAATTCCAACGTGCATTCGTGGACGGAACGGAGCCGAGTTGTTAGGGCGACTCTGAGTGCTCCCGTGACAATGTTGTTGAAACGGTCGATTTGATTCACCATGGTTAGCAGTTCCGTGCAAGCTTGCCTCGGGTATTCCTCCGGCCTTGTTTGAAGAATTTCGTATCGAGCTCTTGCATCGAGCTCATTGGCGTTAAATCTTGTGAACTTCCTGGCCATCTGCAAGAATACACCAAAAGTTAGCACGAAACAGAAATATTTTCGGACAAAACTGCAAACAGCGGGCTGGACACGACCCCGTGTTCAGCGGACACGGCCCCGTGTCCAGGAGTCTGTTACTCAAAAATCCCATTTTTCGACCCGGTTTCGAAAACTTGAAAATTTTTGGTCCAATAGGTGCGGTTTCCCCCGAAAATGAAACCCTAAGCATCGTTTTTCCCAAAATATCCCGTTTACCCTATCAATTTCATCTTTTTCGGTTCAAGAACAAGGGTTTGGGGTTTTTGTGCGAAATTGGATGAATCTATGAACAATACAAGTGTATCTACTTCCTTTAACACTAACCTAACTAAATGCAAACAGATCTAAACAAAAATTTGAGGTTCGATCCGGATGAACTTCAAGAACCCTAGATTTTTCCCCAAATTTTTGGTGTTTTAACTACATGCAAGTAACTAATCTAACTACTAAAAGTGATAGAATCATACCTTGATGTTGTTAGAGCGATAGGAGACGTTGAAATTCTGCGAAAAATTGCCTGAAACCAAAGCTTTTTCGGGGAAACGGGGCGTGTGGAATGAAGTAACTGTTTTGAAAAAGGGGATTTATCCCGACTGCAGCGCGGACACGGCCCCGTGTCCAGCGGACACGGCCTCGTGCCGAGCGTGGTTTAAAATATTTTTTTTAGTGCTCGTGTGAGTGCCCTTGTTTCCCATAAGCCTTGGTTAGAAAACTTACCGCTTTCGATGTCGTCCCAATTGCTCGTAACTTACCAGGTATGATGTTGGTTTCATTCTTCCACTGTTTGAAACGAGATCTCTTCCTCTTCATCCTCAATGAATCCTTGATAAAGTTTCAGCCTTTGCCCATTGACTTTGAATGGAGGTCCATTTCGAGATTTAATTTCTACTGCACCGTGTGAGAAAATATGGGTGACGGAAAAAGGTCCTGACCACCTAGACTTTAATTTACCAGGAAACAATCGAAGTCGTAAATTAAACAAAAGAACTAGGTCTCCTACCCGAAATTCATTAGGTTTAATATGTTTGTCATGCAAATTTTTCATTCTTTCCTTATAAATTTCAGAGTTTGAGTATGCATAATTCCTAAGCTCGTCTAATTCATTTAATTGACAAAATCGATTTTTACCAGCAAATTCTAAATCTAAGTTTACATTTTTGATTGCCCAGTAGGCTTTGTGTGCAATTTCTACTGGTAAGTGACAACTTTTTCCATAAACTAGCTTATATGGGGTTGTACCTATTGTTGTTTTATAAGCAGTTCGAAAAGCCCATAAAGCATCATCTAATTTATCAGCCCATTCCTTTTTATTTAACCCTACGGTTTTTTCAAGTATTCGTTTTAAACCTCTATTAGTCACCTCGGCTTGTCCGTTTGTTTGAGGGTGATACGCTGTTGAGACCCGGTGATAGACCCCATATCTTGTTAAAAAAATTTCGAGTTGATGGTTGCAAAAATGGGTACCTCTATCACTTATTAAAGCTTTAGGTGTGCCAAAACGAGAGAATAATTTTTTCAGAAATCTTACCACAACTCTTCCATCATTTGTTGGAAGTGCCTCGGCCTCGGCCCATTTAGACAAGTAATCTACTGCCACAAGTATATATTTGTTTCCTTTCGATGGTGGGAAAGGTCCCATAAAGTCGAGTCCCCACACATCAAAAATTTCACAAACAAGAATGCCATTTTGTGGCATTTCGTTTTTGGAAGAAATATTACCTGTTCTTTGGCAAGCATCACATGTTTTTACAAGACTTTGGGCGTTTTTGTAAATGGTTGGCCAATAAAATCCTGAATCAAATACCTTTCGTGCGGTACTAGCAGCACCGTGATGTCCTCCGTATGGACCTTCATGACAATGGCGGAGAATTCTTCGTGCTTCACTACCATGTACGCATCGTCGGACGAGTTGGTCGGCACACATTTTGAAAAGATATGGATCTTCCCAAAAGTAGTGTTTCACATTGGCAAAGAATTTTTTTCTTTGATGATGTGGCCACCCTTTTGCGACTATACCGCTAGCTAGGTAGTTAGCATAGTCGGCGTACCATGGTTCTTCCTTGTATTCCACCATTTCCAGGGACTCAGTTGGGAATTTTTCGTTGATTTGCTCGTCCCTGGTTGCTTCCAAAGCTGGGTCTTCTAAACGCGAAAGATGATCTGCAGCGGTGTTTTCTGCTCCTCTTTTGTCCTTGATTTCAATGTCAAATTCTTGGAGGAGTAGAATCCACCGAATCAAACGTGGTTTTGCATCTTGCTTTTTGAAGAGATATCGGATGGCTGCATGATCTGTATAAACTATAGTTTTAGAAAGAACAAGATAAGAACGGAATTTATCAAAAGCAAATACCATAGCTAGTAATTCTTTTTCAGTTGTTGTGTAATTTTCTTGTGCATCATTAAGTGTTTTACTAGCATAATAAATTGGGTGGAAATGCTTTTCTTTTCTTTGTCCCAAGACAGCTCCAACTGCAAAGTCACTAGCATCACACATGATTTCGAAAGGAAATTTCCAATCAGGCGCTATCATGATAGGTGCATTGACTAACATTTCTTTCAAGGTGAGAAACGCTTGATTGCAATCATTGTCAAAGATGAAAGGAGCATCTTTTTCAAGTAATTTTGTTAGAGGTCTAGAAATTTTAGAAAAGTCTTTGATAAACCGCCTATAGAATCCGGCATGCCCTAGGAAACTTCTGATAGCTCGTACGGAGGATGGAGGTGGTAATCTAGAAATGGTATCTATTTTGGCTCGATCCACCTCTATTCATTCGCTTGAGATCTTGTGACCGAGTACTATTCCCTCTGTTACCATGAAATGACATTTTTCCCAATTAAGGGCGAGGTTAGTTTCCTCACATCGGGATAGCATTCGTTCAAGGTTATCGAGGCATTGGTCATATGAATCCCCAAAGATAGAAAAGTCGTCCATAAAGACTTCCATTGTCTTTTCTATCATGTCATGGAAAATGGCTACCATGCAACGTTGAAATGTTGCGGGGGCATTACATAGACCAAACGGCATGCGTCGATAAGCAAAAGTTCCATAGGGACATGTGAAAGTTGTCTTTTCTTGGTCTTCGGGTGCTATCGGGATTTGAAAGTAACCTGAAAAACCATCCAAGAAACAGTAAAATTTATGACCGGATAATCTTTCTAACATTTGATCAATGAAGGGTAAAGGAAAGTGATCCTTTCTTGTTGCTTCATTTAATCGTCTATAATCTATACATACTCTCCATCCTGTGACAGTTCTCGTTGGTATTAGTTCATTCTTTTCGTTGGTTATTACCGTCATACCTCCTTTCTTTGGAACTACTTGGACATGACTCACCCAAGGACTATCGGAGATAGGATAGATAAGTCCGGCGTCAAGTAGTTTGATGACTTCGTTTTTAACTACTTCTTGAACATTAGGATTTACTCGACGTTGTGGTTGTATGACCGATTTGTAGTCATCATTCATCAAAATTTTGTGTGTGCACATAGAAGGACTAATTCCTTTTATGTCTACAAGTTTCCAAGCTATTGCATTTTTATGTTTTTTCAAAAGATTAATTAATTTTTCCTTTTCTAAGTTATCTAATTTAGACGAAATAATTACAGGTGAATTACCATCTTTGTCTAGAAAAGCATATTCCAAACCTTTTGGAAGTTCTTTGAGCTCAAGTGGTGGGTCTTTGGGAGACTCCTTATTTGGTTGCTCATTTCGATCAAGAACTTTAAAAGTTTGTTCTATGGCGACCTCTTCTTCAACAAAGTGGTCAACCTCTTCACTTGTATCGGGTGGTTCATCTTCATCTTCAATTAGGGGGTCATTATTGCCGAAAGGATATTTCATTGACCGTTCGAGGTCGACACTTCTTTTAAATGCCCCTAATTGAAGAGGTAGATTTTTGAACTTCCGGTTTTTCAAAGCTTCGTGAGTTTTTTACAAATGGTCGCCCCAACACTAGAGGAGCGTCATCGAGGATGACAAAGTCGGTCGGGATTACCATTTGATTTGCTTGAACCAAGACATCTTCAACTATACCGATTGATTTTATTACTTTCCGATTGGATAAAAAAATGGGTATTTGAAGTGGAGAAAAATCACTAATACTTAATTTTTCGAAAAATCACTAATACTTAATTTTTCGAAAAATCACTAAAAAAATGGATATTTGAAGTGGATTACCATTTGATTTGCTTGAACCAAGACATCTCTATAGTAGGCACTATACCCGGGCATTATACCCCCCTAAATAACGAAGTTCTGCCTCGTTGTAAGTATCATAACCTCCGGTTACGTATTAGATACACTGCCCGATTGATCCAGGGTTCCGTAACGGCTGTCGTGGTTCTGCCCGACGTAGTCGTTGGAATACCGTCTCGGGGAGGGTATTACTAATGTAAATATTGGGTTATTATACTAACGCGTGTGCATTTGTGTAATTAATAGATAATCACCATGAAATCCTAAAGGAAAACTCTAAGACAACAAATTGAGTAATCTTCTTTTTGTAAACTGTTTTTACAAAACCTCACATAATTAACATTATATTAAACAGTGATTGAGTATTTGTATTCTACAATTATCGTCGGTATGTTGGGGATTTGTATACAAAATTTGTTACTACATTGTGAGTAGTAACATGACCACAAGTCGGGTTGACAGTACCGTGGGTGGTAATTAAAATAGATGGAAACAAATGTAATTGCGAGATCGCACTCAATGTTGTAGACTGATAAAACTTGTTTTGATTAAACTGGAATTCACTCACTAGTATTTCCCACTGACAAAATGTTTTTAAACGCGTTTCAGGTAATAAAATGTGAAAGCCAAATAGAAGTCAGCTGGACAGCACTTGAGGCTTGAAAAAGTGGCTATAAAAGTTACCTACATAAAAAGATTTTTATTTGAATAAAATAGGGTTTATCCCTACCGTCGCACCCCAGCCCACCGTCGCACCTCTCCCACCTGCATAAGCCCACCACCACCGCCACCTGATACATCACCACCACCATCATCATCGCTGTTACACCGTCCACCACTATCATCATCGGAGACCTTAGAACAAAACCCCGAAATCGAACAAAACCCCCAAATCTGTGATGGAACAAAACCCCCAAATCGACCAAAACCCCCAAACCGGCGGTGGTGGGTTTTGATGTTCTTGGCGGTGGTGGAACGACGAAGGCGGTGGTGGTGGTTGCGACGGGGGTGGGTGGTTGTGGTGGTAGATGAAGGCAGACGGGGGTGGGTGGTTGTGGTTGTTCTTGGCGGTAGATGATGGCGGTGGTGCTATGGCGGAGGTGGTGCGGTGGTGGTGGTGGTGCTATGGGCGGTGGTGGTGACAGATTGTAGAGAGAGAGTTCAAGGCAGAGAGAGAGTAGTGATCTGTGTGTGTTTATGTGTGAGAAGAGAAGAGAAGGGTTTTTGTAAAAAAAAAACAAACCCTCTTCTCCTTGCAGACTGCAGACATTTGGTCCACCTCTTCTCCTGCAGATGTGGTCCGCAGACTGCAGACCTTTTCCTATAGAAAAAACAAACAACACCTTAGTCATATATTAATGGTAGAGAATTCAACGTTCCGGAGAAACTTCTAAAGATAGCTTGATCCTAGATAGAAAAGGTGAAGATTGTGAAGTTTCTATGAAGACTAGCTCGTTTCCAACTGCAAATAGCTTGATCCTAGATAGAAAAGGTGAAGATTGTGAAGTTTCTATGAAGACTAGCTCGTTTCCAATTGCAATTATAATTAGAGACTGATCATCACATTTGGTAGACAAAAAATCTCATATCTCATAGTTCTTGAATTCTAAGTGAGATTTAGTATCTAACTAATGTAAATTGGGTTTTTGAACCATATTGTGATATCTATTAGCTTAGATATATTGTACTATAGTTTGATTTTGTATATGCATGGTGGAAGTGGGCTTGCATGTCAAAGATGTTCACAAAAAATGGGTTATCTTATAACAACCCTCCAAATTATTTTCGACACCCTTAATATGTTTAAAATGTCCCTATACGTCTTAAAATGCACCCCGTATACGATAACCGAGCCCAAAATACCCCATATAATTAAAAATTAAATAAAAACAAGAAAATACAGGAGCTTGCGGCCTGCGAAGGACTCACCACAGGGTTACGCGGGGCGCGACGGCTAGGGCACCAGGCCGCACCGGAGTGTGCCACGTGTCTGACGCGTGTGGGGTCTAGCAGTTGACTCGGCAAGCCTATAACGGGACACGTAGTCCCTGGCGGCCAGCGAAGGCCAAGCCTTAGGGCGTCGCGGGGCGCGACGCTATGGCTGATCAGCCCTATAAATTGAGTCGAGAGGCCTTCAGTCCAATTCGTTCAATCTTTCAATCTCTCTCCCAATTTCTCTATAGTAGGCACTATACCCGGGCATTATACCCCCCTAAATAACGAAGTTCTGCCTCGTTGTAAGTATCATAACCTCCGGTTACGTATTAGATACACTGCCCGATTGATCCAGGGTTCCGTAACGGCTGTCGTGGTTCTGCCCGACGTAGTCGTTGGAATACCGTCTCGGGGAGGGTATTACTAATGTAAATATTGGGTTATTATACTAACGCGTGTGCATTTGTGTAATTAATAGATAATCACCATGAAATCCTAAAGGAAAACTCTAAGACAACAAATTGAGTAATCTTCTTTTTGTAAACTGTTTTTACAAAACCTCACATAATTAACATTATATTAAACAGTGATTGAGTATTTGTATTCTACAATTATCGTCGGTATGTTGGGGTTTTGTATACAAAATTTGTTACTACATTGTGAGTAGTAACATGACCACAAGTCGGGTTGACAGTACCGTGGGTGGTAATTAAAATAGATGGAAACAAATGTAATTGCGAGATCGCCCTCAATGCTGTAGACTGATAAAACTTGTTTTGATTAAACTGGAATTCACTCACCAGTATTTCCCACTGACAAAATGTTTTTAAACGCGTTTCAGGTAATAAAATGTGAAAGCCAAATAGAAGTCAGCTGGACAGCACTTGAGGCTTGAAAAAGTGGCTATAAAAGTTACCTACATAAAAAGATGTTTTATTTGAATAAAATAGGGTTTATCCCTATGAAAATGTGTGTAATTGAAACTTGAGAATTTCCCATGCGTTTAATGTTATAAAAGCGTGGTATTTTACTCTGATAAAATATTTCCTAACTACAATCCTGATGTAAATTCCGCTGCCAAAATGATAAACACCCGATACCACCAAGACTGGCCGCGGCCGCTCGTTCCTAGGGTATTAGAGGACGGGGGTTGCGACATATCTTGACTTAGGGGCTGTTTGTTTTTCCTTAAAACGTCTGCAAGGAGCTTATGTCTGTAGGCGGGCAGACATAAGGCCTTGAAGACTATTTGTTTTTTTTTAAAGAAGATCTGAAAATGGCTTTTATTAGCTTAAAAAAAAAGCTCACATCTAACATCTTCACAACCCATCAGATCTTCAAACATCCACTCCCCAAAATCAGACGACTCACTCCCTTCTCCTACCGCCGCCATAGATTTGCTCCGCCGCCACAGATCTGCTCCGGCCGCCGCTGCTGTTCTCTGGCCGGCGCTGTTGTTCCCCGCCACACATCTCTTCTCCTCCCGCCGCCATAGATCTGCTCCGGTCACCCTAGCTTTTGGGAAACAAGAAATTGCTGTGTTTTTTTCTATTTGCAAAAGATGCTGATACATATATGTCTATCTATGTATGCAACTAGGACCACAGTACTCTCAACGCTCTCTATATTATCCACTTTATCTCTCTCATCAATCGTTTGAAATGGGTATCTTCCATAGATGATCATCAATTGGTGGAACCCTTGAATTCAAACCCTTTGTTTCAGGTAGTTTATTTTGGTGTTTTTCTTTGAAAACTTAGGAGTAAATTACTTTATAATCTTGAAATATACTTTGTTTGTTTGTTTATTGAAGTGTTTCACAGGTTACCCCAAATCACGTTGGCAATTTGTACCGGATTTGAAGTGATTGTCCCCATCTCTTTTCAGATTGTGATAAGCTTTATTTATTTTTTTTATTTTTTTATGTAACTTGAATGTTAAATGACTTTTATCAATTGTGATAATTATGATAAATAATTTTCAGCTTATACAGACGATATCCAGTTTATAAAACAAACAGTATTATATTTTCAGCTTGCATACCTTCAGACCACATCTTTAGTTGCAGACATAAAATCAGCTGAAATTAGACTACAGACATTTTTTGTCTGCAAAAACAAACAGCACCTTAGTATGATTTTTTTTGCAACATTTATTTTCTTTTATTTTATCTTGAGTAAAACATACAAACTGTTAATGCTTATTACCTACATGAAAGTTAAATTTGTGCGAGTAGGCACCATATGGAAAATGATGATTTAGCACTTGGTTGGTTAATTGACTAAGAATTAATCTTGAAGGCCCTAAATTTTAATTAATGATATTGATAAATAACCCTTGAATGGTGTTAAAATTACTCAGAGCCAAACTTAATATTTATTTAAGACATGTATATGTGTGTGAATGAGAGAGGGGGTTGAAGGTGATTGGCACGTGAGTCACGCAAGCACACCACGTTGGTCATCGGGTGTATGTGAGAGGTGGCGTGAGACGATCCACGTGAAGGAACTCACGCTCATGAGTAATGCAATGGTGAGTGGATGTTTTAAAATGTTATTTATTATTTGTATTAAAAAAATAGATGAATGGGTGGTGCGTGTGAAGTGTTATATATATTAGGTGTATATTTTAAGCCCCTTTAACACTTATTTTAGCCAAGTTTTAAATTTATAAAACACGATATTTTACTAACACTAAACACATATGGGCAAGTGCACCCATCGTGAGCGTAGTATAGCGTTGGTAAGATACCGAGGTCGTCCAAGGACACAAGAGCTTTTAGTACCGGTTTATCCTCAACGTCTAATCAAAATAAAAAGTTTAGAAAAAGGTTTTTTAAACTAAGAAAAATAAAAACTAACTAAAATGCTGAAAATAAAAATAAAAATAAAAACAGATAGACAAGATGAATCACTTGGTTCCGACTCGTATCTAGTATAACCTTTGATTATTTCCGCACTTTTGCACATAATTAAGAGATTATCTTAGTTATTGTAGTAGGCCCCTCTTTTGAAGGTGACGTTACCCTCACCCCAGTAGTTTGAGTCAGCAAGGATACAATCCTAAAAGGGTGGATTATTGGAAGATAATGAATTAAGTTATTAATGCAATATTATGGTAGGCCCTGCTTTTGGCGGTGACGTTACCCTCGGCTAAGTAGTCTGAGTCAGCAGGGATACAGTCCTAAATAGCCGGGTTATAGTATTAATAGTAGTTAACTTATGAGGGGGTCAAAGAGTTTGGATCCCCGCCATCCAATACCGTGAAGTATTGAAGGAGGTCCTACTAAATTTGACCTAGGTCCATTGCAGGACCTTTAAACGCTGAACAATGGCAAGGCCTTTACCAAACCGTTCCCTTAACCCCCAACCAGGTAGCCAACATACCTCCTTATAGACCATGGAGATATGAATGGTGAAAATCTTTTATTTTATACAGACAGTAAAATAATGCCAAGACACCACGGACAAACGATAAGGAAAGATCACCTTCAACATAAGCAACTAGTTATTAAAGTCATTAATACAAAACCAAATAAAAAGTGCAAAAGATTAGAAATAAAAAGTATTATACTAGACACTTTGTCTTCACCAAGTGATGTAAGAGACTTAGGCAAACATGGCCTTGATTGTCAAGAACTCTTACGATCAATCTTGGATCCCGAGACGACTCACACACTCTACGATGGACAATGGATGATGGTGGTGGATGATGGTGTTGTAATGGTGGTGGGTGGTGGATGAAGTGTGAGAGAGGTGGTGTGCCAAGGGATGAGTTGAAATGAAACCAAGCACTCCTATTTATAGGCTGAACAGGAGGCTGGGCACGGCCCCGTGTCCGCTGGACACGCCCCCGTGCCTGTCAGACACTCTCTCTCTTCATTAATTGTAATTCGCAATTACAATTAATGCGCCTGTTGTACTTTCGCCACGCCCCCGTGTTCACTGGACACGGCCCTGTGGTGGGCAATAGAAGCTTCTATAGGTTTGTCTTTTCTGCTGCTTCTTGGGCACGGCGCCGTGCTGGCTGAGCACGGGGCGTGTTCAGTCTTCTGCCTTCTCTATTTTGCTTGGGAAGATGCCGTTGAGGGGTCGGGCAGTCCACTTATGTTCCTTTTCTTGTATTTATGTTAGATTTAGCTGTCTTTTTGCTTCTTTTGTGAATCTGAGCTCATTTAATCCTGAAAATACAAAAGGAAGACAAAAACACTCTTTTTCCAACATTAGTACTTAAAAAGGGTTAGTTTTATGCCTCATTTGATGTAATTTATATGTTGCATTTTACACAAATCAATGGGCGAGATGGTGAGTAAGGCAGTAACATAGGGTGAATGAGTGACAAGGATGATGATGTGACGTTGATGTGACACTTAGTGAGAAAACACATGGCGTTCAGCTATGAGCTCTGGTTTTTTTTTTTACCTTTAGTGTGTGATGGTTTCTCAAGTTTTTATTACTACCCATCACCTATTAAAATAATATTTAAATAAAATAAATTGAAAAAATAAAAGGAAAATGAAGGATTTATTGGTTGAGAGACTTGTAAGATTAAATATATTATGATTTAATATTTAATCTAGTAGCCATTATAATCATTTACATTATATGGATCAAAATATATAACAACCTATTAATAATTAGTTGGTAATTGTTGATGGACCATATTACCCTTAATAACTAATTTGGTTTCCTCCTGGGTGCTTATATAAGGAGAATTATGTGGAGGTTAAAGGGTTACTCAGTTACACAATCAGACACACCCCATAAGATCATAACATCATAATTCGACCTCCATCTCCTACAGCCGATACCCTTTCGGTTTTCTAAGTCCACATCATTAGATTGCACCCTAAGGAGGAACCAGACCAAGATGACAATCATGTCGAACCTTATTGCTGCGTCTTCATCTGGATTCTCTGCTAACCTGTGCTGATGCAATCAAAGGTATGTTTTCATGTTTTTCCTCATGTATAAACAGAACTGATCCAACAAGACTACCCAACAAGCTTCCTCCTCCACGTGCGTTAGCTGCTCATGTTGCAAGATTTCATGCCCGGTAACGCATTAGATGTGCTGGTCTTTAACACCGTTAGTCGGATAATATTTAAATAAAATAAATTGAAAAAATAAAAGGAAAATGAAGGATTTATTGGTTGAGAGACTTAAGACCCAACAAGCTTCCTCCACCTGCGTTAGCTGCTCACGTTGCAAGACTTCATGCCTGGTAACGCATTAGATGTGCTGGTCTTTAACACTGTTAGTCGGATACACACGGCCTTAGGAAGATGTCTACAAAGTGTAATTTATATACTATTAATTAGCAACATTTTCATCATACCTCTTACTTTGAGGGTTTTTAGAAAAATGGTTTTATACTTTTAACCCACACTTTTTATCTTTTGCAAATTTAAACTCACAATTTTTCTTTCTTACTTTTAACAAAAAACTTTTCATTATTCGCAATTTAACGTCACAATTTTTTTACTTTTAACTTTAGTTCCCTATACTTTTCATATTTCGCAAATTTTCGTTTTATGTTTCGTTCTAAACTTGAGAGTTAACAAGGCACAACATACTTGTTAACACAACGTTTTTATGGTTCGTTCAAAATTTTGCATGTTAACACGGCACAACGTGCAAGTGTGGTTCAATGTTTTTACGTTCGTTTAACAGGTTCGTCCTGACGTGTGGGTCCTAAATCGACTTAGTTAATATTTTCTATATTTTACGTTTCGGTTTAATTTCTTCGCATTAACACGTCGCAACTTAAGTGTTGGTGGTTGCTGGCGGTGTTTGGGGTACTATTTGGCACGGTTTTACACCTCCGCCGCAAAGTGTGTGAGGGTAGGGGAGTTAATTCTAGTTGTAGTAAATAATCATCAAATTATCAAAATGGTGTGCTGGCTGAATTATGCAAAGGTTGCAAAATGATGAATGTTTATTCCATCGAATCATACGCTTTTGTAGAAAGTCGTAATTTTTTTAGATTAGAGATTTAAGTATTGATTTCATTACTAAAAAAAATAGGTGAGTGTGGATTGTTTTAAATTGCATGGCAAAACCATAAATTATCTCTATATGATTTCTCAAGGGAGATGAATAGTACCATGTCAGGCCGGTGAATTGTGCCAGGCAGGTCACTATGGCATCTCATGCTACTATGACATCTCATGCTTCACGCTTTCTATTTCCCCGCCACCTCCCGCTTCTATTGTGTTCCGCTTATTAGTTAACGCTAAATCAATCTCTCATCCAAAATGTTATCAAATCACACCCCACACAGTATATACTCACAATCAATTGTTATTTTCTTTTATGAACAACAATTCTTAGATTATTCAAGGATACACCATAACCTACATAATTTAAATTCTCAACCGTTTAATTGTGCAGTACATCATTTTACCACCAAAATGTTATGTTCCCTTGAGGACACAACCAATTGCTACTTATTAACGTATGCTTTCAAAGTTGAGAAAAGGCATGAACAAAGCACAATCCCGGTTTGCATTTGTTGTTTTGTAGTTTTTGGACTTGTCATGTCAAATTGTCAATTATACATTAATGTTGGTAATTAGGTTTACAAGTTTTTAACAATTCTTACAATAAAACAATGATGGTAATTAGGTTTACATCATCATCATTATTATACTCAGTAAATCCCATCAATAGCAAAGTTAAGGTAGGTTCTGAGGAAGGTAAGATGTAGCCAGCCTTACCTCTACCCCGTAGGAATAGAGAGGCTGCTTCCAGTGAGACCCCCGGCTTGATAATAGTTTTGCATCAAGCATTGGACACAAGACACATAACACTCAACAATCGGGACAAAGGCCGATTAGTGCATGTACCCTTTTGTCTTCCGGCTATCAACACCACCATATGATGCTTGATTAATCATCCCACTCTTTTAACGTTATTTTCACGAAACTAGTAAAATAACGTTAAAATTAGTGCACTTTCACTTTTGCCCCCCAAGCATCCACACATATATACATTATATGTGCATATCGCAAGCGGGGCTGTGTAATTAGGTTTACAAGTTTAACAATTCTTACAAATAACGAAATTTTGATTTATATATGATTTTGAAGGAAATAATGATATAACTAGGGCTCGAACAAACTGAACTTTCAGTGAGCAATTTATGAACTGTTCGACGGAAAGCTCGTTTGTTTAATAAATAAATAAACGAACACGAATAACGTCGTTCATTTAGTTAAATGAACGAACATGAACAGATGCCGTGTTTGTTCATTTATGTTCATGAATGCCAACCTGTATTCGTGTGCGTTCATGAACGTTCGTTTTGTGTTCAGTACCTAAAAATCAACAAACGAACACGAACATATAATCTCGTCTGATAGGCGTTCGTGAACACATGTATATCCTTAACAAACAAACACGAACAAAGCCTTGTTCGTGTTCGTTCGGTTCATTTGCAGCCCAAGATATAACTTTAAGGAATAATGAATTTTAATAATCCTAACTATCATTAGCCGGCAACGGTCCCAACTTAAAAAATAATCAATGGTGGTCTCACCTTTTCGTATATTGTAAACTAATGGACTTTTACTAAACAAAAAAAGTTAAGTAGACAAAAAGAAATTAAAGTTATGTTAGTAAAAGTCTATTGGTTTACAATATGTAAAAAAATGGAATAACCACTGGTTATTTTTGAAGCTGAGACCGTTGATGACCAACGGCTAATACTTTGAATTATTAAAATCCATTATTCCTAACTTTAAAATCTTCGGAAAAAAAGCGAGTGGTTTACTTTCACAAATAAATTCCATCTAAAATTCAAGAACATCCAATAGCCATAACTTGAATTCACACGTCTTATATACAAACACAATATTAATAACAAAGAAATCGAATTAGATTACTGGTAAACTATCGATCGAAGCACCTTCAAATCTTCAATGGGTGTATATAATTCATAGATGATTGAAATACCTGATAATCTCTCTATATATACAAGCTTTCTCCATACATATATATGAAAGAATATTTATAACAAATACAAAGAATCCATGACTAGTTATTATCCGTTTTTACTGATGATCTGCGAACAAACGGAATCCTAAAGCTTCCTTGTTTCTTCTTCGAACCACAGGCGCCAGCCGATCTATCTTTTCTCAAAACACACACATCGCCGTCACATACAAACTTTCCAGTTGGTGATGTCTCTGAAAAGCAGTTCCAGAAATTCAACATGGAGGCTATCTGTTAAAAATCTGTATGTATGGCTCGATTATCTTTGTGTTTGTGTATTTGAATTGATGTATTTATGATCGATATAGGTGTGTGTGGGTGGTATATATATAGACACGCACACATAAAAAACACGTAGAAATAATGTATCAAAGTATTATTAATAAACCTCAACAACTACGTGTGAAGAATTCTGGTCAATGGAGATGTGCTAGCTTGCAATTGCATGCGTAAATTCCAGTAGGATAAATTTATTTATTTATTTTATATGATTAATTATTTATAATTTTCAGGTTTGTTGGTGTTTTTCAAAAGATGAATTGGATTGGTATATATGGAGCTTTACACGTTTTGTAACCATGTGCAATATAATAACAATAATAATTAAAAATAATGATTAACAATAATAACAATAGTGTGTTATATTAGTTTTTGTTGGTGTTTTCCAAAAGATGAATTGGATTGGTATATATGGAACTTTACACGTTTTGTAACCATGTGTAATATTAACAACAATAACAATAGTTTTAGTTAGTTTAAATAATAATTACAAAAATATACTGGTCACCCTTTATTATTCAAATCATCTATATCACATAAAACGATAAAGATTTATAGTTCCATACATTTAAAAATAATAATTTTACTATGTTACACAATTTATGTACGATACATATATAGTTTAATAACTAGGTTACACAATTATGTACGATACATATATAGTTCAATATATTTTGATTCCCCATTTTGAAAAAAAAAATATATATATTGAGATTTGAACTCAGAATAACATAATCTGTGATTTGATATAACTGTCTGAATATTAAAATCTAATGTATATTTTGGAATTTACGCCCCGCTTGCGGTATGCTGATATAATGTATATATGTGTGGGCGCTCGGGGGGCAAAAGTGAAAGTGCACTAATTTTAACGTTATTTTACTAATTTCGTGAAAATAACGTTAAAAGAGGGGGACGGTTAATCATGCATCATGTGGTGACGTTGATAGCCAAAAGACAAGGGGGTGCATGCACTAATCGGCGTTTGTCTCAATTGCTGAGTGTTATGTGCCTTATGTCCAAGGCTTGATGCAAAACCACAATCGAGCCGGGGGTCTCATTGGAAGCAGCCTCTCTATTCCTACGGGGTAGAGGTAAGGCTGTCTACATCTCACCCTCCTCAGACCCTAC
This sequence comes from Helianthus tuberosus, assembly GCA_030545235.1. Taxonomy (NCBI): domain Eukaryota; kingdom Viridiplantae; phylum Streptophyta; class Magnoliopsida; order Asterales; family Asteraceae; genus Helianthus; species Helianthus tuberosus. The sequence continues at coordinate 58,122,243 of CM060364.1, forward strand.
CTTAGCTTTGCTATTGGTGGGATATACTGAGTATGATGATGATGATGATGATGAATGTATATTTTGGAATTAAACGACTTGTCAAACACCTTTTATGACTAATAATAACTAGTGGTATAATATATTTGAATTAGGATTTTTTTAATATATTACAGCCTTAATTTGGTAAAAGTGTGAGACCAAAAATGCTGAAATTGAATGGACCTGTTTAACAAAGACGGCCTACTTTTGTGCTCCTAAATTGACGCAATGTAAATATCAGCATGATGCACCTAGGTGACACTAAGTTATGGCAAGAAGAAAAAAAGCATAAATCGTTTAACTTTTAATCAATTATTTAAGTTATGGCAAGAAGAATAAAGTGTAAATCGTTTATCTTTTAATCAATTATTTATATTTTTTTTTATATATTAGTCCCTCTATATGAACTTTTATATTTATCTTTGTTTATTACATGACCAACCCCAAGGAAACTCTGAATACAATCCTAGATCGTTTGTACAGACAGACTTTTTGGGTGCTAAGATCCAAAGTCGAGAGGGAAACAACCCATATCGTACGCTAAGGTCCCTGAGCAATCACTTAGTGGAAAAGGAAGCGATCAAGCGTTGACAACCAGAAGGTGGGCTTGGAAGCGGCCATCCTTTGAAGAAAGCGTAATAGCTCATTGGTCTAGCTCCATGGCACTGAAAATGTATCAGGGCTCAAGTGATTTACCCAAGCGACGAGACCTTTTAAATTTTATATACTAAATGATAAAACAATATATCTTTAAAACTCTCGTTTATCACACAGGTTGAATAAATGTAATTTTATATATGAAATAATAAAAAAGTTATCTTTAAGAACCACGTGTATTGTACAAGTTGAATAAATGTAATTTTGTATACCAAATAATAATCATCATCATCATACTCAGTAAATCTTACCAATAACAAAGCTAAGGTAGGGTCTGAGGAGGGTAAGATGTAGACAAACTCACCTCTATCCCGTAGGAATAAAGAGACTGCTTCCAGTGAGATTCCCAACTCAATAGTAGTTTTGCATCAAGCTTTGGAAATAAGGTATGTAACACTCAACAATTGAGACAAAGACTGATTAGTGCATGTACATACATTGATGCGTGTACCCCCTTTGTCACACCCCAACCGATGGCGGAAACATCGGGTCGCGGCACTGAGCGAAACAGATTGTCCAGGAGAATCCATAACAACTATTTGTTATAATATATTAAAGGTTCATGTCCCATACCACAAACATATAAAATAAAAACAATTATTACAGACATTGTTCTCAAAGACAAATATCCATTCCGACAACTCAGATTTTATTTAGTTTGTTTCTAGACTCCATCCTACTTGGTTCCACAAAAGCAAGCAAAGCATCCTACACACCTGTCACATACGTTAAAATAGAGGTCAATACACATAGTGTAAAGGTGAGCATACAAGTTTGATAGTATAATAGAGTTCGAAAGCGTTTACGCATAACCAGCATGTACAACGTATAATGTGAAGCATGTAAGTTATCGACAAAGATCCTATCAATATCAATGACTGCGATTTGACTGCGAGTAGCGAGTGCGCATCACATGTTCACCACTGCGAACACGTGAAGTAAGGTTCTTAAAAACCCCTGAGTGAACAGGTGCTGAGTCCAAACTATAGTACAATCGTTGCTAAGGCAGGTATACAGCAATCAATGTGTAAACATAACAAACATGCATTCATCGAATCACGTATAACATGCATTAAGGGTTAGCATTAAATAGTGTTTGCGTTGTGTGTCGATGTGATTTAGAATAAGTAACGTATGTAACACCCAAAAGTCCTTAAAGAAAAAAGGGATCGAGTATACTCATAGCGATGGAAGTTAATGGATTGAAGGGAGCGCTAGAGTGAGATTAGCCTGATCAGAACGTTAGCATAAGCGACGAGCGGTGCGTAAAACAATGCAAGTGAAGCAAGGTGACGAGTGGTCATCCGGTCGGATGACAATCCGAACGGATGGCCATTCGATCGAATTGACACTTTTTTGGGATGGATGTGTTTGTGTATAATGGCTTTGAAGTTTTCATTGTAGCATTTTGAAAACAGAGAAGTATCTCTACCTTTCAGGTCGTCCGGTCGAACGGTCGTTCGATCGGATGGTGATCCGTCCAACAAGACATTCCTCAGAAAAACAATAAGTGTTGGAGACCCAATGTCATCCGACCGGATCGTCGTTCGATCGGATGGCAATCCGATCGGACGGCAATCCGTCTGGTGACTGGTTCGTTTTGAAAACTCGTTAAGTTTTGAAAAGTTTATGGTTTGATTAAGACGTTATGACAACGTACTAAACAACGGAACCTCGCCAAATCCCAAGTCGTCCGATCGAACATGAATCACCCAAATCCGATCAGTTCACTGGTTTGTGATGGTGTTCATGTTTAACCCGTAATCTGTTGTCTCTTAGATAGAAATCAGATCTCAGACCGGCACTTCACTAGGAAATGAGTAGAAGACCTGACCGAGCTCCGATTCTACCAGCCTTTGAGAGCAATGACTGTAAAAGAGTTGAAAGAAAGTTGGAAAAATATCTTTCAACCCTTTTAACTTCGAAAGTGTGTAGATCTATGCGAAAACATTGTTAAATCATGTGGAAATTCTTCAGATCTGAGTTGTTTTTGGTGGGATGAGGCCAAGACTTGAAGTTCATAAGAACTCCATGATGACATCAACCTAGAACACCTCAAATCCACTGATTTCACGGTTAAAAGTTAAGATTTAAAGGTGAAAATGAAGAAGAAGTGTGTGTAGATCATAGAAGTACAAGATTTGAGTTGAAAACTTACAAGAATCGCGAGAAATCGAGAGAAAGATGGCCTTGAGTGCGCTGGTCGAATGAAGGAGCTGTCACATCACAAATGATGTGACAGAGGGGTATTTATAGGGTTTCTAAAAGAGGAAAGGGCGCACCAGGTGACGGATCGGATGGCCATCCGATCGGATGGCCATTCGATCGAATGGTCATTCGATCTAGGTGGCGCGGCGAGTTAGATTTTCGTGTTTTCGTTTCGTGCGTTGAGCGTTGCGATGCGTTTCGAGCGAGCGATGCGATAGTATTACCCATTAGTTACACAAATAACCTAACTACTATATCTAACATACAATCACTATAAATAACTTACGTTTAGCGTTTGTGATTTGATTGCGATGCGATAGAGTTGCGATTGCGATTAATCACCTCAACATAAACATAACATGCACAAGTAACACATAATAGCACACACACGTAAAACAATATCCATAACACATAATTCGAGTTACGAATGAGATAGCGATGCGATTAGCGATCAATATGCGATTAAGTAGCGATTTATTAACATGTACTCCACATAATACAACTAAAGCGATTTAAATACAAAACTGGTTATAAGTCAAGGTGGTCAAATCCGTAGTTAAGCAAGGAGTGACGGATTGCAATTAACAATCTTCTCTTCCTTTGACTTTGACCTTGACTTTGACTTTGACTTCAGTAACACGGGTTGTTACACCCTTGTCTTTATTATATAACCCTACAAAAAGTAACTTAAGACATAATGGTTTTGATCACACCCCTTCATATTATGATTACAATTAGCAACAGAATATAACCAATGTAAATAAGATTTGCGTTAAGTTCACACAAAATATAACCAACGTAAATCACATTATATATAATAAGTTCTTACATATCTTCCTCCTCAAGAACATATGTTTTATTTGAATATTTATATTTAAAGTCACATTATATATGGTAATGACTCAAGACCCTTCAATTTATTCACACACCCTATAAGTAGTATCGCATCTAGGGCTGCAAACGAACCAAACAGACACGAACAAGACCTTGTTCGTGTTCGTTTGTTAAGAAATATACGTGTTCGTGAACCGTTCACGAACACTTATCGAACGAGATTTTATGTTCGTGTTCGTTTGTTAAGGAAATGAACTTGTTCGTGTTCGTTTGTGTTTGTTTGTTAATTTTAGGCAACGAACGTTGACGAACACAAATGAGCACAAACTAATGTTCATGAACACAAATGGAAACAAACGAACACAAACAATCGTTCATGAACAAAATATATAATACACCGACACTTATTAGATATTTAATTTGTCGAAATTTTAAAGTATTTAAGTAAATATAAAAACTAAAAACACTAATGAAGTATTGAACACAAACGAACACGTTACCGAACGTTCACGAACATAAACGAACGAACACGACCTCTGTTCATGTTTGTTCATTTAACTAAACAAACGAAATTTCTTGTTCGTGTTCGTTTGTTTAGTAAACAAACGAACACAAACGAACTTCCCGCCGAACGGTTCACGAACTGTTCGCCGAACGTTTGGTTCGTTTGCAGCCCTAATTGCATCGATTCATGTCGTAACCCTGTTCTTTCAAACCATCGCAACAACTCACCAAAGGAGTATTATAATTACCAACTTTCAAACCCGCCACTTCAAAACTAATCACCTCACCGCTTCAAAAATAAAATACCCTATTAAATATTAAAGCTTCAAAAATAAAATACCCTATTAAATATTAAATAATTAGATACATTAAAACGGTTATGCATTCTATATTATCACGTTTTGTGTAATAATAGTTAAACTGAATAAATATCTCAAAACCCAAACGGTGTGCTTGATAATTAATTGTCGCAAAAATCGGGTTCTGGTGTTCGACCATCGTTTCATGGATTTGCTTTTTTTTTCTCTTCAATTTTTTTTGCAAAATCCCATTTTGCATAACCGACATGCCATAAAAAAACTTATATAAACTTTGATTTAAGGATTTATTTTATTTTGTGCTTGCTTTCTTCTTTCTTATTTAATATTTTAAAATTAAGAGTTAATTACATAGTTAGTCACTGTGGTTTGCACAAAATAACAAACTTAGGTACTAATAGTTTAAAATCACCTTCTAGGGTATTAACTTTTCATTTTGTAACGTTTGGAGGTATTAACTTCTAAGGTAATAACATAGGTAGTCCTTGTGGTTTGCACAAAATAACATACTTAGGTACTAACAAAATGTGATTTTAAGCCTACAAATAAGCTTAATACCCTCAAACGTTACAAAATGAAAAGTTAATACCCTAGAATGTTATCAGAAACTATTAGTACCTAAACTTGTTATTTTGTGCAAACCACATGGACTAACTATGTAATTAACTCTAAAATTAACTATAGAAATACCTAATAATTAAACTTAATTATTGGAGTTAATTACATAGTTAGTCCCTGTGGTTTGCATAAAGTAACATACTTAGGTACTAATAGTTTAAAATAACATTATAGGGTATTAACTTTTCATTTTGTAACGTTTAGGGGTATTAAGCTTATTTGTAGGCTTAAAATCACATTCTGTTAGTACCTAAGTATGTTATTTTGTGCAAACCACAGGGACTACCTATGTTATTACCTTAGAGGTTAATACCTCCAAACGTTACAAAATGAAAAGTTAATACCCTAGAAGGTGATTTTAAACTATTAGTACCTAAGTATGTTATTTTGTGCAAACCACAGGGACTAACTATGTAATTAACTCTAATTATTGAAATACTAACTTTAATATTTTAAACTTAATTTTTAAATAATTATGACGTATTTAATTTTTTAGCATTTTGATATGACTTTATTTCGCCAGGTAAAATACCAGTACACAAGTCAAACGAACCTTACAAAATTTTTGCATCCCCAGCATGCGTGATTCGATTTTAAAATTTGGCTTGGGTAGGTTTTGGACTTAAATTTGACTAAAACCAAACCAAAACCAAAATTTCAGTTTTAATCGGTTTAGAAAATCGGTTGGTTTCAGGTTTTTGGATACGAGTTGGTTTTTGTTTTACATTTAAACTTGAATTATGTTTAAGCTTAAAATATTTGGGATCCTGAAAAAATTGACTACACATAATCGGTTTAGTCTTTCAGCCTACCAAACCGGGGTTAGAAAATGTTCTGTTCAAATTTATGACTGCAAAATTGGATCATTTTTCAAAACACTTTATATTCTTTGAAAGTATAATGCTTTAGTGTGGTGTTATGGGCCGAGGATCAAGGAAAAATATAAGAGTGTTTTACATAAAGTTAAGAATTTCGCTATCTCATATTATATTGTACTAAACACATTCCTAATCAAGACACCGCTACAACGCGCGGGTCAACCTCAACTCGTTATATACAAAATAATAAAAAAGTTACATCTTTAAAAACCTTGTGTATTACAAGGTTGAATAAATGTAATTTTATATTATAAATAATAAAAAAGTTATATCTTTAAAAAACCCCGTATATTGTACGGGTTAAGTAAATCTAATTTTATATATTAAATAATAAAAATGATATATCTTAAAAAAACGACGTGTATTACACAGGTTGAATACATATAATTTTATATAGCAAATAATAAAAAAAAGTTATATTTAAAAAAACCCCCATGTATTACACGACTTATTAAATGTAATTTTATATACCAATTAATAAAAAAAGTCATATCTTTTAAAAAAGTCACGTGTATTACACGGATTGAATAAATGTAATTTTGTATAACAAATAATAAAAAAAAAAGTTATATCTTTAAAAAAAACCCCTTGTATTACACGGTTGAATAAATCTAATTTTATATACCAAAAAAAGTTATATTTTAAAAAAACTACCGAAGACGAACCGGAACCCGAACCACTAGTTCGTCCCATGGGGAGAGACAAAGCCAAAACGGCACGCAACAAATCTCAAGCCTTTTCCTCCAACGGTGGTATGCAGAAAATCCTAAAAGAGGTTATTGTTGAAAGTTTGGATAACAAAATCAACCGCCTAATCGAGTTTAGAGCTGACGAACAAATTTCGGTGGACCTTGCTTTCCTATAAAAAGACTACTTGGGTTTATCGGCGGAAGATCAAGTCTTTTCTGAGCGTAGGAAACAACACATTTAGGAACCGTGGCGTCTTTCAATTCGTCGTATTTTTATTTGTTTGTCTTTTTATGTCTTTTATTGTTTTTTTTATTTTAATAAAACGTCTATTGTCTTTTTTAAACTAATTGTTATTTTAAAGCTTATTTTATCATTTTATAAAAATTAGTTTATAAAAAAATAAGAATAAGATTGTTAAATGGCTACGACTTAGTTAACCCACAACACCCAGTGAACTGAAAATTTTGTTAATAACACTATGCTTAGTTGGTGATGACGTGACTGGACTTTTTCTTAGTTAATGAAAAACTTTGTTAACATACAACACATAGTATAATAGTTATGGAAGAAGCAACTGAAGTTGCTAATGGTATGTATAAATCTTCATTCAAGCTTCAGCTTTGATGACATTATCCTATTATATAAAATCATATAGCCCGGCCCAAAATGCAGTGCAAGCATGTACTTATTGTTTATAACTTTGAAGATAATTTTATTGATCTTTGTTTATCCCCTATTGGAAGGCTGAAATAGAATCCACACTTTGGTTTTATAATCACAATCTTAATAGTGCAAGAATTTGTATGTTGATGTTATGGTACTTCATTGACATATCTTGAGAAATTTTGTACCCATGAAAATATGCATATTCAAATCCATGTTGAGCACCAACATTGATATCAACTTATTCAGTGACATCCATTTACTTTTACATATAGTAGTATGATGCACAAATAACATCTGAACACAAACTTCATATATTAAGCACACAGATGGTAGCCTCTCATCTAAGGCATTTCATATTTTCAAGAAGTTTCTTTATGTATATGTCTTTTCTCCGTTACGAATAAAATGACCTGCTGATAAAAAAAATGGACGAACAGTTTATGTCTTTGCATCATTAAAAAAAAAACATCAACATGTGTTCAATACTATAGGCATACCCTTTTCTTATTGGCTTCCTTAAGATATAAACTTATATATATAAATAAATATTCCAATGATAATTGTGATAACGAAAAATAGAACAAAATTATTGTAGCAGAATGATCTATTTTAAATAGTTAAATGAATCATGTGGCTCACATGACACTTTTGGAAGCAATTGGTCAAATTGGGTTAAAAGATTAAAGTGCCACATAGATTACAAGATTTTTCGTTGTGTTGCCTCTTTGGTCGGACGAATCTGTCACACCCTGCCCGAGGTGGAAGCGCGAGGTGCGACCACGAAAGGTTTTCATAGCATTCGATTTGCAAACGTCTACATGATTTAAAATAACCAATGATGCCACCTACGACTTTCTCAATGCTTTGTTTCCAACACAACTATGGCCGATGGTTAGCCCTTCTACTAGCGCTCCCACAGCCTCGCCCACTCCTCCGTCTACAGCCCCATATACCCATCCACCTCCGCCCATAACCAATCCGTAGCCCAGCAGCCCACACCCACCAACAGTTCACCCTCAAATAACCTCAGCCCAGCCCAACTCGCATCCCCAACCCACTCCGCTTCCCTTCAACCCACTCCTAACCAGGCCCACCCCTCACCGACCCAATCCACACTCTCCAGCCTCATTCAATCCTCCTTACACTCTGTCAGGTAGTATGATAACTTTCTTGTAATCTTTATGCACACTGAGCTTTGGATTCTGTATTTACTCCCGTTAGTGATACATACAGATAGTACATGTGAGGGGCGCCTACTGTGAAGCTTATACAGTTGTGATCCCTCATCATAATATGCTTCATGTTACATACCTGTAACTACTGGTTTAATATTGTAATTTTTTTTGCTGAAGTGAAGACAAAGGTTACGACACAACTATGAAAGATGGTTTCTGTGATGAGGTTAGGAACATGATTAGTGGTTTCCTTAACCACCCGTTTTACTTATTTATGTGTATGTTCCATTTTCTTGACACAACTTTTCTTCATAATTGAGTGCAGCTTGATGAGCTGAGGAAAATATATGAAGAATTGCCAGAATTTTTGGAGGAGGTGTAGTTAATTCCAGTTAGAAATTGTCTTAATCAAGTCAACATGAGCCACTCGAACACGATATTAAGTTTGAAAACTTATTAAGGTGCCTTTATAAAGCGTGTTGATTAAGTATATCCATTAATTGTTAAAGGCTAGTTTTAATTTTAATAGGTATTAAATTCTGAGAGATGAAATCATTAAGTCTTTCACAGTCCCACATTGGCTGAGCGAACTATACAAAGATGAAGAGACCCCCTATATAATCAGCGGCCCAAAACAATAAAAAGCATACCTTTCTCGGCCTTTTGGCTAAGATCAAGTGTAGTATCTGTTCTTATCAGTTTAATATCTGATATGTGGGTCATCGGCCCACTCGATATTAATCTTATTTTTTATAGGGAAAGGTCCATCACAATAGCTTGCTATTGGGGTCTTTGAGCGTCGCCTTGGCATTGCACTATTGCCTCGGCCTGGTGCACCCCTCCACCCCTCCAAACCCTAGTTTAAGGTTCTTTTTACCGGTTAGTCTATGTATTTTTGGATTAACATACTTTTCAAGGCGGGCTGGGGTTTGTTTAATTTATGTTTATATAGTTCCAGTATAGATAATACAGATGAAAAAAAAGTATAGTGGTCAAGGATTGATAGGGCAGGATCAGTCTTCCCTTACATGTCTAGAGACGTATTGGCATATTGCTCCCACAAGCTGTTTATGTAACTCATATAGGTTTCTGACAATCGTTTTGTATTCCGTATGTATGTAATAGTTTTACAACGCAAATCGAATAAATGAACACCATGGATCTTTTAAATCGGAACCTACTAATATTAGAATCATGACTGGGATGTACTCACTAATAGAGGTTATTAAAGCACCAAAACTAATTCCGTCTTATTAGGAAAATATAAAGTTCACAGTTTTGTATTGAGACATTCTAATTTGTATGCATCCCACTTAAACAGTAAGTTTTAGGGTGAAGTTATGAGTGATGCCCATTATTGATAATAGAATGAATCAAGTCATGCACTTCTAGAATGGGATTTGGAGTGTTGATAAAATGCTAATCTGCATCGCTTAATGATATATAAAGAAAGAAAGGCTAGTTCTAGTAGGTATCAAGTTCTGTGATGTGTTAATCTCATAGTCCCACATTGCCTGAGTGAAGAACACACAGATGAAGGGACTGCCTAATGCCTATACACACAGAGGCCCAAGAATTGAAAAAGCATACCTTTCTCGGCCTTTTGGCTAAGTTCAAGTGTAGTATCTGTTCTTATCAGTTTAATATCTGATACATGGGCCATCGGCCCACTCGATATTAATCTTATTTTTCACAGGGAAAGACCCATCACAATAGCTTATCGTTTCTTGGTTTATGAGATTGCTTAAATTTCAGCTAATTCTTTTTACTGCTGCACTCAATTAAATCTTGCAGGAAACATTCATATCATTGCAGGGCATAATTATTCTGGCAAGAGCATATAGGTAAAGCAGGTTGTTCCGAATTAGTAACTTTTTTATACCACAAACTTGCCCACCGAGTCCAATAAAAGACCGCTGAACCGTGTGTCAACAGAAATTTCAAAAAAGTTGTTTCATTTTGTTATTTAACTTTATTATTATTTCATGCACCAATGAGGAAATGACGAAGGCTATAGTCATTTTCAACTACTACAATCACAAAAGTCGGCGCCGACAAGGCAACAGTTCTAGCCCTTTATTGGGCTAAATGCGCGGCAAAATAATAGTGTCAGGCAGGCAGCTGCCTGACACTCTCCTATTGGCTCAACAAAATTACGATTTTACTCCCGCTTTAAAATTACGAGTTTGCCATCAGTTGTAAAATTATTTTTTTCCCCACTTAAAAATAAAATTACGCTTTTGCTCCCGGCTAAAAATTTCAATTTTGCCCTAGGTTCAAAATTACGACCTCGCCCCGTTTAAATTTACAGTTTTGCCATTATTTTTCCCCCTTATAATTACGACTTTGCCATCATTTCAAAGTTATGTTTCTGCCCCGACTTAAAAATAAATTTACGCTTTTGCTCCCACCAAAAAAATTCACTTTTGCCCTCGGTTCAAAATTATGATTTTGCCCCGTTTAAATTTACAGTTTTCCCATTAATTTTTTTTCCCTCATAGCCACGTTATGATTTTGCACTCAAATTAAATTTACATGGTTAAATTACAATTTTCCCCCAGTGTAAAATTACAGTCATGCCGGCAGCTGTCTTACACTCCCCCATTGGTCCATTTAATTTACGATTTTATCCCTGAATAAAAATTATGATTTCGCCCTCAGTTCAAAATTACGTTTTCCCATCGTTTTAGTTTTCTTCGCAAAAGTAGAAAACTTTTTTTTTAATTGGTTGACTCGATTTAATTTTTTTTCCGTGTCAAGGAGTTGCCTAACACTCGCTCATTGGTCCTGAAAAATTGCAGTTTTGCCCTGAGCCGAACAAACGGTCTTATCATCATTTTAGTTTATTTACTGACAAAAGTATAGTAGTGTTTTTTTAATTGATTGAGAATTATTCGGTTATCGCCCCGCAACGCGGGCGGGGCATCACCTAGTTTACAACATAGATAACGATTATAGTTTCTTTTCCCATACTGAAAGTTTTGTGCCAACAGGGGTAGGTTTAGTGTTATGTAGACTTTTTCTTTAATTCCATAATAATAATCTTGACATGCATTACTAATATGCAGTTGATCACCATGATGGCATCATAATCATACTAAGTAAATCCCACCAATAGCAAAGCAAAGCTAGGGTTGGAGAAGGGTAAGATGTGGACAACCTTACCTCTACCCTGTAGGAATAGACAGGCTGCTTCCAGTGGGACCTCCCGGCTCGATAGTATTTTTGCATCAAGCCTTGGATGTAAGACACATAACCCTCAACAATCGGGACAAAGACCGATTAGTGCATGTGCTCCCTTGTAAGTAAACTTACGAGTGCTGAACATTCCACTTTTATGCTAAGGTATATTTTTGTAATGCTGATTGAGATCTTATGAGCCAACACTGCATTTCTTTACTGAGCTAGAGTTTTCTAGTTATGCTTATCAGTAACATACCGTTTTTCATGTTTTATCAGTAACAAATCTTTCCTGCATAATTAAATGCAGTTGGATGATGGATGAACTGAGGCAGAGTTACGGCCCTGTAAGTAAACTTTGTGTAAATATTGCGATAATATGATTATATCACTGTAAACATTCAGGTTTCGTCATTGGAACTTGCATGTCTTCCTTACATGAGTAAGGCAACTTGCATATAAATCAATATTTAATCGGGTGAATTGCATATTTCCCCTTATAAAACTGTTTTATTGCATATTTACCCAATTCAAAATTAATATTGCATGTATCCCCTTCTTTAACTAAGAAATTTGCAAATTTATCCATTTTCATTTATTTTATTAAAAATAATATATATAATGACTATTTTACCCTTAGTTTTACTAAAAAAATTGGATATTTACCCATTTTTACTAGTTTTTCTCTCTTTCACAATAGTTGTCTACATTTTGCTACTTAGTTTATTTCGTTTCTTGCGTCTTTACCAAGTTATTTCAGTTTACGTTTTTTGATTATTTCATGAGCTAGAAATATGAATTCGTTGTTTGTATACGTGTAACCTTAGACGCGAAACTTGCCAAAATGAAATGGTTTCGATAAAAACATCCCTACGAAGTGAAAAAGAAAGAAAAAACACATCACGACTCTTAGTTGCGTTCATTCGACCCTTCTCACTCATTTTCTCCCATCCATAAGTCTCCCAAGACGATGATACGATGCAGCAAGGTGAATACCTAAATGGAAGCAACTGATCAAATTTGCAATCTTAGCAAAGTGATGATCTGATGCATAGGCAATACCTGATTCAGATAAACCCCCTTTTGCCTTGTTTAATTGTTCATCTTCTTCAAAAATGATCCAATCGTTTGACTTTTGAAATTAATTAATTTATTGTATTCAATTTTAAGAAATTGAATCATTGCTACTAAAACTATGGAATCAGATTAAATCATACATTATGAGTAAAAAAATGTCCTGCTCAAACAAACTATGGAATGAAAAAAAGGTATCAAAACAGATTCCTTATCAAACAATCTGTAAGGAGGAGAACGAACATTATCAAAATTGTAATCACACATGCTATTGCAATATGTAATCACAGACTAAAAGGGAATCACACATTGCTATTTCAATCTGTAATCACAGCCTAACAAACCCTAACCGCCGAACAATCTGTAAGGAGGAGAACGAACACTCGGGGCTGACTAAGAACCAATCGATTATAGTTGAATCGGCGAACCAAATGAGAACGATAGGGATACTTAAATCGCCGGAGAAGGATCAACGGGAAGGACATGTCAATCGCCAGAGAAGGATAACCACATGAGAGTGGAGTAATCGTCGAGAGAGAGGAGAACGAACAGTCTATGGCTGAAAAATGGCAATTCCAGTGTATACTTGAAAAGGACAGTTTAGTCATACTAAAAAAAGAATAATTAGGTAGGGGAAATATGCAATTCAAATATGGGCAAAAGATCAAATACAAATAATCTTAACATACTAAACATACAAATTGAAGAAAAACCCAAAAAGACAAGGTGGCATTTTTGTAATTACCACCAACTATCAAAGTTACAACCAAAAATACCTAAAAAAAACACAAATTTTTTTTTAACATTTTTTATTAAAAAATCGCTACATTTCGTTAGCAAAAAAAAAAAATTTTTTTTTTTTTTTTTTTTTGCTGCTACTAAAAGTAGCGATTTTTTAATAAAAAAATGTTAAAAAGATAAAATAATTTGTGTTTTTTTTTAATTTTTTTAGGTTTTTTGGGGTTTAGTTTTTAGCATTTTAGCTTGGGTGGGGGGGGGGGGGGTAGGTTTTTTTTAGGTTTTTGGGGGGTGGGGGGTTTAGGTTTTTTTTTTGGGGGGGGGGAGTGGTTAGGTGTTTTTAGGTATATTTGTAGAGTAACTTTGATAGTTATTGATAATTACAAAAATGCCACCTTGTCTTTTTGAGTTTTCCTTCAATTTGTATGTTTAGTATGTTAAGATTATTTGTACAAGAACTTTACCCTTCAAATATGTGGTTGGGGAAATATGCAATTGTCCCTTCAAGAAAAAGCCTCAAGAAATCATCTTGTTTCTTCAAGAATGACTTTCAAGATTCCCATTTTTGTCCCTGACCTCATTTCATAATACCCATTTTGTCCTCTATGCTTACCCACTGTCTCATCACCTCAACTTGACAAAAAGATACCACAATCACATACCTTTAATCTAGAATCTTTATCAACAAAGCCACATTCTTCATTCTGAATATTTTCAATATTTTCAATATTTTCTTCATGGGTTCTCACTAAGGTAATCTTTTCCCCGAATTTTGATAAATTTTCATGCTTTTTGATCTTTTTCTTGCAAATTATCAGTTAAAGAAGGTCAAGTGACTATAAAGTTACAATCTTTTTATGCTTTTTTTACTGTATTTCATCTGGGTATGTTGTTTCTTGATTGGTTTTAGTGTATAATCTTTCTTAAGATCTGTATGACCATATCATGTAGCTTATGAAGTATGAACTTGAAGCTTCTTTTCTTTTCAGTGTGCTGCAGTTTCCTTTTAAAAAGATCAAAACTTTACTGGGTCTCCGGATGATGTGGCTACTGGGAATAGTGTGTGTAGTGGTCAAGCCGTCAATCGATCAGCTTTACGATAATGTGTGCGAGATGCAGAGTTCTGATCAGTCGCTATCTCGGCTTAGCTATGGATCGGATGGTGAAGAATCGAGAATTGATTCGGAGTTGCGGCACTTGGTTGGAGGTGAGATGAAAGAAGTGGAAATTATTCAACAAGATGAAGAGATTTCTAATTTTGAAGAAAAACAAGAAAGCTCGAAATCTCATTCTTCGAAGAAAGCGTCTGAATTGGAGTCAGAAGTGAATTCCGAATCAATTTCTAAGAACAAATTTCTTCAAAAAGGTATCAAGAAGCCAGTTGTTGGTGATAAGAACGTAAATCTCGGTCCACATTTGCTTAAACAAGCTCGGGATTTTTTGTCTTCGGGTGATAACCCTAGTAAAGCACTCGATTTAGCTCTTCGAGCAGTGAAATCGTTTGAAAAGTCAACTAACGGGAACCCCGGTTTAGATGCTGTTATGTGTATGCATGTTACAGCAGCCATATATTGTAACTTAGGTCAGTACGGTGACGCCATTCAGATCCTCGAGAAGTTGGTAAGAATTCTCGTAAATGAAGAAAGTCAAGATCACGCGCTTGCTAAATTCTCTGGCTATATGCAGTTGGGTGATACTTATTCCATGTTGGGTCAACTTGAAAACTCGTTACAGTGCTACAAATCGGGTTTGGATTTACAAAAAAAAGATTTTGGGCAAAACCGATCCGAGAGTCAGTGAAACTTGTAGGTATCTTGCTGAAGCTCATGTTCAAGCTCTGCAATTCGATAAAGCCGAGAAACTTTGTCAAACGGCTCTTGAAATCCATAAAGAGAACGGTTTACCTGCGTCCTTGGAAGAAGCAGCCGATCGAAAACTGATGGGTCTAATTTGTGAAACGAAAGGCGACCACGAGACTGCACTCAAGCACTTGGTGTTAGCCAGTATGGCCATGATGGCTAACAGGCATGAAAACGAGGTTCGTTTGGTGGATGTAAGTATCGGCGACACGTATTTATCGCTATCTAGATTTGATGAGGCAATTCACGCACAAGGGAAATGCAACTACTGCTTGTAAATAAGCCTTAATTGATTGCACATATGTGATGCGTGCTCCTTGGCTTTAAAGATCCATAAGGGGCTAACTTAATCTCTAAGGTAACCTGGGCTGTTTTTACTCAAAAGGTGAACAGAGAGGCAAAGGCTCAAGTGCTCGACAAACTGTTTTTGCTCTAAAGGTGCCTAGACTGTTAAAAAAAATCGAAGATTCATTGATCTAGACTAACATCGCCAAGAATATGATAAAACTAACTAGTAGTATGACTATGATTACAATTATAAAATTACTTACATGTTTGTCTGCCCAGTTGAAGCTTTGTCAACAACAACGAAACCCTGTGTTTATTCTAAAATACAAAAAGTAACTCTAATTTTCACCATTAGCAATTATTATTATTATATCAAAGAGAATCATGATCCATCTTCTTCATAAGTTGAAAAATAAGAACAGCAGCAAAATAATAATAATAAAAAAGGAAAGGACTAAAAGACAGTAAGCTTCTTCCTCTTAGGGTTAAAGGTCTCAATAGTAAACTTATCATTCATCAACTTGTGTCTAGCCAAGGAAGCCCTAAAGGGAAGAAAAGCAATATAACCTGCAATGGCAACCGAATAGCCTCCTTTCACTTTCTCCAGCGGAAACCCCTTCACCTTCTTATGCGACTGCCACTTCTTCTTCAACTCAATCAACGCCTGATTCTGCGTATACCTTCGAGACAGCACAATCGCCGGTTCTCCGGCCACCGTCTCCGTCGATCCCACCGACTCATTAAACCTCGCAATCGCTCGCTCTTTCGCATCCGGTTCACCGGCGACCAGATCCATAAACATTCGTTCCAACAGCTGCGTTTTGATTAACGTTTCGCCGGCCGTTGCTTCCATGAATCCGACTTTGTTCTCAAAGTTGGTGACGTGAGGGATGTCTCTGAGTTCGTCCGGCATGGTGAGTTTAGGAGCTCCGATTCCGGCGTCTACTAAGAGCATGTCGTCTCTGAAGCGTGAGACTTGGGATTTCAAAGCTTTGCCGCTTGATAGGAGGAAGCTTGAATTGGATTTCCGGAACAATCGGCTCATGTAGACCGTCATTGTCGTCACTGATTGGAGGATATTAGGGTTTTGATTGCTGCTTGCTAGATAGAGAGATATTGGGGATCATGAAATGAAATGATGATCGAATGTGTTGGACTTGGGCCGAAAGTCAATAGGCCTACAAATAGTTTGGTATATTCGAGCCCCAGAACTCTCATAAGACTGACTACTAGATCAACCATTTCATCAAAACCGCCTAGCCCAAAAACTGGTTTATGGATACCGAACCACTGGAGGGTAAAATTTTTAGGCCGTGGGGTATGGGGCGGGAGTTTGGGCGTGGGTTGGGGGAAAACGCCCAACTCACCACCCTGGGTGGGCTTGGGTTGTGGCGTGGCCCCTTGGGGCTTGACTTTCAAGCCGGGCGTGGGGCGGTATGGCGAAGCGAGCTGGCATGTTCTCATTGGGTCACCCGCCACGTCAGCAGACGGATGTTTAAAATTTTGAAATTCAAACTGGTCCCCCCCATCCCCCCATCTTCTATAACCGCCACCGGGTCCCCAAAGGCCCTATATATTGCAACCCCAACCCCACCGGTCCCCCATCCCACGAACCAAAACCCCACCGGCTACACCCACTGTCTTGAACCCGCTACCCCGCTGGTCCCCCCCATCCCACGAACCCAACACCACTATGGCATCCTGGACCCGTCAAGAAGAAATGGCACTCGTAACTAGCGTCGTCGACGCTATGAAGGGGCGGCCACCGGGCCAAACAAAATATTGGGCGGAAGCATTCGCGGCCTACCGACATAACGTCGGTAACGACCGCCACAACCTCAACGCGTGCCAACATAAATGGCGCGACCTACGGCCCAAGCTCGAGCGTTTCAAGGCTTACTACGAAGCGGTTCCCGGTGGCGAGTTAAGCCACGAGGACCGGGTGGCGGTGGCGAACATAGAGTTTCGAAGCGTGGAAAAGAAGGCGTTCGACAAGATCGAACTTTTTGAAATTTTTTTAACGCTTTAGGTTTTTTTATTTTGTAATTTTTAGAAATTATGTAATTTTTAGGATTATGTAATTTTTAAAATTTTAATGAAGTTGTAGGTTTTTTTATAAATGTTGTGTGATTTTTTATAAATTTTTTGTATTTTTTTTTAAACATTTATGCCACGCGGTGCACCCAACCCAAGCCCAACCCACGCCCCGCCATACCCCGCGGACACGTAAACCTGGCAGTGGGCTGGCTCCCTTTACACGTGTCACCAAATGCCCAACCCAAGCCTCACCATACCCCACGGTCTTATTTTACAAGCTATAAAGCTATAACGAACATTGGTTGTAGGCCTTTGGCTATTTTTTTGGTGTTTATAAATGGTTGCCTTTCAAAAAAAACAAACTATAAAGTTACGTGATTTGTGTAACATTACGTGATTATGTTTGAGTACATAATTATGTACCAAATGTGCAAGCGGTAACAAATGCTCAATGTGACCCTACATATGTAATCACGTACCATATATAACAAGTGTAATGTCACGTGATTATGTATCAGTACGTAATTACGTTATTGTAGTTTTTTTATTGTACAATGTTATTTTACTAAAATTATGCTTATTACGTGATTATACATTCAATTTAGTGAGAAATTAATTGTTTTTATGCTATTACGTGATTAGATATGTAACATAATTCGTTACGTGATTAAAATTTTTAATGGGATGCAAAGAAAAAGATGGAAGATTAACCATGGAAATTTTCAATAACTAAATATCTTGATTCTCCATTTTAGGAGAGGACAAACTATTTAATTGTATGACCATTAATCCCAATTAGATAGATCCAAAATTTGCTAGAATACACATTGATAGTATATTAGGGGTGTTAAACGGGTCATATTCGCGGGTTGGTGGGTTCAACCCGACCCGAACCCGAACCCGACCCAACCCGAAAATCGTTTCATACATATGAACCCGAACGTGACCCGAATATCACAGGCTAACCCGAACCCAACCCGTTCAACCCGGATTTTTTTATTTTTTCAGCAAATTAATATATTAAAATTAACATCTACAAGAAAAAAACACAAATTAGATAATAAAATTACATTAAAATCATAAAATGTTATGTCAATTTCTATTTTTAAGTTATAAGTATAACATAAAATACACACCAAATTTAATTTATAACATAAAACATATTGTAAAAAATATAATATTATAGAAATGGGTTTAACGGGTCAACCCGCCAACCCGACCTGGTTGACCCGAACCTGGCCCGTTTAGCTAAACGGGTTTGTGGGTTCAACCTGAAACTGACCTGAACCCGTTTAGGCTAAACCCAAACCCGCAGATTTCGTGTTAGGTTCGTGTCGTGTTTTCGGACCGTGTCGGAAATTCACACCCCTATACTATATAACAAAAGGATACTAGTTAGAATCATGATTGGGTAGGGTACTCAGGTGGATAAGGTTCTTAGAAAATCAAAGCACATTCCGTCGTCCTAGCAGAATATTCAGTTGACAGTTCTGTACCGAAGCACTTAAATTTTCTCAACAATAACACCAAATAAAGTTTGAAAACATATTAAGGTGCCTTTATAAAGAGTGTTGATTAATTAAGTATCCATCAATTGTTGAACACTTTGTGATTTTAAAGGCTAGTTTTAATAGGTATTAAATAAATTCTGAGAGATGAAAACCATTGGGAAATTAAGTATATCACAGCCCCACATCGGCTCAGTGAAGAATATATATATGAAGAGAGAGCATACATAAACAGCAGCCCAAGAAGAGGGAAAGCATACCTTTCTCGGCCTTTTGGCTAAGATCAAGTGTAGTATCTGTTCTTATCAGTTTAATATCTGATATGTGGGCCATCGGCTCACTCGATATTAATCTTATTTTTTTATGGGGAAAGGGCCGTCACAATAGCTTGCTATTGGGGTCTTTGAGCGTCGCCTTGGTCTTGCACTATTGCCTTGGCCTGGCGCACCCCTCCAAACCATAGTTAAAATGTTATATGTTAGTTAAAAAAATATATATATATCTTGCTGTTTTTCAAATGAGATGTTATTTGATAAGAATGCAAACCAAAGGAGCTTCAAGACTGAACTTGCTGTAAGCTGGTTTACTTTCAGCATGATTGTTGGCAAAAGGTAATTATTGATAAACACCAGTTAGATAAAGTCGAATACCGCCCCTTGATTGTCAACAGTGAAGACCTCGAGGGAGTTGTATCTCATGTGCAGTTAATCTCGCTTTTTGTATACGTCAGGCTAGTTCCTTCGACATACACTTCTTCGTTATGGTTGGTTATTAACTTGTTTGCTATTCACCTGATACCTGGGGTCCTTTTAATTTGATATCAACATGTTCGACCCGAAAACCAACTAAAAACCGGGTCAACGTGTTTTATCGTGTAGCCCTACGACTATCCATAATCTATAAGTTAGTTTAATTATCAAGTAAAATAACTAACCGATAAAACCTTATATATGTATGTTAATATAATAATTATAGTATTCATGACACTATTTTATAGACAATATCGTCTTATACAAACCCTCATCGTCTTCACACTAAGCTTTGAACAACAAACATTCATCTTCTTCAAGTGTGGTGGAGGTGCAACGGCGGTGGAACGATGGTGGAGAAGTGGTGTGTGTGTGTGAGAGCGAGTGAGTGATGCCATAGCTTTAAAACGAGTTGCCTATCACTAATATAAATTCCCTTTTCTACCATAAAAGGAGCACCGAGATGGTTGCTCTTAAGTTCGATTTGTTAACTCTATATATAGGTCGCTACAACAAGGGGTGCGGCTAAAATAGAACCGAACCCCTGTGCCTGCGACCTCTATTTTCGTCTTCTACATTTCTCTCGATATTTGTACAGACGTATGAACGTAGTGTCAAAAAGATGCATTCCACACCGCAGTCTTGTCTTCGCCACACCTCTTGTGAACCTCCTTCATTCTGTCGGCAGACCTGCAAATCCCGCTGCAACTCCAATCAAATGAAGCCACACATATGTTCCCTGCTTGAGCCTTCCACTCGCAATCTACACACCAACATTCGGATTATAAATTAATAACTTAGCTAACCGTCATTAATAAACAAAGACAATAACGATTATTGATTTTATACAATTTTATACCTGGTGGTGTGCCACAGCACAACCGCCGATCGTCGATGTGCTCGACGTCAAGTCCAATGAACCATGATCCCAGTGAAACGTCCTCATTGGCGTATTTGTGAAGCACGTGTCTAAAATGCTCCAAAAATGAGATGGGAAACACATGAATTGATATAAAGAGTGAAAAATGGTACTTACTGGTTTATTGAGATATAAGTAGCTAGATCTTTTGAAATGGCATATAATTGTCCTGTGGCATGACGGAAATATTTGTTTCCTTCCTCACCGAATTTCCAATGCTCGGGTTCATGATATCGCACTCCTCTGCTTGCCAAAGGGAAAAGTTAGAAACCAGAGGTGGCAATTCAACCCGGCTACGGGTCAGTTTGTGTTCATATGTTATTGATCACGGGTCCAATGTGTAAAGGAAAAGGTGAGGTGTGTTGACTTGCCCTAAAATTTACTTGTTTTTGACTCGTAATAATTCCAACCGACTTGACATTTTCCACCTATAAGTCTTGCATGATGTATGCATACATAAACACCATCTTTCCATATATATATATATAAACATCATTTCCGATTACGAAAACAACTACGAAACCATAATTCGAGCTGTAAATTAGTTTCATGGAAGGGATTTGGCTTACTTGTGGGCAAGAACAGGACCTGATTTCATGCATCCGACATACACACGAGGTTTTGACTGATATCTACTTAATGTTGCTCCAAGTGTACCTGCATTTATCAATACAAGTTAACGAAAAATGATGAATGGTTTACATATTATACGTAACGCTCTCGTAATTATACGATACAATCTAAATTACCTATATTTACATGCACATCGTCATCAACTTTGACATAGAAATCAGCATCCCACAGAGCAACTGCGGTAGTAAAATACGTTTTTGTTTTTGCTGATAATTCAAGGTAACCCTCAATATGCTCCAGCCTCAAGAAATCTCCATGTTTCTTTTCTTCGGCTTCAATAGCTCTATCAAGAATACCACCTGATGTAGCACTGCATCAAGATAATTCATGGAATATAAGTATAAAAGTTTATATATAAAACATAAATATATTCATATGAGGTTATATCCTTGTCGCTTACCTGTGACCTATCACAAATCGCATCACAATACCCTTTTCTTCCTCAAGCTTTTTTAGTTTATCACCTAAACATGATACAAAAAGAATTTAGAGATTTCAATTGAAATAATATTACAAGTTAAAGATGAGAATATTAAAATTTTAAAGCATAAATCCTCCTAAATTAGTGTATTAAAAAAAGATTATTACTAAAATAATATAACTTTTGTAATCATATATGACATGATGATTGTTTATAAAACTTAATATTTTGTACGAAAAGTGTTTTGGGTCAACCTAAAAAACACCTTTCTATATCAGAACCCGTTTTCCCCCAATGCCCAACCCCCCGACCCGTATAGCTTACACAAGTGACAACCTTGAGGCATCCAAGTAGCACGAACAGAGTCTCGTCTTCTTCGACTGCTAAAAGCAGTATTAATGCCAATAACCATTAAATATTTTCTTTTTTTAACTGGCTCGGGTAGCCGTAAATCATCGGATATCGGGGTCCCAGAAACTATAGAATCTTGCATGGCTCTAGCAGCTGCTAACTCCATCTCCAAGTTTGAAATCGTTTTGTCTAATGTTCTGTAACCAACACTACTTTAGCAAGGACCCTTTTATATAACAAAGAGTATTAAAAAATGTAAACAATGAAGCTTACTGGATGACATCACGCGTTTTTGAAACTTCCCCCATTACGTCTTTAGAGTCCCTCCTTACATTCTTCTAATCAAAAACAAAAAAAAAAAAAATCCCAAAAATTTAATTTTTTAAGTTTAAAATAAAAACAGAATAGGCTATGCTTATATGCATAATTAGTTAATGACTCACTGATGTGTCACATCCATCTGCTAATAACTTGAGCCTTTCGGCTTCAATTCCAGTTGGTTTAGATATGCCTTTAGCTTCGGGCTCGGTCCACATTCTATATCACAACAAACACATCAGTTGCTGAAATTGCAGAAATTGATCTTACTGTTCGGGGCGAAATGCTTTAAACTTATGATATGTTACATCATCATCATCATCATCATCATACTCGGTAAATCCCACCAATAGCAAAGCTAAGGTAGGGTCTGAGGAGGGTAGATGTAGACAGCCTTACCTCTACCCCGTAGGAATAGAGAGGCTGCTTCCAGTGAGACCCCCGACTCGATTGTAGTTTTGTATCAAGCCTTGGACCTAAGACACATAACACTCAAACAATCGGGACATAGACTGATTGGTGCATGTACCCCCGTGTCTTTCAGCTATCAACGTTACCACATGATGCATGATTAACCGTCCGCCGCTTTTAACGTTATTTTCACGAAATTAGTAAAATAACGTTAAAGTTAGTACCATTTCACTTTTGCCCCCCGAGCGCCCACACTCACAAATATATACATTATATGTGCACACCGCAAGCGGGGCATTACTTATGATATATTACAAATCATTTAAAATAATCTAATTCTTTTCACTTAAAGGATGCAAGTTCTTTAAACATCATTCATTTTGGAAGATAAAGTGGTTTATTTTAAACAAAAAGCATGAAACTCACCAAAGAAATTAACAAAAAAGCATAAGTTAAAGTTTTAAACTAAATGTACCATAATTTGAACTAAAGTAACATAATTTGAACTAAAAGTAACATAATCTGAACTAAAAATAGTATAATTTGAACTAAAGTAGCATATTTGAACTGAAAGTAACATAATTTAAACTAACCCAATTACAAATTACCATAAACATAGACATTCAATCAAACTTTAAGAGTTAAGTTCAAATTATGAAAAATAAGGTCAAAACAAGTGATTTCAAGATTCAGAACCTAAAACAAACATTACCCACAAACACTAGACACACATCATGCATAACAACATGATCATATAACTTATAAAACATCAAAAAAGTAATCTTTTTTATATAAAACCTGTCAGTGAACAGCACTCCAACAAAGAAGCAACAGATACACAAAATAAAAGTCAACTTTCTTGACACCAAGTTTCTTGAATTCAATTCTGACCCTCCTCTGTTCTTCCAAGCCATTGATTCCAGCTTTTGTGTAGAACCAATTTAAGCTAATTTAAACACAAACCCATCTGGTAAATGGTAAACCCAACTCAATTGAATTAAGAAATCAAGAAACAGGGGATGATTGATTTGCAAAATTCAATCTTTTAAAGCCCTAATTGAAGACCTTCTTGACTTTGATTGAATACAGATGGACCTTGTCTTCAGACAACTTAAGATGAGTGGGTTGTGTAGTGTCAAGTGTCGACTAAAATTAAGATGAGTGGGTTGTGTAGTGTCAAGTGTCGACTAAAATGGGTCGGATAGTGGTGTGGAATATATTGGAAAAAGGGGGCACCGACACAATAAAATTTGTGTTGTCGACTTTGTATTTTATGTGTTTTACAGATTAAAAATTCGTATAATTCAATATTTTAATATTTTATTATGGGTTTTATATCGTCTAATGAAACGTATTATACTTGATTCAACTTGTTTTCGAACAGAACTTACGTGAAAACGTAGACCAACTGAGAACGTGCATAAATATAAGCAAGAAACGCATTATATTTAACCTAACTTTTTTTTTTTTGTAAAAATTTACATCGAAGCGTAAACCAACTTTAATTTATACCGACACCGACACATACATAAAAATAAGCATGTAAGAAAATAGTTTTTTTTTTAAGTTAAAAAATAGTAAACTTGAAACTTTAGAAACTCGATAGGGGTCAAACTAACATGTTACAAAATTTTTAGAAGATTAAAGATGTATAAATGTCAATGCTGAAAATTGAATGAAAAGACAAGCAAAATTAAAAAGTAAAAAGGTAGAAAAGGTGTTATGGTGCTTGGCAGATGACTCTAGCCAAGCACCCTAATTTATATAATAATAATTTTTAAGGTTTTTTTTCCTGTGTTAATGGTGATAAAAATAAAATAGTATTTTAAGTTTTTGGTTTAAAAAATCTCAACTCAGTTCAAACAATAACCCAAACTGCATGTATATCAAATCTTGTTCATACTCAACTTAGTAGTTATCAAAGGGTCTTTGATCTAGCGCTATTTAAACGTGTAAAATGATTCACCTTTTAAAGATGTTAAAAGTTTGAGTTTCATAGCAAACATTGATAGAAAATTAGTAGTAAATAGATTGTTGTTAAAAAATTGTCTTAGTATACACTCGTAGCCCAATAATCAGTTACATTTAACACAAATCTCATTTTAAATTAGTTGAATTCCGGTTTTTTTGGTTGAAAACGAACTAAATTTGAATTTGATTTGGTTTGGTTTGGTTTGGTTTTATACATACCGAATTCAATCTGGTTCGATTTCAAACGAAAATTTTCAAATGGAGATACCAATAAACACAATAAAAGATACAATAGTTCTTTAAAGTCACAATAATTCCATTTTTTTACTTCAATAACCTTTTTTTAATCAAAATGTTAAATATAACTCTTAAAGTTGCAATAATTCCATTTTTTTTTTTACTTTTATAACCCTTTTTAACAATTACTTATGTAATAACATTTGACATATGCTATTCTTACACTAAAATACGAGATTTCATATAAAACCTTGTATGTTTAATTGCAATCACAATGTGTATTAGGTTGTTCATCGGGTATAATTTGTTTTGGGTGTTATTTCTATAAGTTAAAAGTTATAACCACATAGAGTTTGATGTTTTCAACTCGTTTGAATAGGATGGTTTCGGGTCAATCATTTGACCCAAACCCGGCTTTAACAATTTGTGTCAATTTTCAATTTAGGTCATAAGTTTGTATCACTTAAATAGTTTTTTTTAATGTATTGGGTTGTAGGGTCATGAATTTTGAGGCTTATGTGCTAGCATAAGACCTAAACGTGGGTTGCACATGTTCTTGCAAATAGTTGTTCCATGCCAATACCAATTGTTCCAAATTTCACAATATCAAAT
Source organism: Helianthus tuberosus (assembly GCA_030545235.1). NCBI lineage: Eukaryota > Viridiplantae > Streptophyta > Magnoliopsida > Asterales > Asteraceae > Helianthus > Helianthus tuberosus. The sequence goes on from CM060364.1 coordinate 58,148,117, forward strand.
AATATTTTAAAGGTTAGATATATAAAATTACAAATAACTTTAATTCAACTTTTAGTTTTGCGATCATGATTTGGAATAAACTAGGTTTAAATATTTAAAAAGTAATGGTGTGTTTTGTTTGATGATTAATGGATAGAGAATCAAGAGTTTCACTCGAGTTATGCCCGTGTGGCCGTGTTTATTTGAAAGTTTTAGGTTTTATAAAAGTTATGATCTAAAGAAAAATTATAAATCCACCTTCATTAAAGCGTTTTACCAATCATTATTATTGATTTTTTTAAAATTATAACAAAACTTAATCTTATTTTATAGGCAAATTGGAAATAAATAATCCCAACTCACTGTTATTGGCCAATAATAATCCCAACTCATTTAATCACCAATAATAATCCGAACTATTCACTTTTGTTTGTAAAATACTCCCACGTTAAAAAAAAACACTAACTAGGTTAAAATATTGCTGATGTGGCTTAACATGTGTGGACCGACGTGACTGGTTAACATCTTATATGTGTATAAAATGATTATCAGCCTCATTTGTACACACAATCGACTGAATTTACCCAATTTGTAGAATTAGGGTTTTGAAGGAGAGTGCGATTGTGTGTGCAAATGAGGCTGATAATCATTTTATACACGAGTAAGATGTTAATCAGTCACGTCAGTCCACACATGTTAAGCCACATCAACAATATTTTAACCTAGTTAGTGTTTTTTTAACGTGAGAGTATTTTACAAACAAAAGTGAATAGTTCGGATTATTGTTGGTGATTAAATGAGTTGGGATTATTATTGGCCAATAACAGTGAGTTGGGATTATTTATTTCCAATTTGCCTATTTTATAACATAAGCATTTTATGTCCAAACGTTACACAATTGTTTTTTTTTTTTTCAAATCACTACTCAATTAAAAGTCAAACACCACAAATTACATATAGTCATATAAACCTTTGATTGGATAAAAATTTTAGAAAGCAGACAACTGATAGTTCATAAAAATACTGTTTTGGAATCATATTTGCTATTAAAAAGTGATTTACAAGGGGAAGTTTGGTTTTTTATTTTATTTTTTACTTTGTGCAAATAGCATGATAATGACTTGACCTTATATTGATATGCATATGACCATTAGATGAGCGGCATATATGAGCATTGCACACATATAGCTCAAACACAATAAGAGAATGGCTATTTTGGATGCCTAATATTTGTTTAACGACGTGTCTACGACAATTTTATGGGAAAAATCATCACCTAAAACTATTCTACAAAACCTATACATTTCACGTATCTTAAACTTTTTTGTTCTTTCTTATCTCTATCAGTGGCGGATCTAGAAAACTTTCATAGGGGTAACGTCTTAAAAGAAAGGGGTAACGAAATCGAAAAAACGTTAAGAAAAGGTCAAATTTTTCTAAAATTTACACTACCGCCGGAGCGCCAAGAGGTAGCGGAGGCTACCTGATAGAGAGGGTAAAACCTGAGTCTTGGAGTGTTTAATTAATGAGTTTTATGTATATTTTATGTGTTTACTTGCTTAGAATCAGTTAACTACGAGAAATAGTTGTTTTGCAGGTAAAGCACATAATTCAGTGTATTTATGATGATTAAAGATGAAGTTGCAAGCATTGGATGGGATATTGCAGCTCAAGAATGATGTTGAAGCTTGTTCGGGTGATATAAAAGCTAGTGAGTGAAAGAAGTGTGAAAGAGCAATGTTCGGGCACTAATTCGGTACTTTGTGGAAGTTGTGTGAAGTCCATATATGCAAGAAGTAAGAAGATCATACGTTGAGGGGCCATTTGGTACTTACTCGGAAGTTATTATATAGTATAATTGTGAGAAAGATGGAAGAAATAAACTGCAGGGACCAATTTGTCATTTGCTGAAAGATGTGAGAAGGAGGAATAGTGGAGGTGAGCATTCGATCGTAGGCTACGAGTTGAGATTCGTAGCTTACGAGTTGCATATTCAGCAACACAGAATTTTGAAACTGTAAGCTACGAGTTCAGACTCGTAGCTTACGACCCGGTAAAGTGAAAAAACGTGAATTAAGGCCTTTAAGGTATAAATTAGGGTTTTAAAAGGTAGGGATGATTATCTATCACTCAAGGTCGATCCAAGGCACTCGAAGACTCAAAGTTGAAGACGTTTTCACCTCAATTCCATCAAGATTCTCAATTCCATCACCGAATCAACCATGATTTCTTCATCAATTCAAGCTTTTGAAGATTCTTCGTGTGAGATGAGCGGCTAAACTTTTTGTGGTTTCCTCCGGATGGAGGGTTTGTGTAATTAGGTACTTTTATGTGTTTCTAATCATTGTAATTGGTGATCTAAGCATCCGATGCTTTTCACCATGGATTTAATTGACTGATTGTAACTGATTGCATTTATTTAAACCTTGATTTCTAAGCATTCAGTTCCCGAGAGTTCTAGTAATTGGGATATATTTGACATGGGATTAGGGTTTGTAATTGTAATTGATAATCATTCGATAACCTCCCGTTATGTATTGACCGGAGTACTTAGTCGTTGGTTATCACAATTGGTTAATTAGGTTAAACATTTATGTCTATGTGAATGTTTTGATTAAACACATAATTGAACTTGTTTGCAAACCTGAATCTGGAGGAACCATCTTTTCTCCCATTGAATTAAAACACAATTTTTACTAGTTAATTTAGTTTTTTCACATAATCAAACAACCCGATTTCTCAATTCAGTAACAGTTAATCAATACTTAGCATAAAAACGCTTTCCACAGTCCTCCCTTGGTTCGATACCCTGCTTATTCTATACTAATAGTTTAAATAGGTTTTTGCATGTCACTAACGACAGACATCAAAATGGCGCCGTTGCCGGGGAGTTAGTGCACTTAGTTTTGGTTTTTAGTTTAGTTTAGTTTCTTTCAAAAAAAAAAAAAAAAACCTAATATATATATTTTTTTTTCCTTGTTCAGTATTACACGAGGTTGTGTTACTTGTGCAGGCTATCATGGACATGAATTATGATGATGGCCAGGATTATTATGAGCCGTGTTCGTGTTGTGGTGAATTTGGTCACTGGGCTCAAGATTGCCAAAATAAGTACAAGATGAATCAAAACATTCAGTGCAATAATCAACAAGGGGGTTATTCAAACGTCTGCCAGAATCAAATCGGTCGACAAGTGGATCAGTCTGAATTGGATGACATCCGGGTAGCTATCAAGGAGCTAACAAGCATAGTCAAAGAGGTCATGTATCGACAAGAAATCCTAGAGGCTAGGCATCAATTTTTGTTGGAACAAACTGAACAGATAGTTACACATGTACGTGGGGTAGTTGCAGTAATCGCAGATTCAGGTACGTCATCTAATCATAATCAAGTCGACCCAACACATCAGTTTTCCAGTTCCCAAAACACAGACAGTGCACACATTGATACGATAAGTTTTCAACCATCATCTGAGCTTTATGTGAATGAACAGACTCCATCATCAAGGGTTGAGAAAGTGGTGGAGCGTAGTGAGTATGACAATGATCAGGATTTGATTTCACAAACAAAATTAGAAACTAAAAATGTGGAAAAATCCTTTAACGTTCCATTTCCTTCTGCGTTAATAGCCCCGGTGTCAACTAAACCAAAAGTGGATCCAACACATGATGAAAAATGGAAAAAATTCGAAAAGCGAAATATTAATTTACCCTTTTTGAAAATAATTAAAGAAAATCCCGATAATGTTGAGTGTTTAAAAGAATTAAGTTCCAGAAAACGACGTCACAAAATTCCAAAAGAATTACATTTAACTAATAATGTGAATGCCGTTTTGTTGGGTACTCTTCCCACGAAACTCCAAGATCCGGGAGCGTCTATTATTTCTATACAAATGGGTAATTTTAAAATAGACCGGGCTTTATTGGATCTTGGAGCGAGTGTTAGTATTTTACCGGGGAGTTTATTTGATCAGTATGATTTTGGTTCATTAGAAAAAGCTGACACAACTGTGGTTTTAGCTGATCAAACTCCTACGAGTCCTAGGGGGATTGTGCGAGATGTGATAATTAAAGTTGGTGATTTTTATTATCCGGTAGATTTTCTTGTTCTTGATTGTGTTAAAAATTATCAACCAACAGTTATTTTGGGAAGACCGTTCTTAGCCACCGCTCATGCTAATATTAATTGTGTTGAAGGAACGGTCAAGTTTAGGTTTGGGTCTCAAAAGATGACAATTAAAATATTTTCCAATTTGACTAAACCTAAATCTAATGACAAAAGTGGACCTTCTGAAGAGAAGAGTCAGAAAGAGTGTTTTATGGTTAACGGGTTAGACGAAAATAAAAGGAAGAGACAGAGAAAAAGAACAAAGAAGAGGAAAAGGAAAGGATCATACCCGTCGAATGAGGAGGAGGCATACATGTTATTCCTTGACAAATATTGGGGAATGGGTGCTGATGATAGTGATGATACGATGAAGAAGGCGTGCAAGCATCCCACTCAACCACCATGAGTGCCAGGTTAGGTCTGGCTGAAGACGTTAAACTTAGCGCTCTCGGGAGGCAGCCCGAGGATGTAGAGTAGTGTATAGTTGTATTGTTTTTGCGTTAGTATTTTTTTTGCAGGTTATCAGGTTATTTATCTCTACTGATGCAATGGTCCAAGTGTGGGGATGTTTGGTGAAGTCCCAGTACGTTCTAGTTGCAGTGGCGGACAATGCACAAATTAGAGTTCAGTCAAAGCTGTCCATACTCAATCTCCATTTAGACGGGGATGATCTGAACACTAATTGTAGAGATTGACCCGAGTACTTGTGGACACGGCCGCAAATGAAATGCTATACGGTCGTGGTGGAACATGACACATGAGGATTCTACACTTCAAACCAGGGGAGTCTGTTCCACTTTTATTATTGCATTTTTATTGCATTTCTATTCGTGTTCTTGGTGGTGTTAAATGTTATGTTTAGGGAATGTGTTTTTGCTAATTGTTTTAGGGATGGTCGCTCATGAGGTTTGTTAGTTGGTATTTATGGGTTTGTTTTAAAAGCACCATACATTGGGGACAATGTATCCCAAGTGTGGGGATGGGGGATCCCGGGAAGGGATTTGTGGATAAAGCGTTGAAGCGATTGAAAGTGGTTGGAATCGATGAAATTTGGAAAAAATTGAAAATTTTGGAAATTTTAAAAAAAATTTCATCGCCTTAAACAAGCTAATTGGATACGAAAACCTGAAGTTTCAATCACTAATAGGCTTCTTACCGGTAGTAGGCTAGATTAGTCCCTTGTCATGGTTGTCCCTTTAAGTTTCATGAGAGTAGGTTTGGCAAGTGTTTTATAGGAAATGAGTTGAAAAGAGATGTCTATCTAGGGGTAACATGTTTTAATTGCATATGCTACATGTCGTCAACCTTTTTACCTTTTCTTGGTGAGATTTTGAGCCTGTAGACGGATAGGATACATTATATGATGAATTCATTTGTTGAGTGCAGGCTACGTGTTATTCTGTGTTAGAACTTGTGTGATTCGATGCATGCTGGGACTGTGGGTTTGACATGTGCACATATATGATGAAGGCATTAGGATTTCCTGTTATACCCTTTGTGTTTGTGTTTCTTTTGTGTTATTCACCAAATTTCCCTTAGTAGCCATGTTGAGCCTAACTACCTTTCGTTTGTTCGCTCAATATCTATTGTGAAAAACCGACCGTAATAATATTGCTATGAAAATGAAAAAGTTGAAAAAAAAAATAAAAAAAAGAAAAATATGTGAAGGAAAATGAAAAAGAAAAGAACAAAAATAGAAGTATTGTGAATATCGAATATGTTCTTGGGTAGAAACCAACCCAATAGTTTTAGTAATTATTGTTTGAATAAAGTTATCACGGTTTGGTTACTGTTTGTGAGCCAATTAGAAAAGAAAAAGAACCTAAAACTATTTTCCTACCTTTACCCTAAGCCCAAAACCGGAAAAGTCCTTTTGATATGTACCATGTTAGATGATACAGTGGAGGTGTGATTGCCATACAAACTTATGATTACAGGATTTCATGTTTGCCTTTTGAGTGTTTATATACTAGCACATTACACGCTAGTCCAGATATTAACCCGAGAGGAGAGTACATTGTGAGGGGTGTGTAGCATGTGCTTAATTTTAAACATGTTAGTTTTAGATAAACAAGTCTTATGTTTTTGAAGTTGCATCAATTGCTTGTCATACTGTCAATCTCGATTGTCTCAGTCTATGGGATGGGTATGACTTGGGACTGAACGGGTTGAATCTGTTGAGGGGTTTAGAGGTGTTGTTGCTATGGTGATTAGTTCTAGTTGGTTTGCTTGGGGACAAGCAAAGGTAAGTGTGGGAATGTGATAGAGAGGGTAAAACCTGAGTCTTGGAGTGTTTAATTAATGAGTTTTATGTATATTTTATGTGTTTACTTGCTTAGAATCAGTTAACTACGAGAAATAGTTGTTTTGCAGGTAAAGCACATAATTCAGTGTATTTATGATGATTAAAGATGAAGTTGCAAGCATTGGATGGGATATTGCAGCTCAAGAATGATGTTGAAGCTTGTTCGGGTGATATAAAAGCTAGTGAGTGAAAGAAGTGTGAAAGAGCAATGTTCGGGCACTAATTCGGTACTTTGTGGAAGTTGTGTGAAGTCCATATATGCAAGAAGTAAGAAGATCATACGTTGAGGGGCCATTTGGTACTTACTCGGAAGTTATTATATAGTATAATTGTGAGAAAGATGGAAGAAATAAACTGCAGGGACCAATTTGTCATTTGCTGAAAGATGTGAGAAGGAGGAATAGTGGAGGTGAGCATTCGATCGTAGGCTACGAGTTGAGATTCGTAGCTTACGAGTTGCATATTCAGCAACACAGAATTTTGAAACTGTAAGCTACGAGTTCAGACTTGTAGCTTACGACCCGGTAAAGTGAAAAAAACGTGAATTAAGGCCTTTAAGGTATAAATTAGGGTTTTAAAAGGTGGGGATGATTATCTATCACTCAAGGTCGATCCAAGGCACTCGAAGACTCAAAGTTGAAGACTTTTTCACCTCAATTCCATCAAGATTCTCAATTCCATCACCGAATCAACCATGATTTCTTCATCAATTCAAGCTTTTGAAGATTCTTCGTGTGAGATGAGCAACTAAACTTTTTGTGGTTTCCTCCGGATGGAGGGTTTGTGTAATTAGGTACTTTTATGTGTTTCTAATCATTGTAATTGGTGATCTAAGCATCCGATGCTTTTCACCATGGATTTAATTGACTGATTGTAACTGATTGCATTTATTTAAACCTTGATTTCTAAGCATTCAGTTCCCGAGAGTTCTAGTAATTGGGATATATTTGACATGGGATTAGGGTTTGTAATTGTAATTGATAATCATTCGATAACCTCCCGTTATGTATTGACCGGAGTACTTAGTCGTTGGTTATCACAATTGGTTAATTAGGTTAAACATTTATGTCTATGTGAATGTTTTGATTAAACACATAACTGAACTTGTTTGCAAACCTGAATCTGGAGGAACCATCTTTTCTCCCATTGAATTAAAACACAATTTTTACTAGTTAATTTAGTTTTTTCACATAATCAAACAACCCGATTTCTCAATTCAGTAACAGTTAATCAATACTTAGCATAAAAACGCTTTCCACAGTTCTCCCTTGGTTCGATACCCTGCTTATTCTATACTAATAGTTTAAATAGGTTTTTGCATGTCACTAACGACAGACATCACTACCCCTTCTCATATGGTACATCCGCCCCTGATCTCTATTACAATTTTCTTCATGTGTTTATCTTCTCACGCATGCTAACGGAGCCCTTTCAGTTGTATTAGTACCCAATGCATCAATTATGAAAGAAGAAAGATGGGTATTGCTAAGAACTTATTTAATCCATCAACGATGGAGTCTAAGTGGTATGGATTTTAAGAAACCAAGAATCTGCACCACTTTGATGCAGATAAACACCTGATGACTTTCGTACATTTGCTTCTACATTATTAATGTTTGTTGGAATACAATTCTTCATACTAATAATTCCTTTTTTATTTTATCTAACTAATTTTTTCTCAACAAATTTATTTACAAGTTCTTTACACTAATAATCTATAAACCTATATTAAGCATCTCCCATGTCTAAAATAGTAATTTAACCCCTAATTTTTAAGATGGCAGCCTAAAAGTCTCAAATAAAACCTAAACTTTTACATTTTTCTCCCGATTTTGTCCTCCTCTCCTTAATCGTCCTCATCGACCCTGCTATTAAATGCAAAAATCAATGGCTCCTTCCATGTGATTGGATGATGCATTGAATCGTCTTTTCAATCCCCCACCCGTTTCCATCCAACCCCCTTTAAGACCAATGGCAAATCGTATTTTCAATTGTTCTCCGGCCGAAGATGACGACATCAATGCCGACTGGGGATTTGGACGACTAGGGATTTGGACGAAGACTCGAATGATGGTGATGGCATTGCAAAAGTCACCCGGAGCGGTGGTAAAGACAAATTAGGGTATTAATCGACTACGGGTGAACCTCTAGGGTTACAGTTGCTGGATTTGATAGGGTTTAACCCCGAAAAGCAGTGACGGTGAACCAATGGTGTTGGATTGCTACTCTGAATCATTGTTGTACGTTTTGAATTTTCTGTTTCGTTTTTCCGTAAATAATCATTTGAAACTCTTGAATTCCTGTTGTTTTGGTTCTTTTTGGTTTTAAATGATATCTATAAAGCAGTCTCCTTTATGGCTTTCATGTATTTTACCTTTCTAATTTGTAGTTAATCTCTGATTTCAGCAATAACCCTGAATCAGTTATTGAGGCTGCAATTGACTGGACCACGACCCACCTTATGTTCTATGCTTTATGTGGTGTCTTGGGTGGGATTGTTATTTTCTTTTTTAGATAATGTCATCATTATTGGTTACTCTTTTTTAGATAATGCCAACACGCGAACATGACCCTTTTAGCACCCCTAATTGGCATTGCAAAGGAATGGAGTACATTATTCTAGATACAATTGCTCTCTGCAACTTTGTAGCATTTACCATCACCAAGAAGCCCTGTTTCTTGTATCTTGCGGTCGCTTTTTGTCACGGCCCCCGACCCGGTTTAACCCGTTTCAGGAGCCGCGGGACAGAAATACTGCGGTATTTATTTAGTTGAGTTTAACAGCGGAAACAGGATCGTTTAAAGCTAAAATTTTCCCCGATTATTTTATTTCACAATTCGGGATAAAACCCCGATAATTTACAATAGTATGATTTTACTATAAAATCGTTATGTTACAAAACTTATTTCTTTATTTTATAATGAGCCACTATCTTAAGCTTGAAATGCTTCCCAACACTTTTTCCTGAATTACAGCAAATCACCTGAAACATGTTTGAAAAAGGTTTTGTCAGCGGGAAATACTGAGTGAATCATTCTATTTACTAAAATGACACAATTGTTATAATTTACAGTATTAAGAGCGATTACAATGTTTCTGATATCAAGCCAACTACCCACGGTATTTGTCACTCGACCCATTGGCCCATTCGTCCAATGGTGTCTGTGACTATGGTCATATCCCCCATTGGCTGCCCCAATGGTGACGATTATCAAGTAATGTATACAAAACCCCACATACCGGCTGTAACTTGGTGATTACAAAGACTTAATCCCCGTAATTATAACTTTGAAAATAAACATGATTTTGTAAATAGATTTGATAAAAAGAGAGAATGACTCACATTGCTGATTTAATATGGTCAGAGTCTAATCTATGATTTAGCCTTGTTAACCTAATATAAATAACAATGCACACAAAACTGGGTTAGTAATCAATCCAGCAATTAAGATAATTTACGAGATCAAATTCTCACAATGAATGACAAAATGCAATACTTCATCCATCGAATTAACGATGATCCGTTGAATTAACAACGAACGACAAAGTATAATACTTTATCCATCGAATTAACGATGATCCGTCAAATTAATGACGAACGATAAAGTATAACCCTAATGTGGGCGGCACTTAAACATCCATTGGATATCTTGATCGTCGGATAAATGAATCGTAGCAGCGATTGTGCTAATACCCTGTTTTGCAGCAGAATTTCGAGACCCGTGTGTGTTTGTATAGTAATTTGGACGTAACACAGTGTAGAATTGGAGTTTGAACGTCGTTGTTTTTCCAGATTTCAAGTCCCACTGCCCTCTATTTATAGGTGATTTTTGACCCGTACGCGGCCCGCGTGAGAAATAAGCTTAACCTGAGGCGGGCCGCGTGAGACCTATATTTTAGGTATAGGTTGCCACGGTTGGCACTAGCTTAGCTGAGTTGACAGTTTTCGATAATTCCTTGTTGCCAACGTTTTAGATGGATAATCGTCCATAGGGTTTAACCCCCCCTGAGTTTTAGGGGCCCTAATCCTGATTCTGAAAATTATGAAAATTTTAGGGTTTGTCCAGAATCACTTGGGTGTCTCAATTAGGGTTTCCTTTTGGACTGATTATTTTAATAATTATGACTTTTGATGAGAGTTGTTACACTTTTGTGCTCACCCTTGGAGCGTATTTGGGCATTCACCGATCCAAGATGAGAAAGAAGTTCAATATTAACGTAAAGATCTGGCTGCCAAATAATATTGCTTTAATTTTGGTATGGTCTTTGTGTTTGAAATGGCCTTATGCATATGCTCTAGGATAATGAAATGCCTTTGACTTTATAGGTCAAATAGGCTACATTTTGACTTCAGTTTTGATATGATCTGTTTTACTTTTTTGGAGTGATGGATATGAACATGATGTTGGTGTTAAATCTTTTTGTGAAAATTTGTGTTTAATATATCTTCTACCTTACAGCACTTGGACCGGCATTCTCATTGAAACTGTTTGAGGATGGCTTCACATTTGGAGATACGGAAGAGTTAAGGAATGTAATCAATATACAGCCTCTTGTTTAGGGATGATTGCGTTATATTTTGTTTTTACGTTCATATATATAGGATAAAGATCCGTTAGGAACCGCGAGAACCAATGAAAACCGCGAGAACCAATGTGAACGCAACATTGGTTCTCGCGGTTCTCGCAATAAAGGTGGTTCTCGCATGAACCTTACCCTATATATATATATATATATTCATCAGCGAAGTTATAATGGGTGTTGTTAAAATTTTGGCAGATCTTTCATGATGTTCCAGAGAACTTAAATCCATATAATCGTAGAACAGACTCGATTTTAACTGTTAGTACTCTTCATTACAAGTTTAATCGCTTAATTTTCATAGTAAAACTTTTAGAAGTTTAATATTTCTATGTTGCAACTGTATTTTCATCAACTAGGTTAAACTTTATGTACTTTTGTTACTTTGTAACAGGATATCCAGTGTGGGCGCATACCCACTGGTGTTTTACAAGACATGCCGTTACAGTACGTCAATGGAACTGTTCTTTTGTGAGGTGAGTTAATTCTCTTTGCAACACATGCCAAAAATATTAGAAATGTTATAACTAACATATTTCATGAGTTTGAACAAGAGCAACAGTGACTCTTAATTCCTCACAAGAAGTAGTATATCAAATGTTATAACTAACATATTCGTGGGCCATGTTTTATTTACATAATCTATTGGGACCTATTTAAGGGAAATTTTTGACATGACAATGAAAATATATAGGTTTCGGGGTGTCACTGGTTTAATTAAAAGAGCCATGTTCATGTTGTTCAACTCTATCAATTAAACAAGTCGACCCATCAAGCCGTTTACCTAAACAGGCCAACCCATTCAACTCGTTTACATAAATGGGTCAAAATGGTCCTTGTTTTTTTGGATGTGTCTTTAGGTAGGATCCATCTGAAGCATATGTGATGGTCTTTGCAAACCTGAAAAGGCATCTATTTCTATCTACATGCTGAAAATATTGTTCATTTTTATTTGGAAGTTATAATTATTGGTTACGGATCTGGCTAATGGAATTATTTTTACCATGTTGCGGTTTCAACAATAGAACGACAACATCACAAGTTCTACATTGTCCAAATCGTCCTTCTCAACCGTTACGCCAGGTTTTAGATGCTATCTTAATTATTTTTACCTTGTTGCGGTTTCGACAAATAGAATGACAACATCACAAGTTCTAAATGGTCCAAATCGTCCTTCTCAACTGTTACACCAAGTTTTAGATGCTACCTTACATGTATGTCCTCTGTATTCCCGTCAAATTATATACGTATTCACCTTTTATTATGTTATTCTTTAATTCCTTTTGTTTTTGATGGTTTACATAGGCGGATGAAGATACCGATGAGATCTACAACTTATATATAATTTTTTTTATTGTTTTTAGGTTTGAATTATGTTCTCGCCTCAAGTTATCGACTCCGCAGCAACGCGCGGGTTCCCCACTAGTTCTAAAAGTGCTTCTCTTACCGTCACTTTAAGGATTTTTTTTAATAAGAGTAAAATGGTCATTTCATATGAATTTAACATATTTTAGCGTTTATTGTTGACAAGGACCAAACACATTAAAACTTGGGAAAATTACCAAATTAGCCGCTTGACCAGACACTTTTCCAAAATAGCCATTTGACCAGGCTTTATGCACCTTCAATGCAAGTGAACTCTCATTTTTATGCACCTGAATTTATGAGCTTTCAACCCATGCCCAAGCCGCTACACCCTGAATTTATGAAGGTGCATAAAAATGAGAGTTCACTTGCATTGAAGGTGCATAAAGCCTGGTCAAATGACTATTTTGGAAAAGTGCCTAGTCAAGCGGCTAATTTGGTAATTTTCCCTTAAAACTTACCACACAACGAAGACTAAATCCATGATTTTCAAAAAGAATTTAATACATCAATCAAACGTACACACCACATAGACCATTCCTCTAATTAACTCTTAATTTTATAAGACCACCCGTAGTGGGGCGTGATTTGAAGAGGTCTTTCAACGAATTTCAACTTTTCGTTTACCTTTATGTCTTGAAGAGGTACTACCAGTGATTCATCTGATAAGCATTTCTTGAGATTGGATACATGAAATACATCATGTACTCCAGATAATTCTTCTGGTAATTGTAAACGATAAGCTACTGGTCCTATACGTTGGATCACTGAAAATGGTCCTACGTATCTTGGACTTAGCTTTCCTTTCTTACCGAATCTTACCACTCCTTTCCAAGGAGAAACTTTCAACAATACCTTGTCTCCAACTTGGAATTCTAACGGCTTGCTTCTATTATCTGCATAACTCTTTTGGCGATCCCGAGCTGTCTTCAGTCTTTCCTTGATTTGAGTGATCTTATCAGTTGTTTCTTGCACTATTTCAGGACCTGACAATTGACTTTCTCCGCTTTCTGCCCAGCAAACTGGAGTTCTGCACTTTCTTCCATACAGTGCTTCAAATGGAGCAGTATCAATGCTTGAGTGATAACTATTGTTATAGGAGAATTCAATTAATGGTAAGTGATCATCCCAAATTCCACCAAAGTCTATCACGCATGCTCGGAGCATGTCTTCTAGAGTTTGGATTGTCCTTTCACTTTGCCCATCTGTTTGTGGATGATATGCAGTGCTCAAATTTAGTCGAGTTCCCATAGCTTGCTGGAAACTTTTCCAGAAATGAGAAGTAAAACGACTATCTCTATCCGAAACAATGGAGAGTGGAACTCCATGTAAGGATACAACTTCATCTACATACAATTTAGCCAGTCTTTCCATGCTAAAGGTTTCTTTCATTGGTAAGAAGTGAGCTGATTTGGTTAATCGATCCACAATTACCCAAATCGCATCATTACCTTTTCTGGTTTTGGGTAACTTAGTAACAAAATCCATTGTTATAAGTTCCCATTTCCATACTGGCATCTCTAACTGTTGTAGTAGACCTGAAGGTTTCTGATGTTCTGCCTTAACTTGTGAACAAGTAAGACATTTAGAAACATAGCTGGCTATGTCCTTTTTCATTCCTATCCACCAAAAGTTCTTTCTTAAATCTTGGTACATCTTATTGTTTCCTGGGTGTATAGTATACCTAGATTTATGAGCTTCTTCTAAAATCTTAAATCTTAAGTCTCCCTGCTTAGGTACCCAAATTCTACTTTTGTGGAATCTCCAAATTCTATCTGCTCCTTGTTCTAATTCCTTGATTCGTCCTTTCATTCCTTCAGCATCATCCTTGATTGCTGTAACTTGAATATTCTTCAATTGTTCCATTAAATCTATTTGTAGATTTAATCTGAGAGCACGAACCCGTCGTTGTTTCTCATAATACTTACGACTTAAGGCATCTGCAACTATATTCGCCTTTCCTTCATGATACTGAATATCACAGTCGTAGTCACTTAGGATTTCCATCCATCTCCTTTGCCTCATGTTTAACTCTTTTTGCCCAAAGATATATCTTAAACTCTTATGATCTGTATAGATAGTAAACTTACTTCCATACAGATAATGTCTCCAAATCTTAAGGGCAAAAATTACGGCTCCTAACTCTAAATCATGAGTCGTATAATTCTCTTCGTGCTTTTTCAATTGCCTTGATGTGTATGCAATTACCTTCTTGCGTTGCATAAGCACACATCCAAATCCTAATTTTGAAGCATCACAATATACTTCAAAATCTTCAGTTCCTTCTGGTAAGGCTAAGATTGGTGCATGGGTTAATTTCTGTTTCAAAATTCTAAAAGCTTCTTCTTGTTTAGGTCCCCATTCAAACTTAGTGGCTTTACAGGTTAACTTAGTTAATGGTACGTCTATTTTGGAAAAATCCTTAATAAACCGTCTATAATACCCAGCTAAACCTATAAAACTTCTTATTTCCATTGCTGTTTGTGGAACCTTCCACTTAGTAATTGCCTCTATCTTAGCAGGATCTACATGAATACCTTCATGATTCACCATGTGTCCTAAAAATTGTACTTCCTTTAGCCAAAATTCGCATTTCGAGAATTTGGCGTACAACTTTTCTTTTCTTAACAAGGTTAAGAGTGCATGAAGATGTTCACAATGCTCTGTCTGACTTTTGGAATAAATAAGTATATCGTCTATGAAAACAATTACAAATTTATCCAAATACGGTTTACAGATCCTATTCATCATGTCCATGAATGCTGCAGGTGCATTCGTTAACCCGAAGGGCATGACTGTAAACTCGTAATGACCATACCTAGTTCTGAAAGCAGTCTTAGGTATGTCTTCTTCTTGTACCTTCAATTGATGATATCCAGAGCGTAAATCTATCTTAGAAAAATATCTAGCCCCTTGAAGTTGATCAAAAAGATCATCAATCCTAGGTAATGGATATCGATTCTTAATTGTAACCTTATTCAATTCCCTATAATCGATACACATTCTCATTGAACCATCCTTTTTCTTTACAAACAACACTGGCGCTCCCCAAGGGGATGAGCTAGGTTGTATGAATCCTTTACTTAGTAATTCATCTAATTGCTTTTTCAGTTCTAACATTTCTGTGGGTGCTAACCGATAAGGTGCCTTGGCTATCGGTGTAGTTCCTGGAATTAGATGAATCCTAAATTCTACTTCCCTGTCTGGAGGTAATCCTGGTAAATCTTCTGGAAATACTTCAGGATATTCTGATACTACTGGTATTTCCTTAAGATCTTTTCCCTTAGTGCTAATGATTACTGAAATCATATACACTATTCCTTGTTTTCGTTCATAATTAGCAACTTTCATTACTGATATGAACTTCATGGGTTTCCGTGGTTTATCTCCTGTAATCCTAATCACTTCTCCGGTAGGTGATTGAATTTCTATGGAATTCTGATCACAAAGGATTCTAGCATGGTTGGCTACTAACCAATCCATTCCTAATACAACATCAAATTCAGCTAAATTCATCGGCAATAGTTTTGCAGAGAATTTATGTCCTAAAAGTTCTATGTTTCCTTCTTGCAATACTTTATCTATTTTAACTGAATTTCCGTCTGCGGTTTCAACTGTAAAAATCTGCCTAATATTGGTTAAAGGTAAACTAAGAGCTTGACAGAATGAAGTATTTATAAAACTTTGGTTTGCACCAGAGTCAAATAATACTTTTGCGTACACGTTGTGAACTAAGAACGTACCCGCTATCACATCTGGAATAAGTTCTGCTTCTTGAGTGGTCAGCTGAAATGCCCTGGCATTCTTCTTAGTAGTGCCTTTTTCCTATCTTCATCTCTTGTGCGTACCAATTCATCGGTCAGAGTGTTGGCTAATTCTACCGCATCATCAATAGTGCGAGGTCTCGCAGCTTTAACAATATTGCGGATTTCGCTAATTAGCCCCCAAATATAGCGAGAAATGAGTACCGGTTCTGGCGAAGCCAGTGTTGGTACTACTCTTGCATATTCAAAGAATGTCGAGGTATACCCACGACAATCCACACCCATCATCCGATGATTTAGAAATTTATTCGCCATCTGTTCCTTTTCATACTCAGGACAAAATTTTCTCTCCACCAAACCCTTAAATTCTTCCCAAGTCATAGCATAAGCTATTATTCTTCCTTTTGATTGTAACACAGTATTCCACCATTCAAGTGCACTTTCTTTGAACAGATTGGATGCATACATAACTTGATCATCTTTACCACATTTACTTATTGCAATGACTGCTTCGGTTTTCTCTAACCAACGCAGTGATGCAGTTGCTCCTTCATTGCCTGCAAATTCAGTGGGTTTACAAGCAAGGAATTCTTTGAAAGTGCAACCAGGCGTTGCAGTTTTCATTTTCTTGGGTAATGGAGCTTGATGTGGTTCCTTATTATGATTATTGCCTCCATTTACACTATTACTGAAGTTATCATCAGTAATCTGTTTACTAGGGACAATTTGTTGTGGTTCGGGTGGATTCTTGATAGCAGCAACGAATGCTGGAATAGCATTAGCTATCCCTTGAGCAACAATGTTTTCAATATCTTGCCGAGTCATATATTGATCTCCTGGATGTTGCTCAGACTGATTATCTTCATTTACTGGTTCATTACCATTGTTGGCCATCTGATTAATATATATATATAGCTTTTATTAGTATCTGCTAAATAATAATTACATACAAACAATCAGAAAATTTTATAATACAGATATAGTCAAAACAATCGATTTCTCGATTTCTTTTTATATCTATCTTAGTATGCATCGTTACACACCAATATCATACAGAGTTTTATTTGTTATTTACAGACTAACTTTATTATTACTATTATACAAACACTGTTTTACCATCCTACTATCTCTCGTCACTTGCTGTTCTAAAAACGTAGTTCCCTCTCATCGTACTTCCAGGCAATCTGTCCCCCTATTTCCCTGATTCTAGTTCCAACATCAAACAACTCTTCACCAAAGTGGCGAAGTTCAGCCATGTTTTCATTACTCATGGGTGGATTAGGTAGGGGTTCTGGATCGAATTGTGGAAGAAAAGAGTAAGGATCATTGACAATATTTTGAAATTGCCAATCGTTCGTCCACCATTCGTCCATTCCTATGGGTTGGGAGTGAACTATTGGATCTGGAATTGCTGGTTCCCAATTCATAGGGAATTGGTTTCCAAGAGGATAATTAAAAATATTATTATTATTATTATTGACAGGCTGAATGGTTTCACAGCTTGCCAACAGGAAATCTATCTCATCTTGAAAAGTTCTTTCCTGGGTTGGATTGGAGCTCTCTCCGATTTCTCTCTGAGCTGGTATAGACCCTTGTCCAACTTCCATTACTACTTCTTTAGTAATTTCCTCCATCTGTATTTCTATCTCCTTATCCTTCTCTTTGTCTCCAGTTTCCATTTCTTGTTGTTTAGAACTCTCTCCGGTTATAACTTCTTTTCCCTTTTTCAAAGGATTGTTTATTTTGGGCAGTTTTTTAGCTGGCTTCTTCTTACGGATTTTCCTCCATCCTACATAAGTTCTTTTCTTTTGTTTTGGCTTGCTCAAAGGTGGAACCTTGAATTCTACTGGTTGTTCAACATCGGGATAGTAGCTAGTATACTGTAACATCCCGAAATTTCAAAACTTTATACTAGAATTATAAAGTGTATAATAAACAAGAATAAACTAACTAGGATAAATAACCTAGTTAGTTAGGAATCTTGTAGTAACACAGAAATGAGTTAAAAAGCCAAAAATACAAACTAAATAAGAGTGGAGGGGTTTAGGTTGTCAAAATCGAAACTTTCATTACTAATAATTAGTAAAATAGAAACCAAACACTCCATTTTGGAGTCCTGGTCGATCAAAGAAACACAGGGGGCGACACCCACTTCTTCACAACCCTAAACTCTACTAAAATCTCAAATTGAAGGCTCAAATCATGTCATAAACGAAATCTGAGCATAGAATCGTGATCTCCTCGTCAAGGAGGTCATAAGGTATGTCAAATTAGGTTGTTTTGATACAACTCAAATTCTTGCATGTGATTGAAATCAAAGATTGAGCTTGATTATGTGTTGTAAAACATGAAATAGGAAGTAATGTGAAGTCTAGGGACAAACCCTAGATAATTTCTTGTCAAAATCTTGCATGTTAGTTGTAAGGATCAAAATCACTTAGTGGGTGATTAGTAAGTTAGTAGAACTTGATAAACACTAGGATTAAGATTCTTGTTCTAGTGAAAACTGAAATTTTGAGATAATCTCTGAAATTGTTGATGTTAAAATATGTGTATATTGTCTAATTGAAGTTGATTTGGGTAATAATTTCAAGTTATGAACTTGGAGTAGATCATGTAGAAATCTGACCCACAAGGTGTTTGATAAAACGCCTAAGTGAGGGTTAAAATGTTAAAGATGGCTAAAAACGCAGATTTGCATATGTTATGAATGAATGCGTTAAAGCTTATGAAAGAGAGTTCTAATCTTGTTATGAATTGAACTCTTTAGGCAAGGAATCCGGAACGTCAAGTGGACACGCCGGAAGTGATACCCGTGGAAAAGGTGTGCTTTAAAGGTACGTGACTTTAGTCTCGTTGTATTATGTAATAATGTTTAGTTTTAAAGTACAAACGATGTCGGATTGTAATTGATGCGTTTGATGTATCGTTAAAGTGGCGAAGTTCACTAGATCACCAAACGGGTCAAAATAAACATTAGAAATCTGGTTTGGTATGTTAATAAAGTGATGGTTTTCACTAGATAGCCAAACGGGTCAAAATGTTGCTTGAAAACGAATCACATGGGTAAAGACTTAAAAGTTTCATATCATGCTAGGTGATAGATGGTAATACATCAATAAATTGGTTATGATATTGATCTAAGTATAAGAACCCGGAATATGGGTCAAACAATAAATGTTAAATGAAAAAGGGTTGTTGAAACGGAAAGCTTGAATTCCGAGGAAACAAGTATTAGCCCTTGATGAATTGCAAAGCCATGGAATTGGCGTGAATACACCAAATATATGAACCCGGAAATTTGGGTAATTATGTCTAAAAAAGCTTTAAGAATGGAGAAGAGGTGCTATGCACTTACACTAAAGGGTTGGATAATGGAAATAAGGAAATCATGAACCGATTGTCGGTATCTCGGTTCCCATGATGTAAAATTTACAATGTTGGATCCGTAATTTTATTACGGACTCATATGAAAAAGAATCGGCTAAAACGGATAAGCGAGTGAAAAGTTATGATCTTTACAAGTTGGAAAATAGTCAAAGGGTAATATTGCAGAGTCCACCATAAATTACGGTTCCACCGTAATTTACGGTGGAGATCAAAACCTTACGGTGAAAAGCTCCTGGTTTACGGCAGCACCAGAATCATTCCAGGTTCACCGTAATTTACGGTGACACCGTAAATTACGGTGGAACCCAGGAAATTTATATTTTGTTCGTTTCTTTGCATCGTTTAAATTCGTTTATATGTCATGTATTAATGTCAAAACTAATATCTTAGTGTTTGACCCTAGGTATGTATGAAGCCCTCCCGGATGGTGATCAAGTACAACGTCAAGAACCGAACACGTATTTTGAAGCTTCCGCAATAATCTTAATCTTGTCTAGACATAATCATGTTGTAAACTCTTTTGTTAATCATGTTTTAAAACCCCTTAAACTAGTGGTTAGTTTATTAACAAGGGTTAACTTTTAAACTTGTTATGGATGTATTTAGCACTATCTCAAGTGTGAATGGTTTAAATATGATATTTTTTTGTAAACTCTGATTTTTATTTAAAGTTCACGTAATTATTACTTAAATTACGACGAAATAATTAGGGTGTTACAAGTTGGTAATCAGAGCTCAAGGTTGTCAACAAGTGTTCGGTTCAAGCTTGATCAAGCATCCGGTAAGAGTTAATAGTTTAAGTAGAAATTAGAGAATATAGAAATAAATCATGAACAAATGTGCATGAAAAGAGTGTGTAAGCTCACTCAAATATAAGAAATGCATGAAACAAGAATGATGGAATCAAGTTGTGAACTTGATCGAATCAAAACAAGAATGATGGAATCAAGTTGTGAACTTGATCGAATCAAAACAAGAATGATGGAATCAAGTTGTGAACTTGATCGAATCAAAACAAGAATGATGGAATCAAGTTGTGAACTTGATCGAATCAAAACAAGAATGATGGAATCAAGTTGTGAACTTGATCGAATCAAAACAAGAATAATGGAATCAAGTTGTGAACTTGATCGAATCAAAACAAGAACGATTAAATCAAGTTATGAACTTGACTGAATCAAAACAAGTAAAGCATGTGTTATAAATGAGATGTTTAACAATCGATGTAAACATTTCAGTTTCAAGACATCCGGTAAGAATTAATTGCTTTAATAGAATTACTAGAATACTAGAAAAAAAGGAAATTTGATTTGATATGCACGGGAAGTGCGTGTTTACACACTCAAACCCAGAAAAGTGCACTAAACATGAATGGTTTAAGCAAGTGGTGAGCTTGGCTAGATCAAAATAAATGACGCATATGTCATAGATGAAATGTTTAACAATTAGTGTAAACATTTCAGTTTCAAGATGACGTAAAGATGTGGGGGGGGGGGGGGGTGTATAAATACGCTCGAACCCGGGAAAATACACTAAGTAAGAAAGGTAAGGCAAGATATGCACTTGACCAAACCGAAATAGAATAACACATTATTCATGACTGAGTGAGAATAATATAAATTTCCGTATAATAAGATGGAAACGAATGAAATAATTATTGATAAATCGTGATGGATGTTTCAGTTAAAGAAATGTCTGGAGTAACTGGAGATGATTCGACATCTCAATTGACTGAACAAATGAAAGCTAAGATTTCCGAGACGGTCGGAAAAGCTCTAGAAAATAGTCTATCACAGTATATTGATAGATTACAAACCACAATCGTGCCGGTGGTGAACGATATGATGGTTGAATTGAAAGATAGCATACTACAAGAAATAGAAGAAAGGAGGGTGTTGGATAAGAATCCAAGATCCGTAAAGAAGTCCAAATATAATAAAGCTCCCAAGAAGGGGGTTACAAAAAGTGTGTTACATCAGTGCAGAGTTTGTAGAAAAATTCACAAGGGCACATGTGGTAAGCCAAGATATAAAAAGTCTAATTGTCCAGAGAGGCTCAGAACCAAGGACACAGCTGACACAAGGTCTGATGCCCAGAAATCAAGGACAAAGTTGTTTTATATAACAACCACGAAGTCTAAAGCTGAACCTGATGTCGTTTCAGGTATACTCTTGTAGATTAAATTTCAGTATGAATTTTTAATTATTATGAGTGTAAATAAATCGTTGTTTTACATCGATTTATTCAACATCCTACATTCGTGTTAACGAAATTACCTATGCTTTGAGAAATAAGGAATAGGTAGTACTAAAAAAAAAAAAAAAAACAATTCTAATTGTTTATAAGAGGTGCTGAAACTGTACATTTCAGAGGTAAAAGTAATCTCGATAGATATTGCAACAGGAAGGAGTGCATCCCCACTCGAACCCGGAATTTGCAATAATAATAAATAGCGAAGGCAAGGATATAGACTTGGCCAAACTAAATAAAATGTGTAGAAGCATTATTTACATCAACGGACGATGTGGATAAATTTCATGCAACAATAAGGAATAATAAAATTAAACGAATTTGTTTTAATTACAGTTGGACCGAGGATAAGAATGAGAAATCAAGACTTGGGCGGAAAATATCCTCAAGGAAAATCAAATAAACGATACGAATTATTCGCCTCTACGAATAAGGAAGTATCGTTAAATGCATACTTAGAAACTTGGGTATGGGTAACCATCCAAGTAACATATTATTAATCAAATCCTTATGAGGAACAATGATGATCACAGTGATGGAAGTGATTATATAAAAGATTAGTACATAAATGTTATGAAAGTATTAGAATGAGAACGGGTAAACCCCAAAAGCCGTATAACCATAGTAATGGTTTTACCAAATAAGACTTAAGAAATGGGCCTTCAGGACATTAGTAAAAAAAAAAAAAAAAAAATAGACCTATGGGTCGCTAACAAAAGGAAGGTGATGTTCGGATCAAATACGTATAATACTTGATATTCCAAGTAAGCGCAACTCGAATAATGAAAGTGCGAAATATTGCTGAATCTAGGTGTTATGAAGAAAAAGAGTATAGAAAGGAAAACGCAGATCAATAAAACTGGAGCGTTAAAAACATTAAGATAAAGAACCCGGTAACGAGTTGAAAGGAAAATAGAGGCGTAAACCAATAACGGCATGAGTAAAATAAACTGACGAAAAGGACACAAATAAGAAGTCATAAAGTCGGAAAGATAATTCGAAAGAAAATGAGTGCAGCCTTAGACCAAGGTCAAGGTAAAAACTAAATATGGCGTGATGTGATCACGGACATAAAAGTAATATAGAATGTAATCACGTTATAGTGTGAATGACTAGATATGGTAGTATAAACATGCAAAAAGGGCCGATGACGGCAATATTGCATACCCGAACAACGAGGTATGAGGTAAAATGGTGACCAATTAGTTTAGGCAATAAAACACGTAATAGCCTAAATAACACTGTGGCCTAGTTAGAGCACTTGTTAATATAAAACTAGTGTCAAGTAAGTATGGCTTACACTAGCCTTATATTTTAAAATATTCTCTATCGTATTAGTTACAAATAAGATAAATACATAGTTGAGGTATGATGTTTCGGCGCGTAGGCATACGAAACAAGATAGTTGAGCATGACAAGAAACCATGTGTAGGGTTTAAAAGGAGTTAAATTGGTAATCCGATCATTTATGACAAATGGAAAATGAACTCTTAAATGATTACCTTATAGGGTAAACCAAAACAAGCAATAAGGGTAAAACGGTAAATTGGTCACGCGTCGACCACAACTATTGGCTTTAAAAGACACTTATGAAGTAATCCTTAATAGGCCGAAAAGTGTTAAGAAATGAATTATAAGTAAAACGACCGCACGACGTAAATCGGAGCGAGTCATATAGTCGAGGTGAAAATACATGACATCTCGCAAATAAAATCAGTCATTTAGACCAAACAGGTCAAAGGGTGAAGATACCACCTTTTGATAATAGCGACTAATGATTCTTGTCGAGTTATATGATTTCAGGAATAAATGTAGAAATGATATGGCATCGCTATTATTTGGCGAATATTATAGCAAGGCATTAAAACAGGTCAATACATTGACCTGAGCCAAGTATGTGTAATAGAGTAAATACTCATTTAGAACGTAAGGTTCAGTGAGTATTAAATGAATGGGTTACTTAAATAGGTAAATCGAATGTTTTAAAAGAGGGTCGTGGCGTTTCGAAAAACATGCTTTCAAAAGACCTTGTCGTAATTGAAAAACTAAAAAGGACCAAAACGCCCTTGTTAGCTAATTCGAACAAACAACCTTTAAAGGTTGTTTGGAAACGAGTTTTATGATTAGGTAAATACTTAGAATAAGTATAGAAGTTGAAAGAGGTATGATATTAGTCAAATGGCACTATTTGAGTTTTGCTGAAAAATAATGATTCGAGAGGTAAAATTTGGTTTATATAGATTACCACATTAAACCCACCATAAATACAGTTGTGGTGGGAGATTATAGGATAAGAAATGTGGTGATGGAATCCTAGAAGCAATTGCAAAATAAACAAATTGATCAAGTGAAGATCAAATGGGAACATATAAAGGGTTCGGACATTACATGGGAGTCCGAAGAAGAGATGCGACGTCTCTACCCTAAATTATTTGGTACGTACTTTGGTTTCGGGGACGAAACCCTTTTTAAGGGGGGTGGACTTGTAACATCCCGAAATTTCAAAACTTTATACTAGAATTATAAAGTGTATAATAAACAAGAATAAACTAACTAGGATAAATAATCTAGTTAGTTAGGAATCTTGTAGTAACACAGAAATGAGTTAAAAAGCCAAAAATACAAACTAAATAAGAGTGGAGGGGTTTAGGTTGTCAAAATCGAAACTTTCATTACTAATAATTAGTAAAATAGAAACCAAACACTCCATTTTGGAGTCCTGGTCGATCAAAGAAACACAGGGGGCGACACCCACTTCTTCACAACCCTAAACTCTACTAAAATCTCAAATTGAAGGCTCAAATCATGTCATAAACGAAATCTGAGCATAGAATCGTGATCTCCTCGTCAAGGAGGTCATAAGGTATGTCAAATTAGGTTGTTTTGATACAACTCAAATTCTTGCATGTGATTGAAATCAAAGATTGAGCTTGATTATGTGTTGTAAAACATGAAATAGGAAGTAATGTGAAGTCTAGGGACAAACCCTAGATGATTTCTTGTCAAAATCTTGCATGTTAGTTGTAAGGATCAAAATCACTTAGTGGGTGATTAGTAAGTTAGTAGAACTTGATAAACACTAGGATTAAGATTCTTGTTCTAGTGAAAACTGAAATTTTGAGATAATCTCTGAAATTGTTGATGTTAAAATATGTGTATATTGTCTAATTGAAGTTGATTTGGGTAATAATTTCAAGTTATGAACTTGGAGTAGATCATGTAGAAATCTGACCCACAAGGTGTTTGATAAAACGCCTAAGTGAGGGTTAAAATGTTAAAGATGGCTAAAAACGCAGATTTGCATATGTTATGAATGAATGCGTTAAAGCTTATGAAAGAGAGTTCTAATCTTGTTATGAATTGAACTCTTTAGGCAAGGAATCCGGAACGTCAAGTGGACACGCCGGAAGTGATACCCGTGGAAAAGGTGTGCTTTAAAGGTACGTGACTTTAGTCTCGTTGTATTATGTAATAATGTTTAGTTTTAAAGTACAAACGATGTCGGATTGTAATTGATGCGTTTGATGTATCGTTAAAGTGGCGAAGTTCACTAGATCACCAAACGGGTCAAAATAAACATTAGAAATCTGGTTTGGTATGTTAATAAAGTGATGGTTTTCACTAGATAGCCAAACGGGTCAAAATGTTGCTTGAAAACGAATCACATGGGTAAAGACTTAAAAGTTTCATATCATGCTAGGTGATAGATGGTAATACATCAATAAATTGGTTATGATATTGATCTAAGTATAAGAACCCGGAATATGGGTCAAACAATAAATGTTAAATGAAAAAGGGTTGTTGAAACGGAAAGCTTGAATTCCGAGGAAACAAGTATTAGCCCTTGATGAATTGCAAAGCCATGGAATTGGCGTGAATACACCAAATATATGAACCCGGAAATTTGGGTAATTATGTCTAAAAAAGCTTTAAGAATGGAGAAGAGGTGCTATGCACTTACACTAAAGGGTTGGATAATGGAAATAAGGAAATCATGAACCGATTGTCGGTATCTCGGTTCCCATGATGTAAAATTTACAATGTTGGATCCGTAATTTTATTACGGACTCATATGAAAAAGAATCGGCTAAAACGGATAAGCGAGTGAAAAGTTATGATCTTTACAAGTTGGAAAATAGTCAAAGGGTAATATTGCAGAGTCCACCGTAAATTACGGTTCCACCGTAATTTACGGTGGAGATCAAAACCTTACGGTGAAAAGCTCCTGGTTTACGGCAGCACCAGAATCATTCCAGGTTCACCGTAATTTACGGTGACACCGTAAATTACGGTGGAACCCAGGAAATTTATATTTTGTTCGTTTCTTTGCATCGTTTAAATTCGTTTATATGTCATGTATTAATGTCAAAACTAATATCTTAGTGTTTGACCCTAGGTATGTATGAAGCCCTCCCGGATGGTGATCAAGTACAACGTCAAGAACCGAACACGTATTTTGAAGCTTCCGCAATAATCTTAATCTTGTCTAGACATAATCATGTTGTAAACTCTTTTGTTAATCATGTTTTAAAACCCCTTAAACTAGTGGTTAGTTTATTAACAAGGGTTAACTTTTAAACTTGTTATGGATGTATTTAGCACTATCTCAAGTGTGAATGGTTTAAATATGATATTTTTTTTGTAAACTCTGATTTTTATATAAAGTTCACGTAATTATTACTTAAATTACGACGAAATAATTAGGGTGTTACAAGTTGGTAATCAGAGCTCAAGGTTGTCAACAAGTGTTCGGTTCAAGCTTGATCAAGCATCCGGTAAGAGTTAATAGTTTAAGTAGAAATTAGAGAATATAGAAATAAATCATGAACAAATGTGCATGAAAAGAGTGTGTAAGCTCACTCAAATATAAGAAATGCATGAAACAAGAATGATGGAATCAAGTTGTGAACTTGATCGAATCAAAACAAGAATGATGGAATCAAGTTGTGAACTTGATCGAATCAAAACAAGAATGATGGAATCAAGTTGTGAACTTGATCGAATCAAAACAAGAATGATGGAATCAAGTTGTGAACTTGATCGAATCAAAACAAGAATGATGGAATCAAGTTGTGAACTTGATCGAATCAAAACAAGAATAATGGAATCAAGTTGTGAACTTGATCGAATCAAAACAAGAACGATTAAATCAAGTTATGAACTTGACGATTAAATCAAGTTATGAACTCGATAGTTACGGGGTAAAGATTAAGGTTCTGAAAAACTTCGGATATTCCACTCATGCTGATGTAGCATATATGCAAAATGCATAAAATACTAAGTTAAAAATTTACAAATAACTTTGTAATTTATTACACACTGTGTACTAGTTGATTACAAAGATAACTGACAAACACACTTAGGTTTCAAATTTTATTTATCACACAGGGTTTCTAGATTGTGAGAGTAGGGTGCTAAACTTTTAAAGATTTATATTTTCTGCTACTGTGGCTAGCATATATAAATTTGCCCATTTCTCATCTAGTTTATCTTCCCAAGGTGATTTATCAATTAATTCCTGAGTTTCTCGTTTAATCCTCTTTTCTCGAATTTTCTCTTTACTTTTCTTAATAATCATCTCCCTCTTTTTAGGAGAAAGTGATTCCTCGTATTGTGCCTTTCGCACAAATATTCCTTCTTCAGGAATTTCAGCCTGATTCGAGGATTTGGTTTGGGATGAACTTCCCTTCTCATTAGATGATCTATCTAATTTAAGATAGATACTTGACAGCTTTTTCTTACCCATACTGTAACTAACAAATAATCAAATAATCAGTTAATAATACAAATAATCACATAATAGTAATCAGGAAAAATTAAGTATTTCTAAATACTTAATTAGCTTAACTCAGTGGCTCTGATACCACCTTTTTCTGTCACGGCCCCCGACCCGGTTTAACCCGTTTCAGGAGCCGCGGGACAGAAATACTGCGGTATTTATTTAGTTGAGTTTAACAGCGGAAACAGGATCGTTTAAAGCTAAAATTTTCCCCGATTATTTTATTTCACAATTCGGGATAAAACCCCGATAATTTACAATAGTATGATTTTACTATAAAATCGTTATGTTACAAAACTTATTTCTTTATTTTATAATGAGCCACTATCTTAAGCTTGAAATGCTTCCCAACACTTTTTCCTGAATTACAACAAATCACCTGAAACATGTTTGAAAAAGGTTTTGTCAGCGGGAAATACTGAGTGAATCATTCTATTTACTAAAATGACACAATTGTTATAATTTACAGTATTAAGAGCGATTACAATGTTTCTGATATCAAGCCAACTACCCACGGTATTTGTCACTCGACCCATTGGCCCATTCGTCCAATGGTGTCTGTGACTATGGTCATATCCCCCATTGGCTGCCCCAATGGTGACGATTATCAAGTAATGTATACAAAACCCCACATACCGGCTGTAACTTGGTGATTACAAAGACTTAATCCCCGTAATTATAACTTTGAAAATAAACATGATTTTGTAAATAGATTTGATAAAAAGAGAGAATGACTCACATTGCTGATTTAATATGGTCAGAGTCTAATCTATGATTTAGCCTTGTTAACCTAATATAAATAACAATGCACACAAAACTGGGTTAGTAATCAATCCAGCAATTACGATAATTTACGA
The DNA here is from genome assembly GCA_030545235.1 of Helianthus tuberosus. Lineage (NCBI taxonomy): Eukaryota > Viridiplantae > Streptophyta > Magnoliopsida > Asterales > Asteraceae > Helianthus > Helianthus tuberosus. Next base: position 58,176,495 of record CM060364.1, read on the forward strand.
GATCAAATTCTCACAATGAATGACAAAATGCAATACTTCATCCATCGAATTAACGATGATCCGTTGAATTAACAACGAACGACAAAGTATAATACTTTATCCATCGAATTAACGATGATCCGTCAAATTAATGACGAACGATAAAGTATAACCCTAATGTGGGCGGCACTTAAACATCCATTGGATATCTTGATCGTCGGATAAATGAATCGTAGCAGCGATTGTGCTAATACCCTGTTTTGCAGCAGAATTTCGAGACCCGTGTGTGTTTGTATAGTAATTTGGACGTAACACAGTGTAGAATTGGAGTTTGAACGTCGTTGTTTTTCCAGATTTCAAGTCCCACTGCCCTCTATTTATAGGTGATTTTTGACCCGTACGCGGCCCGCGTGAGAAATAAGCTTAACCTGAGGCGGGCCGCGTGAGACCTATATTTTAGGTATAGGTTGCCACGGTTGGCACTAGCTTAGCTGAGTTGACAGTTTTCGATAATTCCTTGTTGCCAACGTTTTAGATGGATAATCGTCCATAGGGTTTAACCCCCCCTGAGTTTTAGGGGCCCTAATCCTGATTCTGAAAATTATGAAAATTTTAGGGTTTGTCCAGAATCACTTGGGTGTCTCAATTAGGGTTTCCTTTTGGACTGATTATTTTAATAATTATGACTTTTGATGAGAGTTGTTACACTTTTGTGCTCACCCTTGGAGCGTATTTGGGCATTCACCGATCCAAGATGAGAAAGAAGTTCAATATTAACGTAAAGATCTGGCTGCCAAATAATATTGCTTTAATTTTGGTATGGTCTTTGTGTTTGAAATGGCCTTATGCATATGCTCTAGGATAATGAAATGCCTTTGACTTTATAGGTCAAATAGGCTACATTTTGACTTCAGTTTTGATATGATCTGTTTTACTTTTTTGGAGTGATGGATATGAACATGATGTTGGTGTTAAATCTTTTTGTGAAAATTTGTGTTTAATATATCTTCTACCTTACAGCACTTGGACCGGCATTCTCATTGAAACTGTTTGAGGATGGCTTCACATTTGGAGATACGGAAGAGTTAAGGAATGTAATCAATATACAGCCTCTTGTTTAGGGATGATTGCGTTATATTTTGTTTTTACGTTCATATATATAGGATAAAGATCCGTTAGGAACCGCGAGAACCAATGAAAACCGCGAGAACCAATGTGAACGCAACATTGGTTCTCGCGGTTCTCGCAATAAAGGTGGTTCTCGCATGAACCTTACCCTATATATATATATATATATTCATCAGCGAAGTTATAATGGGTGTTGTTAAAATTTTGGCAGATCTTTCATGATGTTCCAGAGAACTTAAATCCATATAATCGTAGAACAGACTCGATTTTAACTGTTAGTACTCTTCATTACAAGTTTAATCGCTTAATTTTCATAGTAAAACTTTTAGAAGTTTAATATTTCTATGTTGCAACTGTATTTTCATCAACTAGGTTAAACTTTATGTACTTTTGTTACTTTGTAACAGGATATCCAGTGTGGGCGCATACCCACTGGTGTTTTACAAGACATGCCGTTACAGTACGTCAATGGAACTGTTCTTTTGTGAGGTGAGTTAATTCTCTTTGCAACACATGCCAAAAATATTAGAAATGTTATAACTAACATATTTCATGAGTTTGAACAAGAGCAACAGTGACTCTTAATTCCTCACAAGAAGTAGTATATCAAATGTTATAACTAACATATTCGTGGGCCATGTTTTATTTACATAATCTATTGGGACCTATTTAAGGGAAATTTTTGACATGACAATGAAAATATATAGGTTTCGGGGTGTCACTGGTTTAATTAAAAGAGCCATGTTCATGTTGTTCAACTCTATCAATTAAACAAGTCGACCCATCAAGCCGTTTACCTAAACAGGCCAACCCATTCAACTCGTTTACATAAATGGGTCAAAATGGTCCTTGTTTTTTTGGATGTGTCTTTAGGTAGGATCCATCTGAAGCATATGTGATGGTCTTTGCAAACCTGAAAAGGCATCTATTTCTATCTACATGCTGAAAATATTGTTCATTTTTATTTGGAAGTTATAATTATTGGTTACGGATCTGGCTAATGGAATTATTTTTACCATGTTGCGGTTTCAACAATAGAACGACAACATCACAAGTTCTACATTGTCCAAATCGTCCTTCTCAACCGTTACGCCAGGTTTTAGATGCTATCTTAATTATTTTTACCTTGTTGCGGTTTCGACAAATAGAATGACAACATCACAAGTTCTAAATGGTCCAAATCGTCCTTCTCAACTGTTACACCAAGTTTTAGATGCTACCTTACATGTATGTCCTCTGTATTCCCGTCAAATTATATACGTATTCACCTTTTATTATGTTATTCTTTAATTCCTTTTGTTTTTGATGGTTTACATAGGCGGATGAAGATACCGATGAGATCTACAACTTATATATAATTTTTTTTATTGTTTTTAGGTTTGAATTATGTTCTCGCCTCAAGTTATCGACTCCGCAGCAACGCGCGGGTTCCCCACTAGTTCTAAAAGTGCTTCTCTTACCGTCACTTTAAGGATTTTTTTTAATAAGAGTAAAATGGTCATTTCATATGAATTTAACATATTTTAGCGTTTATTGTTGACAAGGACCAAACACATTAAAACTTGGGAAAATTACCAAATTAGCCGCTTGACCAGACACTTTTCCAAAATAGCCATTTGACCAGGCTTTATGCACCTTCAATGCAAGTGAACTCTCATTTTTATGCACCTGAATTTATGAGCTTTCAACCCATGCCCAAGCCGCTACACCCTGAATTTATGAAGGTGCATAAAAATGAGAGTTCACTTGCATTGAAGGTGCATAAAGCCTGGTCAAATGACTATTTTGGAAAAGTGCCTAGTCAAGCGGCTAATTTGGTAATTTTCCCTTAAAACTTACCACACAACGAAGACTAAATCCATGATTTTCAAAAAGAATTTAATACATCAATCAAACGTACACACCACATAGACCATTCCTCTAATTAACTCTTAATTTTATAAGACCACCCGTAGTGGGGCGTGATTTTAAAAAAAAATTGCAAAAAAACGCCCTAAAACGCCGCCACCCCCATTACATGGGGCGTTATTTTTAAAATTTTTTGAAAAAAAACCTTACCGGCGTTTTAGTGAAAACGCTCAAAACACAAATGGTTCAATTTGACTAATTTGACTAACCAATGGGGAGGGACTTTAGTGGTCCAAGTGGGTCCAATTTGAGACAATTTTTTTTTTTAATCCTTTGTAATGATTGGAATGGGCATTATAGGAATAATGCCCCACTACGCCACTTTTGCTATAATGCCCCATTGCTGACTAGGACGCCACGTGTCGGATAATGCCCCATGGTGGGGGCATTATAACCCACTACCACTACATATGGTCTAATAAGAATAGTGAAATACATTTAATGAAAAGGTAGTGTATTTAATCTGATAAGTTATTGGTTTGACTTTAAAAAGGACATAATGTATCTCTATGGAAATTTTAGGGGTTCATGTATTTTATTCTAAGGTTATATGGTGTGGGGTTACACCATATCAATGACACGTTAGTGTCAATTGTACAGGAGGCTCTATTGTTAACATGCTTGCAGTTGAATAAAGCTTCATAAAACCTCTGTCATCATTACTTAATTATTTTTTATTAAGATTTTTATTAAAAATAAACAACAAATAAACTAAACTTATAAATATTGTAATTTAAACACGACACACTATAATTAAGCAATAAAAACAATCATTTCTACTCGTCTTCATCTTCGTCGTCGCCAGCACGGTTATTCCATAGATGTTCAATCTGTCACAGCCTAACTTTTGCGGAAACGTATGATGTGTGACTTGCTCAATATCATTGCATTCAATTATAACAAACTATATGATTTAAAACCATGATGTTCATCCATTCATATGTTTCAAATATTACAAACCTAAGTTGTTTAGTATCAACCATCAAACTTCAAGTTTAACTTACAAACCATCCAAATGTATTAAGTTCCATAACGGACTTTTAACAAAAGACATTAAAAACCGAGGCTTTGATTTATATATCTTATCAAGGAGAAGATATACAATTCAAATCCTTCCAAAACAGGATGACATCAGTTCTTGCAATTACTTCTTGAAATCTTTCAAACACCGCCAGATCTATTAGTTTCCTGAAATGCATGTAGTTTGAAAACATCAACAGAAGCTGAGCGAGTTCATATGTTTTTGTATGTGTGCACGAATAACCTTGTAAACATTTGTAAGTATGCCTTTGTAAACCGGTATGAAAGCGTCTATGAACAGAGCATTAATGTGTAGCCAAGACATTAATATGTGTGCAATGGTGCAGGAAGGCTCAATCCTTTGCGAATTTCATACCGGGCCACCCGGTGGGAACGACATAGTCACCACATGGTCCAACTCGCGGTCTCATGGGTGGGGCTCGCAACACCCAAATAGATCTATCACTCATGCCCCTCGGTCCTTATACAAGGATTAATGGTCTTAAGTTAACACCTACCCATTCACATGATCTAACAATTCATTCTTTAGCTAACCATACCATTTGTAAACATTTGAAACATTCGAATCATGTATTTCACCCCCGAAGTTATAAAACTAAAAACAGTTAAAAGAAAATGGGGACATGAACTCACTGATTTGCGTCCGTCTGACTAGTAACTCAAAGCTCCTTTCCATTGGTCGTACAACTACCTACACACGTGCTATGTTTTGTTAGACCGCTAGGTCGTGTAATGACTCTTAGTCTTAGGTATTATGACTTATTTTGGAATTGGTATTCTTTGAGTTATATGTTGGGTGCACATTATATAATTTCAAAGTATATAATTATTAGTTAGAATAAATGTATTTCAACTTAAATTATATTTATCCAATTACTTGGAATATTGTTAAAATAATATATTTTTGTCTTAGTTCATTTTGTAATTCTTTCATGAATATTTCCCAAGTATGGGTATACTTGTACGTGTATTTTGCCAAGTAGTGGTGGTGTATTCCGGTGTGTATTTTATACGTATGAGAATACGTATTTTCTTGTATTTATTAACTATTTTATACTTAATCTTGTATTTAATTTTCCGGAATATTATTTTTATTCAACTAAAATCACCAAACTTATATTCTTAAAATATATGTATTTTAAGAGAATTTTTATAGAAAATTATCTATAAACTTTACTTGGCAAAAATAAATATACTTTCATATAAACCTCAAAAATAATATATTTTTAAGATTAATTTAGAATATATATATATATATATATATATATATATATATATATATATATATATATATATTTCTAGTTTTCATCCAAAATATGTCTTCCAATTGTTTAAGAAAATGTATATTTTTCTTCACTCAAAAATAATATATCTTCAAATTGTTTAAGAAAATATATATTTTTCTCCATTAAAAAATAATATATTTTCTATTTGATAAAATATGATATATTTTGTATTAGTTATAAAAATCCATATTTTACCATTTCTTTGGTTTTCAAAATACCGTTTAACACATTTGTCGAAATATGAATTTATTTCCGGAATATATATATTCTTAGTCCATATGTCCGTTTGTCCAATATTCGGGTATAAATTATATATTTATTTTTGAGTGAATTGCAAGAATTGTCCTTTATCTTTATATCCATTTGCAGGCGTTGTCCTTTATGTTTAAAATTGACGAGTTTTGTACTTTATGTTTTCAAATCATAGACGTTTTGTCCTTTAGCCCTAACCCAGTTAGATTTTTCTGTCAAATCTGGTCATGTGCGATGTAGATGAGGGTAAAATTATCTTTTCACCTTATTCTTTAAAAATACCACCACCAAAGCCTCCTTCCAACAACCCCCACCTGCCACCAATCTCCACCCCCACCTCAAAACTATTTCTATCATAAACACGTAACAGGTGAAAAGATTACCTGTAAATTTTTTCATAGTTAATTTTGTTGAATTAAATTGGTTTGTACATAATTAATTTTTTATGCGAGTTTAATATTGCAAGATATCTACCATTCACCACCACTTAATCAACGCCATCGGTCTCCACACTATGTCGGTACTGCAATACTAGTTGCCATAGACCTTCTAGTAACACCATTTATCTATACTCTGGTGCTCAGTCGCATCTCAGGCGATACGAACGACCGAGACAGCCGATTGAGGCTACAGTGGTGGTTTCACAGTGCAACATGTAACCGCAACAAGATTTTCCAACAGTTAGACCAAATCCGTGTTTCGCGACGGTTAGGATTTCAATATTTGGGTTTCACAGCGGTCTATCAGTGGCGTTGGGATTGCGATTCCAGCTACAAGGGTTCCAATGGACGGGTTGGAATGATGCAATAGCTTGGTGGTGGTGGTTGTACAGACGGTGGTGAAGGGTGACGGTTCTATGAGTGGCGCTGGGGTTGCGATTCCGGCTACAAGGGTTCCGATGGACGGGTTGGAATAAAGCAATAGTTTGGTTGTGGTGGTTGTACAGACGGTGGTGAAGGGTGATGGTTGTTGTGGCTAGGATAGAGAGAAAAAGATGGGAGAGAGTGTCTATGTTTCTAGATAGATGAAGTATTGGTATTTTTAAAGAATAAGGTGAAAAAGACAATTTTACCCTCATGTGCATTGCACATGACCAGATTTGACAGAAAAATCTAACTGGGTTAGGGCTAAAGGACAAAACGTGTATGATTTGAAAACATAAAGTACAAAACTCGTCAAGTTTAAACATAAAGGACAGCGCCTGCAAATGGGTATAAAGATAAAGGACAATCCTTGCAATTCACTCTGTATAATTTACTGGACATCTGTGATTAAATAATCCACAAATTTATGTAATCAAGCTAAAAGCTCCATTACATGTGATGAACTAATAAAAAAGAAATCAAATTAAATAATCCATGAAAGGGCAAAATATCGTAATTTGGGGCTGGAATGGTACTCATGAAAGGCTATATATCTTATGTTTTGAAAGTTTAGATTTAAATGTTTTTGCCTTTTGTCTTCACTTGATTGATTACTAACTCGTTGTATCATTTTCAACAAATGGCTGTAAAGTTTTATATTGTGAAATTCGAAATGATGCAGATAAAGTGATTTTAGAATGAGGGGATTTTGGATATTGTGAGGAAATCAATATGATGTTACTGTTATTTTGAGCGCATGCGTATTTTGGTCATTTATAATGAATTGTGTTTCATTCCTCCCTCTATTTCATAGGCTAACCTAACACGATAATGAAATGGTAATAATCCATTTTTTACATTTGCCCATTTCATTCCATCGTTCATTCAATTCCCTTGTCTATTCTAGTACTTCATACCAAACAGACCTTAAACTCTGAAAACTAAACCCAGAAAAAAAAATTCTACACAAATATCAATTGTCGGATTAAGTTTTCTTGAGTTTTTGCCACGAAGAAAATGGTTTTCTCATAATCTTCTCCCTTGTTTAAAAAGTGTAAAAATTATTTTCGGTCTTTAATCAAAACTAATTTAATAGTTAAAGGTTGAGTTATTCTACAAAGAAGTATAAAAATAAAAAGGTGTAAGAAGCCACTATAGAGTGACTAGTGTCTCAAAAGAAATCAAGTGGGAAATGGTAATTTTGTCAAAGAGAATAAAAAGATTATGCACATAAAAGTCACATGCTATTTATCTCCCCCTATTTTTTAAATATCCATAACTCTTTTATACGACATTTGTTTTTAAAAAAAATACCATAAAATCGAGCGTCTTTTTAGCTTTAATATGAGTACTAAGTTGTTATATTTAGGAAAAAAATCGAAACCCCAGTTGCATATTACACACTACACATAACATACAACACAATGAGTATCAAATTAAAAACACAATGAAAAGTAGACCAGAAACACAATCGATGACAACAGGTAAAAGACACAATTGATAGCCGACTAAACACAATGAGTATCAAACTAAAAACACAATTGATGACAATAGATAAAAGAAACAATGGATAACAGACTAAAACAGAATGGACAACAGATTAAAACATAATGAACAACGGATTAAAACACAATGCACAACTAAACAAAAAACACAATGGACAATAAACTAAAACACAATCGATAGCATAATATACACAATGACTAGAACCTATAACACAATGCATAGAAAACCCAAATATAACACTATCTTCATTTGTGTCATACATGGTCTCTGTAATATACGAAAGATAATAAGCATATAAAGAAAAGAAAAAAAAGTATGTTATTTATATATTGGATTCAAATTCAGGCAATGGGGGATTTTAATACTAACTTGGTGATACTAACATACTAACTACTAACCCGATTAGCGACATTCTAAGCATACGCCGTTCAAAAAAAGTAAAAAAATTAAAGTGGTTAAATTTGAAAGATAAAAATCTTTGTGTTTAAAATGGAAAAATCAATTATTTTTTGAAAGACCCCCGATACATAATGTACAACAACATAAATCAACTTTGTGTTGCTAATTTATATTAAGGTAATAATCAAAGCATGCATATGTATGTTTAGTTTGTTTTTTTGGTTACGTAAATGAAAAAAAAATATATGATATACATATTATATTTTATAAAGGATACTTCAAGATTATATTTCAAACTATATGGCCATATTTTTATAATTTACAACGTGATCTCTCAAACAAACTACCGAAGATATTGGATACGATATTCACCATCGTTTCTATTAAACCATTCAAACCCCACCATCGTTCGAAGTTGTTCGTTTGTTCCGTCACGCCGCCACTCGCTGCCACAAACATCCGCGCTACAACCGCCGCGACACCTCCGTAACACTCCGCCGTGACCGCATCGCCATACAACCTTACCGCCAAGAGCCGTTCGCCACCGTAGCACCACCTCTGGCCGCCTCGAATCAGTTGTACCGCCACAGTTACTCGCTATCGTGAAACTACCTGGACCGCACGTCGCCGTCTTCAGCCGTCCCACACACACCAACGCCACCGCTTTGAACCGTCGTACGGTCCGCTGTAACTACATACGCCTTTCGGCATCTAAGAGGTAGACAAACAACCACCCTTGTTGTTAATATGTTTTATCTAAAGACTTCATTTTTGGATTAAGGGTGGGTTATTTCCGGCGATCGAGGGTTTGGGTTTTGTGTAGGTTGTTTACCGGCGAGTTACGAATTAAGAGAGGGTTCCGAAATTTGATTCAATATGTATGTGTGATAGTATAGATATGTGAGTATGTGATGTGTGTGTGTATATGGATGTATGTGTGTGTGTTCGGTTGTGTACGTTAGTTTTATGAAATCCCTTTTGGTTGCCTGCTTAATTGAGTTTTTACACGTTCCATTTAGTATATGATATACTTGTATTTCATTGAAAAAGAATCTGTATGAATATCACTTGGAGTGTAAATGAGCTCGAACTTGCTTTGGCTTCTGTTTGGCTCGTTTCGAACTTTGTCTAAACTTGTATCTATATCTATAATCTATAAACCTATATTAAGCATCTCCTCTGTCTATAATAGTAATTTTCATTCTATTTTTAAGATGGCATACCAAAAGTCAAGAACAAGCTCCTATATTTTTTCACTTTTCTTCCTTTCTTGCCCCTACTCATTAATCATCGTTCAATTGGGGCTTTGCACTGTAGCGATTGCTGAAGGGAACCGACGGCCTACGCATTTAATGCCATTGAGTATCATCCGTTATGTGTAGAATGTAATCGTCAGTTGACAATGAAATCATTAATTGAATGGTGAGAGAAAATTGAATATGCGAATTGAATATGCCCTTTCGTTTCTAGATCCCACCCCCTCTAAAAACGAAACAATTATCGCCATCAACAAGCAATGTTCAAGATACGTTAGAATCTAAATTATCGGATCAATCTTCAGCAGGAGAGACGAATTATTAAAGTACATTTATTCAGTAATGGTGAAACCCTTCGTCATCCAAATGCACAACCACATCTTCATCATCTTCTGCTTCCAAATTGTGTTGGATTCCTAAATCTTCTACCTAGGGTTCCGATTGAGAATTCCAGAGGTATGTTTTTGGATTTGATTATGTTTGGTAATGATGATAATCGAATGAGACTGATCTATACCCGTGTTTCGAAGGTGTAATCGGTGTTTAAAAGGACGGATTGAAGCTGAAGGTGCTGTCATCAGAATTAGATTTGGCTCGTCCTCTTCAATATTTGACATCTGAAAGGTTTGATTTCGATTATGTGATTGATTTTAAAATGAATTGAATTTGTTTTTAGGGTTTTGTACATCAATTTAGTGTTATTTCTTCAGTTTTCATGCTTCCAATTGTATTAGGGTTTTTGTAGCAGGCTTGACTTCTGCTGACCAAATGCATATTTTAATTCATGAAGTTCATGAAATAAACCTGAATTAATGTTTTTTAGATAAGGATTGTAACTCTTTTTTTTTTTACATTTTGCAGTGCGACAACAGATCCAGAACTGGAATGGTTGAGTCATATGGTCAGACAGTTGCAAAATAGACCCAGATCAAGAAATGATTTGTGTATGAGGTTAATTCACAAATGATTTGCGGCGGATTTGGGTGCACCGAGGAAACAAGTGAACAACCCATAAATTATTTTTGCAAAACGGTGGAATTGGTTTTGGTTTAAGTCTTGAATTTGGGGTTCAGTGCAATTTAGCCTTAGTTGTGTAATTAGGGCTTCGGCTCAGTTCAGGCGCGACTAGGAATTGTTTTGGCTCAGTTCGACTTCTTGACATATCATATTCCATGTTTACAGTTATAACATGGCTAAACAAACATACATGGAAAATGAAGAATGTCAACCGGAAACTGAAGGACAGCTCGTGAAGTCCGATAGCATCAACTTTCACATGCAAAGATCTAGGAATCACCCACTTTTCTTTGCAATTGCAGCGGGATTGTTGGCAGAGATAATTAACTCAAGGTACTTTTATATGTTAGCACATAATATTTGAAATAATTTTTATATAATATACACACACACATTCATACATACACACACTTAGCATAATGGCCTTGAAATCCTATCTCTAATAATGAGTATTAATCTTTCGATCACATAATATAAATCGAATGCCTGCATGTTAGAGAAAGGTCCTATGTCAAATTAACAGTTTTCTTATCGATTGAAGTTTAAACTAATGTATTATTTCACAGGCTTTTCACTGAAGTCAGAGACGCCCAAGGATTAACATACGATGTATCTTGTGAGTTAAACCTATTCGACAGATTAAATCTTGGGTGGTATGTTATTTCTGTAACATCTACACCGAGCAAGGTGCGTTAATTCGATTTTTAAAAGTAATATCTCATATTGAAGACTATTATCATTATTATTATTGTTTTTCTAACCAGTTGGATTCTAATCCAGATACATAGGGCTGTTGATGCTTGCAAGAATGTCTTAAGAGGCTTGCATAGTAAAAAGATAGCCAACCATGAACTCGATCGGGTTCGTTATTTTACACACTATTTATATATTAAATATAAATTATTGATCTGATTATTTAGGTATTATTTTGTATGTTGACAGGCCAAACGGACCCTGCTGATGAAACACGAAACGGAAACCAAATAAAATGCTTACTGGCTTGGGTTGATATCCCATTTGCAGGCTGCTTCTGTCCATAGGAAGGTAATATTAGACTAAATAGACAATTTTATAAAGTTGCTGAGTAAGTGAATAGACCATTTTACCCCTTTAGAGTCGAAACATGTGAAATAACTCTGTTTTTTTGTTTTCTTACTTTTTTGGCATTTATTTTTCAGGATATTTCATGCATTAAAGATATGACAATGCTATACGAAGCTGCCACTATTGAGGATGTATACCTGGCATATGAACAGTTGAAAATCGATGATCAATCGCTATACTGTTGCATCGGCATTGCTGGTGCTAAGGCTGATGATGAAGTTTCAGGTGAAAGCCAAAAAATAATATCAGAAAATAGTGCAGCTTAATTAGCGGTGTGAATTTGTGACATGGCACACAATTCACGCGTTTGAGCTTAGTCTAAACAGGTTCGGGCTGAACCCACGAACACGTTTAGCTAAAAGGGTCATATTCGGGCTGGCTTGGCGGGTTCACAAGTTAACCCATTTGATCTTAAATTTATTTAAAGAATGCGCTTTAGGTCACTATATAGATTGGGCATTTCACACAAGATATATAAGAGAATTCAGCTTTAATAGTTTAAACAATTATTTTATGTACATTTGTATTTTTTTTGTTGTCAGTTTGTAGTTTTAGAGCATCGGTATGCAAAAAAGATAAATAAAATTTTGCGTTAAACACGTCGTGTTGGTGTAAACTCGCAAGAATTTGTATCATGTGCAGGTTTGTGTCGTGTTGGTGTCATAATTTGGGTCCGTGTCGGGTTCGACCTGCAAACACGAGTACACAGTCAATTTAACACCCCTAACTGCTTGACATCTAAAGATTTATTGCTTGCTTTTTTTCACGAAGTTATGAGGTTTCAAACACTGACTTAATTTATAATCTTTTGTCATGCAGGTTCTTTACAAGAGGAAGAATATGTTGGAGGTCTGCATGGTATTCATAAGCCATTGCTAAACGCCAAATGCCACGTTTCTGGCAGGTAAAGCCACAGCCGCCGGAATCCTTCCTTTGACCGCCCTCCACCCAAAAAAATTAACTTTTAGAACCGCAATTTTGCTCCAAACAAACCTGTTCGGATCCTCATTAGCTTCCAACGTGATCTCCAGGTCAGCTCTGACTTGTTTCACGAGAATTCCTCCTTGCCCCTGTTGGTTTTCCAACTCCAAGTGTCTCACGTCTCCTTGAGCTTGACCTGTCCCAACATACTTTGCATAAACGACCACTTGATCTGTTCTGCAGTCGTGTGAGGGACCTCGGGAACACTTAAAATCCCAGCAAACTTCGTCTCCATCTTTATTCTAGCAGTCCATTACCAAGGCAGTTCATAATTTTTTTGTCAACAAATTATTTTTATATTTACTCTCATTTTTTTTGTTAATACAATCTGACTTTCAGATCGAACATGAAGAAGATAAAGAGAAGAAAAACGACTTTCAGCTAATATGTCCAAATCTTGTTTCAAACGATTCGAACCAGCAAAAAAGCAATCTAAACCAACCAAAAATGGCATGGGCTGGACAAAAGTAGGGTTGCACCATTCTTTTATTTTATTTTTTTGCGCTAAGGCAATAGCGCGCTCTTTGCGCCTTAAGTGCACCTTGAACCTTTAACAACTTAGGTTTATGGGAGTAAAACGATTATGATTTACTGCACAAATTTTTAGTAGCAGTTGTATAAGTATCAGATGGAATGTTTGTGTAATTTGTGGTTTTTTCATGATTTTTGAAGGTTTGATGCGGATTTTCCTGGTGGTGCAGTCTATAAGGAGAGCAGCTTTACAAAAGCATGTATCTGACTTGTTACTTTTTCCTATTCTTACAAAAACTTTGCCCTTCTGTTCCAGGAAGCCAAGCGGCCACAAGTGCGTCTATGGGGTCAATATAAGGCTGCACCACCAATGGCCGCCCAGTGATTAGGATCACCACACATTTTACTGAGCCACAAACATTTTTATAGTGCTGGGACCTGGTTCGGGGATTGTAAGATTTAAATTGTCTCTGAAAGTCTCGGTATATGGTGGCTCTCCTACCACGACTATAGCAAAGTCAAAGTTGTTTGACTTTAGGTAATCTTGGTTGGGATTCTTGTTGTAGATCACTTCAGTGTTTGGATCAACTGTTCTTTCCACAGCTGAGAGGATTGTTGTACCTGTAAAATCAGTAATTTCATGGTACTAATTTAACCCATGGGTCAGGCTGGTTGGGTGATGGGTCAAAGTGGCTTACAGCCTAACTGGTTAATTTCAAATTCGGGTTAAAATGGGTATGCATGCGTGGTTGGGTTGATGCACCAAACTTCTCTTTAACTTTTTAAATAGCAATTTATAAGGTATAACTACAAAAAGCAAATTTGTGATTAAGGTAACCAATTTCAGTCATCAACTAATTTTAGGCCAGAAAAACATCAACTTTAAAGTTGTGTTATAAGGTAACCAATTTCCAAAAGTTTAGATGGGTAGAAAAATGCAGACTTGGTGACTTGTTAGTAAGTTTTGACCATGTTGACTTCTTTGCTGACGTGTCACATGAAAACCAGTCTTTATCTTAAGAGAGTTAAATTACAGTTTTCAAACTTTATAACTAATAACAAGCTGGGACACACTTACTTTTGAGCAGAAATCAGTTCACTTTCAATAATTCCTGCTTCTAAGCATTTTATTTTCTGTTTTAGTTATAAATCGATGATATATTTATTATTTAAATAGAAGATTTACAAGTCTCTATGCTCCTGTTTAATTTGGAGTTAACAAAGTTAAAAGAAGATTAGGGTATGTGGACATCAAAACTGAATCTGATATCACTCGGAATAGGTGTGGTTCGTAATAGACATCATAACAGAATCTGATATCACTTGGGACACCCGCCGCAACGCGCGGGCATTCCCACTATCTTATATGTAGAATAGCTACTTACTAGACATATGATAACATGCTTTTTTCGTTAAGTCTTAAACGTGGGTCGCTCAATAAGCTTATGCTTCAAAACACATTTGAAATCAGTTTTTTTAAACAAGCTAAGCCGAATTAGAGCCAAGGTAATTGACTCACCAAGAGCAAATTTTAATGTTTATAAGTTATAACTCAAACATCAATCCAATCCTAATCTTTCTAAACCAAGTTTACATCAAGCTAAGCTCATTGACTCGTTCTTTTAGATCATATTGAATTTATTTCTAAATTCTACACGCATGCATGTAAAAGATATTCTATACTTAAAAGAGAAAGTCGGTGGCTTTTGCCACCGACAATCTCTTCGATTTTGTCTTATACACCACTTCAACTCATAGCCCAACATATATAAATTTAATTTGTAAGTATAGCAAGTTAGCAACCCATTTACGTAGCCGAGCCCACGGATTAATTAACTACTAAGCCCACTTCCAAATTATTACCATGCGTCCATGCTAGCTAGCCATTTTACTTTTACCACTTGATATTCTATTCTATTCTATTTCATTCTACTATTACTTAAAGTAGAAAGTCGGAGGCAAAGGCCACCGACAATCCACCTCAAAATTATAATTTTGTCCTTTTATGTAATTTTCAATTTGGCTCCCTATTTTTTCAACTAATTTGTTTTCCTTCTAAAACTTACACAATAACAAATCTATCATCTAAATTTCTAACTTTTCACTTTTACTTCATTGGTTTTTATTTTTTTTTTCTTTTTTTCCTTTGTAATTTTAGTTTATATCACGTTTACATGTTGCTATAAATTCAAAATGGGTAGTTGGTCTGTCACAACTTAATACATTTCGTTTAATCGTACCGTATCTTTATACGTTTCTTTCTTGTGCTTAAACACGTTAATGTAACCGTGCCAACGCACTTAACGAACGATAATGTGCCCTTAAATGTCACGCCACAACGTGCGAGCACCTTATTTTCATTCTTTAACTTAAAAAAAAATATTTCCTCACGTGCTTATTTTATGGACATTTCGGTACATATTCATGTATCGGCATTGGACGTAAACAGTACACATTTACGTTTCGGCCTAAAGTTTTCCTAAAAATGAGTCGGGTCTAATATAATACGTTTTCATTGCTATTTTTATGTATGTTTTAGGTTGTTATACGTTTTGATGTAAACACTTTATTTTCTCACATGCTCATTTTTATATGTACATGTGAATATAAATTCATGTTAATGAACATGGTCAAATATAATACGTTTTCGTGCTTATTTTTATGTACGTTTTTAGTTGGTTTATGATTTGACATACGAGTCACTATGCGTATTGAAATGATGCCACTAAGTCTTAATGAAAATGAATGGGTTGTGTAGTAATTAGGTGGAACCCCACTAAATGAACCAACCCGGTTTAGATTTTGTTATTTGATTTAAATGCTTATATAAGTTACATTGATTTATATCGGACACGTCAAAACACATGTTTTTATATGGTTGACACATTACATAACGTTTGCGCTAATCTATTTGAGGTTTGCGATGTACCCGCGCCGCAACGCGCGTGACCTTATTACTAGTATGTATAAATGCACGAGCCTGTGAGTAATTTCTTTTAAGACTAGGCCAAGCTTGTTTATTTATTATTTAGCTACTTTATATACCATGTACATAATTAGTCCTTCATATAATTTATAATAATTTTAATTACATATAAATAACATAATAACATATTCTATTTAGTTTATACTGTAATTCTCTTTATATCAATATTGTTAGAGTTACATATTTGTTAGATTATATGTCTATGTAGTATGGTATGTAGGTGTATACTTTTAGTAAACTCGATGTATTTGAGATATATTATAAGTTAACATGGTTTCAATTTTTAGCCATATTTATGTCTTTTCAACTATTAAGTTCCATTGTTACCATTAGGCTATGGGGTGTGGATGGGGCTCTATGGGGCTTTATAGGTGCCACATAGGATCCACGTGTACCATGGAGCCCCTTTTAATTTGGAGGGTGTGGATGGAGCCCCTATTAAACAAAATTTAAAAAAAAAAAATTGATTGGTTTAAAATTAATGGGTCCCACCTGAATTCGCGTTAAAGCTCGTTACCACGATGGCGGGGCTTCAATGGCGCCCCGGCTATAGCGCCCAGGGTGTGGTTAAAATTGGAGTGGGGCGCTATGGTGGTCTAGGTGGCGGAAGAGTGGCGCCCCACACCCTCCAGCCTTAGTATAATTGAAGCTAACATGTACATAATCTCGGATAAATGCACAACGATGATTCTTCGTAATATGAATGTATAGCACAAAAGGATGGTTTGGATAAATTAAGCTAATTAATGAGTAAATATATAATTCTCTAAAACGAGCCGCCAGAAATTTGAATAAGTAATATAAGTATTTAAACCGAATTTGTTGTTTCATAATCCATAAGACCATGTGTATAGTGGTAACAACTTATAATGCCCCCACCATGGGGCATTATCCGACACGTGGCATCCTAGTCAGCGTTGGGGCATTATAGCAAAAGTGACGTAGTGGGCATTATGCCAATAACCCCCATTCAATCATTAAAAAAAAAGGAAACAAAGGTGATTGGCTGGTCAAAGGGTTGAAGATTAAAAATAAAAAATAAAAGAAAAGGCCCCTTACTTGGACCACTCTCATTGGTTACATGCATGTTCAATTTCATCACTTCAGCGTTTTATTAAACACGCCTGCATGCAAGATTCCAAATTATAACGCCCAAAAACGCTTGATGTAATGGGGAGAGGGGCGTTTCCGGGCATTTTTTTTTCAATTTTTTTTAAAAAAACGGCCCACTACGGGTGCTCTAAGGGTGAGTTTGGTTGCGGTCGCCGGGAACAAAATTTAGCGAAAGGTCTTTTGATTTAATTAAAATGAAATAAAACTAATCTCGAAGATACGGGATTTGGGTTTGCATATTTTTTTGAGGACGACTCGGTTTGTGGATTTTTGCTTTGCTTGCTAATAAGGTACGGATTCTGTTTCTTTTACATCATAGTATAATTTTATTTTCGTCACTCGTTGGTACGGATTCTGTTTTCTTTTCATCATAGTATATTTATTCAAGTCCGTTACTTTGTAGTATGGATGTTTTCACTACTTGTCTCTATTTCGTATTGTTATAAGACTAATATATATTGTAGCATGCAATAGATCTTAGACCTTGTGCTCATTATTGCATGTTCCCTTTAGACTTATGTTAAGATACTTTTATTTCTGATACGCTTTGTACTCCGTCACCCGAGCAATTATATGTTTAGACTTGTCGTTGGGGCGTCAACGACATGGCACTAATCGTGACGGTGCGTAAATAAAGTTCACGGCGTCTCTAGTTTGTGCTTGTGTAGCACCTGGCCCCTAGAGGCGAATAGATCGATCTTAGCTCTGACTCCTGACTCCTGTTGAGGTGGAATAATGTGTGTACGCCTACACGCACCATCTCGGCGCATGGACTATAGCCATGCATGCCTCTATTAGGCTCGTGGGTGCTTCTATATTACGTGACTTGTTTTACTGTTATATGTTGTCACGTATGTCTTGTCTCTGTTATGATATGTTTATATGCATCAGATTATGTTCAGTATCTGTTTCAGTGCCAGGATTTGGATTTGTTTAGTGTTAGTACCATTTGATGTTTCTTTCTGTATGCATGTCGTTATGTTCAGTATTTACTTCTGTTTTGTTTTAGTTATAGTTCTTTCGACTCAGTATCTATATCGGTTTTGTCTCAATATCTCGCCAGTATATGTTTCAGCATTTGTTTCGGTGTCCGCCTCAGTCATCGTCTTTAAAACTGATTTGTTTCCGGTATTGGTTTACAAAATTTTATAAGTGTTAAATGACTGTTTTCAAAACTTGGGTTATCTATTTTTTTTTAAATATATATTTTCAAAGTTTCAAATGTGGTTTCAATGTTAGTCTTAGTTCAGCTTTCGTTTCATTTTCCTCTGATCATCTTTATATGTACTATGATTTCGCCGTTACTGGGCAACTTTTTGGCTCAACCGTAGTTTTCTTTTTGTGTTTGTCTTATTTGTTTGACAGGTAATTTGGGAAACGCGGGGAATAAGTGAAGAGTGTCGTGAAGATAAAGATTTAATTTTTTTATTTCGGTAATGTAATCAAAATGTAATTAGGATCTTTTGTTTTCAATGTTATGGATTGGTTTAGTTTTCATATCTGTATGAGTGACATGTCAGCCTGTTCAGGTTGGGGTGTTACAGTGTCATAGGTTCTGATAAGAATGCAATGGACATAACCCAAGTTAACATTGTGTTATAAGTTTTGATAATAACACAATGTATAAAAACCTTAGTAAAAACGTAAAGACCAAAACTCAGTTGAAAGACACAATGATTAGAACCTTTAACACAATACAAATAAAACATAGTAAAAATAAATTTTTTAATTTTATTTTTATATAACAATATGATACTCATATTAAAAATAAAAAACACTCATAATAATTAGAGTAAAATGCACGGATAGTCCCTGTGGTTTTGTAAAATAACACCTATAGTCCCCAACTTTTGGAAATTACATTGATGCTCCCTGTGGTTTGACAGTTTGTTACTCGGATAGTCCCTGGAGTGGATGTCCGTTAGTTTTCTCCGTTAAATCTATGTAAAATGACAAAATTACCCCTTGCTTTTATTAATTAGCATCTTCAAGAACATGAACATCTTGAAGATCTGGGCCGAATTTCATCATCCTAAAATGAACATGAACATTCATTATCAACTTCATCTTCAAAAAATTCATTATCATCATCAACTTCAAAAAAATCAGCATCATCTTCAAGAACAAACAACATAAAATCTAGACACATCTTAATCACTCATTTTCATCTTCCAAGATATGAACAAAGTGAAACCTAAACCCATAATTCAAGAACACCCAAAACCCCTTTACCTTCGATCAATCTAAAACCCAAAACATAAACCCACATATTCAAGAACAAGATCCAACTGTAAGAACCATACCCGACTCAGTCTTCATCACTGGTCCGTTGTCACTTACCTTTGAACCACCACTCGACAAACAATCGCTTGTTCATCGCAGATCCAGATCTACCAGAGAGACCGAATAGATCGTTACATGTTAGCTTCCGGTCGAGCCTGAAGACGAGATCGACATCGGAGATCGAAGCTTGTAATCCACAACACCCAAGAACAATGACACATTGACACTTTGAACACAGAATCTGGAACTTAAATAAAGTTAATGGAGAGAGAGAGTTTCTTCATTTATGCATCTGGGTTTTGAGTTTTGAAGCAAAAAAACATGATAATTTATTCTTGGGCACCGATATATAGAGAGAGAGATAAAAGAGTAGATCTCCAGATAGATGGAAGAGATGAATAATTGGTAAGGGGCATCTTTGTCATTTTACATATATTTAACTGAGAAAACTAACAGACATTAACTCCAGGGACTATCCGAGTAACAAACCGTCAAACCACAGGGAGCACCGGTGTAATTTTCAAAAGTTGGGGACTATAGGTGTTATTTTACAAAACCACAGGGACTATCCGTGCATTTTACTCTAATAATTATTATGGTGAATTTTTTTTAAACAAATGTAGTATGAAAAAGTTATGGACGTTTTAAATTGATGGGAGGAATTGGCATGTGCCTTGTATGTGAATATAAAGTTAATAAATATTAGATTCTTTTTATGCCCTTCCATTCTTTTCTTTTCCCTGAAATTAATCTCAACCCTTCAAATATAAGATCAATGTACTAGAATCCTTCTTACCCTTCTTATTTATGTTGTCCTTTGTATTTGATTATAATCCTAATATATGAATGACTTTGAGAGGTAAAAACAATGTTTTAAAATTCGGTTTTTATACGTATCAATTGAGATAAAAAACAGTTTTACTATATGTATTGGATGGTTCAACCGGGTATACTGAAAGGTTTAACCAGTTGTACCGAACAATTCACTATCGACCAGTTTAAACCGGTTTTTAAAACACTGGGTAAAAGAGAAATCCGCTTTGTGCGGAACCAAATTCCATATGAATGAATTTGAGAGGTAAAAGAGAAATCCGCCTTGTGCTGAACTAAATTCTATTTTCATTCATTTTTAGAAATTTGGTTGACTTTTATATACTTCATTAAATTTATAAAATTAAGAATTTTACTCTCTTTATTATGAACGGTGTATGTTTGTTTAGTGACAATTGTTTTAAATTATAAATCACTATACACAATTATCTTACCATTATAATTGTGGTATTTTTATTATTATAACTTTTACATTTACCATGTAAATGTATTATTTTAACATACATTTGTGCAACTATACCAATAACAACACAATTATAAATAGCTTATCAGTACAATTGTATTATAGATTTGTTTTGCATTTTCCATGCATAATTGAACGCAAATGCTTATAGTCTATCAAACCAACAAAGTACACATAACGCATTTTCATTGCTTTCCATGTTTTTTAAGGCAAAGCACGCTTTGTACTTGAACTTGTTTTGCATTTTGTGTGCATAAATGAACGCAAATTCCCATAGTCTATAAAACCAACAACTTTCATTGTTTTTCATATTTTTTAGATAAAACACGCTTTGTACTTGAATTTCATTATGTACGTTTGATTTATACAGTGCGAAAACAATGTTAGTTTATTATTATACAATTGTGTCATCTACCATTATAACTGTGTACTCATATGGTTTAACAAAGTTATAAATGTTTTATCATATAGGGTGGGGTTCTAGAGTAAACATTAGTGTATTTGCGAGCTGAGTGAACAAATCTTGACCATTGATTTACACACATAGATGACTAGGATTTCATCATCAAATCATAAAATATACTAGTGTATTTCATCATCAAATCCTGACCAATGATCTACACACATGTATGGCTAGGATTAGTTCGCTCAGTTCGTAAACTACACTAGTGTTCATTCTTGAACCTAATCCTTATCATATAACGGTGTTGTGATTTATGTGCATAAACAAACGCAAATACCCCTTATCTATAGAACCAACAACGTACAAACAACACGTTCTCATAGTTTCTTATGATTGTTAGGCAAAAACAAACCTTATGCTGAAACTCTGAGACACATATATATTGTGTCTGATGTATGTATAGGCCTGTAAATGAACCGAACGGACACGGACATACTCATGTTCGTGTTTGTTCATTTAACTTTAACCGAACACGAACACAAAAATATAACCGAACACATTTTTTGTTCGTGTTTGTTCATTAAGAAATCGAGCTTGTTCGTTTATGTTCGTTCGTTTAAAGCCTAAATGAATAGTTCACGTACATAAACGAACACAAACGAACATAAACGAACACAAATTAATGTAATTGAACAAATATAAACAAACACAATTTAACATTAGTGAACACAAACAAACAAGTCAAATATATTACAGTTTACTCGGAAACACATCTAAATTAGGTTTCATAGATGCTAAAATTAAGTAGGTTTTTATATAAATATTAACTAAGTGATCAGTTAGGATCTAAGAAAAATTTTAAATTTCATGTTTTTACTAGAAAACTCAATTACTAGTAGTTATATTTATATAAATAGTAAGAAAACCTATTATTCATATATATATATATATATATATATATATATATATATATATATATAATTATTTATGTATTTACTAAAATTTAAACGAACATAAACGAATGTTCACGAACATAAATGAACGAATATTCACAAACATTAATGAACGATGTGTTCATGTTCGTTCATTTAAATTAAACGAACAAATTTTTTTGTTCGTGTTCGTTCGTTTATTAAATAAACGAACACAAACGAACTTCCCGCCAAACAAGTTCACGAACAGTTCATAAACGTTCAGTTCATTTACAAGCCTATGTATGTATGTATGTATGTATGTATGTATGTATATAGAAAATAGTTAGCAATGAGGAGAAAGAGTGAAAGACAAGGACCCTCTTCAAGGAACTTGAAGGGTTGTCCCTATTATGTTGAAATTGGGTCAAGCACATTGGGTGAACTCTGTTTGACCCAAGCCAAGATACTAGGCCCAATATGAGGCAACTTTACAACCGGTGTTTAGACTTTAGTGTTGAAATAGATTCATATGAATAAATTAGTATAGTGGTGCACAAAAAACTCGAACCTGGACCCGGACCCGAAAATAAAACTTGGAACCGGGTATTATAAAACCCGGGTTTTTTATACCCGAACCCGACCCTACCCATAAGGTAGAGGTTGGGTATGCATTTCTGATATAAAACCCGAACCCGGAACCGAGTTTTTTTATACCCGTTTTCAACTCGGATTTTACGAATACCCGGTTTCAACCCGGGTTTTACGAATACCCGGTTTCAACCCGAACCCGGAACCGGGTTTTTTCAATACCCGGTCTGGGTTTCCCAATACCCTGTTCAGGTTTTTTCTTTTTTTTTTTGTGTTTTTTCGAGTTTTGTACCTTGGTAACGGCTATATAGTGTATTATGATCATTTGTTTGGTTTACATTGTATCTTTATACCCTATAAAAGGGGTCTTTGATAGACGAACAATAAACGAAGAAAATCAAGTTATTCGAAGCTATCCATGTTCATCATCTTATTTGATCCGGTTCAATGATTATTTAGGTGTCATTTATTTCTATGTTTTATGAAATAAAAAGGTTTTACATTTTGTATTTCTATGATTTATCCAAAAAAAATGAATACCCGAGGCATACCCGAACCCAACCCGATCCATTCCCGACCCTACCCGAACCCGAAAATAGGGTATTATAATACCCGGGTATTAGAAAACCCGACCCGAACCCTACCCGGACCCGGGTATATAGTGTATACATTTTTATATAAAACCCGGACCCGACCCGGGTATTGTCAATACCCGATTTTGTAGAACCCGATCGTACCCGAACCCGGTTCCATACCCGGAACCGGGTATTCAGAAAACCCGATTTGTGCACCACTAAATTAGTATGCTTAATACATGAATATCACGTATTCTTATCAATAACAATACAAAAACAATATTAGAAAATTAACGATATTATATTTTTTAAAATTATTTGTTTTCAATAATATTTATTTATTCGTCTGTTAGTGGTATCTAAAAAAGACCTATTATTATTATTAATAAACTAGATATATCTCATTTTTTATAAAATTCTTCTTTTGAATTCTATTTAATTGTTTATTGATGATATCAACATCGAAAGATATATTGTAAGTGATGATAAACAATATAAAACTCAACTGTATATATCACATATCTAAGAAAAAAGTAGGAATATTTTTTATTTCTCTATACTATTAAGGGTTAATGGATTTAAACACCCCCAACTATTGTCATTTGGCCGCTGGCACTCTCAACTTTGACTTTGGCTCCCACCACTCCCAACTTAACACATTGTTTGTCATGGCACCCCGTCGTTAAATAAACACTAACTGGGTTAGGAAAATTAGCCTACGTGTCATATTAATCTGACGTGGCATGTATGACGTGTAATGTAAACCTGATTCAGATATGTAACATGAAGCAAAGAGAAAGTGGCTCAGATCTGTAACATGAAGATCAGACAAGAGGGACGATCACCGCCATGGCTGCAACACCGGTTGCACCGTAAGAGCAAATAAAAAGCCCTTGTTGGAGCTCTCACATACCATCCGGGTTGCCCCGCCAAGATACGAGTCGATGTTGACCCCATGACTGATTACGATGCTCGGATATGAATCCGTACACAAATCATTATCATCACCGCCTTCTCATTTTCATCTTTCAACAGCGATTTCACACTGCAAGTGGAGGTGAAACGGCGGATTTCACCGGCGACGTCACCACTGTTCCCATCCTCAACATCACACCACCCCCTGAAATAGCCCTAGAATAGTGAACAACGAGTGTTTAACTGTTAATCTAAACAAATTACCTCATGATGATCGGAAACAACACGCCATTCTTTCCTAGAGGACTGTAACACCTCAAAATTTCATGTCCAATGTGATATCGACACGTGTCAGGAACTTTAAACGTGTAAAGGATTACATCAGAAGGACTAAAGTTGACAAACAAAGAAAGTACGTAAATATAAGGGTTCAAAGTGTCAACAATGGATAAATATATCTTTCAATAACCCTACATGATGTTTATACCCTTAAACGAATAAATCATGGATCATACGAAGCTAATTGTGAAAGAAAGTGAGGAATTACAAACTACAGGGGCTAAATTTGTCAACATGTTTAAAGTATACCTCTGAGTGACCCTTTAGCAAACCCGAAGCTTTGTAATGACTAATTATACTCACGAGAATAAGTGATAAAAATTTCACAAGGTTTCGATTCCGTATGAGAAAGTTATGCTATCATTCGTATGCGAGGGGTTAAAAGCGTCGACGTTGATAATTAAGGCTTTTCGAGTGACCATAAAGTTGACCAAGGGCTTCACAAAGATTGGTTATGTCTTGGAGTCCTTAGAAATCAATTTAGGTGGCTCAAAGTGCAAAACAAAAGGTTAAAACAACTTTTATATGGACCAGGGACCAAAACAACAATTTCTGAAAATTGAAATCTAGTTAGAAGGGGCGTCGCGTGACGCGTAGGATCCTTAGGGGACCTTCGCGTCACGCGAGGGGTCATCTGTTGTAGAAAAATGTGGCAGGTGTCTGTTCAGCCATGTTAACCGACTTAGATTGATTGTTTTGCATACCATGGGCTGTCCAAACTGGTTTTTAGAGTATAGGGACACTTGGGATGCATCAAGGATCACTTGTAGACTTGCTTGGCATAATCTACTGAGATGAAACTCACTATATAAAGGCCACATTGTTGCAATTTTGATCACTCATTCCATACCTCACTTCTGAAGAGTTCTGGAGCACAAGGCCACCCCCTAAGCATCATTAGTCATGCATTGGACCTTGGTAAGCTTCCTTAACCTTCCTTAGTCGTGTTTTACTTAGTTATTAGCTTAAAAGTCAAACCGTTGTAATTAAGGTTTGACTTATCGATTAATCACTAATGGTCTGATGTTTAGTCAAATTGAAAGTAGTTATAAGTTGGTAATTATATGGGCATTAAACCCTTAAAAGGGCACCCTCTGAATTCCACTCTAACTAGGTCAATTGTCGGGTCAAACTTAATCCGAAAAAGTCAACAGGATCTTAATTTTCTAATTAACACATAATTAGCAATGTAGAAGATGTGTAACCTGTTTTTATCACTCATATAACTTGGTAATCAATGCAAGAACATGTCTAACCATGCCCGACCCGACAATTTTCAGTTTAGGACCGATTCGGAATCGAAAGTCGCATAAATTGACCATTGCTTTGACTTTCAGTTCTGACCCATATTAGCATGATTTAGAAATGCCTTAGAGCTCCGTTAGGACCAGCTTGTATGATAGTATAACCCTCTGCGTTTATACTACTTAACTCATTGATTGTCCGATGTTTCCGTTAAATGCCTAATGTTGACCAATATGCCCATTTGACCATAAAACGAGAATTTTGGAAATTTGAGAGGACAATAATCTTTGTTACTGATTTATAAACATGTCCAAAAAATTTCACATCAGTTGGAGGTCTAGATTAGGAATTATGCTCGATAGTGTAATTAGAAGGCCTTTTATTAATTAAACAACATAATTAGCGTAAAGCCTATCTAAACCCAATTTTTGACACCAAACCTTTTTCCCACTGATGTAATATAATATTTTGGGATTTTTGAAGATTTTAATTATTTTTAAACTGATCATAACATAGGGTTATTACCTTGATTCGGTAATTACCGATTATACCCTTTTCGTTCATAAAATGAGTTTTACACGACATCTTGATACCAAATCTTTTGCTACTGATTTTATATGATAAATGAAGTATTTTGAACTTTATAACCAGATCAGAAAACTCAGATTTCCTTTATAACTAGGAAATCGCTTAAAACGACTTTTTACGCATATTAAACACATAGTGTGGGTTAAAACCATTTTTATCATATAAGACTTATCACCAACTGATATAACCTATTAAGTTAAGTTATTTTACTGATTATTTCAGACCCGAATCTCAGAATTATAATTAATCTCTTTTATAATATTTTAAATGACCAAAATACCCCTACGGGGCTTAAATTGAGATTAAACTCGTTTTGGGCATAATGGAAGGTATCCTACTGATATCACAACATATTTAAAGCATATTAACTTAGGAAACCTGTTCGTGACTCTTTCGGTTACCCGCTATGCGTTATTCGCGTTCGGTTCGGTTTATGTAACTAGTTTGCATAAATTAGCCGAAACGGGTCGAACCGTATCATTTTTATCTCAAAATACAGAATGTGCTTAGTTTACCCATATTATACAAGTCTTCAAACATGTCGGGTCTAAATCACATTCTATTCTGGTCTTCGCTTAATCATGCGTTCGAACCATATCTTCCTTTAAAACTATCCGGTCTAAGTTTAGGCTTAATTATAGACCCGTTAGGATTCTAATAGGTTATTATAAACCTTCGTTCCAGAATAGGAGACCCGGTAAAAGCTACGTGCACTTGCTTGTTGTGATTATTACTTGCAAAGGTAAATACTTTTAACTTATTTTCCCTATACGGGCTTGGGGTACGGTATATAAAATACCGCTTGGTCGGGCATTGAATCTTTAATCGTATGATGGTTAATTTATTGAAATGACCCGTTTAAATTGTTTTGTTTGCTTAAAGCCTTTGGGGGGTTAATGACCATGTCCCGGATATCCTTGGCATCATTTTACGAAATGGCCACGACCTGAGCACGGGGTGTAGGCGTACACCCGACAGTGCATATAAAAATTAATAAGGTATAACCGCCGGTTTAAAGAATAACTCACCGCGGGACTATATCATGTGGTATGTCTATTAAGCTCTAACCCGGTGTCAACCCGGGCTACTGAACGCATAACGAACATGTAATTCTTTTACAAGTT
Organism: Helianthus tuberosus; assembly: GCA_030545235.1. Lineage (NCBI taxonomy): Eukaryota > Viridiplantae > Streptophyta > Magnoliopsida > Asterales > Asteraceae > Helianthus > Helianthus tuberosus. Next base: position 58,204,053 of record CM060364.1, read on the forward strand.
TATATATATAAATAATTATCCCAAGTTATAAAATGTTTTATGCCTCGTGCATTTAAATCGACTTTCTAAACCTTTTCAAAATGAGTCAGTTGATTGTATTTACCAGTGTAAACTGACGTATTTTCCCAAAAAGATTAAGTGCAGGTACTACTCGAAATAGGCTGGCTTTCTCCTTAGCATCAATAAGAGTCTCGCAAGCTTGGATGCATTTCAGTCTGTTGAACAAAGTTTTTTTTATTTGATCCACCTGTGGATTATTTTCAACTATTTTGTGATACTTAATATTACAATTTTATTTGGTTGAAATGAATCTATCTTTTGCTTCCGCTGTGCATTTATATATTGTGTTGTTTGACTATAACGATACCAACTACGTCACGATACTCCCCCACCGGGCCCATCGGTAATACGTGGAAATATCGGGGTGTGACAGGTTGGTATGAGAGCCAACACTGAGTGAATTAAACACTAGCCTTTTGTGTTTAATCTCAGTTACACAGTTGCACATTCCTAAATTTTCGAGTCTAGACAAAGAACTTAGGACTAATCCAAATTGTTTTAATTTTAACTTTGTCCTTTATATTTCTTTGTTCTATCTTTCATTTGTTGTAACAGGAAATATGCCACCGAGGTTCTGAAGAGGAGGACGAGGAAAGGGGCCAATCCACGCCCCCAACGATCACGAGGCCGGGCCTTCACACCGGCGAATTCCTTCTACTACCATGAGTGCCGGTCCTCAAGGAGACTGGAGGATCCATTCAGAGCCCGCTAGGTGATCTACTTCGTTTAGCTCAACGCCTCCTTACCGCCACTCCGTTGGGCCGCAATCAGAGGACGAGCCTGAAGACTCACGCCACTCCTTCTTGCCGTTGCAGCGATCCCTTTCGCACCATTCCTTTGGCGACCCCACTCCTATCTTCCAGGGCCGGTTCAACCCGGCAAACTATATCGAAGAACCAGTGGGTTTAAAAGTCCCGTTTAGGGTAATATGTACTCCTTTTAATGTTTAATGGAATGAAAAAATATAAAAATTTCGTGTTTGTCATTATATGTATAAATATATTATACATGAAATAAATAAATTTAAAAATCGTTTCTCTTAAAATAATCTGCCTATTTTAAATATTAAATAAGAATCTTAAAGGTATAACCTAGCCTGCATGTCCTTATAAGACTTGGCCAAGATGGTAAGACCTGTTTAAAAAGATTCAAATCCTTGTTAACATCTGAAAACATGTTAACACTCCTAGCAGACGTGATCCGTTAAAAAAATAACACACGTCCTTCCTATAATAGGATTCTTCAAAGGATTCCTAACCTAACTTGATGATATGTAAATCATAGATTTAAATCATCAATTATGATGATCATATATTAGGCATCCATAGGTAATGTAGTGCCTACGGGCCATACTCATTGTCATATAAGACAAAAGACAGTAGTAGTCTACGACTCCCTGTCAGAAAAAGGTAAAGAACTATGTTCAAACCTTAATTCCTTGATTCTCTAAAATCATGGCTTATGATTTAGAATGTCCCTGTGACTAGGCCTTTTGTGCCACTAATAATACTGTTATTGTTTTATAATTAGGATAAATTATAATAAAAATCCTAAATAAATATGATTAATAAATTAACCAAATATGGTCTATGTTTACCATGGTTAATGAATTGCCATAAAAGACAATTCCATAATAAACTCCCAAATAAATTATTGTCAATATCTTATGTAACAGTTCAAACTACATGGCTGACTCGGATGAGATCAACAGTCACCCAAGGGAGAATCATGATAATACCCGAATTAACGTAGCGGGTGCAGAACTGCAGGCAATGATAGACAATGCCATTACTCGAGGTTTGGATAGACAGTTCCACGAATCCAGTGGTACCCATGTAAGGACCCAATCTGCACCACACTCTAAACCACCATCTAAAACTCACACTGCTCACAACAGTAATTCCCATCACTCATCAAACCAAATGAGTGTTCCATCTCAAAGGATCGTACCGAATCAGGAACCCCGAGATAAGGGTTGCTCCTATAAGTATTTTGTTTCATGCAAACCCAGGGATTTCACTGGGGAAAAAGGAGCTATAGACTGCATGACATGGTTGGATGAAATGGACACTGTGGTAGATATCAGTGGTTGCGCTAATAAGGATGTGGTGAAATTCGTGTCTCAGTCATTCAAGGGTGAAGCATTAGCTTGGTGGAGGTCTTTGATCCAAGCTACAGGGAAAATCCCACTGTACAATATGACTTGGGAACAGTTTGTGTCATTGATCAAGGAGAACTACTGCCCTCAGCATGAGGTTGAAAAGATTGAAGCTGATTTCTTGTCTCTGGTTATGAAAAACCTAGACTGTCAGACCTACCTTACAAGTTTCAATACCATGTCAAGGTTGGTTCCTTATCTTGTGACACCAGAACCCAAGAGGATAGCTCGATTCATCGGGGGTTTAGCCCCAGAAGTTAAGGCCAGTGTGAAAGCCTCTAGACCAGCTACTTTTCGGTCTGCAGCTGATATAGCATTATCTCTTACTCTGGACGCGGTCAGGCAGAGATCGCTAAGAAACACTGATCTGAGAAAAGGAAGCGTGAGGATGATAGCTCACGACGATTGGATAAGAAACATAGGGGAAACAATGACCACAAAAAGAGTTCTGGATCTAAGAAAGATGGTCATCAGTCGGGTGAAAAACCCAAATGTAAGATCTGCAAGAAATAGCACTTTGGGAAGTGCAGATATGAGTCGAAATCCCAGTCACAGCCAAGGGCATGTGGGATTTGCAAGTCTTCTGAGCACAAGACCCTAGACTGTAAGAAAATCAAGGATGCTACATGCTATAGCTGCAATGAAAAAGGGCATATCAACTCCAACTGCCCAAAACTTGCAAAGAAGACTGAGGATGGGAAAAAGACCAATGCAAGGGTCTTCCGGATGGATGCAAAGGAAGCTATTCAGGACGACAATGTGATCACAGGTACCTTCCTCATAAATGATGTTTATGCAAGAGTGCTATTCGATTCAGGAGCTAATAAATCATTCGTAGATAATAAGTTTTGTAAGTTACAGAATTTACCTGTTAAAACCCTAAGTGTGAAATATGAGGTGGAATTAGCAGATGGAACCATAGAAACAGTGTCAACCGTGTTAGATGGATGTGTTATATCCATTAGGAACCACTCTTTTCCATTGTCTTTACTTCCTTTGAAATTAGCCGGTTTTGATATAGTAATAGGCATGGATTGGTTGTCGCGCAACCAAGCCCAGATCGGTTGTGCTAGGAAGCAAGTGGTTGTCAGAGCTCCTCATGGCGAGCCTTTGACAATCCAAGGAGATACTAAGTACGGAATGCCTGAGCAAGTGTCCATGCTCAAGGCATCAAGGTGTTTGACGAAGGGTTGTGTTATCTACATGGCACAAGTAACCCTTGATGAACCAAAGCCTAAGATCGAAGACATACCCATTATCTCTGAATATCCAGACGTATTCCCTGAAGAACTACCTGGTTTACCCCAGATAGGCAAGTGGAGTTCAGGATTGACATTATTCCTGGAGCAGCACCTGTTGCAAGAGCGCCTTACAGATTGGCACCAACGGAGATGAAAGAGTTGAGAACTCAACTGGATGATTTGCTAGCCAAAGGATTTATTAGACCTAGCTCATCTCCTTGGGGAGCACCAATCCTGTTTGTGAAGAAAAAGGACGGGTCGATGCGTCTATGCATCGATTATTGAGAACTTAACAAAGTTACTATCAAGAATAGGTATCCATTGCCCAGGATCGACGACTTGTTTGATCAGCTTCAAGGAGCGAGTTACTTTTCCAAGATCGACTTAAGGTCAGGATATCATCAACTGAAAGTCAAGGATGAAGATGTACATAAGACTGCATTTAGGACTCGTTATGGTCATTACGAGTTCTTAGTGATGCCTTTTGGACTCACTAATGCACCAGCCGCGTTCATGGATCTCATGAACCGCGTCTGCAAGCCCTACATGGATAAATTTGTCATCGTCTTCATTGATGATATTCTTTTTTACTCGAAGAGTCAAGTTGACCATGAGAAGCACCTCCGTTGCATTCTAAAACTGCTTCATCGAAAAAAGCTCTACGCCAAATTCTCTAAGTGTGAATTTTGGCTTTGTGAAGTCCAATTTCTTGGACATGTGGTTAGTGAACGCGGAATCCAGGTAGATCCCGCTAAGGTTGAAGCTATCATGAATTGGCAAGAGCCGAAGACGCCCACAAAGATTCGCAGCTTCTTGGGATTGGCAGGATATTACAGGCGTTTCATTGAAAAATTTTCAAGGATTGCTACACCCCTAACTTCTTTGATTAGGAATAATATTAAGTTCAACTGGGGACCGAAGCAACAAGAATCCTTTGATATCCTTAAGCAGAAGCTAAGCAATGCACCTGTGTTAACATTGCCTGATGGAATAGAAGAGTTTGTGGTATATTGTGATGCATCACACACCAGGATGGGATGTGTGCTTATGCAGAAAGGCAAAGTTATTGCCTATGCTTCACGTCAGTTAAAGGTGCATGAAAAGAATTACACCACCCATGACTTGGAGTTGGGTTCTGTTGTATTTGCACTGAAGCTATGGAGGCACTATTTATATGGTATCAAGTGTGTGATCTATTCTGATCACAAGAGCCTCCAGCACCTGTTTAACCAAAAGGATTTGAACATGAGGTAACGGCGTTGGATGGAAACTTTGAATGATTATGATTGTGAGATAAGATACCATCCTGGCAAGGCGAATGTAGTCGCCGATGCCTTAAGTCGAAAGGAAAGAGTGAAGCCTATAAGAATCAATGCCAAGAGCATTGAGATAAAGAATAGTTTGAATGAAAGGTTGTTAGCTGCACAGAAGGAAGCTGTATTGGAAGCTAACTATCCTAATGAAAAGCTAGGAGTAACCGAAGAACAGTTATCCTGTGGCAAGGACGAAATTCTGAGGTTAAATGGACGAATATGGGTTCCAGTTTATGGAGGACTTTGAGATGTTATCCTCCAGGAAGCCCACAGCTCTAAATACTCCGTTCATCCTGGAGCTGACAAGATGTACCAGGATCTGAAAGCAAATTTCTGGTGGATAGGCTTGAAGAAGTCTATAGCTACCTATGTAGCTAAATGTTTGACGTGTGCGCAAGTCAAAGCCGAACATCAGAAGCCGTCAGGTTTGCTACAACAGCCTGAACTTCCCACATGGAAGTGGGAGATGGTGACAATGGATTTCATCACCAAGTTGCCAAAGACAAAGAAAGGAAATGATACTATATGGGTGATAGTAGATAGACTGACTAAGTCAACACATTTCCTACCAATTAAGGACACCTATAGCTCCGACATGTTAGCCCAATTGTACGTAGATAAGATTGTATCTCTGCATGGCGTACCTGTGTCTATTATCTCTGACAGAGATACTAGATACACATCACATTTTTGGAAAAGTTTCCAACAATCTTTGGGCACGCGCTTAAATTTTAGTACGGCTTACCATCCTCAGATGAACGGGCAGAGTGAGCGTACAATCCAAACCTTGGAAGACATGCTTCGTGCATGTGTGATTGACTTAGGTCGTAATTGGGATAACCACCTGCCATTAATCGAGTTCTCCTATAACAATAGCTACCATACAAGCATTAAGGCTGCGCCTTTCGAGGCCTTGTATGGTAGAAAGTGCAGAACGCCCGTTTGTTGGGCGGAAGTTGGAGATGTCCAACTGACAGGACCTGAAATAGTCCTGGAGACGACAGATAAGATTGTGCATATACACGATCGTCTCAAAGCTGCCAGGGATAGGCAGAAAAGCTACGCTGACTTAAGGCGTAAACCTCTAAAGTTTGAGGTTGGTGATAAAGTTCTACTTAAAGTATCACCCTGGAAAGGGGTAATGCGATTTGGTAAGAAAGGCAAGTTAAGCCCGAGGTACATAGGACCATTCGAGATCATCGAATGTGTCGGATCTGTTGCTTATAAGTTAAACTTACCTGAAGAGCTCAGTGGTATTCACAATGTATTCCACATCTGCAATCTGAAGAAGTGTCTAGCTGATGAATCACTAGTCATACCACATACAGATGTGCACATAGAAGAGAGCTTGAAGTTTGTTGAAAAACCTGTGTCGATCGAGGATCGACATGTTAAGAAGCTTCGAAGGAAGCATGTACCGATCGTAAAAGTAAAATGGGATGCCCGTAGAGGTCCCGAGTACACGTGGGAGGTAGAGTCCACAATGAAAGAAAAGTACCCTTATTTATTTCAGTAAATCTCGAGGTCGAGATTTCTTTTAAGGGGGTGAGGATGTAACACCTTGAAATTTCATGTCCAATATGATATCGACACGTGTAAGGAACTTTAAACGTGTAAAGGATTACATCAGAAGGACTAAAGTTGAAAAACAAAGAAAGTACGTAAATATAAGGGTTCAAAGTGTCAACAATGGATAAATATATCTTTCAATAACCCTACATGATGTTTATACCCTTAAACGAATAAATCATGGATCATACGAAGCTAATTGTGAAAGAAAGCGAGGAATTACAAACTACAGGGGCTAAATGTGTCAACATGTTTAAAGTATACCTCTGAGTGACCCTTTAGCAAACCCGAAGCTTTGTAATGACTAATTATACTCACGAGAATAAGTGATAAAAATTTCAAAAGGTTTCGATTCCGTATGATAAAGTTATGCTATCATTCGTATGCAAGGGGTTAAAAGCGTCGACGTTGATAATTAAGGCTTTTCGAGTGACCATAAAGTTGACCAAGGGCTTCACAAAGATTGGTTATGTCTTGGAGTCCTTAGAAATCAATTTAGGTGGCTCAAAGTGCAAAACAAAAGGTTAAAACAAATTTTATATGGACCAGGGACCAAAACAACAATTTCTGAAAATTGAAATCCGGTCAGAAGGGGCGTCGCATGACGCGTAGGATCCTTAGGGGACCTTCGCATCACGCGAGGGGTCATATGTTGCAGAAAAATGTGGCAGGTGTCTGTCCAGCCATGTTAACCGACTTAGATTGATTGTTTTGCATACCATGGGCTGTCTAAACTGGTTTTTAGAGTATAGGGACACTTGGGATGCATCAAGGATCACTTGTAGACTTGCTTGGCGTAATCTAGTAAGATTAAACTCACTATATAAAGGCCACATTGTTGCAATTTTGATCACTCATTCCATACCTCACTTCTGAAGAGTTCTGGAGCACAAGGCCACCCCCTAAGCATCATTAGTCATGCATTGGACCTTGGTAAGCTTCCTTAACCTTCCTTAGTCGTGTTTTACTTAGTTATTAGCTTAAAAGTCAAACCGTCGTAATTAAGGTTTGACTTATCGATTAATCACTAATGGTCTGATGTTTATTCAAATTGAAAGTAGTTATAAGTTGGTAATTATGTGGGCATTAAACCCTTAAAAGGGCACCCACTGAATTCCACTCTAACTAGGTCAATTATCGGGTCAAACTTAATCCGAAAAAGTCAACAGGATCTTAATTTTCGAATTAACACATAATTAGCAATGTAGAAGACGTGTAACCTATTTTATCACTTATATAACTTGGTAATCAATGCAAGAACATGTCTAAGCATGTCCGACCCGACAATTTTAAGTTTAGGACCGGTTCGGAATCGAAAGTCGGATAAATTGACCATTGCTTTGACTTTCAGTTCTGACCCATATTAGCATGATTTAGAAATGCCTTAGAGCTCCGTTAGGACCAGCTTGTATGATAGTATAAACCTCTGCGTTTATACTACTTAACTCATTGATTGTCCGATGTTTCCGTTAAATGCCTAATGTTGACTAATATGCCCATTTGACCATAAAACGAGAATTTTGGTAATGTGAGAGGACAATAATCTTTGTTACTGATTTATAAACATGTCCCAAAAATTTCACATCAGTTGGAGGTCTAGATTAGGAGTTATGCTCGATAGCGTAATTAGAAGGCCTTTTATTAATTAAACAGCATAATTAACGTAAAGCCTATCTAAACCCAATTTTTGACACCAAACCTTTTTCCCACTGATGTAATATAATATTTTGGGATTTTTGAAGATTTTAATTATTTTCAAACTGATCATAACATAGGGTTATTACCTTGATTCGGTAATTACCGATTATACCCTTTTCGTTCATAAAATGAGTTTTACATGACATCTTGATACCAAATCTTTTGCTACTGATTTTATATGATATATGAAGTATTTTGAACTTGATAGCCTGATCAGAAAACTCAGATTTCCTGTATAACCCGGAAATCGCTTAAAATGACTTTTTACGCATATTAAACACATAGTGTGGGTTAAAACCATTTTTGTCATATAAGACTTATCACCAACTGATATAACCTGTTAATTTAAGTTATTTTACTGATTATTTCGGTCCCGGATCTCAGAATTATAATTAATCTTTTTTATAATCTTTTAAATGACCAAAATACCCCTACGAGGCTTAAATTGAGATTAAACTCGTTTTGGGCATAATGAAATGTATCCTACTGATATCACAACATATTTAAATCATATTAACTTAGGAAACCTATTCGTGACTCTTTCGGTTACCCGTTATGCGTTATTCGCGTTCGGTGTATGTAACTAGTTTGCATAAATTAGCCGAAACGGGTCGAACCTTATCATTTTTATCTCAAAATCCAGAATGTGCTTAGTTTACCCATATTATACAAGTCTTCAAACTTGTCGGGTCTAAATCACATTCTATTCCGGTCTTCGCTTAATCATGCGTTCGAACCGTATCTTCCTTTAAAACTAACCGGTTTAAGTTTAGGCTTAATTAAAGACCCGTTAGGATTCTAATAGGTTATTATAAACCTTCGTTCCAGAATAGGAGACCCGGTAAAAGCTACGTGCACTTGCTTGTTATGATTATTACTTGCAAAGGTAAATACTTTTAACTTATTTTCCTTATACGGGCTTGGGATACGGTATATAAAATACCGCTTGGTCGGGCATTGAATCTTTAATCGTATGATGGTTAATTTATTGAAATGACCCGTTTAAATTGTTTTGTTTGCTTCAAGCCTTTGGGGGGTTAATGACCATGTCCTGGATATCCTTGGCATCATTTTATGAAAAGGCCACGACCTGAGCACGGGGTGTAGGCGTACACCCGACAGTGCATATAAAAATTAATAAGGTATAACCGCCGGTTTCGAGAATAACTCGCCGCGGGACTATATCATGTGGTGTGTCTATTAAGCTCTAACCCGGTGTCAACCCGGGCTACTGAACGCATAACGAACATGTAATTCTTTTACAAGTTTATATATATAAATAATTATCCCAAGTTATAAAATGTTTTGTGCCTCGTGCATTTAAATCGACTTTCTAAACCTTTTCAAAATGAGTCAGTTGATTGTATTTACCAGTGTAAACTGACGTATTTTCCCAAAAAGATTAAGTGCATGTACTACTCGAAATAGGCTGGCTTTCTCCTTAGCATCAATAAGAGTCTCGCAACCTTGGATGCATTTCAGTCTGTTGAACAAAGTTTTTTTTATTTGATCCACCTGTGGATTATTTTCAACTATTTTGTGATACTAAATATTACAATTTTATTCGATTGAAATGAATCTATCTTTTGCTTCCGCTGTGCATTTATATATTGTGTTGTTTGACTATAACGATATCAACTACTTCACGATACTCCCCCACCGGGCCCATCGGTAATACGTGGAAATATCGGGGTGTGACAAGGACTGAGATTGAGACGACGACACCGACATCGGAGCAACACTAGCGGCCGCGTCCATCGGAGATCAGAAAAACGGCCAGCGGTGGTTCCGATTAGGTGGCGGAAACCCTAACGGTGAGATGAGATGGAGTGGGGATGATGAAACCCTAGGTAGAAGAGTGTGAATTGAGGGGGATCTACGACGGCACCACTGTTCCCCTCCTCAACATCACCTGATCATCATCATAACCCCGTTTTCCCCCAAAATCAAAACCCATCGTCATTTGTTTTCGATATCATCTCAAACAGGCTTCTAGATCCAGATTAAGCGGTGTTTGGTGGTGTGGGGTAGGTGGTCGCAGTGGGTGGTGGCCAATGGTTCTTGAACAGGGGATTATGGTGGTAGGGTGGATGGCAGCGTAGGGTTATGGTGGGGTGGAAGGCAGGACGGTAGTGTGGGTGGATGGTGGTGGTGTTAAGTGAGAGAGAGAGAGGGGGTGAATATAAATTGATTTTTATATATATAATATATAATTTTTCATCAGCATGCCACCTCATTAAAAAAACGCCACATCATCTAAAATTAGCCACGTAGGACAACAAAACTAACCAAGTTAGTGTTTGGTTAACGACGGGGTGACACAGCAACCCAAGTGTTAAGTTGGGAGTGGTGGGAGCCAAAGTCAAAGTTGAGAGTGCCAGCGACCAAATGATAATAGTTGGGAGTATTTAAATCCATTAAATAATAATATTAAACACATTTTTCACACTTATCTCTTATTTTTTTAATTATTTCTTTTATTTTTTTTATTAATAACTATTTGATGTTTCATTCATCAACCTCGTGTAATACGTATATTTCTAATCTAATAATAAATAAAAACAAAGTAAAACGTTATACTAAATAAATAGTACATCAATGTTCATTTATTAAAAGACAAATCTTGACAATTTTATGTAATAACCGATTACATTGTTTTTATTCAATTAATGTAATGCACGAGTTTATTCAACCCATGCAATACAAGGTTTTTTTAAAAATATAATTTTTCTTACTAGTTAGTATTTAAAAATATATTTATTCAATACGTGTAGGGGGTTCTAATCTAGTATTTTACTATACTTGAATCGTGATTATAATGAAACATAATTATTTTTATGTTTTATATTGACTGATTAAGAATGGAATAACAATATCATTTTCACTTTCTATGTCTAGTTATAATACTATATTATTACTTTTTTATAATATTTGGTCAATTTTATGGATGCCCAACGTCAACAAAGTTTGATTATATCATCTAATTTCAATCAAGTTTCATTGTGGTCGACCAAGTTTAAAGGTTAACCTTAGTAACATCAACCGCTTTGATTGTGTGGTTATGACCCTCATGACCACCATGATCCTCCATATAGGCGTCATATCATTCATTTTTAATCCATCATTCAAAACCACTATCCTAAGGGTGTGGTCATGACCTAAATCACCAGGGGAGGATTTAGAGGTCTGTTAGGGGTAGCCCGTGCTACCCCTCAAATCCGTCTGTGAAGTGCAATTTGGTTCGTTTTCGCGTCCGTTTGAGTTTCGTAGTAATTTGACGAATAACGCGACCGTACGACCAAACGAGCCGACATCCGAGAGTTTTCCGGGTACATTTTGAGTCCTCTAAACTTTAATGACCTTGTTGAGCCTTGAAAATGGCTTAACGGGTGTTAAAAGTGCAAGAAATGGGCTTAATCAAGTGCAGGGACCTGAACTGTCAACATTGAAACTGTTGCTGATCTGTGAGGGCCAGGCGGGCCGCGTAAGGTCTCCCCCTACCTTTACGCGGGCCGTGTGATCATGCCAGCTACCAGAAAGTCAGTTTTTGCAAACTGTTGCAACTTCAGGGGCTGTTATGGTAATTCCTTTGTGTGATGGGCAAGTTTAAGTGATCACCAAGGCTTCTAATCATCTCCTAACACATGTATGGTTGAGATCTTTGCTTGTTGGCCACACAAAAACATGGCATGATCTTGTGAACTTGCTACTGCTATAAATAGCATGGCCAATTCATTTGTTTTCCACACACTTGATCTAAAATTCTCTAAGTTGGGGTTTTTATAACTTCATACCTGAGAATTTATAAGATCAAGTTCAAGCAAGGACCTTTTGTAAGCATTCCTTCATTCTTTTATTGCTTTCTAGCTTAAAAAGTCAAACAGTGTTTGACTTTCAATTTGACCAGTCAATGGTCAACGCAAAGTTCGGTTGAACTTTGCAACGTGATTGTAATCACGATGGTTATAATCCTTAGCGATTATACCTACTGATTACCACGTTAACTAGGCATAGTGACGATTCAAAGTTTCGGTCAAAATGCGTTTTAGCACGCATTTTGCCACGAAACTACTTTTAGGTATCAAAACACTTTGTTTTGATACCAAATCAGTTTTCTAAGTTAGTTAACCATGTTTAACTCGTCACTATTAGTTTAGTGCTTGTTTAGGGTCGTAAGTTAAACGGTCTAAACAACCGCTTAGACTTTCGAACCCGACCCGTTTGGTCGAACATTAGGATCCGACCAAGCTTGCTTAGTGATCATAGTTGCATAGGGAATAACCTCTGAGGTTATACCTTATGATCACGTAGGATTGGTTAGTCATTTGTTAGATAGCTTATATGCCCATAGGAAATGACCAAAATGCCCTTTTTAAGCCTAAATCCGTATTTTGCATATGTGATCAACTTTTTGACATATAATCTGATTTAGTAACATATTAGGGTATAATTGGGCATGTAAGACTTGACATAGCACATAGTTAACCATCCGACCATAGTTTTACGCAAACGACACGTTATAGTAGCTTATACTACCATAATGGGTCGAAACGGGTCAAAAGCACTTAGGTAGACTTCCAAATCAGAATGATAACTCTATTAAATCATACCATATGAGTTCAAATACTCATTTGATTTATAGAGCATTATTCTATCCTATCTCCCGATTTAGGATCCGTTTATTAACATAGTTACCTATATTAGGTGCCGTTTGATTCCGTGATCCCTCTAGCTTTGCTTGGTCGTTATTCAAGACTTCTAAGCACTCTCAAGTGAGTACATAGTCCCATATTTTACTATTTTCAATGTTTTGGTGTGAAATATGTGTACCTATTTGTTATGTTCATGATTTAAAAGTATAAATTAATTATACATATTAGTACTTATCTTTTGACAAACTGAATGATTATTTATGGTTTAAACACTGATTTTTCAAAGATTATAAAAATTAATTGTTGAATTGTACTTATTTTATGTTCACCAGACCGATTGGTAGTATGATATAGCGCTATAGAATTAGACACCCCATTCATGTTGTCATGGAATGTCAGAAACCAATATTTTTATCCAAATAGAGATTGCCTTTGTGGTATTTCTATAGTTTCAATTGGTGTAGTTTGATGCACTAAGGTCTGATTGAATTCTTAAATCACATTTTTATTGTATACTTTGTTATACTCCCAAAAATATAGTTTGATATACTCTCATATGTGATATTGTACAAAACAATATATATTTTGTTAATTACTAAAACATAGTTTGATATGTTAGTTATAAACCAAAGCATAGTTTAATATGTTATTATTAAAACCAAAGTATACTTTTGATATACTACCGAAAACGATTATTTTGACAACTAAAGTATATTTAATATACTATTTGTTTAACGATTTTGGAACTGAAATATATTTTAATATATTACTTAGTCGACTTTCTTAAAATCAAAGTATATTTTTATATATACTACAAACCTTTTTATCAAAACATTGTTTTACAAACTCATTTCACTTACATATTTATTTATGCATCATTCTTTTATATCATCAAATTTCTTGTAAAATTTCGCATGATTTATAAAGAAAACATTTGTAAAGTTCATGACTATTTTGTTAAAACATTCTTTTAAACTTACAAAGTCATGAATCATGCATTAATAAAACCTATGTATCTCACATGCATTTTTATGCTGACGTACCTATTTTTACACATGTTTCTGGTGCTGCTATGTGATGATTGTTGATACATGCTATACATAGGATGGACTCGTGCCTTAGCGACTTTAAAATTTGAAAGACGACATTGTAATCATTTGATTTGTAATAAAACAATGTGTTCAATAATGCAATAAAAAGAAATTATTTAATCCATGCTTGTGAAACAATGATTCTGTTACAACACTCCCCGACGTTTCCGCCACGTTTTGTTGTTTTACGTGGTCGGGGTGTGACAGAAAAGTTGGTATCAGAGCCAATGGTTATAGGGAATTAGGTTACTAGTACTGCTTTGACCTAGACTATAACCTTCCTAGGACCCTAACATAAGTTATCTTGTGTTTAGTTTTAAAACAATACCGTCACCTATCCTTAGGTGACAACCACAACAAGAACACAAATTTCGAATCCGCTTTGAAAACCAATCATCTGTTCTAGGATGATTGATTTCTAGGTTTTGAACCTTCAAAGTTTTCAAAATCTCGTCAAATTTTGGGTCTAAATAATGTTAACACGTGCAAACTGGAAGGGTGAATGCCTGTACCCTGAGTTTTCTGTCTAAGGCTAGAGTGTTCGTACAAATCCGCAGTATCGGACCAGTCACTCTTACCTGGGAACTCTTGGGGTGAGTGTTCACTTATAGGCGAGCATGTCTTCGGTGATACATTATATTGATCCATTTACTTTGATTAGTCATTGCGTGTCGTTTGTTTATTCGAGGTAACGAACAAATGATCGCCTTCCTTGTGTTTTGTCGATGTTTTCAATACCTCTTTTGTTTTTCCAATCATCGACCTCACTCATTTCTCATGTTCCCTTGTTTCCTTGTTAGACAATGCCTCCTCGACGTGATGCTCAACCTTTTACTGCTGAGGAAGTCGCAACCCTTGTTGCTCAACAAATGGCTGCAGTGCTTCCAGGCGTAGTAACTCAGATTCATGAGTTATATAACAACAATAACAACAATAACACCGAGTGTAATTTCAAGACCTTCAACTCTGCTAAACCTTTGAAGTTTTCTGGATCTCAAGGAGCAATCACGCTACTACAATGGTTCGAAAGTTTGGAAAGCACATTCAGACATGTGCAATGTCCGAATGAGCGCAAGGTTGAGTTTGCATCCAGTGCGTTCGAGAAGCGTGCTCTTATATGGTGGAACGGTGTGATGCGTGATAGAGGTGCTGATGTGGCAATGGCACAAACCTGGGAAGAGCTTCGGGCTCTAATGATGAAGGAATTCTGTCCTCGTCATGAGCTCAGGGCTTTGGAACGGGAGTTTGACGATCTTAAACAAGACAGCGGTGAACATCGAGCCTATACTGACCGTTATGAGGAATTGAGCCTGTTATGTCCTGCCATGGTCACGCATGTGAATAAGGCGATTGAAAAGTACATTGATGGTCTTCCTGATTTAGTTCAGGATATCGTTTACTGGCAGCAACCCTACTACTGTCAGACAGACCATTGAATTGTCTGCCACCATGACTGAATCCCATATTAGGAAGGGTAAGCTTTTTCGAAAGGGCGACCCAAGACTATCTGACAAGACTGGACAGGTTGAACCAAAGGAAAAACAGGCTGAGACACCCAAGAAAAAGAAGTGTAAGGCTTCTCAAAACTGTGCCATAACTGCTCAGAACAATCAGGTTGCACTAAACCAGCCAGTACAACCTCGTAAGAGGAAAAATTATGTTGGTACCGCACCCTTGTGCAACAATGCAATCGTCATCATCTAGAGCAAGAGCAGTGTCACAAATGTACCCACTATGGACGGTTGGGACATTTGATCAATACCTGCCGTTATGCCAACCAAAACCAAGCTGCTGCAAATCCTGCTGCTGTTCAAGCACGGTTCCCACCTGGGTCTTGTTATAAGTGTGGTGACCTTACTCACTACAGAAACAATTGCCCAAGACTTGTTAATGCGAATCCAGCGCGTGGATAAGTGTTTAACACAAATGAGGCAAACACGAACAATGGTGCAGTAGTAAACAATTAGTCTTTTGAAATTCCTTGGTTGTTATCTTTCGATCGACTCAGTTGTTATATAAATAAAATCTGTTGTTTCAATATTTATTTTGCGAAACTGATACGATTGTGTGAATGTTTGATACAACCTTTCGATGCCGACACCAAGACAAACTACTCGTGTGGTTCTGTCATTTTTATGATCACTTGTGATCTCCTCGAAAATCTTGAATACTCATTTCTTTTAGGAAACAAAGCCAAATTCCTATTAACATCTTTCTATTTTCATAGTTAGATTCTTATGTTTAAAGTGCCAAATGAAATCCATGGATTGGATTCCTGGTATGCTTTAAATACTCGTGTGTTCAATTAACAAGAAAAATTAACAAAATGAAGATCAAGTTAAACAATTACGTGATTATATGCTTATGTGTTTTCTTATATATTTTGTGTTTTTGTGTGATCCGAATATTCTTTATCCAAATCCTCATAGAATCTCCCATATCTCATATGAGGGATTCATAGTAGGATACCCAAAAGGTACTACCTTAAATCCTTAATGGGCTTCTACGTTATAGTCAAGTCCCTTGGATTATGAAGTACTATTCTATAATTGGACCCCTTGAGTGGTCTAGTTAAACAGATTGATTCAAAAATCTGGTTAGGAATATCATGTGATGATATAATTGAAAAGATCCCTTAAGTGGTCTATTTAAGAGATCGTACGACGGTCTAGTTAAGAAGATCATGTGTTGATCTAGTTAAAAAGATCGTTCGTTGATCTAGTTAAAAAGATCCTTTGGTGGTCTAGTCGAGTCGCTTCTTGTTTATTCGATTGATTTGTGCCCTACACATTATGAAATGAACTGTGCGGACTGTGCAAGGAATTACGTAATTATGGATGCATACATAATTATGGAATTCAGTACACAGAAACCACAACAAGTTTTGTCATGTGTTAAAGACCTATAGTGATGAGAATAACGATACGGGAACAATGTAAAAAGGGTCATGGTGGATACGCCGCTGGTACTTCCTATATATAAGTGTTCCTTATTACATTGCGAACGTAACGTTATTTAAGTTACTAGAAGTCCTGGACCTTGACCAATGTCATTTTATTGTACACTCTCCGATTCTGATTTCGAGCACACACAAGTTTCTTATGATAGTCTTCATAAGAAACGTTCTTCTGTCCGTAGTTTGAAACTCCATGTTTTATTACTACAAGGACTTCACTTTGATAGTTGACAATTTCGCTAAGAATCCAAACATGACCCAGAGTCTCACACCTCGATATTTCCACGTATTACCAGTGGGCCCGGTGGGGAGTATCATGACGTAGTTGATATCATCATAGTCAAACAACACAATTTAAATGCACAGCGGAAGCAAAAGATGAATCGTATTACAAACCGAATTAAAAGTAATATCAAGTGTATTACAATAACGGTTGCGAGGGATCCACAGGCGGATCAAAAGGTCAAAAGTTTATTGTTCAACAGATTTAACTTCTAAGCTTGCAAGACTCTTTATTGAAGCTAGGAGTAGCCAGCCTATTCTGTTTAGTACATGCACTTAGCCTTTTAGGAAAATACGTCAGTTTACACTGGTAAATACAATTAACCGACCCATTTTAAAAATGTTTAAGAAAATTGATTTGAATGCACATGACACAAAATAATCTTTTATAACTTGGGATAATTATTTATAAATAAACTTGTAAAAGAATTACATGTTCGTCATACGTTCAGTAGCCCGGGCTGAATACCGGGTTAAAGATTAATAGACACACCACATGATATAATCCCGCGGTGAGTTATTCTCGAATCTGGCGGTTATACCTTTTTATTTATATATGCACAGGCGGGTGTATGCCTACACCCCGTGCTTAGGTCGTGGCCATTTCTATGAATGATGCCAAGGATATCCGGGACATGGTCATTAACCCCCCAAAGGCTTTAAGCAAACAAAACAGTTTAACCGGGTCATCTCAATAAATTAAACTTCATATGATTTACAATTCAATGCCCGACCAAGCGGTATTTTATATACCGTACTCCAAGCCCGTATAAGGGAAAATAAGTTAAAAGTATTTACCTGAGCAAATTTATACAACTTATCCCAGCCGTATACCACCAAGCAAGTACATGTAGCTTTTACTGGGTTCCTAAATCTGGAACAAAGGTTTTAATAACCTATTAGATTCCTAACGGTCTTAATTAAGTCTCAATTTAGACCGGTTAGTTTTAAAGGAAGATAAACGGTTCAAAACGCACGATTAAGCGATGACCGGATTAGAGTGTGGTTTAGACCCGGAAAGTTTGAATACTTGTACAATATGGGTAAACTAACCACATTCTGGATTTTGAGATAAAAACGATAAGGTTTGACCCGTTTCGGCTAATTTATGCAAACCAGTTACATAAACCGCACCGAACGCAAATGATGCGTTACGGGTAACCAAAAGAGTCACATACAGGTTTCCTAAGTTAATATGCCTTAAATATGTTGTGATATCAGTAAGATACCTTCCATGATGCCCAAAATGGATTTAAATTCAAACTATGCCCCGTAGGGGCGTTTTGGTCATTTTAAAGCTCATAAAAGAGTTTAAATATAAATCTGAGTTTCAGGTCTGATGTATTCAGTAAAAATACTTATTTTTATAATTCATAACAGTAGGGTATGGTATATAGGTGAAATTTTCCTTTTATAACTAAACTATGCACCGTAGGGGCATTTTGGTAATTTCACATAGGCTTTAAAGGTCAAAATAGGGAATCTGAGTTTATAAACTTTTCTTTACTGTTAAAATATATAAATTTACTTAAAACAGCAGTAGGTATCAAACCTTATATGTTAAAAATAGTTTTAACTTATACTATGCGTTAAAAACGCGTAAAAAAACGATTTTATGCGATTTCCGGGTTTTATATGAAAAACTGATATTTTTATCATTCCAGAAAGCTTAAAATGTTTTATTTATCATAACAAATCAGTAGCAAAAGGTTGGGTGTCCAAATTTTTTTAAAACTCATTTTATAGGCCACAATGACAAAACCGACAATTACCGAATTAAGGCTAGAACCCTATGTTATGCTCAGCCTAAAAATAAATAAAAATCTTCAAAAATCCCAAAATATTATTTTACATCAGTAGGTAAAAAGTTTGGTATCAAAAATTGGGTTTAGATAGGCTCTATGCTAATTACGCCATTTAATTAATAAAAAGCTTTCTAATTACGCTATTGATCATAACTCTTAATCTAGACCTCCAATTGATGTGAAAATTTAGGGACATGTTTATAAATCAGTAATAAAGATTATTGTCCTCTCACATTTTCAAAATTCTTGTTTTAAGGTCAAAAGGGCATATTGGTCAACATTTAGGCATATAACGGAAACTTGCATATGAATCGGGTAACTAATGAACCAAGTTGTATAACCTCAGAGGGTTATACTAATCAATAACCTGGTCCTAAAAGAGCTCTAAGGAATTTCTAAAATATGCTCTAATGGGTCAGAACTGAAAGTCAAAGCAAAGGTCCACTTATGCGACTTTCGGTTCCGAACCGAGCTTAAACTGAAAATTGTCGGGTTGAACATGCCTAGACATGTTCTTACATTAATTACCAAGTTATACAAGTGATAAAACAGGTTTCATAGCTTCTACATTGTTAATTATGTGTTTATGTGAAAATTAGCTTTCTGTTGACTTTTTAAAATTAACTTTGACCCGACAATTGACCTAGTTAGAGTGGGAATCAGAGGGTGCCCTTTTAAGGGTTTATTACCCACATAATTACCAACTCAAAGCAACTTTTAATTCGAGATTTGACTGGACAAATTTTAATTAATCATGAAGTCAAACCTTAATTACGACGGTTTGACTTTAGGCTAATAAACTAAAGTAAACTGAATTAAGAAAGGTTAAGGACACTTACTGAAGTCCTATACACGACTAAGAATCCTTGAGAAGTGCTCTTGAGCTCCAGAAATCTACAGAACAAGAGTTTGGAAGCTTTCCAAGTGAAGTGCTCAATGTGAGTTCACATGTTGCAACCAAGGGCTCTATATATAGCTAAGGAAGATCAAGGAGATGGTCACAAGTGTTATGGAAACTCCAGGGATGAAGACAAGTGCCTAGGGACGTGTTTCAAGGAGCTAGAGGGTGGCAAACTCGCGGAATTCGGCAAACATGCAAGCTGCCACGTTAAAAAACAAGTTTCTGAGCTGGCACTCACTCACGCCGCGCGACGGGGAGGTGCCCGAGCTGGTGGCGCAGCGCCAGCAACTAGCTGATCAGCAAAACATGTTTTTAACAATGACACTTTCACCCCTGGACTTTCTAAAGCGTATTTTCTTCCATTTTAGGCACTTTTAACCCATGAAATTTATATTTCTATGATCCATGAGATAAAACCAATCCTCATTAGGTCCGGTTTCGTTAAACGATAACCAAAAACACAAGTTTTGCCTCGTTGACGCTTTTAACCCCTTAATAACGAAAGTTAGCATATCTTTCTCATACGATATCGAAACCTTGTGAAATTTTTACCACTTATTCTTGGGAGTATGATTAATCGTTAGAAGGCTCCGGGTTTGCTTAAAGGTCACTCAGAGGTATAACTTAAACATGTTGACACATTTAACCCTCGCGTCTTGTAAACTTTCACTTTCTTCCACAAACGGTTTCACACGCTTCATGATACACTCGTTTTTGGGTATAAACATCATGTAGGGTTGTTGAAAGGAAAAATTATCAAATGTTGATACTTTGTATCCTTATAAACATATACTTTCTTCGTTTGTCAACTTTAGTCCCTCGTAATCAATCCGTTACACGTTTAAAGTTCATGACACGTGTCGATACTATATTGGACATGATTTTTGTGAGGTGTTACATCCTCACCCCCTTAAAAGAAATCTCGACCTTGAGATTTACTGAAATAAATGAGGGTACTTTTCTTTCATTGTGGACTTTACCTCCCACGTGTACTCGGGACCTCTACGGGCATCCCATTTAACCTTTACAATCGGTACATGCTTCCTTCGAAGCTTCTTAACCTGTCGATCCTCAATCGACAAGGGTTTCTCAACAAACTTCAGGCTCTCATCTATGTGCACATCCGTATGCAGTATGACTAGTGATTCATCAGCTAGACATTTCTTCAGATTACAGATGTGGAATACATTATGAATACCACTAAGCTCTTCAGGCAAATTTAACTTATAAGCCACTGTTCCGACACATTCGATGATCTCGAATGGTCCTATATATCTTGGGCTTAAGTTGCCTTTCTTGCCAAATCGCATTACCCCTTTCCAGGGTGAGACCTTAAGTAGAACCTTGTCACCTACCTCGAACTTTAGAGGTTTACGCCTTTTATCTGCGTAGCTTTTCTGCCTATCCCCGGAAGCTTTGAGACGATTTCATATTTGAACAATCTTATCTGTCATCTCCAGGACTATATCAGGTCCTGTTAGTTGGACATCTCCAACTTCTTCCCAACAAACGAGCGTTCTGCACTTTCTTCCATACAAAGCTTCAAAAGGTGCAGCTTGAATACTGGAATGATAACTATTATTGTATGAAAATTCGACTAATGGAAGATGATCATCCCAGCTTCCTCCCAAGTCAATAACACAAGCTCGTAGCATATCCTCGAGTGTCTGTATAGTATGTTCACTTTGACCATCCGTCTGAGGATGATATGCAGTGCTGAAATTAAATCGAGTGCCTAGGGATTGCTGAAAGCTTTTCCAGAAATGCGATTTATACCTTGTATCCCTATCAGAGATGATAGACACTGGCACCCCGTGGAGAGATACAGTTTCATCCACGTACAACTGAGCTAACTTATCAGAGCTGTGTGTTTCTTAACCTGTCAACTCTTAATCGATACAGGTTTCTTATCACATCATAAATCTGCATATCGTTATGTGATAATGCGTCTCGACTTATCGGTGAAACATTTCTTTAATTCACTAGTGTGGGTCACATTGCGAGCTCCACTAAGTTCCTTATATAGGTTTTAGCTTATAAACTATAGACCTTTGTTGTATTCGATTTCCCCGAATGTTCCTATATATCCAGGGCTTAACTTACCCTGATCAATTAAGATTTAGCACACCCTTCTTAGGGCGATACCTTCGATTAAACCTTATTCCTTACTAAGGACTTACGAGGGTTGCGACTTTCATCAATCCTTAATTTTGCTGCCGATTACTGGCAACTTTTAGATCATTACGAAATCGAATGATCTTATTCGTTGTTTCCAAGGCAACTTTCAGATCCTGGTAATTGGGCTTCCCAAAGTCTCGTTCATTAAACAGATGTTTTGATATTTCATCTATACAAGGTCTCCAAAGGAGCGACCTTGATACTTATGTATTGGTTATATTTAAAAAAAAAACTTTTTTAAGGTGAGGTGGTTATTCCAACTACTGCTTAAACCCAACCTTAAGGAATAGCTAATCCTTACAGTTAGTCGAACAAGTCGACGATCCTGGGCAGCTGATAGCGATTCTTATTTGTTGTCTAAATAGGATTGCGGTAAATAATGCATAAGCAAAATGAACCGTCTTTCTTTATTAACAATACTGAATTCTCATAATATTAAGTTAGGCTATAAGAATCCTTTATCTTAAAACTTACTTAATCAGGGTTTCGATTCTTCTAATCTTGGAGATTTGATAATAATACAGCCCTAAATGGGATGTTAATCTTAACTCTTCTTGCCTATCAGGAGGTAAACAGGGTAATCTTTGGAGAAGATAATCAAGACACAAGGAGGTTACAGAGATTTTCCAAATCTCAGGCTCCCGTTTGTCCATCGTTGCATGTGTCAAATAAGTGACACATTTATGCCACAAGTCCACGAATTCCTTAATCAGAGACTTTTACTTGGAAACTTCCATTCTGGATATCTTCTTTGAATACCATTAGCTGACTTTAGTACCATATGACCATCGGGAGATCTTTGTGGTCCCATGCATTAAACCTCCATACTGATCAGGCATGGAAGCAATCTATGGAACATATTAAGATACACCAATCCTCATATGGCGCTTTTTATCATACCGTCAGGTATTCGCAATCGATAGAGATCAAAGAGATATCAACTATATATGCTGACGCACTTCTTCTAGAGAGGATGCTTCTAGAATTATACGACTGAAGGTTTCTGACAGGAACAGAAGAAATGGTTCTTATGATTTCGCCTGTAAGTTTTACCTTACACTTAATTTCTGGGGTTCTTACGGAAAGATTTCTAAAAGTTTGCTAAGCTTATGGTCTTATGAGAGACTTAGCAGCACCTGAAACCAAACATAACTCTTAGTAATAACATCACAATAAAGGATTTATCTAGTGTCATTATTAATGTGAATTGCCTCTAATCAATCGTCAGGAGGGTTAAACGCCTCCATTCTTAATCCTTTTAAACTTAGCTGCAAAATCTTTGGAAATTTTAGGGCAGTCTCAGCTTTGACTGGTTATTTCTTAATCTATATAACGTAAGTAGCTGAGGTAGATCCATAATGGATTTATAATAAGCAGGCTTTGAAATTTTAATGTGCCCTCTTATTGCCGATGCTAACCACCGATAATTATTTGCATTAAGCTTAGATTTTGGGTAAATGGAATAGGGTACTATCTTAGCCAATGAATTAAAATTTGTAGCATACTGTCGATAGTCTAGAACTTTTATGGTGAGAGTCAGAAAATTCTTATTCCATCTTTTTCCATTTCGTGATGCGGATAATAGGTTTTTCTAATAAGGTCCTTAAAACTTGGACCATCCCATAATGTATAAGAGGATCTTTCTTGTGGACTTCGTTAATGTCCTCACTAATTAAGGGTATTGCCATCGAATGACTGTGATGCATACCTCACCGTGTCCTTTCCAGCATAACTGGTGATACATTCTACTTCATCCAATAATTTCCTGCAATCGATGGCCCCTTTTTACTATTGAAGTCTCTTAATTTCCAAGAGACGAAGTACTTTTAAGTACACCCTAAAAAGAATGGGGCTCCTTGCCATGAATATGATTTTGTTTAGTTCATTCTTCGCACATGAAGTGTGAATAAAGCTCTTCTTATGAGCAGCGACATGTGTTTTAGAGCAAGCAACATTCGGCTTCTTGAACCTTTTCATGAATTTTCTCATAGCCTTTCTAACAGCTGCGTTAATTACAGTTTTGGAGATTAACTCTCTTAACATTAAGGTTCACATTTGATGCACCATTAACATTTGTCGCATCTCTAGTATCGCAATTGTTGTTTGTCTCTTCTGAGTTTTCCATACTCGAAGCTTTGGTATTAAATACCAAATTCAACAAGTGCTTAGGCAATCCGTACCGTGTGTCTTCTTGAATTGTCAAGGGCTCACCATAAGGAGTCTTGATAACTACTTGCTTCTTATCGCACACAATATGGGCTTGGTTACAAGACGACCAATCCATTCCTATCACTATGTCGAGTCCATCTAATTTTAACGGAACAAGGACAACGGATAAGAATGATTCCTGGTGGGTATAAAACATCCATCTAATATTGCTGATGCAGTCTTTGAGGTACCATCGGCCAATTCTACTTCATACTTAACACTTAGAGTTTTAACAGGCATATTTAATAATTTACAAAATCTATTGTCTACGAATGACTTATCTGCACCTGAATCAAATAATACTCTAGCTTAAACGTCATTGATCAGGAAAATACCTTTCGTGCAATTGTTATCTTGAACGGCCTCTTGAGTATTCATTTGAAAGACTCCGGCTTTGGTCTTCTTAGCCTCTCCAGGCTTCTTGGTTTTATTTGGGCAATTAGTTTTTATGTGCCCTATTTCATTACAACCATAGCAGGTTGCGTCCTTTATGTCTTGGCACTCCAAAGTTTTGTGCCCTTCCTTATTACAGATTCCACAAGACTTAGCTTGTGACTCTAAAGTGCATTTCCCTTTAGTCGCCTTCTTTGGGCAGCGGGTCTTTATGTGCCTCTCCTCGCCACAACCGTAGCATGTGGAGTCCTTCAAGTCCTTTCATTCATGGGTTCTGTGATCCATCTCCTCACGGATACCACGTCCCCTGGTCTATTCATGGAAACATTCTCCGAGTGCTGCTTCCCGCAGGTTTTACATTTGGGTTTTGCCTCATTTGGCTTGGACTGGTTTGAACCGGCCTTACCCTTTTTGTAACCCTTATTTGGGGTATTATCGCACTTTCTCTTATGATCCTTTAATAATCGGTCCACGGCTTTGTTTACGGCTGTATCTAACATAGCCTGTAACTCAGTGCCCGTTAAGTTCAGTTTTGCATTATTATTCTGATCGACTGGATAATTGTGAACTTCAGATGAGTCAGCCATGGTGAAGCTTTGAAGGCTACAGACCAAGTAGTAATAATTTGTTTAATTATATAGTGAATTGTCGAATTTGATGATTAAATAGCCATGGTGCAAATAAACCATATAGGCCAATAGATAGTATTAAATTTATTTGATTATGTTTTGCCTAGGTTTTTAAATAAACCACCTTTAGCATTTAGACGGAATATAATCCTTCATATTTATTAGACAGGGGACATAAGTCACGACTGTCAATGTCGTACCGACATTTTATATAGCACAAGGGCTTATTCCAAAGAAGTTATGAAATAAAACTATCTTTTCCATGTACATATCTCTGCCCGTAGGCATACATTCCAAATGAACGTTTTGATGTATGCATCATGTTCGACGTTTATTAGCCATGATTCCTATTGATCATTTATGCTAAATAAGGGGTTTGGAAATTCTCAATATAAAGATGACAAGTGTGATTTCATCGCATCACCGTTGTCAGAAGTGTTAACACGTTTTCAGATGTTAATAAGGATATGAATCTCTTTTAAACAGGTTTTACCATCATAGCCAGGTCTTTAATGACATTCAAGCTTGGTTATACCCTTTAAGATTCTTTTTAATATATACTGGCAGATCAATTTCAAAAAGTGATTTTATCGCATCACCGTTGTCAGGAATGTTAACACGTTTTCAGATGTTAACAAGGATTTGAATCTTTTGAATAGGTTTTACCATCTTGGCCATGTCTAAAATGACATGTGGCTAGGTTTTACCTTTAAGATTCTTTTTAATATTTAACACAGAGCAATCCTAAATTGAGATGTTACTAAGGATCTGAATCTAATTGAGGAACTACCATCTTGGCCCTGTCTTAATTAGACACATGGGCTAGGTCTTGTCCTTTTTAGATTTTGCCATTTTATTATAACGGTAGATCTTATAAAAGGAATGTTATTTTAATTTATTTCATATATTATATTCATATACAATGATATAAATGAAATTTAGATAAAACATTCCAATGATTCTTAAAAGAGGTACAGAATTGCCCTAAACGGGACTTGAAGAAATAATATTGTCCATGAAGGGACTAGAAGATAAATATGTCCTTATAAGGACTACTAAGGAAACGAATTTCAGCAAAAGGAGTTTTCTTCTTCACTTTATTTCTGAATGTCTTCTCCTTGGATGCACGTTTCATCCTAGCCGCGGTACGAAGCTCGGCCTTTCCTAGGCTTCGAATGGGGAGAATTTCCATTACGACTTCTTTGCTTGGCGACAAATTAACAATATATAGAACTGGAAGCAATAATTCTCCGAATAGAGATGAGAGTATTCCTATGTTAAGTCTAAACTCAGAAGGTCAAGGAATGTGCTACTGTGTCATTGAGATTAAACACAAAAGGCTAGTGTTTAATTCACTCAATGTTGGCTCTGATACCAACCTGTCACACCCCGATATTTCCACGTATTACCGGTGGGCCCGGTGGGGAGTATCGTGACGTAGTTGATATCATCATAGTCAAACAACACAATTTAAATGCCCAGCGGAAGCAAAAGATGAATCGCATTACAAACCGAATTAAAAGTAATATCAAGTGTATTACAATAACGGTTGCGAGGGATCCACAGGCGGATCAAAAGTTCAAAAGTTTATTGTTCAACAGATTTAACTTCTAAGCTTGAAAGACTCTTTATTGAAGCTAGGAGTAGCCAGCCTATTCCGTTTAGTACCTGCACTTAACCTTTTAGGAAAATACGTCAGTTTACACTAGTAAATACAATTAACCGACTCATTTTGAAAATGTTTAAGAAAATTGATTTGAATGCACATGGCACAAAATAATCTTTTATAACTTGGGATAATTATTTATATATAAACTTGTAAAAGAATTACATGTTCGTTATACGTTCAGTAGCCCGGGCTGAATACCAGGTTAAAGATTAATAGACACACCACATGATATAATCCCGCGGCGAGTTATTCTCGAATCCGGCGGTTATACCTTTTTATTTATATATGCACAGGCGGGTGTATGCCTACACCCCGTGCTTAGGCCGTGGCCATTTCTATGAATGATGCCAAGGATATCCGGGACATGGTCATTAACCCCCCAAAGGCTTTAAGCAAACAAAACAGTTTAAACGAGTCATCTCAATAAATTAAACATCATATGATTAACAATTCAATGCACGACCAAGCGGTATTTTAAATACCGTTCCTGTTTTGGTCAAAAATTACCGAAGCAATTTAGTGATCAAATTAGTAAAGTGAGGTAGTGTGCTAGAAAGTGTACTTGAAAATGTGCTTGTTGAGTTAATTAGGAAATCAGTATTCAGGATACGGCTCAGGATATCGAGCTGTATCTATGATCAAACAATGAGCAAAAGTAAAGTAAACGACACGAGATGTACGAGGAAAGCCCTTGATCAATCTAGATCGCCGGCATAAAACCTCGGGAGCTGACAATCGCAGCTGCCTTGTTCTTCTATTGCTTCAAATATCAGGATACAGTGCAGGATGTGGTACGGATCGACTAAGTGTTACAACGAAATTTGAATACAAGTGTGGTGTTTGCAATGAGCTAGAAAGTGAAAGTATGCGAGAGTGTAAGTGGAGATTGTGTGACTTAAACTGATCCGCCCCCATCTATTTATAGTAAAGATAAGCTAACAAACTATCCTAAACTTCCGGGATCCACCGAATATTCCTTAATCGAACGTTGTAGACCTGGTCTTTCGGGTTCAACGTCTCCGTTCAACAAACTCGTCCGAGTCTTGAGGAGAAGAAGTCCTCTTGACCGTTAGCAAGTCTCAGCCTTTAACCTGCACGTGGTTAATTCAATAATCTCAGGATATCGCCCAAGATGTTAGTAATATCCTCTTCCAGGATCCTGGTCACAAATAAACAAATAAAGGCAGGATATTGGTCAGGATACGTATGTTAAGAAAATGACCCCTAACAATTGTCCCCAAATATATCGGTTGGGATACCAATCCAACGGATATATTTCAAAAGTTTCACCTCATAACTTAAGGTAATTAATACGACTAGACCCTTGAAATGACAGTGGTGCAACTTCCAAAGCATTATTTACTCTTTACCCCCTATATTCATCCTATATTAACCGAGGGACTCCTTATTACAGTTATCCTTATCTTCAAGCGGACATCAGGTATTTCCCTTTCTATCCTTCTTTCTTGAATCGCTTTTAGTTTCCTCAATACTTTTTATGGCACCACGAACGAAATCCCGACCGGACCGACCAGCCTCAAGCCTCGTAAGCCAGAACTTCATTGTTGATCCAGCAAAGGAGATCTGCTGCTTCAACAATGCCGACATCGCTGTTCTTAAAGATTCCGGTGCCTTCCCCACCGGAACAGTCTTTCGCCCTTTTGATCGGGAAGCCCGATCAGATGCAATATCCGATAAATGGGTTTGTTTCTTCGCCTACCCCTTCTCTCTTGGACTCCGGTACCCGTTTCCACCCTTTATTTCTAGCTTTTTTGACCTCACCGGCCTTAGTTACGCCCAGGTTATGCCAATGGTTTGGCGAGTTTTAATAGTGCTGGATCAAATCAAATCTCGTCATTTTCCTAACCTACTTGTTGAGGACCTTCCTATAGCATACCGGTTGAGATCCCACGGCAATCATCGTTATCTTCTATTTTCTACCTCCAAGAACCCTCTGGTTCTTAAAGCCACCAAGAACGAGGATCGATGGCGACGAAAATTCTTTTTCGTAAAAAGAGACTCTATTGATAAGGGTTTCGATCTACCGGTTAAATGGTTAACCAAGGGTAGGATTTAGGGTTTTAGGAATATCCCCAATTATATCTTCAAACTGTATCCCAGACTTATATCCTGATGTTTTTATGCAGCGAATTTCAGAGATTTAGTGCCTCCCAGTGCAGAATCCGAATCCAAGATCGAAGAAATCTACCGTCTTCCTGCTAGTGAAAGAACTTTCTCCCTGTCTCTTACCGATTCAAGCCAGAAATCAAGCTCAGAAATGTCTGGTAAGCACATTCTCAACATATATAAATTACCTTTCAAAAGTATGATAAATTTAAAAACATCTTCCCTTGTGTAGTACCAGTCGTCAACCTTGAAGGTTTTGAACTTGATGAGTTGGATTGCTACTCCAGCCTTGAACCCATCAAACAAGAATCCAAGCCAAAGCCGTCTGCTACACCAAAGCCTACCTCCTCGAAGACTGTTTCTGCTCCCAAAGGCCCTCCGGCATCCAGCTCTCGGAAGAGAAAGGAGACAGACTCCCCATCTGTTTCTGAAACATTCTCTCTCGAGAATCATGGGTTCAACGAAGCCACCTCATTCCTCAAACAGGTAGAATTTTCTTTTCGATATCCTGCACAAGTATGTTAGCCCTTATCCCGCTTATTTTTTACATCAATACCTGTGTCTTTATTGATAGGATCTGGATCGTCTTATGCACTTGTATGAAGACGCTTGTGGGCTTAACAAGATGTTGGAGATCAAGCTGGAGAAAGCTGAGGCCACCATAGCCGACCAAGGAACCATTGTAGCTGCTAAATCCCAACATTATGAAGACAAATACAAGGCAATGATCCGGGATCACCAAGCTACTCTCCACAAAGCCAACGAGGATGCTCAAGCCAAACTAGATGCCGCTCTTCTTCAATATCAGCAGAATATGAGCTCATACCGGGATAGCCTAAAAACATCTGTGGTCGTCTCTCTTCTCCAAGCCAGGATAAGGATGTCTTATGAGGCCATGGATTTGGGTTTTGAATGCCCCTCCTGGAATGTAAAGGCTTGGGAGGAGAAACTACAGGGCCTCGGAGGTCATCCCGTTGCTCATCCTGCAAAACATACTGGTGAAGAGCCTTCTAAGGCGGCAGAGGAAGCGGCCAATGCTGGTGATGATGCCGAGAAGAATCCTGAGGCTGATGCTGGTGCAAACGCTGGGAAGGAGGTTGCTGTTCAAGAGGGTGCTGCCCCTTAGGCAGCGGAGTGGGCGATGATGGATATACGTGCCAAGGCCGGAGCCCACTTTTTAATTTCATGGTTGTGGTTGCATAAACAATTTACTTTTCCTGTCTTTGAACAATTTACATTTCCTGCACTAGAACAATGTGATGACCAAAGGTGGATGGGTCCTAGGTTTTAGGACGAAGCCCTTGGTCATCAATTAGTATAACTTGTTTTGAATGTGATAACGGTTGTAGGTGGACAGGTCATATTTTGAGATATATCCTGCAACCGTTACACAAGTATGGTAAAAACTAATTGTGCTTTTGGCGGATGGGCCTCGGTTTGGGGTGAAACCAAAAGCACAACTTTTGACTTGTTAATAATATAACTATCTTTTGACTTATTCACTGTTGTCTTGCATTACTTAGTGTAACTCTTAGCTTTGTAAAAATTTCATACTGTTATCTTATAAAATATCCTGATCAGTATGCTCAGCGATATACTGTAAAAACCTTTTATAGAACTTCCAAACGTTCCTTCAACTTTGTAAAAATTTCTTTAGAAAGTGAAAAACAGTCTATCTTTTCAAAACCAAGTTTTGATAATATTTAAATGATCAGAGTTCCAAACTAATACTAGTTTCAAACACCCTAATCAAATATCCTGAAAAGGACTTTGAGAATATATCAGGATACTTAAAATAATGTTACTAAAAACTTAGACGACGTTTACAAAGGAAAGATCATACCAGAAATAGGGTATAAACCTATTACCAAACTTCAATCCCTTTGCAACTCTCCCAACGATGGTGTCCCCTGTGCAAGGTACTTAGTGCATTAGTTCCGAGCCTCATCCTTTTAGCTTTACATCACCATCTTGGCAGGGATGTCCCCTGTGTACAATGTCTTCAAATACTTTAGAAATCTACTGAATGTCAGTTTCCATTGCTTTGGCAATTTTTTACGTCCCAAGGGTAAAACCCAAGGATGTACTGGAGATAAATCCCTTGTATCCTGGGGAAAATCCCAAATTTTCATGCGCTACAGGCGGGAGTGTATAAACTCCAAGACTTAGAAAGGTGAAAACCTTTAAACCTTAGAGAGTATGAAAATACCCTTTCGTGAGAGAGGGTGATCAATCCTCATATACCTTTAGGATTCAGGATATAGCCAACAGTAACGAAATTGTCAGCCACTTTTACATGGACTGGTCCCGCCACCTTGAACTATCCCTGAATAACTTGCGCTCCAGGCGGGGTGTTTAAACCCAATTCGGAAGAAAGGTGAATACCTTTAAACCTGTGAAGGGATCAGTATCCCTTAAACGTGAGAGAGGGGGCCAATCCTCTAATCTTTCGAGTTATCCTGAGTACATATCCTGGAGCTATATCCTGAAACATATCTTGCAAAACAATTGTAAACTAAGGTGGGTGTTAGCTTAGCTAACACCCCTCCGATGCTTAAGTCAGTATTGGGTTACAAAGAACAAATTAAACCAAACATATTTAAAAAAGGTAGAATTCATACCATCCTGAGTTAGAAATTAAATTCTAAACTCACTTGAAATAGAGCTTAAGGTGTATAGCATTCCAAGATCTCGGTAGCATATCCCCCTCCGTATTCTTGAGTCTGTATGCTCCTTTCCCTGCTTCTGATTCAACTTCGTATGGTCCTTCCCATTTTGGAGCTAATTTGCCATCGGCAGGATTAGTAGTATTCTGAAAAGCCTTTCTTAACACCCAATCTCCAATCTTAAATTTTCTGGTCCTAATATTCTTGTTATATGCCCTGGATATTCTCTGTTGATATGCTGCCATCCTTAGCCTTGCCGCATCTCTCTTCTCATCTATAGTGTCTAAATCCTGACTCAAGGCTTCAGGATTCTACTCAGGATCACTTAAGATAGATCTTGCAGTAGGTATTGTCATTTCCGTTGGAATCATTGCTTCTGCTCCAAACACCAAGGAAAATGGGGTTTGGCCTGTTGCATTTTTTACCATTGTCCTATCAGCCCATAAAACAAAGGGTAGTTCTTCTGCCCATCTTCCTTTTTTGGCTCCAAGCCTTTTCTTTAAGTTATTGACAATTATCTTGTTTGAGGATTCTGCTTGTCCATTTGCTTGAGGATGTACCGGAGTAGACGTAATCATTTTGATTCCCCAACTCTTGCAAAAGTCAGTAGTCCTCTTACTTATGAACTGAGAACCATTGTCACAAATTATCTCGGCTGGTACTCCGAATCGGGTCAAGATATTTCTCTTGATGAAGGATACTACTTCTTGGTCTCTAACTTGAACAAATGCTTCTGCTTCAACCCACTTAGAGAAATAATCCGTCATTGCTAGCATAAAGACTTTTCCTCCCGGAGCTTTTGGTAGCTTTCCCACTATATCCATACCCCACTTCATAAATGGCCAAGGGGAAACAATAGGATATAATGGTTCAGCCGGCTGATGCAGTATGTTACTATGTCTTTGACATGCGTCACATCTTCGAACATATTCTGCGGCATCTTTTCTCATTGTTGGCCAATAATATCCTGTCCTTAACACTTTTGAGAATAACGACCTGCCCCCAGCATGGTTACCACAATCCCCTTCATGTATATCCTGAAGTACTTCTTTGGCTTCAGGATCCTCCAAGCATCTCAAATACGGTCCTGCAAGAGATTTCTTGTATAAAATATTATTTATAATAGTGAATCGTGATACCTTCATCCTAAATGCCTTAGGATTTTCATTTCCAGGGATGTGTCCTTCTTTGAGATATCTCATGATTGGAGCCGTCCAGGATTTAGGATCCTCTTCAGGATGTTCTGCTCCAGGATCCTGAATACCAGCTACTTCTTTATCCTGAGGATTCGTTGCAAGATATAAGACATGTAATATTGGTATTTGCATCCCTTCAGGTATCCTGATCGATGATCCCAAATTTGCTAAGGCATCCGCTTCAGCATTATCCTCCCTTGGTACCTGTTCAAGTATAAAAACATCGAAATATCCTGCTAATTTTTTGAGAATATCGAGATATTCGATTAGTTTCTCACCCTTAACTGCATAGGATCCATTAAAATGGTTAGTAATTAACAAATAGTCAACATATACTTGCAATTTTTTGATACTCATACTCTTAGCCAATTCTAATCCTGCAATTAAAGCCTCATACTCTGCTTCATTATTAGTAGCAGGAAATTCACACCTAATAGCCTGGGGTAATATGTCCCCCTGTGGAGATTTTAGTAGTATTCCTAATCCTACTCCTCTTACATTAGATGCACCGTCAGTATATAATGTCCAGGATCCTGAGGATTCTCCTAACTGTTGAACTTCTAGGTCTACCTCGTCCTGAATGTCACTACTAAAGTCAGCCACAAAGTCAGCTAAAGCCTGAGATTTTATGGCATTTCTAGGTTCATATACTAAATCATAAGCACTTAACTTTACTGACCACTTGGCCATCCTGCCTGACATCTCTGGTTTCCTAAGCACATTTTTGACAGGATAATTTGTTTTAACATGTATCCTATGTGTCTCGAAATAATGCCTAAGTTTCGTTGATGCCATGGCTAATGCTAGTATCAATTTTTCTAAATGAGAATACCTAGTTTCAGCATCTAGCAAACTTTTACTAACATAATAAACAGGATATTGCTGACCTTCATGATCCTTTATGAGAACGGCACTTACAGCATTCCCTGATACAGCAAGGTACAGGGATAGTGGTTCACCATTTTCAGGCTTCACCAATAGAGGTGCGGTTGATAGATATCGTTTCAAATCCTGCAATGCTGCTTCATGCTTCTCCCCCCATTCAAATCTTTTGTTCTTCTTTAGGATATCATAAAAGTCTTTGCATTTCTCTGAGGATCTTGAGATAAACCTGTTTAAAGATGCTACTCGGCCTGTCAATCTTTGTACGTCCTTCATTTTTGAGGGTGATTTTATATCCAGGATAGCTTTGATCTGCTCTGGGCTTGCTTCTATCCCCCTTTTTGTCACCATATATCCAAGAAACTTTCCTGCCCCCACTCCGAAATGGCATTTAGCAGGATTCAGCTTCATGTTGTATTGATCCAGGATATCAAATGCTCCCTTGATATCCTGGAGGTGATCCTCAGCCTTTTTAGATTTCACCACCATATCATCGATATATACCTCCATGGTGTCCCCCAGTTTGTCTTTGAACATCATGTTTACCAATCTTTGGTATGTTGCACCTGCATTTTTCAAACCAAAAGGCATAGTTGTATAACAATAAATACCTGTTGGTGTCATGAAGGCAGTATCCTCCTGGTCAGAAGGCTCCATTTGGATCTGTTGAAATCCTGAAGATGCCTCCATGAAGGTCAGCATTTCATGCCCGGCAGTGGCATCTACCATTGCATCAATGTGGGGAAGAGGAAATGGGTCTTTAGGACAGGCTTTGTTCAAGTCTGTGTAGTCTACACAAACTCTCCATTTCCCATTTTTCTTTTGTACTACAACCACGTTTGCTAGCCATCTTGGGAACTTAACCTCTCTGATCATTCTGGACTTTAATAGTCTTTCAACTTCCTCCTGGATAATAGTGTTCCGCTCGGGAGCAAACTTCCTTCTTTTTTTGTTGCACAGGCTTGAATGATTTATCAATTCCAAGCTTGTGAGTGATAATATCTTTGGATATGCCTGTCATATCCTCATGCTTCCATGCAAACGTTGACATCCTGCATTTCAAAAAGTTAATTAATTGTTCTTCAATATCCCGAGGGATATTGGTCCCTACGAGCACCGAAATATCGGGATTATCCTGGTCCAGGATAATTTTCTTCACATCCTGCTCCGGATCCTCCACGATATCCTGGGCCCGCGTCTTTAATTGCTATGCTGCACTAGGTTTGGTTGAGGATTTCATCGAGGATGAGTAGCATTTTTTCGCCTCCTGCTGATCACTATCAACTTTGACCACTCCCCAAGGGGTAGGTATCTTGATGCATTGGTGATATGTTGATGGCACGGCCTTCATATCGTGAATCCACGGTCTTCCCAGTATGATGTTATAGCAGGATAGAGAATCCATCACACAGAAACGTTGTATCGAGTTGACTCCTTCAACGTATACTGGCAACTTTATCTCTCCCACTGTATTTCTAGCCTCTCCACTGAATCCAACAAGCACGGTAGACTTCGAAGTGATATCCATTGGAGATACATTCATTCTCTTCAGAGTTTCTAGTTGGATTATGTTGCCGGAACTGCCATTATCAACCAGTATCCTGCGTACAAAATGGTTAGCCACATATAACGTTATTACCAGAGCATCATGGTGAGGATCCTGGACAGTATCCCTGTCATCAGCATCAAAAGTGATCACTTTGTCAGTTGTGAGGGTAGTCATTCTGACAGGTTTGTCTCCCCTTTCGGCCTTAGCTTCCTTTGCATGTCTCCTAGACCCTGCATAGCATACATCAATTCAGGAATATTAACAGAAAAGCAATATTCAGACAACTCAGGATACTCTCCAGGATCCTCATCTTCGACAGCATTCACTCTCTTGTTTTCATTTCTACCATATGGCTTAGGCCGATACGACTTGAATGAGGATTCTGACTTCCTGTTAGTTGACTCATAAGTGTTAGATGAGTTCATCCTTTCTTGCATTTTCCTGTCATCTTCCAGACGGATATATCTCAAAGCCCTGTTACGAGCTTCGTCGAGATTCCTGCAGGGATTCATTACAAGATCCTGATAAAACTGAGAATCCTTTTGTAATCCCATCTTAAAAGCTTGCACAGCTGTTGCAACATCAAGATGTGGGATATCCAAGGATTCTCGACTGAATTTGTTCACATAATCCCTCAAGGTTTCCTGAGGCCCTTGAGTTATCCTGTAAAGATCACTGGTTAGTTTCTCAAAACTCCGACTACAAGAAAATTGACTGTTAAATAAATTAACCAAATGAGCAAACGAAGTAATTGAGTGAGGAGGAATGTTTAACAACCATTTCAAGGCTGATCCTGTTAAGGTAGAACCAAATCCCTTGCATAAGCACGCTTCCTTGAGCTCCGGAGGGATAGGGTTAATCTCCATTCTTTCCCTATATTGAGCAATATGCTCCTCAGGATCCGTAGTTCCATCGTAAAGCTTCATGTTGGGGGTTTGAAATCTCTTTGGGATCTCAGCATCACAGATAGGATGTGCAAAACGAGATATCTTATGGCTGTCTTGGGACACTTCCGGGATCGGCTGGACCACCCCAGGTACACTGGATATCATGTCCTTCAACTTTTGAAGTTCCCTAGTAAGTGCTGATGTCACACCTGTATCCTGCAAAGATCCACTATTGTTAGTAGCATGAGTATTATTATTATTTGACACGTTACCCGTTGGAGGATTTTGCCCATATCCTGAAGCATATCCTGAGCTCCTCATGGTTGACATCCTGACCGAGGAGGGTATTTCAGGAGTATGATTCTGAGGAAGACTGGGCACAATATTCCCCCTGTTATCCTCAGTATACACAGCTGAACTGAAGTTCAACGCTCTGGGGTGTAAGGGAGTGACATTATCCTCAGCAGATCTACTCGAGCCAGACTTCAGGAGTTGTATTTCCCTTAAAAGCATTTGGTTTGTTTCCTGTTGCTGCCTCATTTGTTCCCTGCACACTTCTAAATAAAGTAAGAATTTTATCATTAGAAGCCAGAACGGGAGCAGATTCCTGAACACTGCGGGTAGGGATAATATCCTGAGGTCGTGAAGAGGCTGGCATCCTTGGAGGAGGTGGTGGAAGCACCGGACCGGTAGTAGCAGAAGTCATAGCAGACACAGTAGAGGGACTCATGTTTGATCTTGAGGCCATTATGGACAATGTGGCAAAAAGTTTTGAAAATAGAAAGCCGATTAGTGATTTCACAAATTTTTTTAGTAAAGAGAGCACCACTTGCCCCACGGTGGGCGCCAAATTGTTTTGGTCAAAAATTACCGAAGCAATTTAGTGATCAAATTAGTAAAGTGAGGTAGTGTGCTAGAAAGTGTACTTGAAAATGTGCTTGTTGAGTTAATTAGGAAATCAGTATTCAGGATACGGCTCAGGATATCGAGCTGTATCTATGATCAAACAATGAGCAAAAGTAAAGTAAACGACACGAGATGTACGAGGAAAGCCCTTGATCAATCTAGATCGCCGGCATAAAACCTCAGGAGCTGACAATCGTAGCTGCCTTGTTCTTCTATTGCTTCAAATATCAGGATACAGTGCAGGATGTGGTACGGATCGACTAAGTGTTACAACGAAATTTGAATACAAGTGTGGTGTTTGCAATGAGCTAGAAAGTGAAAGTATGCGAGAGTGTAAGTGGAGATTGTGTGACTTAAACTGATCCGCCCCCATCTATTTATAGTAAAGATAAGCTAACAAACTATCCTAAACTTCCGGGATCCACCGAATATTCCTTAATCGAACGTTGTAGACCTGGTCTTTCGGGTTCAACGTCTCTCCTTCAACAAACTCGTCCGAGTCTTGAGGAGAAGAAGTCCTCTTGACCGTTAGCAAGTCTCAGCCTTTAACCTGCACGTGGTTAATTCAATAAACCTCAGGATATCGCCCAAGATGTTAGTAATATCCTCTTCCAGCATCCTGGTCACAAATAAACAAATAAAGGCAGGATATTGGTCAGGATACGTATGTTAAGAAAATGACCCCTAACAGTTCCCAAGCCCGTATAAGGGAAAATAAGTTAAAAGTATTTACATGAGCAAATTTATACAACTTATCCCAGCCGTATACCACCAAGCAAGTACAGGTAGCTTTTACTGGGCTCCTAAATCTGGAACGAAGGTTTTAATAACCTATTAGATTCCTAACGGTCTTAATTAAGTCTAAACTTAGACCGGTTAGTTTTAAAGGAAGATATACGGTTCAAAATGCACGATTAAGCGATGACCGGATTAGAGTGTGGTTTAGACCCGACAAGTTTGAATACTTGTATAATATGGGTAAACTAACCACATTCTGGATTTTGATATAAAAACGATAAGGTTTGACCCGTTTCGGCTAATTTATGCAAACTAGTTACATAAACCGCACCGAACGCGAATGATGCGTTACGGGTAACCAAAAGAGTCACATACAGGTTTCCTAAGTTAATATGCCTTAAATATGTTGTGATTTTAGTAAGATACCTTCCATGATGCCCAAAATGGATTTAAATTCAAACTATGCTCCGTAGGGGCGTTTTGGTCATTTTAAAGCTCATAAAAGAGTTTAAATATAAATCTGAGTTTCAGGTCTGATGTATTCAGTAAAAATACTTATTTTTATAAGTCATAACAGTAGGGTATGGTATATAGGTGAAATCTGTCACACCCTGGCTTTGCGGAAGCGTGGGTTTATTTTGGTGTGACTTCTTAATACCATAGCATAATCACAACAATGCTATATGAAAATAAAACCATGATGTTCATCCATTCAACAAGTTTTAAAAGTTACCACAACCACATTGTTTAAAAAGTTGACACTTAACACCGATTAC
Organism: Helianthus tuberosus; assembly: GCA_030545235.1. Lineage (NCBI taxonomy): Eukaryota > Viridiplantae > Streptophyta > Magnoliopsida > Asterales > Asteraceae > Helianthus > Helianthus tuberosus. The sequence goes on from CM060364.1 coordinate 58,242,583, forward strand.
AACAATGTCATAATTAAAAACTTGTTCACGAGACACAACCAAAAGACATGAATAAAAACACAGTTTAAGACTTGTGACCCGTCCAGGAAAAAGTCACATTTCCTAAACTCGGACGACATCATTACTCCTACGCAGGTTGTCGACATTGCATACCTTGCCAGATCCCCTAATTTACTGAAATACATGTAGTTTGAAAAATCAACAAAAAGTTGAGCGAGTTCATGTAAAAGTGAGTATGTATAAACCTTTGTAATATGTTTGTATGTATGAAAAATCCCTGGTATGTAGCTATTAAGGAAAAAGAGATCACCAATGGGTTGCAATGCCAATGATATGTGTGAAGTGATGCAGGAAGACTCAAACCTAGCAGATTTTTGCGTCGGGCTCAAAGTCACCCCATGGTCTGTACTATGGACTCAGGAGCTGGGCTCGATACACCCACATAGATCTATCGCTCTTGACCCTCGGTCCTACAATGAGGATTAATGGCCCCAAGTAAAGCCTACCCACTCACATGATCTAAGTAGTAAACCCTCCTTAAGCTAACCATACCGTGTATAATAGTGTCTGTAAATATTGTAACATGTATTCCACCCCCGAAGTATAAAAAAAAACTGAAAACAGTTAAGAGAAAAGGGGGACATGAACTCACAGAAGTGCGTATCCCGAAACGTAAGTCTCCAACTCAACCTGCTGCGTGACGACCTACACGTACTAATTCCTATTAGACGGATGGCCGTGCCTTGGCTTAGGGTTTAACGTTTTTGGAGAAATAGTTAGGTAACTATTCCGTATTCACACTTCTTATTTATTTTATAAGTATATTCCTTCCCAAGGATGGGGGTTTTTATACATGTATACGTTATAATCCCGAAAATATATTTTAAGTCTCACTTGAAAAATATATTTTTAATCACTTGTCTAAAATATTCTAATTCCAAAATATACATATTTTTCCCAAAAATATTATATTTTATTTCATAAGTTTCTCCAAAATAATTCTTGTCAAAATATACATATGAGAGTATTTTCCGAAATATACATAAGTTATATTTTAAAGTTCGCGTTGTAATAACAATACCGTTGTAACTTAAATATTTATTTGCGAGAGCGTTGGTATTATTTTGGAGTCGTAATTTCACAGTATTTTCAAGTTATATTATTTTTATCCTAAAAATAATATATATCTAGTTCACAAAATAATCAAATAATTACACAAGAGTTTTAGTAATAAATATATATTCTAAATATATAGTTATCAAATTTTACTTACGAAAATCAACCTCCGGCACTTTAATATTTTTGTAATAAAAATCATGGCGAAGTTTATTTTGAAAACGAAGTTAAAAATATATTTGTAAATATTTGTTAGAAAAATAATTCTAAGTGTTGAATTTCTAGAAAAATTTCGCCAGAGTTTCCTGTGTAAATGGAGGTGTCCACGCTTACTAGCGTATCATTTTCTTTTCAAAATTTACTCAAATAGTCCTCAACCAACAACATACAATTTTTGATCATCAACTTTGACAAAAATAAACATGAACTTGAAAGTTTATAAAAATATGTAGTAAATCACTAACATATTTAGTAGGTCTTGTTATATTTAAAGATATGATTAGTTTCTTAAAAATTTTATTTTTAAAGAATTTGGAGTTTCGCAACTTCTAGTCAAGATTCACAAAAATATTTCTTTACGAAATTTCCTTGTTACACAAGTGTTCACACACTTGTTTATTTACCAAGAATGCTTTTAGTTCATAAAATATCCGGGTTTTAACAGAACTAGTGTCTTTCACTTGGTTCTTCCGAAAAACCACTTGTAGATCTTTAGATCTACAAGTTTATAACCTTACTTTTCAAGAAAAATTATGTTTATTCAAGTTTCAAGTTCATGGTGGATGGTTTCATCATCTTTCATATTTCTAACACTAACATCTTACTAGTTCATGTTCTTGAACATGATCTAGCATGTCTAGATGATAATCCATCCAACTTTTACTAACAAACAACATCAAATAATCATAACTACACAAGATTTACATGATTTACCCAAATAACTTCTCTTTATCCACCCTTTAACACTTTATGTTTAAGACTTGTTCATGTTCTTTAGTGTTTCTTAATTTTTCACCATTACCATCTATTAACCACTAAAATCAAGAACAAGATGATGTTTTAGAACACTTACAACTAGCACAAGGCTAGGGAAGAAACAAGGCGTAAAAGTGGTGGATAAAAGAAATATAGAGTGGTTCTTGAACTTCCGAGTTCCAACCCCCAGATGAATCTCTCAACACGTTTAAACTCGGGTGTGACCATGTACGGCACTACGTGAGATAAATCATGAAACCTTTGAACATATTCCGCAATCTTAGGACCATCCATTCTCAGATGCCAGAACTCAGTCTCTAACCTCTGTATTTCAGCACGCGAGCAGTACTTCCTTCTCATTAACTCTTTTAACTCAGCCCAAGTTAACGCATAAGCAGCAGCTTCTCCTAAAGTTTGCACTTGCAAATTCCACCACGATAGGGCTCCATCCAGAAACATCCCTGAGATGTAGGTTACTTGTTGCTCGGGAGCGCATTTGCTCATTCTTAAGACAGAGTCTGTCTTTTCAGCCCACCTAACAAACGCAACGGCACCTCCTGTGCCGTCGAAATTCACGTGCTTACAGTCAAGAAACTGCTTGTAGGTTCACCCATGGGGTGGATTGTTGTTGCCATTGTTGCTTGAATGGCTCCCGCTTGTTCCTCCTTGGGAGGCTGCATATTGAGCTATGGCTGCAACAATGATCCCTTGGAGTTCCACCTCTGTAGTGGGCATGCGTACATCACGTCTTGGAGGCATCTTCTAAAAGATGATCATATAGGTCAGGTCATAGTAAGTATGATAATTATACACATACAGTAACGTTCATCCACACATAACATCTCATGTTATAAATTAAAATGTATAACCCAACAAAGCATGTAGTGAGAATGTTGCCATTGAGCTTTTCATTAATCACGACCACAACAGTGTTTTACAAGTTAAATAGTACATCACATGTCAAAGTAAGATCGTGGGGCTACATCACCCCCAAAAGTACAAATCTGTCTACACCTATCATATACAAAAAGTGTGATCTCTCAAAAGGCTTCGTAAGCTGGCTCAATAGTGACCTTCTCACCAAAATATCGACCTGCATAAAACCAAAAATATGCCTATGCTGATGGCGGTGGAGGAGGAGGAAAATGAGAGAAAAGTAAACGACGCATGTGTAACCAGTCCTCCTCTAAGGCACGATAGGCGCGCAGCAAATATGCTATCTGCTGCTCAGAAGTCCAAAAGCGAGCGTCTGAATCGGGGGAAAGTGGACGAGGAGTGTGTGGTGCTGCAAATGGGGTCTGACAATGACAAGATGGACGTGGAGCTCTCTCCAAATCCTGAATACGACGTGTCAATGCATCCTGCTGTATCATCAAGGAAGTGAGGGTGTCCTCCGCAGAGTACCCAACATGGTACGGGTGGTACGGATCAGACAAGGGCATGATAGGGGGCGTAGTCCATAAAAATGGCTCGCTAGATGGCATGTAAGATGGTGCAGTAGGTGGTGCAACAGAAAGAAACTGAGGTGTGAACGGTAAGGATGATGGCAGCACGGGTGGAACAAAAGTAGGATGAGAAATCTGTGGTATAAGCTGGCTGCCTCCTGACATGAAAGGAGCGTGACCAAAAGGCTGTCGCGATGAACCCTCCCCAGGATGTGGTAGAGGGATGTCCTGGAGAAAGGTAATCGGAAGATCAGTGCGGTGAACATCTGTGGTGTGTGGGGGAATCAAGGGAATATCAGTGGGTGCAGTAACAGGTACTACTGGAGGTGTAACAGGTAACACAAATGGTGGGTAATCGTCATCGATCCACCCGTTACGGGTGTCGGTGTAACGTGGATCTATATGAGTAGCAAAAGGTGCACGGTCAAACAGTACCGGCACGGGATCGGGAAATGGTGCAGCAATAACAGGATCATCTATCAAGGGTGGAGCAACAGCGAGAAGATCAGCAACGAGTATATCACCATCAAGAGGTGCAGCGGCTGGTGCATCATCATGTACAGGGTCATGCTCTAATGCAGGGTCAGGAGCAACTACAGGCTCTGGGGCCACAACAGGCTCCGGGTCAACAAGATCCATATCGAAATCAGCAGGGATGTCCAGCAAAGGGTCAATAGGATCTAAGGGCGCCTCTAGGGGCTGATCCATGTGTATAAACTCAATATCGCGGTTAGGGTCGAAATCAGGGGAAAAGATCGGCTCAAAAGCGTCATCGACCTCGTGTTCGAACTCGAACTCGTGTGATGGATCGGGTGCAGCTGACATCGCCATGTCAGGGTCAGAAGAGTGAGACTGCACACCATGGTCGTGCGAAGATGCAGATGCAACAGACTCCAATGAGTCCGGGACAGGTGAACCAACAGGAAGCTCCTCCATGGGGGCCTCAGCAATGGGAAAAATAACGTCAGCACCAATAGGGGCCCCACCCTCATAGTCAGCCTCAGGCGGATCCTCCTCAAACAGATCAATGTCCTCGTCAGAAACGACATCGAGGGGCATATCAACTACTAGAAAAACAGCAAGCGGTATGGGAGCAGGGATCACCGCAAGTGGTAAATCCCCGGCAGGAAGGCCATCAGCAGGCTCAACTCCGACGTCAGGCAGCTGATGTGTAGACCTCTCGCTCTGACGGAATCTCGTCATCTGACACGATTGCCATGGGGTCTAGTGTGTCCGATACTCCTGTGTCTGATGATGAAACCATGACGTCTGTAACACAATCACATATATCAATCATGAAGTCAAATAAACATGTAAGCAAACAAGTAATCATCCTAGTCTCCTAGACTACCCTCCCAGCCTCTCAGACTGAACTTCCTAGCCTCTCAGACTAACTCCCTGGTCTCTAAGACCAGCCTCCCAGTCTCTAAGACTAAATCCCTGGTCTCTAGGACCAATCCTCCCAGTCTCTAAGACTAAATCCCTGGTCTCTAAGACCAATCCTCCCAGTCTCTAAGACTAATTATCCCCAGCCTCTAAGGCTGATCCTCCCTCAGTCTCTAAGACTGATCCTCCCTCAGTCTCTAAGACTAAAATATATAAATTTTGAAAAAGTGTATTTGTGCCTTTTATTTGTAAAAATGTTTTGTATCCTGGATCTGGACGTTTTAGTGTATGCAATGTAAAAATGTTTTCGTGAGAGCCCTAGTGATCATAGTCTAGACTCGAGAAAGAATCCTAGTTCGCTAAGATCGATGCTCTGATACTAAGCTGTCACACCCTGGCTTTGCGGAAGCGTGGGTTTATTTTGGTGTGACTTCTTAATACCATAGCATAATCACAACAATGCTATATGAAAATAAAACCATGATGTTCATCCATTCAACAAGTTTTAAAAGTTACCACAACCACATTGTTTAAAAAGTTGACACTTAACACCGATTATAACAATGTCATAATTAAAAACTTGTTCACGAGACACAACCAAAAGACATGAATAAAAACACAGTTTAAGACTTGTGACCCGTCCAGGAAAAAGTCACATTTCCTAAACTCAGACGACATCATTACTCCTACGCAGCTTGTCGACATTGCATACCTTGCCAGATCCCCTAATTTCCTGAAATACATGTAGTTTGAAAAATCAACAAAAAGTTGAGCGAGTTCATGTAAAAGTGAGTATGTATAAACCTTTGTAATATGTCTGTATGTATGAAAAATCCCTGGTATGTAGCAATTAAGGAAAAAGAGATCACCATTGGGTTGCAAAGCCAATGATATGTGTGAAGTGATGCAGGAAGACTCAAACCTAGCAGATTTTTGCGTCGGGCTCAAAGTCACCCCATGGTCCGTACTATGGACTCAGGAGCTGGGCTCGCTAAACCCAAATAGATCTATCGCTCTTGACCCTCGGTCCTACAATGAGGATTAATGGCCCCAAGTAAAGCCTACCCACTCACATGATCTAAGTAGTAAACCCTCCTTAAGCTAACCATACCGTGTATAATAGTGTCTGTAAATATTGTAACATGTATTCCACCCCCGAAGTATAAAAAAAACTGAAAACAGTTAAGAGAAAAGGGGGACATGAACTCACAGAAGTGCGTATCCCGAAACGTAAGTCTCCAACTCAACCTGCTACGTGACGACCTACACGTACTAATGCCTATTAGACGGATGGCCGTACCTTGGCTTAGGGTTTAACGTTTTTGGAGAAATAGTTAGGTAACTATTCCGTATTCACACTTCTTATTTATTTTATAAGTATATTCCTTCCCAAGGATGGGGGTTTTTATACATGTATACGTTAAAATCCCGAAAATATATTTTAAGTCTCACTTGAAAAATATATTTTTAATCACTTGTCTAAAATATTCTAATTCCAAAATATACATATTTTTTCCAAAAATATTATATTTTATTTCATAAGTTTCTCCAAATAATTCTTGTCAAAATATACATATGAGAGTATTTTCCGAAATATACATAAGTTATATTTTAAAGTTCGCGTTGTAATAACAATACCGGTGTAACTTAAATATTTATTTGTGAGAGCGTTGGTATTATTTTGGAGTCGTAATTTCACAGTATTTTCAAGTTATATTATTTTTATCCTAAAAATAATATATATCTAGTTCACAAAATAATCAAATAATTACACAAGAGTTTTAGTAATAAATATATATTCTAAATATATATTTATCAAATTTTAATTACGAAAGTCAACCTCCGGCACTTTAATATTTTTGTAATAAAAATCATGGCGAAGTTTATTTTGAAAACCAAGTTAAAAATATATTTGTAAACATTTGTTAGAAAAATAATTCTAAGTGTTGAATTTCTAGAAAAATTTCGCCAGAGTTTCCTTTGTAAATGGAGGTGTCTACGCTTACTAGCGTATCATTTTCTTTTCAAAATTTACTCAAATAGTCCTCAACCAACAACATACAATTTTTGATCATCAACTTTGACAAAAATAAACATGAACCATAAACTTGTGAACTTGAAAGTTTGTAAAAATATGTAGTAAATCACTAACATATTTAGTAGGTCTTGTTATATTTAAAGATATGATTAGTTTCTTAAAAATTTTATTTTTAAAGAATTTGGAGTTTCACAACTTCTAGTCAAGATTCACAAAAATATTTCTTTTCGAAATTTCCTTGTTACACAAGTGTTCACACACTTGTTTATTTACCAAGAATGCTTTTAGTTCATAAAATATCCGGGTTTTAACAGAACTAGTGTCTTTTACTTGGTTCTTCCGAAAAACCACTTGTAGATCTTTAGATCTACAAGTTTATAACCTTACTTTTCAAGAATTTTTTTTTTATTCAAGTTTCAAGTTCATGGTGGATGGTTTCATCATCTTTCATATTTCTAACACTAACATCTTACTAGTTAATGTTCTTGAACAAGATCTAGCATGTCTAGATGATAATCCATCCAACTTTTACTAACAAACAACATCAAATAATCATAACTACACAAGATTTACATGATTTACCCAAATAACTTCTCTTTATCCACCCTTTAACACTTTATGTTTAAGACTTGTTCATGTTCTTTAGTGTTTCTTAATTTTTCACCATTACCATCTATTAACCACTAAAATCATGAACAAGATGATGTTTTAGAACACTTACTACTAGCACAAGGCTAGGGAAGAAACAAGGCGTAAAAGTGGTGGATAAAAGAAATATAGAGTGGTTCTTGAACTTCCGAGTGCACCAAGCTTCGTTGTATGATCTCTATGTAACACCCAAAAAACGGGTTTGGTAATCAAACCACGTTAATATTATTGACGGGTAAAATACCGTTAGTGGTAAAAAAATTTACCCAGTAAATATTAGGATTTAAATAATTAATCCTAATAATAAATAAAAAATGAATAAAAAAGCTTTTAAGAAATAAAATGATAGAAGGCCCGAGTTAACGGGACCTGAAATAAACTTAGTCATAAATATTCCCGAACCCGCTAAGTTAACTAGGAATATTTAACCTAGTTAATAAGTGGGAATATTGTTGAAAATAAGTAGGTTGTGGCCTACTTAATAACTAACCAAACACGAGGGACCAAAGCCGGGTAACTTGAAAATGGAATTATAAACTTAAAAATTAAACACAACACACACACTAGGTGTGTGTGTGCGTGTTCTGGTCGTAACCCACAGGAGCCAGGGAGCTCAAACCCTAACATTCACTAATCTCACAAATTGAAGGATCAAACCAAGTCCAAATCGAAAATTGAGCATAGATTAGTGATCCTCATCACAAGGGGGTTACAAGCTATGTAAAATTTGGTGTTAATTCTCTGTTTGAAATTCTCATGAAATTGGGAAATTTGAAAATTGATGTTGCATGTTTGCTATTTGGGTAGAATAGGGTTGATATGGTGTCTATGAGTAAGACCTAGACAATAACATGCGAAATCATGGCTAATTCCTGAAAATCTCATGAACACATTGAAGGTGATTCATGGGTTTTGTGGGAAACTAGTAAACACTAGGGTTTAGAATGATTATTCTAGTGTAATACGGGTCATAGAAAGTGATTTCTGAAGTGATGATGTTTAAATGATATATGAAAGCTTTATTGATGTTAAATTTGGCTATATGACAAGTTATGAACATGATAATGAATCATGTAAATTTCTGCCCATAAGGTGTTTGTTAAAATGCCTAAATGAAAGCTAAATATTGAAATTTCGAGTGAAACGCACATTCGAATAATATGGCAAATTATGTGAAATATAAAACGGTAAGAGTTCTAAATATCATGATGATTTAGACTTAATTGTGTAAACCATGTGATTGAAATTAGTTGACTTTGATAAGTTAAGTTAACTAATGATGAAGTCGAATAGTAGTTTCGACATAGAATCCGTAAGATGAAATAGTCATAATAATGATGACTAATCTAACCGTCTTACGAATCATGATGATAGTTTGACTCTTGACAAGCTAGATGGAGACTTGGGCAAGGAACGGGTCAAACGGTTCCTGTACGCGAAAAAGAGCATTACCGGATGCAAGGTAAGTGACGCTTACATCCTTTTTGTAGAATATGCATTATTTTGTAAACTACAAATGCGATTAGTGTAATATCCGAATTAAGGGTTCCGACGCTATTAACATGAGTCGGAACAAACATAAATGATAAAAACCATGGGTTATGGTGAAAAGAGGCGAAACGGTAATTTAGTCATGTAATGACTAATAACTAAGGAGTTTTCGTTAAGATCATTTTAAAGTGCAACTAATAACAAGAAAATGAGTAAAAATGGAAATTTAGTCAAGTATCGACTAAAGCAAATTGTAGTTAAAAATGGGCACCCGTAGCGTAAGCCGAATGGGTAAAAATATAAGAAAAGACTTTAAGAGAAAAAGGGGTCTAGTGGCAAAAATCCGAAATGGGTCGGATGAACAAATTGGTAATTAATAACCATGTTTTGCGACTTACGAAAATGCTTGGTCTTATAGGCCAAACGGGTCAAATGGTGTGATAACACCATTTGACAATATCGACTAATGTAGTTGTCGAGTCTTGTGTTAACAGGAGCGATTAGCGATATGGTTAATTGCGTCCATAGAATATGTGATAATAAAAGCAAGGTATAAATCGGGTCTATTTGTTAACCCGGGCCAGGTACGCATCAATGAGATTATATTTTAAATGTGCAAGTTTGATCATAATTGTAGTGAAAGTCCTTCGTCGTAAATGAGGGACTAAGGTTGATAAATATGCCATGATGGGTAAATCAGGCAAACGACCCTTATGGGTGGTTTGGGAATCACGTATTATAATCATGTAATCCTTAGATAAGCATCAAGGTGATAGGCATAAACCTTTGTGGGTCAATTGCCTAGAAATAGGTCTTTTTCGTAAAATGACAAACCGAGAAGTAAAAAGCGACATAAATAGTTTACTATATCAAATCCACCACAAATATAATTGTGGTGGAAGTCCATTTGAGAACTAATGTGAAAATTTGGTGCTAAAAATGAATGAGCGAGATTTATGCCTAAAAGGACATAAATACCCTTAACGGGTCAAAAAAAGATTATAAGTAAAAATGGGTCAATAATGCGTAGAAATCCGTAATTGTAACCTAATATGATAGGTAATATTGGAATTAAAGGGTTCATGAGAAATGGGGGTCAAACAAATATGTTTGTTTGATAAAATGTATAAACGGGTTAAAATTCGGTAAAAAGGCAATGAGTCGAAGGCTTAGAAGTCTCAAAATTTATTATGTTGGATGTTGGATTTTAACTCCATAAGATGGAGAATTAAATTACGGACGCATAGGAAAAAGAATCGGGTAAAACGGATCAATAACGAAGAAGTTATGGCCATTTCCGTAAAAACTGGCATAGCTGAACTGAGCTGCAGACCTGCTAGAAAACAGCCTCCCTCGCGTGGCGCGAGGGAGCATCTGGGTTCTTTCACGTGGCGCGAAAAGCCCTGTTTTGGCGAAATTTTTTTATTTTAATCAGTTTCGCTTCCCGGACTCGTTTAAATACGTTTTAAGTTACGTATGACTAATCCAACTCATGTTTTATGAGTTTCAGGTATAATTTTAACACCGGAGGATGATCAAGCACAACGAAGAACCGAACACGATCAAGAAATAAGCTTCTGCACTTTGTATCGTTGTATGTTAAACGACGAACGTACACATGATATGTTGTATACTTTTAAATTGTAAAAAGTTTTAATAAACCCGTAATTTCCAATGCATATGTAATCTTAATTACATGATTGTTTTTTTTATAAATGATACGTTAAACCCTGAATTATAAGAATGGGTGTTACAAGTTGGTAATCAGAGCTCAAGGTTGTTGACAAATGTGTTCGGTTCGAGGCTTGATCGCAAATCCGGTAAGTACATGTATATCAATGGTTTAGTATGATTAAAGTGTTGAGAACAACACATATGGTTATCGTGTAATATATGTTACACCAATAAAAACGATATAGAATAGATATAGTTAACGAAATTACACGCGTTGATGCGTTTAGTAGAAAAGCCTTGTATTATAATACGGGCATCCTTTAAAGTTGAAATTATTAACTGTTGTATATGTTTTAGTTGAAAGACACTCGCATATCAGGATAGCGAGAGTTTAACGAATTACGGATATGATAGAAGAACGGTCTGAAGTATGACAAGAGGAGCATGCTCACCAAGGACCAAATCGCGTAACGACCGCGAACAAGGTTAATGGCAAGGAACGCCCATCGGGGCAAGCATTACCAGGTGCACATTTTAAACATAATTGCACAAATAGTAATATGCAACAAATATGTAGAAATTGAAAGTTGCATATGTAGATTAAAAACTTGGAAAAACCCGAATAGAAAATGTATTCGGGATATTGTTTCCAAGAGAAACAAATAGAGGCATTACTTACACGGGGTGTAATGTGAAAATTATAAAAAGGTCATGTATACCAGGCGTTGATCGCTTACTCTGGCCAAGTAAGTAGTGAACACGTGGTACCATAACTTCTTATGATGGACACATTTATGTCCGATGTAGTAAGGGTGGGGTGAATGAGACTAACTTAGATGGTACCCAAATGAATCAAATAAGTAAGATATTTGATAGTAAACGTAAACGTAAGTCGGATGACGGAAGCGTATTACGTAAGAATAACGAGCCCGAGAAAAGGGACAAGGATCAAGTGAGAAGAAAATACAGACCGACCAATAGGAATGCTAAGGAATAAGGATAAAAGTTTGACTGTCACAAGTGATGAAATTCACATGGACATGTCAAGCGAATTGAATAAAGTATAAAGGACTTGATTGAATAAAAGCGAGGGATCTCACTATGACGACCAAATAAATTAAAATAACGTCTAAAAACCATATAAGAATGGTTACTTGAGAATGATTATGGTAAAAATACCAGATGAATGGGTAGGATTTGGAAAGTATGCGTAAACCAAGAGACGGGAACGCGAAATAGAAAGTCAAAAGACTCGGAATATGAGTCATGACTAAAAGACAATGAGAATTGCAAACAGAAAAGTTAATAACTACGCTCAACTATTTTAAAGTTGAACGGGTCAAATAAAGAATGGAGTTTGATGTTCACAAGTGATGAAATTTCACACGAACAAGTCAAACAAGACAAATAAGGTATAAAAACTTGGTAGTGCCAGTAAGCGCAAACTGAATAATGGAAGCGCAAAACATTAATGAACCTACGTGATGGGTCATAAAGGAATATACAAAGGAAAAACGCAAACTAGCGAAACAAAAATGTAAAAAAAAAATAAAAAAATAAAAAAAAACACTAAGATGAAGAGCCCGGGTAATGGGTCGTAAAGAAGTGTAGGTAAGAACCGGGTAATGGTAAGCGTAAGACAAACCGACGTGTAAATGACGCTAGAAGTCGTAAAGTCGGAAAGGATAGTCCGAAAGTAAACAAATGAAACCTTAGACTACGGTCAAGGTCAACTAAAGTTCAAAAGCAGAATTAAATGGTTCCAAACATAACAAATGTAACACCCCGAAAACGGGTTTGGTAATCAAACTCTGTTAATGCTAAAAGACGGGTCAAGTACCGTTAGCAGTAAAAATAACCCGGTAAATAATTGGATTTAAATAAGAAATCCTAATAATTAAATACGAGCGAATCAAATAATTAAGGAATCTAGTTTATAAGAGCCCGAGTCAACGGGACTTAAAATAAAACGGGTTTTTAACTCCCGGAACCCACTAAGTTAACTAGGTAAAAATTAACCTAGTTAGTAATGGGTAATTAAATAATAAACTAAGAGTTATAGTTTCATTTATGAATCTCTAAACTTGAGGGACTAAACATGGGCAAATGTAATGAAGTTTAATAAAAAAAAACAACACAAACCACACATACGTATGTGGTGTCTGCGACTTCATCAGAAGAGCTCTCAAAACTCAACCCTAAACTTCAAGAAATTCACCAAATTGAAGGGTGAATCAGAGCCAAATCGTATGCATGAACACATAAAAACAATCACCAAGCTTATGGGATCATAAGGTATGTCGAATTTCAGTATTTTGTTCCATCTCAGATTCTTGATGAACCCTAGAAGTTCGAAAATTGATCTTGAATTATGGTTATTTGGGTGAAAATAGGATGTATGCATGCTTTGAAATAAACCCTAGCTAATAAACTAAGGGATTTGAGTGCATGTTAGTAAAACTCATGATCACTATCTAGGTGTTTAATGGGTTTTGTAGAAACATGATGAACCCTAGAATCATAATGGTTAAATTGTGTTAATAGAACTCCCTGAAGTTAGATTTGAAGTTTGATGTTAGTACTTGTTAATTATGCTAGAATTTAAGGGTTTAGAACACATAAATGGGCTGGAGAAATTTGATGTTTCGTGTTGCACACAAGGTGCTTGATGAAATGCTTGAACAAGAAAATATAACAAAGCTGATTGGGATTAAAAATTTTTGGGCTGCAGTTTTTAAAAAATCATATAAAATCACTGGAACGACCTGTGAGGTTGAGCCTTATATGCTCAGAAAGCTATTGAAACATACTACGTTTTATGTTTGAACATGTTTGTTAAATTCTGATGTTAAATGGGTCAAAACAGTGTCCGAAGTCGGCTGAACTGTTTTAACAGCAAGCTGATTTGAAGCATTTTTTACTTCAGAGCTGATTTTGTAAAAATCATATAAAATTATAGGAACATCATTAGAAGACGTACCATATATGTCTAGAAAGCTATTTTAGAGTTCTACGATCCATCTTTGAACATGTTGATCTATTTCAGCTTTTAAATGGGTCAAAATGGTCAATTACAGCAGCTGAATACAAAATCGCTGCACTTTAGTAATGTTCTTATTAACCAAGAAAAAGGCATAGGATTGTACATACTTGCTTTAGGCATGAAGTATTGATTTTTGGGAACAAATAACACTTTATGTGACGTGCTTAAAGTGTTTAAAATCACTTACTAACTAGTTTGTATAAGTAACTTCACTAACGGGTCAAACGGTTAGTGAATGAAAAGAATTATGGTATAAAACTAGTTGTTGAATATATGACATGTTTTGATTGATAAGTGTGTAAAAAAAAAAACATAGGGTGATGGCCATTGTATAGAATGACCAATCTAACCATCTTATGGATGTTATGATATAGTTTGACTCTAAACAAGCTAGGTGGGAGCTTGGAAAGGAACGGGTCAAACGAATGATGGATGCGAAGGATGTTTGCGCGGACGCGAGGTAAGTAAAGCTTACACCTTTATCGTAAGATACGTATTTAATTATAGATTACAAATACGACAAGGTTATATTCAAAATATGATTTTGACACGAAAAGATACGGGTCGGAACGTATCAAAAGACGAAAAACCATGTTTAATGGTTAAATTGGTGAAATGGTAATTTGGTCATGGGATGACATAAATAAAAATGAGTTGTTGAATGGCTACTTTCTAAGTAAGCCTAAACGAATAAAAAAAGGAGTAAAATGGTGATCTAGTCAAATATAAGCGCAAAATGTTTGGTCGTTTAGACCAAACGGGTCAAATGGTAATGTTGATACCATTTGACAATTAACGACTGATAAGTGTTTGTGGAGTTTTACGCACACAGGATAAATCGGCTTATGAATTAGAGATGCTATGAATTAGCGACTATTGAGACAAGGTATTAAAACGGGTCAATATGTTGATCCGAGCCAGGTACGCATATTTAGATCATTTTTGTTAAAAGTGATATTTTGGTCAAATGTTAGTGAAAGTCCTTTGTCGCAAAATAAAGGACTAAAATTGACCAAAAAGCCCATGAGGGGTAATTGGGCAAACAACCTTTAAGAGTTGTTTAGAGATAAACGTTTTGTTAAATGGAGTCCTTGGGATACGTATAAAAAAATGGGGATAGTATGTAAACTAAAAGAAGCGTTATTTAAAGCTTGAAAATGTTAAATGCCCTTAACGGGTAATACGTTTTAAGCTACATAGGACTAATCCAACTCATGTTTTATGAGTTTCAGGTAAACAAGTTTGTTTGATAAATCATGAACGGGTCAAAATAGCAAATATGAAGAATATGCAGCAACTACCGTAAGTTACGGTAGCTACCGTAACTTACGGTAGTGAATATATTATTACGGCAGTTCTCTAGTGCCTTACGGCAGACCAGTGCTGCCCAGTGTCTACCGTAACTTACGGTGGCTACCGTAAGTTACGGTAGAGCCCAGTCAATCTTGTTGAGTTTTGTTTCGCGAACCTGTTGAACACGTTTTAAACCGCGTATGACTAAAATCATTTCATGTTTATGGAATGTAGGTTGCCTAGCAGTACCGGATGTCGACTGAGCCCGATGAAGAACCGAACACACGAGATCAAAGCTTCCGCGAATAGTTTCATCGTCACGTTTTAAACGGCGAATTAAATTACAATATATTAGAATGTTTTATTCAGTTGTCGCCATTTTTCATTTCAAACGACGAATTTAATTACACTAGGTGGTTTTGCTTTCAAGTTTAGAAAAGTTTTAATAAACCCGTATTTAAGCATGAATGTTTAAACTAAATACTCATTTAGTTTCTAATTATATTTACGGAAATCTCTAAATAATAACATGGTTGTTACAAGTTGGTAATCAGAGCTCATGGTTAAAGAGTAAAGTGTGTTCGGTTCGAGGCTTGATCACAAATCCGGTAAGTACATGTATATTAATGGTTTGGTATGTGTTGAAATGTTGTGAACAACACATAGGGTTATCGTGTGATTCACGTTACCTCAATTAAATGATAAATATAGTTGACAAAATTGTTCGCGTTGACGTGTATAGTAGAAAAAGCCTTGTATTATAATACGAGCGATTATTGAAGTTGATATTACTAATTCTTGTAAATGTTTTAATTGAAGGACACTCGCATCTGAAGATAGCGAGAGTTTAACAAATTGCGGATATGATGATGGAACGGCCCGAGATGTGACAAGAAGAGCATACTCATCAAGGACCTAAATTGCGTAACGATCGCAAATAAGTAATGGCAAGGAATGCCCGTCGGGGCAAGGATTACCAGGTGCACATTTTAAACTTATAGTACAAACAGTAATATGCAACAAATACATAGTGAATGACAGTTGCATATAGAATATGAAACTTGGAAAACCTGGATAGGTTACCTATCCAGGATGACGTTTCCAAGAGAAATTCAGTAGAGAATATGTATTATTCACAAATTGTGAATAACAAGACAATAACAAAATTCAGTTTATATAGAAACTTGGACGAGAGTGATCATCCAAGTAAGTATTCTCAATATAAATCCTATTGAGAAAAGTAATGATCACATCAACGAATGTGAATAAATGTTTATAAAAAGGGACATTTTACATGTTCAAGGATAAACGACTAAAACTAATAATTGTTAACTAACAATTAAATAAAGTTTTACCAAATGAAATCATAAATATGGAAATAATTTGAGGAGTTACTTACATGGGACGTGATGTGGTAATTATAATAAGGTCACGCGTACCATGTGTTGATCGCTTACTCTGGCCAAGTAAGTAGTGAACACATGATAGCATGAGCTTCTTATAATGAGCGCAGTTATGTCCGATGTAGTAAGGTCAAGATGAATGAAAATTTAAAGGATCCTTAGGGTCAAGAAATCTTATGGGCATACTCGTATAAATGGTTTTCGCGGGAACCATGAAAACGATGTATGGCGCACATAGAAATAAATGACCCAAGGAAATTCGTGACATAAGTCATTTTGGACGAAACAACCATGGTAGACAAAAAGGGCATTGTAAAACCAAAGTATAAATGACCCGCGGGGTCATAGAAACAAAGGTATTGCCCACATGGAAAAAAAAACGATCAAAAACCATGGTAGACAAAAAGGGCATTGTAAAACCAAAGTATAAATGACCCACGGGGTCATAGAAACAAAGGTATTGCCCACATGGGAAAAACGATCAAAGTCGTTGACTTTGGTCGTAGTAAAGAAATGATGATGATGATAATCATCATTCATAGTTTATAAGACTGTCAAGGATGGTCAAATAAAGAATAAAGGTTTGGTTGAATAAAAGCGATGGATTTCGCTAAGACAACCAAACAAATTAAAACGAAATCTTAATGTATACCGGAATGCTTGCACTAATAATGACTTCGGTAAAGTACCCGGTTGATGGGTAAGGATTTAAACACATGCGTAAACCGAGAAACGGGAACACGAATTTAAAGTCAAAAGACTCGGATTATGAGTTATGACTGAAAGACCATAAAATTTCGCAAACAGAAATTTTGATAATTATATTCAACTATTTTGAGGATTGAACGGGTTGAATAAAGTATAATGCTTGATGGCATAAGTAAGCGCAAGCCGGATAACGGTAAGCTTGAGACAAACCGATGCTTAATTGACGTGAGAAGTCATAGAGTCGGAAGAATTATCCGAAAGAAAACAATTGTAGACACGAACTACAGTCAAAGTCAACGGATTTCAAGCATGAAAACAAATGATTTTTTCAAACATAAAAAGAGTGCTTTGACACCAAATATATATTTTAATAAAGACACGAGTAAAAAGAATGATCTACGTGATCATCATAACCTTCGGGTTATAAACAGTGTAAAGGTCTACGGGACCAAAATGACCTACAGGTCATGAATAAAAAGGAAAAAAAAAAAGAGGATCATAAAGGACTCGCCTTAAAGAGGTGAGAGCCTAAAGAAATAGTCTACGAGGCTAAGTGAATGAACCTATGGGTTATCTAGACATAGCGAGGGAACTGGTTGAGAATCCCCGCGTAAAATAAGAATGAAAAAGAATAAATTCTTAATTGTCAATTTCTTGATATGAGCAATTGACGAAAGTTAAAGAGAAGACGTTAAATTAAACTTCAGTTTTAGTGAGAAACAACGTTTTAACAAATATGAATACTATAAGACGAATTTGGAATTAACAAATATCAAAGAGTATGGGTCTTAACATCGATAGGTGCAAGACGATATATTCAAAAACAAAAAAATTGGTATTTTCGAAAATGAAAGGTTGATACAAACTAAACATGATGTGACACGATCACGGTTAGGAAACGTAATGTGAAGTAAAATCACATTATAACCAGGCTAGCGGTAAAAAAAGTAACGGGGCTAATAAGTCTAGTTAGTGAGACCGGTTAAGGCCAGTAATTCAAATCAATAAAATTTGGCTTGCTTGTAAGTGGTGGATTCGGTATAACTGAACCGAATAAATAAACCTGAAAACAAAAGAAATTATTGCTAAAAGTGAAATATTTCACTAAAGACTTTAAACGGATCAAAGTAACGGATTCATAAAGAATTCGATATTATATGAAAGCAATGGATATTGCTAAGTTAACTAAACTAGTGGAAATAACGAGATTACGTTATTTCAAGTTGCACTATGTTGTATGAGTTATGTAGACAATTAGTAACCAAAAAGATGTTACCATACTTTTCTGGTAAAACTAACTATTGGATAAAAGTATGAGTAATGCTTAAAAGATTACACAGGTCAAAAGCGTTGAGTTTAAAACTCCACGAACTATGTGAGAAAGGTTTCGAGGACGAAACCTCTTTAAGGGGGGTAGACTTGTAACACCCCGAAAACGGGTTTGGTAATCAAACTCTGTTAATGCTAAAAGACGGGTCAAGTACCGTTAGCAGTAAAAATAACCAGGTAAATAATTGGATTTAAATAAGAAATCCTAATAATTAAATACGAGCGAATCAAATAATTAAGGAATCTAGTTTATAAGAGCCCGAGTCAACGGGACTTAAAATAAAACGGGTTTTTAACTCCCGGAACCCACTAAGTTAACTAGGTAAAAATTAACCTAGTTAGTAATGGGTAATTAAATAATAAACTAAGAGTTATAGTTTCATTTATGAATCTCTAAACTTGAGGGACTAAACATGGGCAAATGTAATGAAGTTTAATAAAAAAAAACAACACAAACCACACATACGTATGTGGTGCCTGCGACTTCATCAGAAGAGCTCTCAAAACTCAACCCTAAACTTCAAGAAATTCACCAAATTGAAGGGTGAATCAGAGCCAAATCGTATGCATGAACACATAAAAACAATCACCAAGCTTATGGGATCATAAGGTATGTCGAATTTCAGTATTTTGTTCCATCTCAGATTCTTGATGAACCCTAGAAGTTCGAAAATTGATCTTGAATGATGGTTATTTGGGTGAAAATATGATGTATGCATGATTTGAAATAAACCCTAGCTAATAAACTAAGGGATTTGAGTGCATGTTAGTAAAACTCATGATCACTATCTAGGTGTTTAATGGGTTTTGTAGAAACATGATGAACCCTAGAATCATAATGGTTAAATTGTGTTAATAGAACTCCCTGAAGTTAGATTTGAAGTTTGATGTTAGTACTTGTTAATTATGCTAGAATTTAAGGGTTTAGAACACATAAATGGGCTGGAGAAATTTGATGTTTCATGTTGCACACAAGGTGCTTGATGAAATGCTTGAACAAGAAAATATAACAAAGCTGATTGGGATTAAAAATTTTTGGGCTGCAGTTTTTAAAAAATCATATAAAATCACTGGAACGACCTGTGAGGTTGAGCCTTATATGCTCAGAAAGCTATTGAAACATACTACGTTTTATGTTTGAACATGTTTGTTAAATTCTGATGTTAAATGGGTCAAAACAGTGTCCGAAGTCGGCTGAACTGTTTTGACAGCAAGCTGATTTGAAGCATTTTTTACTTCAGAGCTGATTTTGTAAAAATCATATAAAATCATAGGAACATCATTAGAAGACGTACCATATATGCCTAGAAAGCTATTTTAGAGTTCTACGATCCATCTTTGAACATGTTGATCTATTTCAGCTTTTAAATGGGTCAAAATGGTCAATTACAGCAGCTGAATACAAAATCGCTGCACTTTAGTAATGTTCTTATTAACCAAGAAAAAGGCATAGGATTGTACATACTTGCTTTAGG
Source organism: Helianthus tuberosus (assembly GCA_030545235.1). NCBI lineage: Eukaryota > Viridiplantae > Streptophyta > Magnoliopsida > Asterales > Asteraceae > Helianthus > Helianthus tuberosus. Next base: position 58,262,607 of record CM060364.1, read on the forward strand.
CATGAAGTATTGATTTTTGGGAACAAATAACACTTTATGTGACGTGCTTAAAGTGTTTAAAATCACTTACTAACTAGTTTGTATAAGTAACTTCACTAACGGGTCAAACGGTTAGTGAATGAAAAGAATTATGGTATAAAACTAGTTGTTGAATATATGACATGTTTTGATTGATAAGTGTGTAAAAAAAAAAACATAGGGTGATGGCCATTGTATAGAATGACCAATCTAACCATCTTATGGATGTTATGATATAGTTTGACTCTAAACAAGCTAGGTGGGAGCTTGGAAAGGAACGGGTCAAACGAATGATGGATGCGAAGGATGTTTGCGCGGACGCGAGGTAAGTAAAGCTTACACCTTTATCGTAAGATACGTATTTAATTATAGATTACAAATACGACAAGGTTATATTCAAAATATGATTTTGACACGAAAAGATACGGGTCGGAACGTATCAAAAGACGAAAAACCATGTTTAATGGTTAAATTGGTGAAATGGTAATTTGGTCATGGGATGACATAAATAAAAATGAGTTGTTGAATGGCTACTTTCTAAGTAAGCCTAAACGAATAAAAAAAGGAGTAAAATGGTGATCTAGTCAAATATAAGCGCAAAATGTTTGGTCGTTTAGACCAAACGGGTCAAATGGTAATGTTGATACCATTTGACAATTAACGACTGATAAGTGTTTGTGGAGTTTTACGCACACAGGATAAATCGGCTTATGAATTAGAGATGCTATGAATTAGCGACTATTGAGACAAGGTATTAAAACGGGTCAATATGTTGATCCGAGCCAGGTACGCATATTTAGATCATTTTTGTTAAAAGTGATATTTTGGTCAAATGTTAGTGAAAGTCCTTTGTCGCAAAATAAAGGACTAAAATTGACCAAAAAGCCCATGAGGGGTAATTGGGCAAACAACCTTTAAGAGTTGTTTAGAGATAAACGTTTTGTTAAATGGAGTCCTTGGGATACGTATAAAAAAATGGGGATAGTATGTAAACTAAAAGAAGCGTGATTTAAAGCTTGAAAATGTTAAATGCCCTTAACGGGTAATACGTTTTAAGCTACATAGGACTAATCCAACTCATGTTTTATGAGTTTCAGGTAAACAAGTTTGTTTGATAAATCATGAACGGGTCAAAATAGCAAATATGAAGAATATGCAGCAACTACCGTAAGTTACGGTAGCTACCGTAACTTACGGTAGCGAATATATTATTACGGCAGTTCTCTAGTGCCTTACGGCAGACCAGTGCTGCCCAGTGTCTACCGTAACTTACGGTGGCTACCGTAAGTTACGGTAGAGCCCAGTCAATCTTGTTGAGTTTTGTTTCGCGAACCTGTTGAACACGTTTTAAACCGCGTATGACTAAAATCATTTCATGTTTATGGAATGTAGGTTGCCTAGCAGTACCGGATGTCGACTGAGCCCGATGAAGAACCGAACACACGAGATCAAAGCTTCCGCGAATAGTTTCATCGTCACGTTTTAAACGGCGAATTAAATTACAATATATTAGAATGTTTTATTCAGTTGTCGCCATTTTTCATTTCAAACGACGAATTTAATTACACTAGGTGGTTTTGCTTTCAAGTTTAGAAAAGTTTTAATAAACCCGTATTTAAGCATGAATGTTTAAACTAAATACTCATTTAGTTTCTAATTATATTTACGGAAATCTCTAAATAATAACATGGTTGTTACAAGTTGGTAATCAGAGCTCATGGTTAAAGAGTAAAGTGTGTTCGGTTCGAGGCTTGATCACAAATCCGGTAAGTACATGTATATTAATGGTTTGGTATGTGTTGAAATGTTGTGAACAACACATAGGGTTATCGTGTGATTCACGTTACCTCAATTAAATGATAAATATAGTTGACAAAATTGTTCGCGTTGACGTGTATAGTAGAAAAAGCCTTGTATTATAATACGAGCGATTATTGAAGTTGATATTACTAATTCTTGTAAATGTTTTAATTGAAGGACACTCGCATCTGAAGATAGCGAGAGTTTAACAAATTGCGGATATGATGATGGAACGGCCCGAGATGTGACAAGAAGAGCATACTCATCAAGGACCTAAATTGCGTAACGATCGCAAATAAGTAATGGCAAGGAATGCCCGTCGGGGCAAGGATTACCAGGTGCACATTTTAAACTTATAGTACAAACAGTAATATGCAACAAATACATAGTGAATGACAGTTGCATATAGAATATGAAACTTGGAAAACCTGGATAGGTTACCTATCCAGGATGACGTTTCCAAGAGAAATTCAGTAGAGAATATGTATTATTCACAAATTGTGAATAACAAGACAATAACAAAATTCAGTTTATATAGAAACTTGGACGAGAGTGATCATCCAAGTAAGTATTCTCAATATAAATCCTATTGAGAAAAGTAATGATCACATCAACGAATGTGAATAAATGTTTATAAAAAGGGACATTTTACATGTTCAAGGATAAACGACTAAAACTAATAATTGTTAACTAACAATTAAATAAAGTTTTACCAAATGAAATCATAAATATGGAAATAATTTGAGGAGTTACTTACATGGGACGTGATGTGGTAATTATAATAAGGTCACGCGTACCATGTGTTGATCGCTTACTCTGGCCAAGTAAGTAGTGAACACATGATAGCATGAGCTTCTTATAATGAGCGCAGTTATGTCCGATGTAGTAAGGTCAAGATGAATGAAAATTTAAAGGATCCTTAGGGTCAAGAAATCTTATGGGCATACTCGTATAAATGGTTTTCGCGGGAACCATGAAAACGATGTATGGCGCACATAGAAATAAATGACCCAAGGAAATTCGTGACATAAGTCATTTTGGACGAAACAACCATGGTAGACAAAAAGGGCATTGTAAAACCAAAGTATAAATGACCCGCGGGGTCATAGAAACAAAGGTATTGCCCACATGGAAAAAAAAACGATCAAAAACCATGGTAGACAAAAAGGGCATTGTAAAACCAAAGTATAAATGACCCACGGGGTCATAGAAACAAAGGTATTGCCCACATGGGAAAAACGATCAAAGTCGTTGACTTTGGTCGTAGTAAAGAAATGATGATGATGATAATCATCATTCATAGTTTATAAGACTGTCAAGGATGGTCAAATAAAGAATAAAGGTTTGGTTGAATAAAAGCGATGGATTTCGCTAAGACAACCAAACAAATTAAAACGAAATCTTAATGTATACCGGAATGCTTGCACTAATAATGACTTCGGTAAAGTACCCGGTTGATGGGTAAGGATTTAAACACATGCGTAAACCGAGAAACGGGAACACGAATTTAAAGTCAAAAGACTCGGATTATGAGTTATGACTGAAAGACCATAAAATTTCGCAAACAGAAATTTTGATAATTATATTCAACTATTTTGAGGATTGAACGGGTTGAATAAAGTATAATGCTTGATGGCATAAGTAAGCGCAAGCCGGATAACGGTAAGCTTGAGACAAACCGATGCTTAATTGACGTGAGAAGTCATAGAGTCGGAAGAATTATCCGAAAGAAAACAATTGTAGACACGAACTACAGTCAAAGTCAACGGATTTCAAGCATGAAAACAAATGATTTTTTCAAACATAAAAAGAGTGCTTTGACACCAAATATATATTTTAATAAAGACACGAGTAAAAAGAATGATCTACGTGATCATCATAACCTTCGGGTTATAAACAGTGTAAAGGTCTACGGGACCAAAATGACCTACAGGTCATGAATAAAAAGGAAAAAAAAAAAGAGGATCATAAAGGACTCGCCTTAAAGAGGTGAGAGCCTAAAGAAATAGTCTACGAGGCTAAGTGAATGAACCTATGGGTTATCTAGACATAGCGAGGGAACTGGTTGAGAATCCCCGCGTAAAATAAGAATGAAAAAGAATAAATTCTTAATTGTCAATTTCTTGATATGAGCAATTGACGAAAGTTAAAGAGAAGACGTTAAATTAAACTTCAGTTTTAGTGAGAAACAACGTTTTAACAAATATGAATACTATAAGACGAATTTGGAATTAACAAATATCAAAGAGTATGGGTCTTAACATCGATAGGTGCAAGACGATATATTCAAAAACAAAAAAATTGGTATTTTCGAAAATGAAAGGTTGATACAAACTAAACATGATGTGACACGATCACGGTTAGGAAACGTAATGTGAAGTAAAATCACATTATAACCAGGCTAGCGGTAAAAAAAGTAACGGGGCTAATAAGTCTAGTTAGTGAGACCGGTTAAGGCCAGTAATTCAAATCAATAAAATTTGGCTTGCTTGTAAGTGGTGGATTCGGTATAACTGAACCGAATAAATAAACCTGAAAACAAAAGAAATTATTGCTAAAAGTGAAATATTTCACTAAAGACTTTAAACGGATCAAAGTAACGGATTCATAAAGAATTCGATATTATATGAAAGCAATGGATATTGCTAAGTTAACTAAACTAGTGGAAATAACGAGATTACGTTATTTCAAGTTGCACTATGTTGTATGAGTTATGTAGACAATTAGTAACCAAAAAGATGTTACCATACTTTTCTGGTAAAACTAACTATTGGATAAAAGTATGAGTAATGCTTAAAAGATTACACAGGTCAAAAGCGTTGAGTTTAAAACTCCACGAACTATGTGAGAAAGGTTTCGAGGACGAAACCTCTTTAAGGGGGGTAGACTTGTAACACCCCGAAAACGGGTTTGGTAATCAAACTCTGTTAATGCTAAAAGACGGGTCAAGTACCGTTAGCAGTAAAAATAACCAGGTAAATAATTGGATTTAAATAAGAAATCCTAATAATTAAATACGAGCGAATCAAATAATTAAGGAATCTAGTTTATAAGAGCCCGAGTCAACGGGACTTAAAATAAAACGGGTTTTTAACTCCCGGAACCCACTAAGTTAACTAGGTAAAAATTAACCTAGTTAGTAATGGGTAATTAAATAATAAACTAAGAGTTATAGTTTCATTTATGAATCTCTAAACTTGAGGGACTAAACATGGGCAAATGTAATGAAGTTTAATAAAAAAAAACAACACAAACCACACATACGTATGTGGTGCCTGCGACTTCATCAGAAGAGCTCTCAAAACTCAACCCTAAACTTCAAGAAATTCACCAAATTGAAGGGTGAATCAGAGCCAAATCGTATGCATGAACACATAAAAACAATCACCAAGCTTATGGGATCATAAGGTATGTCGAATTTCAGTATTTTGTTCCATCTCAGATTCTTGATGAACCCTAGAAGTTCGAAAATTGATCTTGAATGATGGTTATTTGGGTGAAAATATGATGTATGCATGATTTGAAATAAACCCTAGCTAATAAACTAAGGGATTTGAGTGCATGTTAGTAAAACTCATGATCACTATCTAGGTGTTTAATGGGTTTTGTAGAAACATGATGAACCCTAGAATCATAATGGTTAAATTGTGTTAATAGAACTCCCTGAAGTTAGATTTGAAGTTTGATGTTAGTACTTGTTAATTATGCTAGAATTTAAGGGTTTAGAACACATAAATGGGCTGGAGAAATTTGATGTTTCATGTTGCACACAAGGTGCTTGATGAAATGCTTGAACAAGAAAATATAACAAAGCTGATTGGGATTAAAAATTTTTGGGCTGCAGTTTTTAAAAAATCATATAAAATCACTGGAACGACCTGTGAGGTTGAGCCTTATATGCTCAGAAAGCTATTGAAACATACTACGTTTTATGTTTGAACATGTTTGTTAAATTCTGATGTTAAATGGGTCAAAACAGTGTCCGAAGTCGGCTGAACTGTTTTGACAGCAAGCTGATTTGAAGCATTTTTTACTTCAGAGCTGATTTTGTAAAAATCATATAAAATCATAGGAACATCATTAGAAGACGTACCATATATGCCTAGAAAGCTATTTTAGAGTTCTACGATCCATCTTTGAACATGTTGATCTATTTCAGCTTTTAAATGGGTCAAAATGGTCAATTACAGCAGCTGAATACAAAATCGCTGCACTTTAGTAATGTTCTTATTAACCAAGAAAAAGGCATAGGATTGTACATACTTGCTTTAGGCATGAAGTATTGATTTTTGGGAACAAATAACACTTTATGTGACGTGCTTAAAGTGTTTAAAATCACTTACTAACTAGTTTGTATAAGTAACTTCACTAACGGGTCAAACGGTTAGTGAATGAAAAGAATTATGGTATAAAACTAGTTGTTGAATATATGACATGTTTTGATTGATAAGTGTGTAAAAAAAAAAACATAGGGTGATGGCCATTGTATAGAATGACCAATCTAACCATCTTATGGATGTTATGATATAGTTTGACTCTAAACAAGCTAGGTGGGAGCTTGGAAAGGAACGGGTCAAACGAATGATGGATGCGAAGGATGTTTGCGCGGACGCGAGGTAAGTAAAGCTTACACCTTTATCGTAAGATACGTATTTAATTATAGATTACAAATACGACAAGGTTATATTCAAAATATGATTTTGACACGAAAAGATACGGGTCGGAACGTATCAAAAGACGAAAAACCATGTTTAATGGTTAAATTGGTGAAATGGTAATTTGGTCATGGGATGACATAAATAAAAATGAGTTGTTGAATGGCTACTTTCTAAGTAAGCCTAAACGAATAAAAAAAAGGAGTAAAATGGTGATCTAGTCAAATATAAGCGCAAAATGTTTGGTCGTTTAGACCAAACGGGTCAAATGGTAATGTTGATACCATTTGACAATTAACGACTGATAAGTGTTTGTGGAGTTTTACGCACACAGGATAAATCGGCTTATGAATTAGAGATGCTATGAATTAGCGACTATTGAGACAAGGTATTAAAACGGGTCAATATGTTGATCCGAGCCAGGTACGCATATTTAGATCATTTTTGTTAAAAGTGATATTTTGGTCAAATGTTAGTGAAAGTCCTTTGTCGCAAAATAAAGGACTAAAATTGACCAAAAAGCCCATGAGGGGTAATTGGGCAAACAACCTTTAAGAGTTGTTTAGAGATAAACGTTTTGTTAAATGGAGTCCTTGGGATACGTATAAAAAAATGGGGATAGTATGTAAACTAAAAGAAGCGTGATTTAAAGCTTGAAAATGTTAAATGCCCTTAACGGGTAATACGTTTTAAGCTACATAGGACTAATCCAACTCATGTTTTATGAGTTTCAGGTAAACAAGTTTGTTTGATAAATCATGAACGGGTCAAAATAGCAAATATGAAGAATATGCAGCAACTACCGTAAGTTACGGTAGCTACCGTAACTTACGGTAGCGAATATATTATTACGGCAGTTCTCTAGTGCCTTACGGCAGACCAGTGCTGCCCAGTGTCTACCGTAACTTACGGTGGCTACCGTAAGTTACGGTAGAGCCCAGTCAATCTTGTTGAGTTTTGTTTCGCGAACCTGTTGAACACGTTTTAAACCGCGTATGACTAAAATCATTTCATGTTTATGGAATGTAGGTTGCCTAGCAGTACCGGATGTCGACTGAGCCCGATGAAGAACCGAACACACGAGATCAAAGCTTCCGCGAATAGTTTCATCGTCACGTTTTAAACGGCGAATTAAATTACAATATATTAGAATGTTTTATTCAGTTGTCGCCATTTTTCATTTCAAACGACGAATTTAATTACACTAGGTGGTTTTGCTTTCAAGTTTAGAAAAGTTTTAATAAACCCGTATTTAAGCATGAATGTTTAAACTAAATACTCATTTAGTTTCTAATTATATTTACGGAAATCGCTAAATAATAACATGGTTGTTACAACAAAGGATGCTTTAAAGCTATATATGTATAAATAGACAATGGAATAAAGACTAGAATAAAAGATGATCTACGGGATCATCATAACCTATAGGATATTAAATAGTGTAAAGGCTTACGGGGCCAAAATGACCCACGGGTCATGAATTGAAGCAAAGGGATCATAAGGGCCTCGTCTTAAAGAGATGAAAGCTTAAGGAAATAGCCTACGAGGTTAAGTGAAGGAACCTACGGGTCAATAGTGTAAGGTGAGGGAACTTGTTACGATTCCCCGCGTAAAACGAGAACGGAAAACAATAAATTAGGGGTTGTCAATTTCCTTGATATGAGTAATTGACATAGTTAAAGAGAAAAACGTTAGACTAAAATTCAGTTTTAGTAAGAAATAACATTTTTACAAATATAAATTCTAATAGGAAATTGAATAGTAAGCATGAAAGATTCAAGTCTTGACGCTGATAGGCGCAAGACGATATATTCGAAAAGTGATCTTTTCGAAAATGAAAGATTGATATAAATTAAACATGACGTGACACAATCACGGTCAAGAAATGCAATGTGAAGTGGAATCACATTATAACCAAGCGAGCGGTAAAAAGCAACTGGACTAATAAGTCTAGTTAGTGAGACCGGTTAAGGTCATTTAAGTAGTTTGGTTGCTTGTGAGCGGTGGATTCGGTATAACTGAACCGAATAAATGAATTTGAAAACAAAAGAAATTGTTGCTAAAAGTGAAAGATTTCACTAAAGATCTTTAAACGGGTCAAAGTAACGGATCCATAAAGGATTCGATAGTATATGAAAGTGATGAATATCGCTAAGTAACTAAACTAGTGGAAATAATGAGATTACGTTATTTCGAGTTGCACTATGTCGTAGGAGATATGTAGACGAATAATAACCAAAAGAATGTTACCATATTTCCTCGTAATACTAACAATTGGATAAAAGTATAACTAATGTTTAAAGGAATTCTCGGCTCAAATACATTGAGTTAAAACTCAATGAATTATGTAAGAAAAGGTTTCGAGGACGAAACCTCTTTAAGGGGGGTAGACTTGTAACACCCCAAAAACGGGTTTGGTAATCAAACCACGTTAATATTACTGACGGGTAAAATACCGTTAGTGGTAAAAAAATTTACCCGGTAAATATTAGGATTTAAATAATTAATCCTAATAATAAATAAAAAGTGAATAAAAAAGCTTTTAAGAAATAAAATGATAGAAGGCCCGAGTTAACGGGACCTGAAATAAACTTAGTCATAAATATTCCCGAACCCGCTAAGTTAACTAGGAATATTTAACCTAGTTAACAAGTGGGAATATTGTTGAAAATACGTAGGTTGTGGCCTACTTAATAACTAACCAAACACGAGGGACCAAAGCCGGGTAACTTGAAAATGGAATTATAAACTTAAAAATTAAACACAACACACACACTAGGTGTGTGTGTGCGTGTTCTGGTCGTAACCCACAGGAGCCAGGGAGCTCAAACCCTAACATTCACTAATCTCACAAATTGAAGGATCAAACCAAGTCCAAATCGAAAATTGAGCATAGATTAGTGATCCTCATCACAAGGGGGTTACAAGCTATGTAAAATTTGGTGTTAATTCTCTGTTTGAAATTCTCATGAAATTGGGAAATTTGAAAATTGATGTTGCATGTTTGCTATTTGGGTAGAATAGGGTTGATATGGTGTCTATGAGTAAGACCTAGACAATAACATGCGAAATCATGGCTAATTCCTGAAAATCTCATGAACACATTGAAGGTGATTCATGGGTTTTGTGGGAAACTAGTAAACACTAGGGTTTAGAATGATTATTCTAGTGTAATACGGGTCATAGAAAGTGATTTCTGAAGTGATGATGTTTAAATGATATATGAAAGCTTTATTGATGTTAAATTTGGTTATATGACAAGTTATGAACTTGATAATGAATCATGTAAATTTCTGCCCATAAGGTGTTTGTTAAAATGCCTAAATGAAAGCTAAATATTGAAATTTCGAGTGAAACACACATTCGAATAATATGGCAAATTATGTGAAATATAAAACAGTAAGAGTTCTAAATATCATGATGATTTAGACTTAATTGTGTAAACCATGTGATTGAAATTAGTTGACTTTGATAAGTTAAGTTAACTAATGATGAAGTCGAATAGTAGTTTCGACATAGAATCCGTAAGATGAAATAGTCATAATAATGATGACTAATCTAACCGTCTTATGAATCATGATGATAGTTTGACTCTTGACAAGCTAGATGGAGACTTGGGCAAGGAACGGGTCAAACGGTTCGTGTACGCGAAAAAGAGCATAACCGGATGCAAGGTAAGCGACGCTTACATCCTTTTTGTAGAATATGCATTATTTTGTAAACTACAAATGGGATTAGTGTAATATCCGAATTAAGGGTTCCGACGCTATTAACATGAGTCGGAACAAACATAAATGATAAAAACCATGGGTTATGGTGAAAAGAGGCGAAACGGTAATTTAGTCATGTAATGACTAATAACTAAGGATTTTTCGTTAAGATCATTTTAAAGTGCAACTAATAACAAGAAAATGAGTAAAGATGGAAATTTAGTCAAGTATCGACTAAAGCAAATTGTAGTTAAAAATGGGCACCCGTAGCGTAAGCCGAATGGGTAAAAATATAAGAAAAGACTTTAAGAGAAAAAGGGGTCTAGTGGCAAAAATCCGAAATGGGTCGGATGAACAAATTGGTAACTAATAACCATGTTTTGCGATTTACGAAAATGCTTGGTCTTATAGGCCAAACGGGTCAAATGGTGTGATAACACCATTTGACAATATCGACTAATGTGGTTGTCGAGTCTTGTGTTAACAGGAGCGATTAGCGATATGGTTAATTGCGTCCATAGAATATGTGAAAGTCCTTCGTCGTAAATGAGGGACTAAGGTTGATAAATATGCCTTGATGGGTAAATCAGGCAAACGACCCTTATGGGTGGTTTGGGAATCACGTATTATAATCATGTAATCCTTAGATAAGCATCAAGGTGATAGGCATAAACCTTTGTGGGTCAATTGCCTAGAAATAGGTCTTTTTCGTAAAATGACAAACCGAGAAGTAAAAAGCGACATAAATAGTTTACTATATCAAATCCACCACAAATATAATTGTGGTGGAAGTCCATTTGAGAACTAATGTGAAAATTTGGTGCTAAAAATGAATGAGCGAGATTTATGCCTAAAAGGACATAAATACCCTTAACGGGTCAAAAAAAGATTATAAGTAAAAATGGGTCAATAATGCGTAGAAATCCGTAATTGGAACCTAATATGATAGGTAATATTGGAATTAAAGGGTTCATGAGAAATGGGGGTCAAACAAATATGTTTGTTTGATAAAATGTATAAACGGGTTAAAATTCGGTAAAAAGGCAATGAGTCGAAGGCTTAGAAGTCTCAAAATTTATTATGTTGGATGTTGGATTTTAACTCCATAAGATGGAGAATTAAATTACGGACGCATAGGAAAAAGAATCGGGTAAAACGGATCAATAACGAAGAAGTTATGGCCATTTCCGTAAAAACTGGCATAGCTGAACTGAGCTGCAGACCTGCTAGAAAACAGCCTCCCTCGCGTGGCGCGAGGGAGCATCTGGGTTCTTTTGCGTGGCGCGAAAAGCCCTGTTTTGGCGAAATTTTTTTATTTTAATCAGTTTCGCTTCCCGGACTCGTTTAAATACGTTTTAAGTTACGTATGACTAATCCAACTCATGTTTTATGAGTTTCAGGTATAATTTTAACACCGGAGGATGATCAAGCACAACGAAGAACCGAACACGATCAAGAAATAAGCTTCTGCACTTTGTATCGTTGTATGTTAAACGACGAACGTACACATGATATGTTGTATACTTTTAAATTGTAAAAAGTTTTAATAAACCCGTAATTTCCAATGCATATGTAATCTTAATTACATGATTGTTTTTTTTATAAATGATACGTTAAACCCTGAATTATAAAAATGGGCGTTACACTCTAGCACCTTTGGATGTCCTTAGAATGGATGATGAAGCTTGAATGATAGTGATGGTGGTGATGGTTGTGTTCGGCCGAGACAAGGAAGAGGGAAGAGGGAAGAGAGGAGAGTGAGTTTGATGTTGTGAGTTTGTGAATGTAAAGCTCATGACCTAAGGTGTTTATTTATAATCCAATTCCCTTATTAACCACCATGTATTATGTTTTCTAGATATCCAACATCCACAAATAAAATAATGAAAGAATTGTGGGGTGTGTCCCCACTCCACAAACCGGTTCGAAGGGGGGGGGGCTATGGGGTTGGGATGTAATGTTATGGTTATAATCTAATTAGATTATAAAGGTTAAGTTAGTGTATTAGTGTGTGTTATACAATATAAGGAGTGTTAGGTTGTTCGGGGACCCTAACTAGCTCAGAAAAGTACAAACAATGTATTTGGCAATATTTTTATGTTCCGGGTAAAGTCCGGTTGTTCGGTTGGATATTGATCCGTTAAAGTGCTAAATAAAGCTTTAAAGTGTCTTTTATATTGTTTTTAGTGACACATCAAATTACCAATACTTTGGAAAGTGTCTAGGACTATTTTGCCAAGTTTTTGCACTTTACTAGCTTTGTTAAATGCTGAATTTTGGTTAACTAGTGCAGAATTCTGCACTTTAAGTATGTTTTAGGCACTTCCGGGCACTATAACTATCACCTAGTGACGCAGTTTTATGATCCTCACCTCCTTACACTCATTACTAGTGTAGTACTTTTTTCCCGGCTCATACTGGCCTCAAAATATTGTCTGTCTAGGTGCTGGCATTGTCAGCATGTTGTCTGGGTTATCCGCTCACTGTGTTAACTGTGCTTTGGGCATCAAGTTTGTCACTAATGTTTGTGTGTAATAAATGGAGTGACAATAATAAAATGTGATGCATGAGTATGTATGTATCAGAAATCAGTAAGCAGTTTAATTACAGTTGTAATCAAGCACACTAATTAAATACTAATTAATTGTACGGATACCTGGATTTGTGAGGGTTGTCACAAAATCTACCTTTTATAACTAAACTATGCACCGTAGGGGCATTTTGGTAATTTCACATAGGCTTTAAAGGTCAAACTAGGGAATCTGAGTTTATAAATTTTTCTTTACTGTTAAAATATATAAATTTACTTAAAACATCAGTAGGTATCAAACCTTATATGTTAAAAATAGTTTTAACTTATACTATGCGTTAAAAACGCGTAAAAAGGCGATTTTAAGCGATTTCCGGGTTTTATATGAAAAGCTGATATTTTTATCATTCCAAAAATCTTAAAATGTTTTATTTATCATAACAAATTAGTAGCAAAAGGTTGGGTGTCCAAATGTTTTGTAAAACTCATTTTATAGGCCACAAGGGCAAAACCGACAATTACCGAATTAAGGCTAGAACCCTATGTTATGCTCAGCCTAAAAATAAATAAAAATCTTCAAAAATCCCAAAATATTATTTTACATCAGTAGGTAAAAAGTTTGGTATCAAAAATTGGGTTTAGATAGACTCTATGCTAATTACGCCGTTTAATTAATAAAAAGCTTTCTAATTACGCTATTGAGCATAACTCTTAATCTAGACCTCCAATTGATGTGAAAATTTAGCGACATCTTTATAAATCAGTAATAAAGATTATTGTCCTCTCACATTTTCAAAATTCTTGTTTTAAGGTCAAAAGGGCATATTGGTCAACATTTAGGCATATAACGGAAACTTGCATATGAATCGGGTAACTAATGAACCAAGTTGTATAACCTCAGAGGGTTACACTAATCAATAACCTGGTCCTAAAAGAGCTCTAAGGAATTTCTCAAATATGCTCTAATGGGTCAGAACTGAAAGTCAAAGCAAAAGTCCACTTATGCGACTTTCGGTTCCGAACCGAGCTTAAACTGAAAATTGTCGGGTTGAACATGCCTAGACATGTTCTTACATTAATTACCAAGTTATACAAGTGATAAAACAGGTTTCATAGCTTCTACATTGTTAATTATGTGTTTATGCGAAAATTAGCTTTCTGTTGACTTTTTAAAATTAACTTTGACCCGACAATTGACCTAGTTAGAGTGGGAATCAGAGGGTGGCCTTTTAAGGGTTTATTACCCACATGATTACCAACTCAAAGATACTTTTAATTCGAGATTTGACTGGACAAATTTTAATTAATCACGAAGTCAAACCTTAATTACGACGGTTTGACTTTAGGCTAATAAACTAAGTGAAACTGAATTAAGAAAGGTTAAGGACACCTACTGATGTCCTATGCACGACTAAGAATCCTTGAGAAGTGCTCTTGAGCTCCAGAAATCTTCAGAACAAGAGTTTGGAAGCCTTCCACGTGAAGTGCTCAATGTGAGTTCACATGTTGCAACCAAGGGCTCTATATATAGCCAAGGAAGATCAAGGAGATGGTCACAAGTGTTATGGCAACTCCAGGGATGAAGACAAGTGCCTAGGGACGTGTTTCAAGGAGCTAGAGGGTGGCAAACTCGCGGAATTCGGCAAACATGCAAGCTGCCACGTTAAAAAAACAAGTTTCTAAGCTAGAACTCACTCGCGCTGCGCGACGGGGAGGTGCCCCAGCTGGTGGCACAGAGCCAGCAACTAGCTGATCAGCAAAACATGTTTCAACAATGACACTTTCACCCCCTGGACTTTCTAAAGCGTATTTTCTTCCATTTTAGGCACTTTTAACCCATGAAATTTATATTTCTATGATCCATGAGATAAAACCAATCCTCATTAGGTCCGGTTTCATTAAACGATAACCTAAAACACAAGTTTTGCCTCGTTGACGCTTTTAACCCCTTAATTACGAAAATTAGCGTATCTTTCTCATATGATATCGAAACCTTGTGAAATTTTTACCACTTATTATTGGGAGTATAATTAATCGTTACAAGGCTCTGGGTTCGTTAAAAGGTCACTCAAAGGTATAACTTAAACATGTTGACACATTTAACCCTCGCGTCTTGTAAACTTTCACTTTCTTCCACAAACGGTTTCACACGCATCATGATACATTCGTTTTTGGGTATAAACATCATGTAGGGTTGTTGAAAGGCAAAATTATCAAATGTTGACACTTTGTATCCTTATAAACATATACTTTCTTCGTTTGTCAACTTTAGTCCCTCGTAATCAATCAGTTACACGTTTAAAGTTCATGACACGTGTCGATACTATATTGGACATGATTTTTGCAAGGTGTTACACAGAGTTTTACTTAGGGTTTGAGGGATTCATTCGAAAGCGAAACAATCACAGTTGTCTTCACAGGTTTCCTCTAAAATTAAATTTCGGGACGAAATTTCCTAAAGTAGGGGAGACTGTGACACATGTGTCACTTAAACCATCATACAAATACCAAACCAATGAAATATTGTGTTTCATACTTGGGATTTGTATAAATATGTGTATCACTTGCACATGTCAATTCTTGTTCGATTTCGAGCTTTAAATAGCTTTCTGGAAAGTTATACGCGAACTGATGCGTAAACGTGATCTGTTTAATGCAACAAGCACTCCGGAATAGTGAAATAGGCTTAACATACCTTAAATAACCTTTACATAACTTAGAAATAAGTTTTGAAGGCTTTGGTATGGCAAAAACAAGTTTTTTCGCTCACAGGGACTATTTGCGTCAACTTGCAAAAGTCTGCCATTTCGTAAGGGAACGTACAGTCCGGAACTTGATCATAAGCTAAACATACCATAAATAACCTAAACATAGCTTAGAAATAAGCTTTGAGTTGTTCGGTGTGCCAAAATATGCTTATATGATCTTACAGGGACTAAAAGTGTCAAAAACAACATAAGTTTGCATTTACGCGCATATCTTACGTTCTGACCACATCTGGACATCCAATTTTTTTCAAAATACCGCTCGTCACTTAATTTGGTTCGTTTTCGCGTCCGTTTGAGTTTCGTCATAATTTGACGAATAACGCGACCAAACGAGCCAACATCCGAGAGTTTTCCGGGCACATTTTGAGTCCTCTAAACTTTAATGACTTTGTTGAGCCTTGAAAATGGCTTAACGGGTGTTAAAAGTGCAAGAAATGGGCTTAATCAAGTGCAGGTACCTGAACTGTCAACATTGAAACTGTTGCTGATCTGTGAGGGCCAGGCGGGCCGCGTAAGGTCTCCCCCTACCTTTACGTGGGCCGTGTGATCATGCCAGCGACCAAAAAGTCGATTTTTGCAAAATGTTGCAACTTCAGGGGCTGTTATGGTAATTCCTTTATGTGATGGGCAAGTTTAAGTGATCACCAAGGCTTCTAATCATCTCCTAACACATGTATGGTTGAGATCTTTGCTTGTTGGCCACACAAAAACATGGCATGATCTTGTGAACTTGCTACTGCTATAAATAGCATGGCCAATTCATTTGTTTTCCACACACTTGATCTAAAATTCTCTAAGTAGGGGTTTTTATAACTTCATACCTGAGAATTTATAAGATCAAGTTCAAGCAAGGACCTTTTGTAAGCATTCCTTCATTCTTTTATTGCTTTCTAGCTTAAAAAGTCAAACAGTTTTTGACTTTTAGTTTGACCAGTCAATGGTCAATGCAAAGTTTGGTTGAACTTTGCAACGTGATTGTAATCGTGCTGGTTATAATCCTTAGCGATTATACCTGCTAATTACCACGTTAACTAGGCGTAGTGACGAGTCAAAGTTTCGATCAAAATGCATTTTAGCACGCATTTTTCCACGGAACTACTTTTAGGTATCAAAACACTTTGTTTTGATACCAAATCAGTTTTCTAAGTTAGTTAAACATGTTTAACTCGTCACTATTAGTTTAGTGCTTGTTTAGGGTCGTAAGTTAAGCGGTCTAAACAACCGCTTAGACTTTCGAACCTGACCCGTTTGGTCGATCATTAGGATCCGACCAAGCTTGCTTAGTGATCATAGTTGCATAGGGAATAACCTCTGAGGTTATACCTTATGATCACGTAGGATTGGTTAGTCATTTGTTAGATAGCTTATATGCCCATAGGAAATGACCAAAATGCCCTTTGTAAGTATAAATCCGTATTTTGCATATGTGATCAACTTTTTGACATATAATCTGATTTAGTAACATATTAGGGTATAATTGGGCATGTAAGACTTGACATAGCACATAGTTAACCATCCGACTATAGTTTTACGCAAACGACATGTTATATTAGCTTATACTACCATAATGGGTCGAAACGGGTAAAAAGCACTTAGGTAGACTTCTAAATCAGAATGATAGCTCTATTAAATCATACCATATGAGTTCAAATACTCATTTGATTTATAGAGCGTTATTCTATCCTATCTCCCGATTTAGGATCCGTTTATTAACATAGTTACCTATATTAGGTGCCGTTTGATTCCGTGATCCCTCTAGCTATGCTTGGTCGTTATTCAAGACTTCTAAGCACTCTCAAGTGAGTATATAGTCCCCTCTTTTACTATTTTCAATGTTTTGGGGTGAAATATGTGTACCTATTTGTTATGTTCATGATTTCAAAGTATAAATTAATTATACATATTAGTACTTATCTTTTGACAAACTGAATGATTATTTATGGTTTAAACACTGATTTTTCAAAGATTATAAAATTTAATTGTTGAATTGTACTTATTTTATGTTCACCAGACCGATTGGTAGTATGATATAGCGCTATAGGATTAGACACCCCATTCATGTTGTCATGGAATGTCAGAAACCAATATTTTTATCCAAATAGAGATTGCCTTTGTGGTATTTCTATAGTCTCAATTGGTGTAGTTTGATGCACTAAGGTCTGATTGAATTCTTAAATCATATTTTTATTGTATATTTTCTTATACTCCCAAAAGTATAGTTTGATATACTCTCATATGTGATATTGTACAAAACAACATATATTTTGTTAATTACTAAAACATAGTTTGATATGTTAGTTATAAACCAAAGCATAGTTTAATATGTTATTATTAAAACCAAAGTATACTTTTGATATACTACCGAAAATGATTATTTTGACAACTAAAGTATATTTAATATACTATTTGTTTAACGATTTTGGAACTGAAATATATTTTAATATATTACTTAGTCGACTTTCTTGAAATCAAAGTATATTTTTATATATACTACAAACCTTTTTATCAAAACATTGTTTTACAAACTCATTTCACTTACATATTTATTTATGCATCATTCTTTTATATCATCAAATTTCTTGTAAAATTTCGCATAATTTATAAAGAAAACATTTGTAAAGTTCATGACTATTTTGTTAAAACATTATTTTAAACTTACAAAGTCATGAATCATGCATTAATAAAACCTATGTATCTCACAGGCATTTTTATGCTGACGTACCTATTTTTACACATGTTTCAGGTGCTGCTATGTGATGATTGTTGATACATGCTATACATAGGATGGACTCGTGCCTTAGCGACTTTAAAACTTGAAAGACAACATTGTAATCATTTGATTTGTAATAAAACAATGTGTTCAATAATGCAATAAAACGAAATTATCTAATCCATGGTTGTGAAACAATGATTCTGTTACAACACTCCCCGACGTTTCCGCCATGTTTTGTTGTTTTACGTGGTCGGGGTGTGACATTAGGCCGGAGGGTGTGGAGGGCGTCACCCCTGCCACCTCACCACCGATAGCGCTGGAGGGGCGCCGCCACCCAAACCAGGCAATGTAACAGGGGGCTCCATGGGTCTCTCGCCATTTTGTTAACGGAAGAAAAGGGGGTGCAGGTGAGGCCCACCTCTTTTCAACCAATGAAATCTTTTTTTATTTTGTTTAATAGGAGGCTTTATCCCACATCCTACAAGTTAAGGGAATGAGCCTTAAAGTCAACTGTCTGACGTGGCGTGATAAAACCCCTAGGGGTTTCATCACACACCCTCTAGCCTTAAAGCAATGTGTACAAGCTTAGCATATAAATATATATGTTTTCTTTCCGTAGACTATTACGAAAAGTAAAAAAAGTTTCCTTAGAGTATTAATATAAGTAACAAATAACCCTTATGGTAAACTTTTTATCTATATATACAAGTCTTAAAGCAATGTGTACAAACTTCTATTACATATAAATATTTGTGTTTTCTTCCCTTAGACTATTACTAATATTAAAAAAGTTTCACATAGAGTATTAGCATAAATAACAAATAACCTTTATCTAATTTTAATAAACCCTATACTTTCTAAATTTATTTAACTATTATTATATTATTGTTGTTATTATTATTATTCTTTTAATTTTAATAAACCCTATACTTTCTAAATTTATTTAAGTATTATTATTATTATTATTATTATCATTATTATTTACCATATTATATAACTTCAAACCTGATTGAGTTGCGAGTTAACACACCACAAATTTTCATTTGGTTTAACGGCACTTCCGAAACACGCTTCACCTTTTTACATTAGATTTTGGATATCACCAACGTATTTGCTATAACGCGTGCGTTTACGTTGAAGATTTTTTTAAATAAACTCTTGAATTAACACGTGAATTTGTATTTATTTTTAACGGATCCGCTGCGATGCACGGGTCGTGAAATACTTTATATTTGTTTTTAACGGATCCGTCGCAACGTGCGGGTCGTGAAATACTAGTTTATATATAATTTAAGAAATATGTATAACAAAACTTTTCTAACATATAATATATTATTTTATAAAAGTAAAAGAAAAGAAAAATTAAAGCTTGGTTTTATAACAAAACTTTTCGGTTAGTTTTTTTTTTTGAATGGCCAACAAACTCCATCCCGGGCACTCTCGGGACACCCACTGGACAAACGGAGTACTTCGAGAGTAACCCGAGTCCACCACCAATTCCGGGGAAAACCCGGTAACCCACCCGCCCGTAGGCACGACAGTGAAATTACCGGTAAAACCCGTTTGGCTCAAGGATCCAACCCAGGTTTCCCTGGATCTCCTATCATTGCCCACCAGTGTATCACTCTGCACCAAGTGAGAGTCGAACCTGCATCTCTCAAGAGAAACGCAAGTCCTCCACCACTTGATCTAGAGATCATTGGCAGTTAGTTACTTATATAACTTTTTTTTAAAGGCACTTAATAAAAGAAAACCTTTTTTTGGGGGGTACTATTCACCTGATGTTGAAACGATGGACCGTGTCCGACTGTCCGCCAGCACTAAGAAAAGGATGGTGAAGTTTTTAAATTTGTACGCGATCATATATAATAGAACGTTATCTTCGTGTGCATTCATATTATTTTTTTTATAAATAAATGTATACATGTATTCTTATAATTAAACAAATAACCATATCATTGAACCACTTCTGATGTGAACAAACATAAATCTTTTCTTAGTTTAATAGAACAAAGAGTATTCGTTGTCACGCGTTGCGCGACCTTGTAATCGTTGGCTTGATTGGACAGGTCCGATTAATTATGGTACGACTGCATATAAGTGCAGGCGACAATGGGCTTGGATTTCAACAAAAGAGACCTCTTTAGCAATTCAAGCTTTAGACTGCTATTCTACATTTGCTTGTTTTTTTTTTTGGACAAAAGGAATGCCTTCAACGATTCATGTTTTATGCCACCTTTACCTACCCTTTTGGTGGTAGCTGAGAATCTACAGTTACACACATGATTGTTGTCAAAAAAAAATTATGGTGTATTGGAGGCAAAGTTTTGTTTGTGTTTGTACATACCAGGAAAGTGTTCTGGATCTGTTACCTAGGTGGTAACTTGTTCTGTAAGACTGCTGAACATTTTTTCATTTGAGGTCAGTGGCGGATCAGCATTTTTTTTTACAATGGGGTCCATTTTTTCGATGTTTAAAATTTTCATAACAAGACGTTCAAATTTTCGGGTCGGTCCTCGTTCGGGTCGGGTCAGAGCGAGATTTGAATTAGATTTAAAAAAAAACCAGAAAAGACGGGCTATACAAGGATTGAACCATGATCTCTTGTTGGTAAAAAGTGGGGTTTACCACCACATCAGCTTTCCTTTTCTTTTTATGATGTCCACCTAATTGTATTTATGGGTAAAATTTCATATAACGGATCTACTAATTTTTTTAAAAACATTGGGGTCCGGGGACCCCGACCCGTTCAATGTGGGTCTGCCCCTGTTTGAGGTTACAGTAGATAAATCCTCTAACA
This sequence comes from Helianthus tuberosus, assembly GCA_030545235.1. Lineage (NCBI taxonomy): Eukaryota > Viridiplantae > Streptophyta > Magnoliopsida > Asterales > Asteraceae > Helianthus > Helianthus tuberosus. The sequence goes on from CM060364.1 coordinate 58,283,601, forward strand.
TTCGTTTGTTAGATAGTAAGTCCTTTAAGATTTTGACGTATTTGGGCATCTAAGTCAATGCTTCCATGAAAGAAAGATTGATATGCAACTTTGTGAACATCGTCAGAAACTTACCATACTGTTGCTCAAACTTGTCTTTCAATTGGCGCTTTGGAATTGGAAGATTAGGTTTTGGCTCCTGTACTTCCTATTTCTCTCTTAGTTCTGTATTAGTAGAGATTGGAGTGTCCATTTTAACTTCTTCTTGAACAAATTCTTCAGTAGGAGGGCTTTCCCTAGTGACATTACCACTTATAAGGGTAATAGATTTGATTTGAGCATTCTCCTTCTTTGCCTCTTTCGATGTTAACTGTGTCAACACCTTCTCAATATTTTGAATTGTAGTCCGGTGTCCTGCCAGCTCTTGATCTTGCTTATTCATTCTCTCCCTATTCTTTTGCATGTATACCATGAGCATCTCCCGCAAACTTGGTTGTCTCTCTCTAGGCTGGAATATGTTGTTTTGTGAATAGCCTGTTGGGAATGAGTTCCTGTTATCTCTCCAACTGACCCTAGGTTTTCCTTTATCAAAATTGAATGGATAGCTAAATTGGTCACTGATGTGCGCAAAATGCAACATATAAATTACATCAAATGTGGCATAAAACTAACCTTTTTTTTAGTACTAATGTTGGAAAAAGTGTGTTTTTGTCTTCCTTTTGTATTTTCAGGATTAAAAGAGCTTAAATGAACAAAAGAAACAAAAATGCAGCTAAATCTAACAATAATACAAGAAAAGGGAAGAAACGTGGCATGCCCGACCCCTCGACAGCATCTCCCAAAGCAAAAAAAAACAAGAAGAAAGCTGAGCATGGGGCTGTGCCCAGCTCAACACGGGGCGTGCCCAGCGAACACGGCCCCGTGCCTAGCGGACACGGGGGCGTGTTCAGGTGTCTGCAGAAAAGACAAAGTTGTAGAAGCTTCTATTTCCGACACGGGGGCGTGCCCAGCTCAACACGGGGCCGTGGTCAACGCTAAGATTCGCAGAATCCAAGCAAATCTTGATAGTACAGATACGATTCTGCACACGGGGCCGTGCCCAGCGGACACGGGGGCGTGGTCAACTAATGCAGACAAACTGCAATTAATGAAGAAAGAGAAGAAGGGTGGACACGGGGCCGTGTCCAAGCTTCTGTTCAGGCTATAAATAGGGGTGCTTGGCTCGTTTGCAATTAATCCATTGGCACACCACCTCTCTCACATTTCACCCACCACCCACCACCATCACAACACCATCGTCCACCACCATCATCCATTGTCCATCATAGAGCGTGTGAGTCGTCTCGGGATCCAAGATTGATCGTAAGAGTTCTTGACAATCAAAGGCCATGTTTGCCTAAGTCTCTTACATCACTTGGTAAAGACAAGTGTCTAGTGTAATACTTTTTATTTTTAATCTTTTCGCACTTTTTACTTGGTTATGTATTAATGACTTTAATAACTAGTTTCTTATGTTGAAGGTGATTCTTCCTTATCGTTTGTCCATGGTGTCTTGGCATTATTTTACTGTATATATAAAATAAAAGATTTTCACCATTCATATCTCCACGGTCTATATGGAGGTATGTTGGCTACCTAGTCGGGGGTTAAGGGAACAGTTTGGTAAGAGTCTTGCCTTGTTCAGTGTATAGATCCTGCAAGGACCTGGGTCAAATTTAGTAGGACCTCCTTCAATACCCACCGGTATTGGATGGCGGGGGTCCAAACTCTTTGATCCCCTCATATGTAAGCTACTATTAATACTTTAACCCGACTACTTAGGACTGTATCCCTGCTGACTCAGACTACTTAGCCGAGGGTAACGTCACCTTCAAAAGAGGGGCCTACCACAATATGCATTAATAACTTAATTAATTATCTTTCAATAATCCAACCCTTTATGATTGTATCCTTGCTGACTCAAACTACTGGGTTGAGGGTAACGTCACCTTCAAAAGAGGGGTCTACTACAATAACTAAGATAATCTCTTAAAAAGTGCAAAAGTACGGAAATAATCAAAGGTTACACTAAACACGAGTCGGAGCCAAGTGATTCATCTTGTCTATCTGTTTTTACTTTTATTTTATTTTTCAGCATTTTAGTTAGTTTTTATTTTTCTTGCTTAAAAACTTTTTCTAAACTTTGATTTGATTAGACGTTGAGGATAAACCGGTACTAAAAGCTCTTGTGTCCTTGGACGACCTCGGTATCTTGCCAACACTATACTACGCTCACGATGGGTACACTTGCCCATATGTGTGTTTGTTGTTAGTAAAATATCGTGTTTTATAAATTTAAAACTTGACTAACGTGTAAAAAGGGCTTAAAATATACTTAATTCCATATACACACCAATCTGCATCAGTCACCTACAAAGTCAACTTCTTCTTCTTGTGTAGCAATAGGATAGTTCTTGGACAGTCCTTAGTTGAATGAGAGCCTTCACAAGTACTGCACATTTCCTGTTTAGTCACAAACCTCTTAATTTGGGTAGTTAGTTCTTCAACTTGGGTTGCAAGCTTAGAATTTATATATGCACTACAAGCATCAGCCATCCTTGAAGATCCGGAATCTCTCCTAGATGGGTAGTCATTCACTGAGATCTTTTCAATGAGAGCGCGAGCTGTAGTAGGAATTAAGTCAGAGTAAACACCTCGAGCTATTGTATCTAGGTTTTTCTTAGATGGAGCATAGAGACCATTGTAGAATGTGTTCATGATCATCCACAACTTCATACCATGATGAGGGCAATTCCTTTGAAGCTCCTTAAACCTATCCCATGTAACTTTCATCATCTTCTTGCTTGTATATATTTCTACATAAGCGATTTGTTTTAGAGGGAGAAAAGAACTTAAGTAGAAATTTTTCAGCCATGTATGTCCAAGTAGTAACAGAACCAGGGGCTAAAGAGTCAAGCCATAAGCGGGCTTTGTCAATCAGTGAGAATGGAAAAGGACGAAGTCTCACTACATCATCTGAAACATCTACGAGTTTGAAGGTTTCACAAAGTTTAAGAAATTTATTAATGTGATTGTTTGGGTCTTCGTCTGCAAGTCCATGGAGCTGGAACGAGCGCTGAATCATCGTGATGATTTGAGTAGGAATCGTGAAGTTGTACGCTCTAACTCTCGGTCTAGTAATGTTGTTTCGAATCGCATCTGCAGAGGAATGTACATGATCCGAAATAGTTCATTCTGCCGCCATTACTAAGTGAATCCTAGCGCACCAACAAGTACTAAAGCACACGAAAATGAAGCAGAAAACAAACAAACAAACTAAGACTAAACTAACTAAGACATAAATAATGGTTAAACTACTACTAATAAGATAGATATGCAATACTGGTGTGTCCGCGGCAACGACGCCAAAATATTTATGTGCATAGATAGTAACAATAAAACTGACACAGAACACAACCGAGTTTTAAGGATACTAACTCTAATACTAACTACACACGTTCTAGGCAAGCATAGATAACAATAAAAATGTCTGAACAATTTTGTCCTCGACATGAGATTAAGAAACTAGAGGATGAATTTTGGGTTCTGAATAGGATAACGGAAAGAATGTGGCATACAACAAGCGATTTCATGAACTAAGAAAAATGGCCCCTTACTTATTCACGTCTGCCACTCGACTGATAGAGAAATATATCGGGGGGTTTGCCTGCTGTCATAAAGGATAGTGTGGAAGGTAGTAAACCAGATACTCTAGAGGCAGCTATGCGGCTACCTGGCCAATTTACATAGAATCGCGCCAAATCAGGTGATCAGGAACGTAAAGAGTACAAGGGTTTAACTAGCAAGGCTCCCGCTGAAGAGACAAAAGAGGCGAAGGAAGCTAAGGCCGAATCGTCCTCCCGCTTTGGTTCAAAGTAGAAGCAAAAAGGGAAAGGGGATGCGGTTACTACTAACCCGCCTATACCAGCCACCCCACTGAACCAAGTCGCACCTGCCACTCGCCCAAATAAAAAGCCTTATATTGGTCCTCACCCACTGTGTAATCATTTTAACTTCCACCACCGAGCTGATGCTCCATGCCAACAGTGCACAATTTGTGGACGCCTTGACACCTGCTCATGTTTGTGGCACTGCTCTGCGACCAGCACCTAACCAGCACCGAACCCACCCTAATAACCAACTAAAGACCCAACCTATGTGTTTTGGTCAAAAATCACACAAGGATAATGTAACCAAATCTAATTTTTGTGAGGTTGGATGCTTGGTTAAATGAACAAATGTAAGAACAAAGATTCAATGAAAATGATAATGAACACAAGGATTTATACGAGGAAAAATCCCTTGATCAATGAATGATCTCCGGCATAAAAAACCTCGGATGATGGAAACTACCAATCACCGAATGTATTGCACAAACAATACTAATGATCCTTGTACAACTTCGGAAGACAACGAGCTCAATACAATGATTTGCTAAAGTGTGTGTTTTTTTACGATTGAGTATCAGAGTGTTATATGTTTTTGTGTGTTGTATTCGACTTCTGCCTAAAATGTGCTCGTTTTCCCCTTTAAAGATAGAAAATATCAAGTAACTAACTGAAGGGGTAAGGTCCCAAAAACCTCATAAAAAGGATTTGAGACCATACCACAAACTAACTCTTCTAGCCTTATGACCTTGCGCGGCTGCGCACTGGTCCTACTAAAGGAACAAAGAAATCAGTAACTTACAGTCACGCGCCCAAAGGATAACATAAATCCTTGCGCCTTCTCCCACTCAACAAAGGGGTAAAAAGTCTTTGACCAATACTTCCGCCATAACACCCAGACTTAAATAATATTTTACCCAGGCTTGGGGTTTATTTGTCTGTATCCACACAGTAAGGTATCACACCGGATTACGACAGTAATCTTCTAGAAAGAAATACAATCATGCACCACCCAGACGGTTATAACCGTCTGGAAACGTGTCATCATCAGAAGCAATTCTGAAATCACAACAAAGGCATGCAATTAGAGATTAATCTCCACTTGATCTCTTTCCACATGGCAATCCCCCAGCCACGGATCAAACCACGATCCGTGTGCATTCACATCGGATCGAGACTAATTGACGTCAGATTAAAGAGATCAAACGGAATAAAAATAACCGCTACGGCGTTAAGCATCTTCCGTTATCTTTTCAATAACAGGTTTTCCCTCCCAAACTCCCGGTTATAAATAAGAGAACTGTTCAGGTATAAACTCAGACTACTCTCACTCTTCAAATACTTATCTTCTCCGATACCAATACTTATTCTCACGCCGGAGTCGGGTCAAGGAGAGAACCCTCTTCTCCCCTTGGCGAGGCTAACGGTGTTCTTTTTTGCAGAGCTACCGGAGAAATAAATCCATTACGATTGAATCAACCGAGAGGGAGCTAACCTTTTATGCGGATTCAAACCCCCTAACTATCTCGGTTCCGACCATTTAGTTAGTGTTTCTTCATTGGCGCCCACCGTTTTCTCAGTTTTTCTAGTCTCTACCTCGTTTCGATTCAGTTCATTCCGTTTTCTGTTTTTGCACATGGCAGAAAATTCGTCATCTCACCAACAACTTGGTCCTCGACCAAACATCGGAAACAATTTACCGATAGAAGGGATCGTAGAGGAAGCCTCGGACGATAATGAGGTCCAATCCAATTGAGCAAATGATCCTGTAACCCCAGGAATGTTACCAGCAAATCCTGCACAATCAATTTTACCACCAGGGGAAACCCCGATATCATGGTATGTCCGGTCCCAAGGAGCATTAAACGCAGTATACTCACAGTTATATGCTCAAACTGCTCCTGTAACCCAACCCCGGAGGCCGGGATCAAGAGCTCATGCTTCTCAGCGAGAAGAGTCCACTTATGATGATACAAGCAGTTACCGAAGACAACATCATGATGAATTTCGTCCTCGTCAAAGACAATCGGTGCATGATAGGTTGGGTTCCCAACGGGATGCTCACACCGATGAATCCGATCGAACTTACCGTTTGAGTGAAAACACCAGCGTATTCAACAGACTACAGCCAAACTATAACAAATGCAGGCCTCGAGCGGTTTATAACCCCGAGGCCGAGCATAACTATGATTTAGTTTATCGCCCGGACGAAGCGGCAGAAAACTCGAAGTTCATATTAGAGATAGCTCTGGCTCCGTTGGAACGGGCCAAGTTACCATCTAACGTTGGGAAATTTAATGGGTTAACCGACCCTGATGATCATCTAAGAGTATTCACCAGTGCAGGGTTGGTCGGCGGTTGGACCCTTCCGCTGTGGTGTCATTTGTTTGTACAAACACTAACTGGCCCAGCGCGAATCTGGTTTGACAACCTACCAACGGGGCAGATTGAATCATGGAAGGATCTCCGAAGAAATTTTTTAACACACTTCAGCCAACAAAGGCGGTCAAAACGTGATACATCAGACGTTATGAATATCTGGCGTCGCGATGATGAGAATCTGGAAGATTTTATTACCAGATATAATAAAGAAGTGTTAGAAATTGGAGGTGTTAGCGAACAACTAATCCGTGCTCAGTTTAAGTACGCGGTTAGGTGTGACGACATGGTCAAGGTGTTATCGGGAACGGAAGGTCTCCCTACGAGTTGGGAAAAGATAATGGCGGCGGCCAAGGTATATGCGCAGACCGAGAAAAACCTTACTACAAACAGACCGCCACCACCACACAGCAGGCCGGCAGACTTAAGCGCAAACGGAAAGTACAAAAAGTCATGGCGCGAAGCATCTGGAAGTCGATCTGCGGAAGACAACCGCACAACAACTAACAAGTTCTCGGCGCAAAGAGAAAACAGACACGAAAATAGGGAGAGACAGTGGACTCCCCTAACGAAAACCCCAGCAGAGGTACTAAGTACCGAGGATCACCAATTCAAACCCCCGATCCCAATGAAGAGTAAACGTGGTCAGGACCCGACGCAGTTCTGCGAATATCATAAGGATAACGGGCACACCACGAACAACTGTATATCTCTGCGCATGGAAATCGAAAAGGCTCTCAAGAATGGAGAACTCACACATCTGCTCCAGAATATGCGCAAGGAGATTAAACAGATTACTCGGGGAGAAGAAAGCTCAAACAAACGGGCTAAGACTTAAGGAACTTCGTATATTTTCCGCGGAAAAGACACGACTTATTAAAAGCGGCGGAACTATCAGGGAGTAAGTTAAGTTCCATTTAATTATCCAAAAAACTTTGTAACGCCTCTGAGCATTATCCATGAATAAAATTACAAAGTTTCTATTATTTTTGTGTTTACAAAATGCATGCAATTCCTTTTTAGTAAGAGCAAAAACATTATGGTAGTATAACACAAAGCTCCATGCGCGGTCAGTGATCACGTCACAAACGACCATAAACTCATACATGAGCTTCATACCAACTTTATTCGCCTTACTCAAAACAAAAAGTAATTGTACTCATGCAAAATATTGTAAAGACATATTAACAAAATAAATAGAAACATACTATGTTTGGCGTACAAATACGTCCTGAAAGGTTCAAGGCACAGCAGTGTTTAAAACCCATGCGCAACAGCGCACCATCAAAACAAGGATCAACATCCTACATAAGAAAAGTTGTTCAAATACAATTTCACCCCTACTCTAAATCTTCTCCCCCATCCGGAAAGATTTCCTTAAGTTGCGCAATGTGATCATCTGATTGCAGCGCCACATTTATCAACTCCATCACTGGCAGTTGCAAGTTATTAAACTCTGTCTTCATAGCAGCAAGCGCACTGGAAGTATTAACACCAAAGGTAGCAGACTTGCTATCATCCCAGTTAACCTTTAAAGCGCTATTCACATGTTGGGAGCATTCCGCATACCCTTGCGCATAACCATCTCGTCGCGCAGCAACCATTAAATTAGCAACAGTTTTATCCAGTTCTTCAGAGTTTAATACAGATTCAGCAACCTATAACATCAAATAAAGATAAGATCAAAGCAAGAAAAGCGCATACATGAACAAACAGAAAGAGGGTACTTACACAAGCAATCCCGCGATCTTTTAACCAGGCCATATCATTCTTCAAAGGTTCGAGCTCGCTTTCCGCTGAAACCCGCGCCATTTCTGAATTTTCCAGTTTCTCTTCAGCCTCAGTTAAACGGCGGGAAGTTTCAGTAATCTCGGAACGCGCAAGCTCCAGATCCTTCTTCAATTGTTCCTGGTCAGAAACCAAAGCGGTAAGTTCCTCTAATTCTTTATCTCTAACGACAAGAGTGACTAAAGCTTGTACCTCCCGTTGCTCACTTCGTTCCCTATGAGAACGTGCCTCCATCAGCATAGCTTCCATATCAGCTTTTTCTTTCTTCAAATTTTCTACCTCCGCATCTTGATTTTTCAGATTTGCAACCTCAGCCTTGAGGTTATTGATGATATTGCGAAGGTTTGCCTTCTCGGCATTATCTTTCTCACAAATTTTTCTCCAATTTTTGCGCTCCTCAGATAAAAGCGCAGCTTCAGCTTCAACTTTTCTTTTCCACCCAGAAACTGACCATTCTTCAGTCTTGCGCTCCGCTTCAAATTTAGCTTGCTCAGACTCTAATTTAGCCTTCAACTGAGCCACATGTTTTTCATCTTTTGCAAACTTCCTTTGTAATGCTACAAAAGATGCTCGCTCTTTATGCATGCTATACCACTCTCGCACTATGCGATGAGTAGTAGAAACATGAGATGCAGTTTCTGCAAGATAAGATTGATAGGTCTGTTCATAAGGCTGATTTTCCTTAAATTTAATCTCGCCAGGCGGAAGTATCCCCTGCAACCAATCTTGGCATACACGCCAATCCGAGAAAGTATCTCCTTTCTTCACATTCCAAACAGGAATATGAGGATCAGCAGCATCCTTCTCCGCATACATCCGATAATAATACTCTCCTAACGTTTCTTCTGGACGAATTGGAGATTGTTTTTCAACACCAGCAGAAGAACCTGCCTCCTCAGTAGCAGCCTTTTCAGTAGGCTCAGGAACAGTTTCAGAAGGTCTGGGAGGAGAAGATTGGATTGCCTCGGCAGTCTCCTTTTTCGGTGTCGGTTGCTTATCATCATTTACAACACTTGGTTCAACAATCTGTTCAGTTTCTATGTTAATACCAACAGGCTCCTCAGCCTCAACAGTTTTCTCAACACCTTCCCCAGCTATCCCTGATGACTCTAATGGGTGTGTAACAGTAGCACGCGGTGGGGAAGGGGGAAGTTCTTTATCAACCACAGTTGGTACGTCCACAGGAACAGAAGAAACAGGAATTTCTGGAAAAACAAAAGTCTATAAAAACCCTATCTGCTCAAAAGAAACAAAGAAAAACAATACTTACCAGGAATGGATTCTGAAACAAAAGCATCAAGGTTTCCTTTTCTGGTAATTTTCTTCCTCTGCACTTTCTTGGGAGGCTGACCCTCCGCATCAGCATCAATTTGTTTTCTCTTACCGGGTTTCCTATGAATCAAACGCTCGGGACTGGAATCCAGATCGATAGGCTCATCGGGGTTAGAAGGAGGAACATCGGCAGAATCCTTCGGTTCTGGTTTCGATTCCCGCATAGTCACTACAGGAGTAAGACCCTCCAACGAGTCAGAAACCACCACATAGTCACACCTGGAAACAGAAGAACGGCGCGTACCTTTCTTCTCTCCAGCATTTTTCGCCTTCAAAGGTTGAGTATTAACAGTTTCACTCCTCTTCGGCGCAGAAGTGGACGTAGTTGCGCGTTTTTTCTTCTCAGGGCCTATGCCCAAATTCAGCAACTCACCTACAAACAAGCGCAAGATAGAGAAATTTACTCAAAGCAAGAAAGAAAAGAAAAACAGATATAAACTCACCAACACCAGCTGCAGGTTGAACAGATAAGTCCGCATCCTGCAGAAGCACAAAATTCTTCACAATACGGTGATACCAGAGCTCCTCTTCAGGTTTCTTCTTGATGGTCCCCATTCTTCCGTCGTCCCTCTTAAAAGCAACAACATATAGAGAAACAACTACATTGAAGGGAAAGCAGGTCAAAAAAAAAAAAAAAAAAAAAAACAAACGAGAAGAAGAACAGTGACAAAACCCCAATACTTACTATGACCATCCTCAGTGTACACGGGTTTATCATCTCGTTCCATTTTCCAGTTCAAACTCATGCCAGCTCCGACTAGGGCTTTCTCCGGCAAAGCAATATTGGGAACATCCTTCAGATCTTGGTACCAGTTCTCATCAACAGGGGTCTGAATGGATTCAATCGGAACATCGTCCTTTCCTCTTAGCTTCATCTTCATCGGAATCACTCCAGCTTTAATGAAGAAAAATTTCTGTTTCCAATCATGAAATGATTTTGGGGGCTGATGAAGAATTATCTTTGCGGAAGCCCTCTGAACAAATGAGTAAAACCCTTGGGTACAGTGCATCTGATGAAAACCCTAAATCGGGGAACGGTTGGCTCCACGTGCATCGTTCGACATACAAATTCGAAATGACGAACCCTAACCATACCAATAGGGTGAAGTTGGGAGATATGCAGATTGTAGAATTCAAGAATTTCAAGGAAAAATCTCGTAACAGGCAATCGAAAGTTACCATCGCAGAAAAAATCCCAAAAAAGGGTAATATACCCTGCCGGAGCATTCGCTGCCGTTTGCCCTTCTTCAGGATACAAGGCACCCCAGTTCTCCGGGAATTTAAGATTCTGGATTAAACCCTCAAAGGACGCCCTGGGCCACTTCAATGGTGGAAGCTCAGTCGACATCTCTTCAACAAAATCCTCTAGACGTTCTCCGGTTGACATAAGCAGGGGAATAACAGAAAGTTGTTCTCAGGAACAAGGAAAGGGGAAAAGTTTTCAAACAAAACAATGATTACACAGAAGGGGTCACCCAAACGATTATATACCCATCGCAATAAATAGCATCGGTAACCGTCGCAGTACTGTTCCGGGTATCACGATTACCCAGGCAACAGAAAGAGCAGATATCAGGACATACACGCGTTTACACACGCGCGTGTAAGACACGAATAATAAAAAACAACTGACAATGACAGGTTGTCAAAATCAATTTACTGATATAATATCAAATCAAAGATTTTTTACAAAAAATCTTTACAAACTCAGTAAATTCAAATCTTTTCAGAAAATATTTCCTTTTTTTTTTTCGCACCCAAAAAACATTTCCCTCTCCTAAGTCCAGTGCTCCACTTACTTGCATAAGTACAACACTAGACTGGGGGGACTTGAAGGGGTAAGGTCCCAAAAACCTCATAAAAAGGATTTGAGACCATACCACAAACTAACTCTTCTAGCCTTATGACCTTGCGCGGCTGCGCACTGGTCCTACTAAAGGAACAAAGAAATCAGTAACTTACAGTCACGCGCCCAAAGGATAACATAAATCCTTGCGCCTTCTCCCACTCAACAAAGGGGTAAAAAGTCTTTGACCAATACTTCCGCCATAACACCCAGACTTAAATAATATTTTACCCAGGCTTGGGGTTTATTTGTATGTATCCACACAGTAAGGTATCACACCGGATTACGGCAGTAATCTTCTAGAAAGAAATACAATCATGCACCACCCAGACGGTTATAACCGTCTGGACACGTGTCATCATCAGAAGCAATTCTGAAATCACAACAAAGGCATGCAATTAGAGATTAATCTCCACTTGATCTCTTTCCACGTGGCAATCCCCCAGCCACGGATCAAACCACGATCCGTGTGCATTCACATCGGATCGAGACTAATTGACGTCAGATTAAAGAGATCAAACGGAATAAAAATAACCGCTACGGCGTTAAGCATCTTCCGTTATCTTTTCAATAACAGGTTTTCCCTCCCAAACTCCCGGTTATAAATAAGAGAACTGTTCAGGTATAAACTCAGACTACTCTCACTCTTCAAATACTTATCTTCTCCGATACCAATACTTATTCTCACGCCGGAGTCGGGTCAAGGAGAGAACCCTCTTCTCCCCTTGGCGAGGCTAACGGTGTTCTTTTTTGCAGAGCTACCGGAGAAATAAATCCATTACGACTGAATCAACCGAGAGGGAGCTAACCTTTTATGCGGATTCAAACCCCCTAACTATCTCGGTTCCGACCATTTAGTTAGTGTTTCTTCACTAACTTTCCAAAAAATATGCAAGTCACCCATGTTCTCCAAAACGGTTATTTCTCATCAAGCACGTGCTTTATATGAAGCATATTCTACGAGATTCCAGCAAAGACTAAGTCCATGTCATCCATTACCTGTGTATAAGCATTAAAAACGTGACAATTGCTAGAAATCATAAGTACTGTTAAGGATCCTTGATCCTCCGAGTCCCTGCACCATCCGCTAAGGATAAGTGATTCAGGAAACGCTTCAGGATACAGGATCCATAGTTATACAAACCTATGCCCTAACAATTGCCCCCAATATGGCAGTTGTGATAAGGATTCACAACTGTCATATTTCCGTTAGAAGCGGACTAGTCGTTACTGCATGTAACTAGCCGTTATACTGCATGACGCCACTGATAAGACCCGCTATAACCATCATTGCGAAATATAGGGTTAGAGATAACTCCTTAAGCTTCTTTAAAGATCAGAAGATCCTTCTGTTTGTGGAGGATGAATCCTTGTACACCGTTCGCTATTAACCCTCCTTGTTACACCCCAACCGATGGCAGAAACATCGGAGTGAGACGAAAACGAGATTGCAAGAGACTTCATAATGCTATTTATGACAATAATTAAATAATGGATTTCATTTCATTTCTACAAGTTAATTACAAAATTTAAAATCAAATACAACAATTTGATATACGATACGTTCATTACAAGAATACAACAACAAGTACAAACTGATACAACGAAATAAAGCTTAAGATGTCTATGTGTGTATCTAAGCATCATCACTACTTCAATTTCAAAGCGTCATCATCCTCAACCTGTAACATGTTTAAAATAAAGTTCAATGCAAAAGCAAAGGCGAGTATACAAGTTTTCGTACGTAGCATAAAAAGATAAGTTTTTTAAACAATTCCATGTGGCAAGCCGGTGATACAATATAAACAATAAAATCGGCATGTGTTTAACATATCAAACCAATGATGAAACGCAATAAGCTCATGACATAACCTCAAGTCTACGGGTGGTGCGTTAATCCTATAGCGCTATATATGTCACGGATAGGCTCGTACGAAGTTAATGATAAGTCTAACACAAGATGTGATAAACCAAGTTTAAAGTATCAAGTAATCAAATAAGCATGCGTGTAATAGGAATGTTTGTGTATTATGAATAAAGTGTAAGTTTCATAAGAAAACATGTTACACCCCAAAAAGTGATAAACGTAAAGAGGGGTTCAAGTATACTCACAAAATTGCTAAGTCTTCCGATCATCCAGGTGTTGACGAGTGTATGAGATTAGGAGGATGGAATACCGAGGTCACCCTATATGGGCAAACGATGGTGCATGAGTAAACGGGATTATGATGGAGAATTTGAAGTGGGATTTAAAGTATATCTAGTTGATATAAGGGTATATATTATATATATATATAAAATACATATGTATATATTTTATATAGTTTAAGAAATATTTCTAAAATTAATCCTTTCAAAAGTATTGTTGAAATATTGTCCAAAAAAAATAAAAATAAAAATAATTCTACATTTATATCTATTTTATAAAAATTAGTCGCATTTGATAGGTTTCGTTTTATAAAATTTACACGTTTTGTTTCACGGAGTTTTACGAAAAAAGGGCAGAGTTTCCTCTGTTTTTGGACGATCTTGCCAACAAGATATCGATCATTATATTCAAAACTCAACAATTTTATCAACGGTAACATAATATATAATTATATAAATTTCTATGTATTCTTTATAAACAAAATATATAGGATGCGGTTTTGTGATAACAAGATATAAAACAATACACGTAAAAATGAGCCGAAGGTAAATAGACATATAACTGTATCGGTTTGACGTTAAAAGCAATGTATAAAACAAAACAATAGTAAGATTGGCATTGTTTAAATTGTACCGAATCTCGAATGAGTCGTTGACCCGTTAGTTGACCGGGTTGACCAGTCGACTTGTGTTGACCGAACCGAGGCCCGAAACCCGAGACTGAGCTAAAACTGTGAGATGAATCTAAACCCGAACCAAGACTTGAACCAACATCTGAACTAGGTCGAAACGACTGACTGAACAGAAACGAAAATCGAACCTACTGAAAACAAACCAACTAAACATGAAATCTGACCCGACCCGCGTCTTGAACCGAACCCCGAAATGAACCCGTACCAACTGGAACCCAACTCAAGACCCAAACCGAGATTTGATCGAGACATCAGCTGTACCGAGACTGAATCCCAAACCAAATCGGAACAAAGGGGAGAGAAAAGAAGGGAAGGACCAGTGCTTACCGGAGTCGTCGGAGCAACTTTACATCACCGGTGTGCGGCGGAACTCGTTGGAACCAAACACGCCACCACTACCGCCGCCGCGTATGGCGGGCCGTCTTCTACCACCTACGTCGTTGTGAGAGGGGGAAGAGGCTGTGGTTGTGATTGTCAACGAGAGTGGTGGCCGACACCACCGTAACGGCGCCGACGCCCCTGGTTCGCCGACCGTCGGACATCAGCGAGGGAAAGGGTGAGGTCAAGAGGTGTGTTTGGCCCTTTCTTTGTCTGTAGGTAGTGTCGAGAGGAGGGAGAGAGGTAAGTGTGGGTGTGTGTTGATCGAGCTCGCCGGAAAGGAACGGGTGTTGCCGGAAGCAGAGATCGAATGTCGCAACCCCCGATCCCTTATTCCCGGGAACGGGCTGACGCGATCTCAGTTGTGGTGGTATCAGGTTATTTAATCTTGCAGCGGAATTTTCATCAGGACCGTACTTAGGAAATGTTTATCAGAGTAAAATCACCATATTTTATATTAATAATCACATGGATAAAATCCAAGTTTCTTATTACAATACATTTATAGGGATAAACCCTATCTTATTTAATTTAAAACATCGTTTATTATGTAACTTTTATAGCCACATTATCCCCAAGCCTTTAGTGCTCTCCAGCTGGCTTTCTACTAGTTGGCTGTCACATTGGGTTACCTGAAACGCGTTTTAAAAACATTTGTCAGTCGGAAATACTGGTGAGTGAATCCCAGTTTAATTAAGAAACATTTTATTGATTAAAACAGTATCGAGGACGATTACAATGTTTATGTCTACACAATTACTCCATTTGGTACTATCAATCCACTGACTTGTGGGTCATATTACACATTGGCTAACTCATTGTCCCAATGGTAACGTACTGTCATCCTCGACTTACTACTCACAGTGTAGTAAATTTTGTATACAAAACCCCAACATACCGGCAGTAATTGAAGACTACAAAGACTTAATCACCGCTTAATCATATTGTAAAATAATTAAGGTTTTGTAAAAACTGTTAACAAAAAGAGGATAAACTCACTTTGCTATCTTAGGCTTCTTGTAAGGGTTTCCTGGGTATAATCTATAATTTATACAAATGTACATTGGTTAGTATCATAACCCTTTGAAATTATTAATGATACCCTCCCCGAGACGACATTCCAACAACTACGTCGGGCAGAACCATGACAGTTGTTACAGAACCCTAAATCAATCGGGCAGAGTAACTATTATGAAACTGGGGTTATAATACTTACATCGGAGCAGAACCTCGCTAATTAGGGGGTATAATACTTGCAAAATATGCCTAATAATAGAGAATTCGAGATTGAGAATTGAGAATGAGCGACGGAAATTGAAACCCGATGCCTCCTTTATATAGTTGCTGATATTGATGTCGACATAATAGCTTAGCTGGGTCAGCTTGTAGACTTGCCACGATGTCGACACGTGTCGGCATCTGGTGTATCCGCGTTTTATGAGTCCGCGCGGCCCGCGTGAGCTTGAGGTGGGATCCTATGCGGCCCGCCTCAGCTCAATATTTCATGTTTTTACTTAATTTTATAAATTATAACATAACTCGGGCTCGGTTTTCACATAAGGGGTGTAATATGAGACATATTGGAATATTTTAAGATATAATAGGGTATACAAAATATAATGAGGGTGTTGGTTTTACCGAGGGTTGTTACATTCTCCCCACCTTGTTTTAGAGCTCGTCCTCGAGATCTATTGAAATAAATGCGGATATTTCTTTTGCATTTCTGACTCGAGCTCCCATGTATACTCAGGTCCTCTTTTGGAGTCCCACTTCACTTTGACTAGAACTAGTCTCTTGTGTTTTAGATTCTTGACTTTTCTGTCTTCAATGTGTAGAGGTCTTTCTACAAACTTGAGTTGTTCATTTACCTCTATATCCTTAAAAGGTACTATCAATGATTTATTAGCTAAACACTTTTTAAGATTTGATACATGAAACACATCATGTATTCCTGCCATTTCCTCTGGCAGTTGTAGCTGATAGGCTAAAGTTCCTATTTTTATAATAATCTTGAAGGGTCCAACATACCTGGGACTTAGCTTTCCTCTTTTGATGAATCTTACCACTCCTTTCCAAGGAGAGACTTTCAACAATACTTTATCTCCTACCTGAAACTCCAATGGCTTGCGTCGGTTATTGGCATAACTCTTTTGTCGATCACGTGCGGCTTTCAGTCGTTCCTTGACTTGAATAATCTTGTCAGTTGTTTCTTGCACTATCTCATGTCCAGATAATTGCTTTTCCCCAATTTCTGCCCAACAGACTGGGGTTCGACACTTTCTTCCATAAAGTGCTTCAAATGGTGCAGCATTGATACTTGTGTGATAACTATTATTATAAGAAAATTCTATTAAAGGTAAGTGATCGTCCCAATTACCTCCAAAATCAATTACACAAGCTCTAAGCATATCCTCCATTGTCTGAATTGTTCTTTCACTTTGTCCATTTGTTTGAGGATGATAAGCTGTGCTTAACCTTAACTTGGTTCCCATTGCCTTTTGAAAACTTGACCAAAAATGATATGTAAAGCGACTATATCTATCAGAAACAATTGATAAAGGAATGCCATGTAAAGAAACAATTTCATTTACATACAATTTAGATAATTGTTCCATACTAATTGTTTCCTTCATTGGTAAGAAATGAGCTGACTTGGTTAGTCTATCTACAATCACCCAGATTGTATCATTTCCTTTCTTAGTTTTGGGTAATTTAGTAACAAAATCCATGGTTATTAATTCCCATTTCCAAACTGGCATTTCTAATTGCTGTAACAAACCTGAAGGTTTCTGATGTTCAACTTTAACTTGTGAACAAGTTAAACATTTAGAAACATAAGCTGCTATATCCTTTTTTCATTCCTATCCACCAGAAATTTTTCCTTAAATCCTGGTACATTTTATCACTTCCTGGATGCATCGTATATTTGGATTTATGAGCTTCTTCTAATATACGATGGCATAGATTTCCTAATTTAGGTATCCACATTCTCTTTTTCATGGAATCTCCAAATTCCATTTATTCCTTGTTTTAATTCTTTTAACATACCTTTTAACTTTTCGGTATCTTCCTTGATTACTGACTCTTGTGCTTCTTTTATTTGATCATTTAAATCTACTTGCAAATTTAATTTAAGAGAACGTACTCTTCTTGGCTTTTCATGATACTTTCGGCTTAAAGCATCTGCCACTACATTTGCTTTTCCTTCATGATACTGGATATCACAATCATAATCACTAAGCATCTCCATCCAACGTCTTTGTCTCATATTCAACTCCTTTTGCTTGAAGATATACCTTAAACTCTTATGATCAGTGAATATGGTAAACTTACTACCATAAAGGTAATGTCTCCAAATCTTAAGAGCAAAAATTATAGCTCCTAACTCTAAATCATGGGTTGAATAATTCTCTTCATGACTCTTAAGTTGTCTAGATGCGTAAGCTATAACTTTCTGACGTTGCATTAATACACATCCATAACCTAATTTCGAAGCATCACAATAGACTATAAAGTCTTTAGTTCCTTCTGGTAATGCTAATATGGGTGTATGGGTCAATCTTTGCTTAAGGATTCTAAAGGCTTCTTCTTGTTTTACTCCCCATTCAAACTTAACAGATTTACAGGTTAGCTTAGTTAAGGGAATGGCTATTCTAGAAAAATCTTGAATAAACCTTCTATAATAACCGGCCAATCCTAAGAAACTTCTAACCTCAGTTGGTGACTCAGGGGTTTTCCATTTAGTAATTGCCTCGATTTTTGTTGGATCTACATGAATTCCTTCATGATTGACTAGGTGTCCAAGGAATTGTACCTGTTCTAACCAAAATTCGCACTTAGAAAACTTAGCATAAAGCTTTTCCTTTCTTAATATACTTAAAAGTGTTTGCAAATGCCTTGCATGATCTTCTTTATTCTTATAATAAATTAGAATATCATCTATGAATACAATTACGAATTTATCCAAATATGGCTTACATATTCGGTTCATCATGTCCATAAATGCAGCTGGGGCATTGGTTAAACCAAATGGCATGATAGTAAATTCAAAATGACCATACCTTGTTCTAAATGTGGTCTTAGGAATGTCTTCTTCCTATACCTTTAATTGATGATATCCTGACCTTAAATCGATTTTAGAGAAAAATCGAGCTCCTTGGAGTTGATCAAACAGATCATCGATTCTTGGTAATGGGTACCGATTCTTAATTGTAACCTTGTTTAATTCACGGTAGTCAATGCACATACGCATCGATCCGTCCTTCTTTTTAACGAACAGTATTGGAGCTCCCCATGGTGATGAACTTGGCTGTATGAATCCTTTCTCTAATAATTCATCTAATTGTTTCTTTAACTCTTGCATTTCAGCAGGTGCCAACCGATAAGGTGCTTTGGCAATTGGTGATGTTCCTGGTAGCAGGTGAGTTCTGAATTCAACTTCTCTGTCTGGAGGTAGTCCTGGTAATTATTCTGGAAAGACATCTGAAAACTGAGATACTACTGGAATATCTTTTAGTTCTTTTCCTTTAGTGTTAGTGATTATAGAAAACAAATACACTATAGAACCTTTTCTTATACAACTTGCAGTTTTCATCACAGAAATTAATTTAGTGGATCTAAACGGCTTATCTCCTTTAATTGTGATCATTTTACCTTTTTGTGAATTTACTTGAATTAACTTTTGATCACACAAAATATTGGCTTTATTGGCTATAACCAATCCATTCCTAGAACAACATCAAATCCTGCCAGATTCATGGGATAAAGATTTGCAATAAATTTCTGATTTGAAATTTCTATACTTGCTCCCTGCAAGATTTCAGAAATTCTAATGGTTTCTCCATTGGCTGTCTCTACTAGACATTCTTGTGGTAGTTTAGTTAATGAATGAGTTAGAATTTTGCAAAACGAAGTATAAATAAAACTTTGGTTTGCACTAGAGTCAAATAATACTTTAGCAAATATATCATTAACTAAAAACGTACCAGCTATAACGTCTGGGATCATCTTGGCTTCATCTGCAGTTAGAACAAATGCTCTAGCATTTTTAGTATTCTTGTTGTTTGCAGCTGGGGCCAATTTTGGACAGTTTAGCCTGATATGACCTTTTTCTCCACAGTTGTAGCATAATCCATTACTGGATTTCCTCTTGCAATTTTCTTCCTTGTGTCCTGGCATCTTGCAGTAATTGCAGAGATTTGAGCATTTTCCTGAGTGCTTTTTCTTGCAAACTTTGCAGTATGGTGCAGAGGTAGAACCCATATTCCTACTATTGAAATTTTCAGAATGATATTCTTGAGTAAGTCTTTGGGTTAGGTTTCTCCTCTGGTCTTCTTCTCTAGTACGGACTAACTCATCTGTCAAGGTATTGGCTAGTTCTACAGTTTCTTCTATAGTTTGAGGTCTAGCTGCCTTGACTACATGTCTAATCTCTCCAATTAATCCCCAAATATAACGGGAAATTTACACTGGTTCTGGTGAAGCAAGAGTTGGTACTATTCTAGCATATTCAAAGAATAACTTTGTGTACCCCTTACTATCCACACCAGTCATCCTAAGGTTTAGGAATTTGTTTGCTATCTGCTCCTTTTCATTTGGAGGGCAGAATTTCCTTTCTACCATATTGCTAAATTCTTCCCAATCCATACTATAAACCCTATCACTTCCTCTAGATTGAAGGATAGTGTTCCACCATTCTAAGGCTGCATTTTTAAATAAATTGGAAGCAAACATTATCTTATCCTCTTCCGCACATTTACTTATTTTCAGAACAGCCTCAGTCTTTTCTATCCAGCGTAGAGCTGCAATAGGTTCTTCATTGCCCGAGAATTCAATTGGTTTACAGGACCAGGATTCTTTGTATGAACAACCGTAAGGCACGGTTCTTCTTCTTTTGGGAATGGGCATTTGAAGTATAGGTCCATTGTTCACGCTATGTTCTGGTTCAATAGGTCGCTTACTGCTATGTTTACTTTTATTATTCGCTTCTTGAACCGTTTGAAGAATAAATGGCATTGCGTCTATAATTCCTTGTGCCACTATATGTTGGATAACACTATTATCCATCTGATTTCCATTGTTATTGATTCTTGGGTTTTCATTAACCACGTTAATGTTACTCTGATTATCGTTATTTAGATTTCCTTGATTTTCTTCGTCGGCCATCTGAATTTTAAACATTTACCCCGTATTAATATCACAAATAATAGGTAATATAGTAAATCACATAACACGCAATTTAACCAAAATCGTCGATCATTGCGACTTGTACTCTATTTTCATATACTATGCGTCTATAACACACTAGTACAGAAATATAGATTACAATACCAACAAAAAGAAAATCACACTAATAGTACTATGCATCCGTACACACATATTTTATTTTAATTTTTTTTTATATTTATTTATTATTACTACTACCATTTTCTCCATTTCATTCACGGATATGGATTTATCCAAAAATCCATATTACGTTCATCGTATTTCCATACGAGACGTTCTCCCACCTGACGCATTCTCTCACTGCTTTCTAAAATTTCCTCCCCAAAAGTCCTAAGTTCTTGCACGTTTTCTGCACTCATTGGGGGTGCAGGTTCTCGGACTGGGTTTGGAATCTGGGGTGCGGTTTCCTGATATGGGGGTGACAGTTCCTGAAATTGGTAAGGATCCTCTAATATCTCCCTAATATAGTTATCATGGTGATAGGGATCTAACGGGTCCATACCTGGGTAAGCTTCTGTGTTATGTATGGGTGGATATTCCTGAATAGGGTAACGTTGCACAAAGTCCCTATTGTCGTCCCACCAGGGGTTGTAATTTGGGTCTAGGGGATTCGGTGCAGGCACCCTAGGGATTTCTTCTGGATTAAAGTCGTGTATCTCCACTTGGTTTTCTTGATTTTCTATCTCCATGGGTTGTTCTGGGTTTTGTGGTTGTGGGGCTACTAATTGTTCCAGACTTGGGTCAGCAGCAGTTGTAACTAGGATATGGAAATTAGCTAGGCTTCTATTAAGCATATCCTGAGTATGGGCATCTGTTTCTCGCTTAATGGCTGCTAAAGCCCTTTGCTGTTGCAATTTTCGCATTCTCTTCCTACGAGCAAAAGCTTCTTTACTGAACCATCCTCGTTTCTTATTAGGAAATGGCTCTTCAGATTTAGCTCTAAAAGCAAATATTCCCTCCTCCTGATCAGCAGAATACCCTGAAAGGGCAGGCTGTGATGATGTACCTTCACTCCTAGGTGAATCAGCTAACTGACGATTCACGTCTGATGGTCCTTGATCACTCATACTGAAAACTAACAAATAGTCAAATAATACATAACAAATAATTACAGTTATACACGTATTTCCGTAATTTATTTCCTAACACAATTTTTTTTTAATTTCAAGTGTCAGCAGAACACTTCTTTGGCTTAGATCAGTGGCTAGGCTCTGATACCACCTCCTGTCGCAACCCCCGATCCCTTATTCCCGGGAACGGGCTGACGCGATCTTAGTTGTGGTGGTATCAGGTTATTTAATCTTGCAGCGGAATTTTCATCAGGACCGTAGTTAGGAAATGTTTATCAGAGTAAAACCACCATATTTTATATTAATAATCACATGGATAAAATCCAAGTTTCTTATTACAATACATTTATAGGGATAAACCCTATCTTATTTAATTTAAAACATCGTTTATTATGTAACTTTTATAGCCACATTATCCCCAAGCCTTTAGTGCTCTCCAGCTGGCTTTCTACTAGTTGGCTGTCACATTGGGTTACCTGAAACGCGTTTTAAAAACATTTGTCAGTCGGAAATACTGGTGAGTGAATCCCAGTTTAATTAAGAAACATTTTATTGATTAAAACAGTATCGAGGACGATTACAATGTTTATGTCTACACAATTACTCCATTTGGTACTATCAATCCACTGACTTGTGGGTCATATTACACATTGGCTAACTCATTGTCCCAATGGTAACGTACTGTCATCCTCGACTTACTACTCACAGTGTAGTAAATTTTGTATACAAAACCCCAACATACCGGCAGTAATTGAAGACTACAAAGACTCAATCACCGCTTAATCATATTGTAAAATAATTAAGGTTTTGTAAAAACTGTTAACAAAAAGAGGATAAACTCACTTTGCTATCTTAGGCTTCTTGTAAGGGTTTCCTGGGTATAATCTATAATTTATACAAATGTACATTGGTTAGTATCATAACCCTTTGAAATTATTAATGATACCCTCCCCGAGACGGCATTCCAACAACTACGTCGGGCAGAACCATGACAGTTGTTACGGAACCCTAAATCAATCGGGTAGAGTAACTATTATGAAACTGGGGTTATAATACTTACAACGGAGCAGAACCTCGCTAATTAGGGGGTATAATACTTGCAAAATATGCCTAATAACAGAGAATTGAGAATTGAGAATGAGCGACGGAAATTGAAACTCGAGGCCTCCTTTATATAGTTGCTGATATTGATTCTCAGGCGGCCCGCGTAAGGTAAGGCTAAGCCTTACGCGGCCCGCGTCAACACCGGTCAACATAATAGCTTAGCTGGGTCAGCTTGTAGACTTGCCACGTGTCGGCATCTGGTGTATCCGCGTTTTATGAGTCCGCATGGCCCGCGTGAGCTTGAGGTGGGATCCTACGCGGCCCGCCTCAGCTCAATATTTCATGTTTTTACTTAATTTTATAAATTATAACATAACTCGGGCTCGGTTTTCACATAAGGGGTGTAATATGAGACATATTGGAATATTTTAAGATATAATAGGGTATACAAAATATAATGAGGGTGTTGGTTTTACCGAGGGTTGTTACATCGAACCAGTAGAGACAAGGGGGTATGTGTGAACCTGGATTTTAAGTGTGTGTGTGTGTGTGTCTAGTTTGAGAAGATGAAGATGGGTGGGGCAGAAATATGTAACGGCTGATAAAAAGAAGATTAGGGTTTGGCTCCTTTTTATAATTAGGTTTGGTTAGTGGGCTTGGGCCCAAGGCCCACAAGCCCACTTCCCGTGTTTAGAGTGGCCCGATAATTTCTGAAACCCGCTTTCACAACTGCACTTCGTGAAATATCGTAGGTTATTATTTTAAGGTCAAAGCTTCGTGAAATGATGTCGGTAGTTGATTTTGGGTCGCGTTCATTTGTATTTCACGGTAAAATCGCGTAAATGCTTCGGTGATCGTTTCTAGCACGTTTTTCGATCTGATTTCGACTGTGACTCTAAAAAGAATAGAAAACGAACACGAATTTTCTAAAAGTAGAAATATGAAAATACGGGGCGTTACACTCCTGCACTTTAATTTCTGCATAGACACTTTAACTGTTAGATAGCCCTATTCGGCCTGGGTGGATGGTCCACGGTTTTGCTGGTGAAATCCAGGACAGATGATTTTGATACATAATGAATGGGTAATAACATTAAACTTTTTTAGCTACATTTGTTGTTGTTTCTTCCCTCTTTATTTTTTCATGTATGCTTCTATTTTCAAAGATATCATCGCCAAACAACTGGAAAGTTATTGGAAATCTGATGATAATGTTAAACTTTTTATAGAAAACTTGAAGTGTTCGAACAAATGTGGATCAATGATCCTTAACCAAAAAGGATAAGAGACAACTTGCAGCTTAGAAAAAGTTAGAATATAACATACCAGAGAATCCAAGTTAGAATTCTATATCCTTGTAAATTATTACTGAATAAACAAAATGTGAAAAGTAAAGTTTCAATGATTTAGGATCCTTATTGTCAGAACTTGTATAACTTTAAAGCTCCAAGATCCTGTAAGAAAAACAAACTTGGGACCAAGCCAAATAATTGGGAATGAAGCCATAATAACTGGGGACAAGCCCAAATAAACTGTGGACAAGCCCGACAAACTGGGACAAGCCCAAATAACTGGGGACAAGCCAAAATAAACTGGGGATAAGCCCAAATAAACATGTGTAAACTGGGGTCAAGCCCAAATAAACTTGTGTAAACTGGAGTATGGCCCAAACTGGCAACTATCCCAACGTGAGCGACATGAAAATGCCGAAACCTTAGCTAACGTGAAAACGTTAGAAACCTTAGGAATGGATGTATGGTACGTCTACCATTTTACTTAGGATCCTAAATATAGCCAACAACAATGAAATTGTCAGCCCCTAAAGCGGGTACTGGTCCCATTGTCTCGAACTATACTTGGATAATCGTGTGCAACTGGCGAATGTGTTGAAACCTGATTCGTAGAAGGTAATAGATACCTTAGACTGGGGACAAGCCCAAAAACTAGGGATAAACCTAAAAACTTTGGAGAGTTGACCAACCACTTAATCCTTTGTCAAAAATGCACCTAAGTCTGCAAAACTTAAAACTTAATGAAAAAGGATAAAGGATTCTAATACCCTCTCCTTGTAATCAAATAAATTAATGAATTTATGAAATAACAAGTGAATCATTACCAAAATGAGGATCATATATCCTCTGAGGATCCTTACCATGAACTAAGTACCAAGGCGTCTAAGGATCATGGATCCTTCTTACATGAAGTACTTTTTCAGATGAACAACATTCCAAGCCCTTGGTAAGAGATCACCAACCATTGTTAGTAAACGGTATGCCCCCTTTCCTGTCTCAACTTCAATTAGGTAGGGGCCTTACCATTTTGGTGCTAGCTTGCCATCAACAGGATTTGTGGTATTTTGGAATGCCTTCCTCAACACCATGTCACCAACTTGAAATTTTCTGATCCTGACATTCTTGTTATAGGCTCCAGCCATTTTTTGTTGATAGCTAGCCAATCTTATCCTTGCTAAATCCCTGAGTTCTTCTATGGTATCCAAATCTTGAACCAAGTTTTCAGCATTTCCTTCAGGATCACGGATGCTTGTTCTTGCAGTAGGAACTACCATCTCTGTAGGGATCACACATTCAGCTCCAAAGACCAAAGAGAATGGAGTTTAACCAGTAGCATTCTTGGGAGTTGTTCTATCAGCCCATAATACATATGGTAGCTCTTCTGCCCATTTCCCTTTCTTGGATCCAAGCTTCTTCTTCAAGTTGTTGATGATGATCTTGTTGGATGATTCTGCTTGACCATTAGCTTGTGGGTGGACTGGTGTTGATGTTATCATCCTAATCCCCCAGCTGTCACAAAAGTTAGTAGTTCGGCTCCCAATGAATTGGGATCCATTATCACAAACAGTTTCAGAAGGTATGCCAAATCTAGTAATGTTGTTTCTTTTGATAAAGGATACAACTTCTTTCTCCCTAACTTATGCAAAGGCTTCAGCTTCTATCCACTTAGAGAAGTAATCAATCATGGCCAACATAAATACTTTTCCTCCTGGTGCCTTAGGAAGTTTGCCAACTATGTCCATCCCCCATCTCATGAATGGCCAGGAAGAGGATATAGGATGCAGAAGCTCTGCTGGGTGATGAAGGATATTACTATATCTTTGACAAGCATCACACTTCTTTGCATATTCCACAACATCCTTATTCATTGTGGGCCAATAATATCCTGTTCTAAGGATCCTTGAGAATAGTGCTCTGCCCCCAGTGTGGTTCCCACAATCTCCTTCATGAAAATCCTTTAAAACTTATTGAATTTTCTGGAGCCTCAATACATCTCAAATATGGACCTGTAAGAGATCGTTTATATAAGATGTTGTTAAATAATGTAAATTGAGATACCTTGATTTTGAAAGCTCTAGGGTTTTATCCAGCAGGAATCTCTCCATGTTGTATATATCTCAGGATCGGAAGGATCTAGGATTCTGAATTCAAATGTGAACCATCACTAGGTACAATTGTAGAATCCTCCACTATCTCCATGGCTATGTTATCCTCAATAGCAGGGGGTTAATATGTGGATAATGGGTATCTTAATATCCTATGGAATCTTCAATGATGATCCAAGGATAGCTAAGGCATCAGCTTCTGCATTTTCTTCCCTGGGTACCTGTGTTAAACTGAAAGAAGCAAAAGAGTCTGCCAATTTCTTGACTATCTCTAGATACTTGATTAGCCTTTCACCTTTGACAGCATAAGAACCATTATAGTGGTTAGTAATTAACAAAGAATCTACATGTACCTCAAGATACCTGATCCTCATATGCTTGGCTAATTGCAAACCTGCTATTAAATGCTCATATTCAGCCTTATTATTAGTGGTTTGAAACTCACAAGCAATTGATTAGGGTATAATGTCCCCTGTGGTGATTTTAGTAGTATGCCTAGTCCAGTTCCCTTGACATTTGAAGCCCCATCTATGAAGAGTATCCAAGGATCCTTAGTCTCTTCAAGTTGTTGAACTTCCAATTCAGCTTCCCTTCGTAGATCACTACTGAAATCAGCCACAAAGTCAGCTAAGGCTTGGGATTTGATGGCAGTTCTTGGTTCATACTTAATGTCACATGCACTAAGCTTGACTGCCCATTTTTCCATCCTTCCTGACATTTCAGGTTTCCTGAGAACATTCTTGATAGGAAAGTTAGTCTTAACAATAATAGGATGAGTTTCAAAATAATGACGTAATTTTGTAGATGCCATGATTAAAGCAAGAATAAGTTTCTCTAAATGAGAATACCTGGACTCATCATCAAGTAGACTTTTACTTACATAGTATACCGGATGTTGAGAATGAAGTGCCAAAGATGTCAGAACCACCGGAGATGAAATGGATAATTTGAGCATCGGCTGGTGGAGGAGGAGCCTTTACAGGAACTTTCTCAGGATCCCGGATCCTTGATTTCTTCCTTCCGAATAACTCCTTCAAATACCCTTTGCTCAAAAGGTAACCAATCTCCTTCCTTAATGCTATGCACTCATCTGTGAGATGACCAAAGTCTTCATGATAAGCACACCACTTTGATTTATCTTTGGTAGCAGCTGGCTTGTCATTCTTCCTCGGCCATATAGCTTTGTCACCTAAATTCTAGATAGCAAGGATTAGTTCACTATTATCAACAACAAAACAATATTCAGAATTAGGAGGATAATCTTCATCATCTTCCTCTTGTTCCACAGCATGCACATTCTGGTTATCGGATTTAGTGTATGATTTGGATTTGTTATTTCTGAAATAGGATCCTTGTTTGTCTTGCTTTGAGGATCCTGATAGCCTCTCCTGGATCCTTTTGTCATCCTCTAAACGGATGAACCTAAGGGCCCTGTTCCTTACCTCATCTAGGTTCCTGCAAGGATTCATAAAAAGATCATCATAGAACTGTGAATCTTTAAGTAAACCCATTTTAAAGGCTTCAACAGCTGTAGCAATATCTAAGTTAGGGATTTCTAAGGATTCTCTACTGAATTTAGTTATGTAATCCCTTAATGATTCGTTATGACCTTGAGTGACCCTATATAAATCACTAGTTAACCGTTCAAATCTCCTACTACATGAAAATTGACTATTGAATAAGTTAACTAAATTAGAAAATGAAGTAATTGAATAAGGAGGAAGACTTAGCAGCCATTTCAGAGCTGATCCAGTCAATGTGGATCCGAAACCCTTGCAAAGACAGGCTTCTTTTAACCTTTCCGAAATGGGATTGATCTCCATTCTCTCCCTGTATTGTGCTACATGCTCTTCTGGATCGGTGGTACCATCATAGTGCTTCATGTTTGGTGTTTGAAATCTCTTTGGTATCTCTGCATTACATATGGGTGGTGCAAAGCAAGACACCTTGTGACTTCCATCTGGGATCTCAGGAATGGGTTTAACCACTCCTGGGATACTGGGTATCATATCCTTGAGTTTTTGCAACTCCCTTGCCATAGCCTGGTTGATCCATGGTTCCTGCACAAGACCATGGTTAGTATTGTAAGATGTATTGAAAGTGTTACCTCCTGACTGGTTCAAGGTTGGGATTCCAGGTGTGAATCTAAATTGATGTGGTTCAGGTATAATCGTGGGACCGAATGAAGCAACAGTCTGCATGGGAATGAAGTCTCCCACATGAATCTTAGAACTTCTAGGTTGTTGGCTCCCTAAGGATCCTTGATCCCGGAAGATATTGGATCCAGGATACATTGGAGCTGAAGGTCTAGGAGGATAGTCCATGGATCCTTGAACTTGCAATGAGGATCCTTGAACCTGCGATGAGGATCCTTGAACCTGCAACGAGGATCCTTGATGCTGAGGGTAGGATCCTTGAACTGACAGCGTCCCCATGTATCCTTCCGAACTTGAGAAGGATCCTTGATGCTGGAGGGAGGATCCTTAAGGCTGAAGAGAGGATCCTGAAGACTGGAAGTAGGATCCTTGAGCCTGTGTCATAGCCAATGATCCATACTGCAAACTTGATGATCCTCATTGATACTGGACGCCTGATGCCTTAGAATGTTGAACAGTTGTTGGTGGAGTAGTGAAGTCCAATGATCTGGGTACCAATGGAGAGTGATCCTCCGTTGATCTCTTCAATTTCTTGATCTCATCAATTTCACGAAGGATCCTGCCGTTGGTTTCATCTTGCTGTTGCATGTAATTCTTCATCTGCAAAATCAAAGAATAAAGATCATTGTTAGTAGGAGCAGAAGAAACAACAGTAGTTGCTTTTGTTAAAACGGGGGTTGTCTTCTTCGTCGCATTCTCAGCATTCTTCTGGGATCCAGAAGGAGGAGGAGGCAAAGGTGTAATACCCTGTGATGAGGTGATCGCCGGCATGGAGCTTCAAGTGTTTTTCCCTTGAGAAGCCATGTGGTTGAAGGCAATGAACAGAAATGAATGAAATTTTTAGAATTGAAGCACCAATTGCCACACGGTGGGCGCCAAACTGTTTTGGTCAAAAATCCCATAAGGATAATGTAACCAAATCTGATTTTTGTGAGGTTGGATGCTTGGTTAAATGAACAAATGTAAGAACAAAGATTCAAGGGTAAATTACTTTTTGAGTCCCTGTGTTTTATGGGTTTTAACTATTTGACTCCAAAATCAAAAAGTTTAATGGCCTGAGTCCCTATAAGCTTTTTCTTTAACCATTTGAGTCCAAATTTCTAACTCCATCCAACAAGTTTGTTAACTACAAGGGTAAATTGGTCATTTACACACAAAGTACAAGTCTTATATGCACAAGAGTATAATGAACAAGTCTTTAATGCACAGGAGTAAAATATTATATATATATATATATATATATATAAAATAAATAGAAGCTTCATCTTTACACACACTGCACCTTCTCTCTCTAGAGATCCTACCACCACCACCCTCCATCACCGCACCACCACCACCCCCACCACCGCACCACCAGCCCCGCCACCACACCACCACCATCCCCACCACTGCACCACATAAACATGTAACCTGCTACTTATGTCACCAAATTCCTAAACATTCATCCCAGATCACATGTCCAGAATATCAAATTAATAACAGAAACACTCATCATCAAAATTCACCCACTTATTATTTTTAAATTAGACTATATTATTTTTAATCTTTGAATTAACCAATTTGGCAGGCTGTATCATTTAAATTAGACTTGACTCGTATATTAATAAACAAGTTCAGATGGACACTTCTAGGTTTTTGTGATTTATTGATTCAGAACTCTATTTGCAGGTCACTGGAGATGTACTCATACACTTCAAAAAATGGACGAACTATGTGTTAAATTATATCTTGTACAGTTGTGAATAAAAACCCTAGATCTAGCAAACCACATGTCCACAACATCAATTTGAAAATTAAACCAACAGAAGATAATTGGAGATCATACGCCATACTGTCTGAAGCTCATCAACGAGCAGATCAAGTGCTTCATTTACTGTTATATGAGTTGAAGAAGCTACCGCCGCAGACGGTGGCCGGCGAGGGGATGGTGGGGAATATGCAGTAGTAAGGTCGGCGGTGGTGTAGGTTTAAGCTTCAAATCTTCACGGTGGAGTAGCGGCGAGGGGATGGTGGGGTGTTCGGAGCTGGCAGTAGTGGGATGGTGGTGTTGGGATTTTAATGTTGGTGGTGTTTTCGGCAGTGGGATGGTGGCGGCGGCTCTGATGGTGGTGTTTATAGAGAGAGAAAGTGTGTAAAGTTGAAGTTGCAGATTAAAGAGAGAGAGAGAGATAATGAAGAAAGAGAAAGATATGAGGAAGATATATATGTATTTATGTAATAATAATAATAATCTAATAATAATTTATTTTTTTTATTCTTTAGTTATAAGGGTATTTTAGTCATTAAACAATACTTAACCAAAAAATGTGGATGGAGTTAGAAATTTGGACTCAAATGGTTAAAGAAAATGCTTATAGAGACTCAGGTCGTTAAACTTTTTGCTTTGGGACTCAACTAGTTAAAACCCATAAAACACAGAGACTCAAAAAGTAATCGACTAGTAAACTTTTTGAGTATCAGAGTGTTATATGTTTTTGTGTCTTGTATTCGACTTCTGCCTAAAATGAGCTCGTTTTCCCCTTTAAAGATAGAAAATATCAAGTAACTAACTTTCTGGAAAATATGCAAGTCACCCATGTTCTCCAAAACGGTTATTTCTCATCAAGCACGTGCTTTATATGAAGCATATTCTACGAGATTCCAGCAAAGACTAAGTCCATGTCGTCCATTACCTGTGTATAAGCATTAAAAACATGACAATTGTTAGAAATCATAAGTACTGTTAAGGATCCTTGATCCTCCGAGTCCATGCACCATCCGCTAAGGATAAGTGATCTAGGAAACGCTTCAGGATACAGGATCCATAGTTATAAAAATCTATGCCCTAACACTATGTACCAACTGTTTTGGTCAAAAATCAGGCTAGGATTGTTAGGGGAGGATTTTCCAATGATCAGTGATCCTCAATTACTGTAGGGCTTAGGGATCCTCAATTCTGTTTGAGTTAGTGATCCTCAGAGAGTATTGTAGGATCAGGATCCAGGATCATCATGAGGATCCTTACACTAACGATTGTCTGCTTTGAATATGATGTTGTTTTGCAGGAGTACGTGTTTGGACTTGGTCTTGGCGATATTCCTGGAGCATATTCCCTTTTTATTCCGCACGTGCTTGACCAATATGGACGTTATGGAGTTCGTGGAAGACTTGCATGAAAGGCGGATAGTTAGTTAGCTTAGATATTTTCTAAATTTATAAGGGGATAGCGAGCTAAATTAGAACACTTGGCTATTTTTAGCTTAACACACACACTCGTAACTGCTCTCATCAGCTCTCGACAGTTTGCTTGGCGATAACACACTTTTTTGCACATTACACTCTAGTGATCCTTGTAACTAGCTCGCTATCATCCCAAGTTGTAATACATTTTCTGTTTAATCTGAGTTGGTGATCGGTAGTTTCCATCACCCGAGGTTTTTTATGCCGGAGATCAACTCTTGATCAAGGGCTTTTTCCTCGTATAAATCATTGTGTCACTTGTTCATTACATTTCTGAGTGATCCTTAATATTGTTCATTGATTTAAGCATCACACCTCACAACAGAAAGTTTGGTTGCATTATCTTTGCTTGATTTTTGACCAAAAAGAGTTTGGCGTCCACCGTGGGGCAATTGGTGCTTCATTCCTAAGAAGATTCATATTTTTGTGGTCATTTCGGTTCGTTACAACCAAGCAGATGGCTTCCTCAACAAAGAACACATCAAGCTCTATGCCGGCAATGAGTTCTTCACAGGGCGTTCCTCCTTTGCCTCCACCACCTTCTGGATCCCAGAAGAATGTTGAAAATGCTGCGAAGAGACAAACCCCCATTTTCTCAAAACCACCAACTTCTTTTGTTTCTTCTAATCCTACTACTAATGATCTTTTCACTCTGATTTTGCAGATGAGGGATCACGCACAAGAGCAGGATAAAACCAACGAAAGGATCCTCCGGGAGATCGCTGAGATCAAGAAACAGAAGAAATCAGTGGAGGATCACTCTCCTCTGATGCCAAGGTCATTGAATTTTGACACTCCAGTTGTAACTACCCTACAATCGGCAGTTCCGGGCATCCAATATCAAAGTGGTCCATCAGAAAGGCGTTATGGAACAGCAACTATGAGTCAGGCATTTGGCTCTCACTCCCAGCCTCAGGGATCCTATTTTCAACCATCGGGATCCTCTTTTCAGCATCAGGGATCCTTCATCAGCTCAGGAGGATATTTGGGAATGCACACAGTCCAAGGATCCTCCCAGGTCCAAGGATCCTCCCAGGTCCTAGGATCCTTTATGGTTCCAGGATCCTTTCAGGTTCAAGGATCCTCTCAGCCTCAAGGATCTAACATCTTTCAGGACCAAGGATTCTTGAGAAGTATGCAGCCTCCAAGCTCGGATGTTCATCAAGGAGACTTCATACCAATGCAGACCACGCTTCCTCTGGCCCTTCAATCATACCAGAGTCCCGTCAATATGGATTTACATCTGGAATTCCAAACACGAATCCTCTGGGAGGTAATACTTTTAATAATTCATATAACACTAACCATGGCTCTATGCAGGATACAGGTATCAATCAGGCTATGGCCAGGGAGTTACAGAAGCTTAAGGATATGATATCCAACGTACCAGGAGTGGTTAAACCCATTCCTGAAATTGCAGATGGTAGCCATAGGATATCTCGCTTTGCACCACCTATTTGTGATGCTGAGATACCCAAGAGGTTCCAAATACCAACTATGAAGCTATATGATGGTTCAATGGATCCAGAGGAACATGTAGCTCAATACAGGGAGAGGATGGAGATCAATCCAATTCTTGAGAGGTTAAAAGAAGCATGTCTATGCAAGGGTTTTGGATCCACACTCACAGGATCTGCTCTTAAATGGCTGCTAAGTCTTCCCCTTTACTCTATTACTTCATTTGCTAATCTCGTTAATTTGTTTAATAGTCAATTCTCTTGTAGTAGAAAATTTGAACGATTAACTAGTGATCTATATAGGGTAACGCAAGGTCAAAATGAATCACTTTGAGATTACATCACTAAATTTAGTAAGGAATCCCTAGATATTCCTAATCTGGATATAGCTACGGCTGTAGAAGCCTTTAAAATGGGTTTGCTTAGGGATTCACTGTTCTATGATGATCTTGTTATGACCCCATGCAGGAATCTTGATGAAGTAAGAACCAGGGCCCTTAGATTCATCCGATTAGAGGATGATAAAAGGATCCAGGAAAGACTGACTGGATCCTCAAAACAGGAAAAACAAGGATCCTACTTCAGGAACAACAAATCAAAGTCCTACAACAAATCTGATAACCAGAACGTGCATGCAGTGGAACAGGAAGAGGATGATGAGGATTATCCTCCCATTTCTGAATACTGTTTCTCTGTTGATAACAATGAACTAATTCTTGCAATGCAGAATCTAGGTGAGAAAGCTAGGTGGCCGAGAAAAAAGTGATAAACCAGCTGCTATAAAGGATAAGTCCAAGTGGTGTGCATATCATGAGGAGTTTGGGCATCTCACTGAAGAGTGTATTGCACTCAGAAAGGAAATTGGTTACTTGTTAAGCAAAGGACACTTGAAGGAGCTTTTGGGACGAAAGAAGTCAAGGATCTAGGATCCTGAAAGGATCCCAGAAAGGGCTCCTGCTCCTCCAGCAGATGCACAAGTCATAAACTTCATATCTGGTGGATCAGACATTTATGGTACCTCCTTTTCAGTAGCCAAAAGACATGCCAAGGAAACCAAGATGGATAATGGAGACAGACCCATCCGGACGTCCATTGTTACCCAGGATAAAGTCATAACCTTTGATGAGGATGATCGTGTTGATGTCCAGGATCCTCATCATGATGGTCTTGTTATTACCTTATTTATTTCTAACCACTTTGTTCGCAGGATCCTAATCGATGGAGGAAGCTCTGTGAACATCATTCAGCTTGATGTCCTCAAGAAAATGAATATTCCGGAGTCTGATATTGTCTAAAGATCATCTTTCCTTGTGGGATTCAGTGGAGAGACAAAGATTACATTGGGGGACATCAAACTTCCTATCTATATAGAGGGAGTGAATTATGTTAAAAAAATTCTATGTTATTGATTGCTTATCTTGTTGTAATGTTATCTTTAGCAGGCCATGGATACACGATATGAAGTCAGTCCCCCTCAACATATCATCAATGTGTCAAGCTCCCAACTCCATGAGATATGGTGAAGATAGAAAGTGATCAGCAGGAGGCAAAGAACTGTTACACTTCAATGAAGCCAGCCTCCAAGGAGCAAGACGTCATGGAGGCAAGAGAGCAAGACGTCAAGGATATTCTATTGAACCCAGAGGATCCTGAATCCAAAATTTTTATAGGATCCGGGATCCTAGACAGTATTGAGCAGGATTTAGTATCCTTCTTGGAAAGAAGAAAATCTACCTTTGCTTGGAAACATGAAGATATGACAGGTATATCTAAGAATGTTATTACTCACAAACTTGGTATTGACAGGTCTTTCAAGCCAATACACCAAAAAAGGAGAAAGTTTGCACTTGAAAGGAATGCCATTATCCAAGAAGAGGTAGACAAATTGCTCAAGGCAAGTTTGAGTGGACTAATAAGCATGAAGCTGCACTCAAGGCTCTTAAGGATTATCTATCCTCAACACCAGCCATGATGAAACCATAAAATGAAGAATCATTATCCTTATACTTAGTTGTTTCAGCTAAAGCAGTAAGTGTGATCCTAGTTAAGGATCATGAATGCTCTCAACATCCGGTATACTATGTAAGTAAAGTTCTACTTGATGTTGAGGCCAGGTATTCTCATTTAGAGAAATTAATTCTTGATTTAATTATGGCTTCCGCTAAACATAGACATTATTTCGAAACTCACACCATTATTGTGAAAACTAACCTTCCTATCAAGAATGTTCTCAGGAAACTTCAAATGTCAGGTAGAATGGCAAGGTGGATAGTCATGCTTAGTGCATATGACATTAAGTATGAAACCAAGACTGCCATCAAGTCACAAGTTTTTGCTGACTTTGTGGCTGATTTTAGTAGTGATCTACAAAGGGAAGTTGAGTTAGAAGTTCAACAACTTGAGAAGACCAAGGATCCTTGGACATTCTTCACGGATGGAGCTTCAAATGTTAAAGGAACTAGACAAAGCACACTACTAAAATTGCCACAGGGGGACATTATGCCCCAATCCATTGCATGTGAATTCCAAACCACTAATCATGAGGCAGAGTATGAGGCCTTGATAGCAGTCTATCACAGGTACCCATGGAAGAAAAATGCAGAAGCTGATGCTCTAGCCAATCTTGGATCATCACTGAAGATTCCAAAGGATGTGAAAATACTCATCATTCATATCTTAGCCCCTGCTATTGAAGATCACATAGCTATGGAGATAGCAGAGGATTCTGTAATAATACCTAGTGATGGTGCACAATCAAATTCAGGATCCTGGATCCTTCCGATCCTGAGATATATACAACATGGAGAGATTCCTACAGGAGAAAACCCCAGAGCTTTCAAAGTCAAGGTATCTTAATTCACCATACTAAATGACATGTTATACAAGATATCTCTTGCAGGTCCCTAGTTGCGGTGCATTCAGGATCCAGAAATTCAAGAAGTTCTAAAGGATTTTCATGAAGGAGACTGTGGGAACCACACTGGGGGCAGAGCACTATTCTTAAGGATCCTTAGAACAGGATGCTATTGGCCTATGAGGAAGAAGTATGCTGTGGAATACACAAAGAAATGTAATACTTGTCAAAGACATGGCATTATCCTTCACCAACCAGCAGAACTTTTGCATCCTATATCCTCTTCTTGGCCATTTATGAGATGGAGAATGGATATAGTTGGTAAGCTTCCTAAGGTACCTGGTGGAAAAGTATTCATGCTTGCTATGATTGATTACTTCTCCAAGTGGATAGAGGCTGAACCCTTTGCTCAAGTCAGAGAAAAGGAAGTGATATACTTTATTAAGAGAAACATTATTACTAGGTTTGGTATCCCTTCTAAAATTGTTTGTGATAATGGATCCCAGTTTATTGGGAATAGAACTACTAACTTTTGTGACAGCTGGGGGATTAAGATGATAACATCAACACCAGTCCACCCACAAGCTAATGGTCAGGCAGAATCATCCAACAAGATCATCATTAACAATTTGATGAAAAAGCTTGGATCCAAGAAAGGAAAGTGGGCAGAAGAACTACCTTATGTACTATGGGCTGATAGGACAACTCCCAAGAATGCCACTGGCCAAACTCCATTTTCCTTGGTATTTGGGGCAGAATCAGTTATCCCTACAGAGATGGTGGTTCCTACTGCAAGAATAAGCATTCATGATCCTGAAGAAAATGCTGAAACCTTGGTTCAAGATTTGGATACTATAGATGAACTCAGGGATTTGGCAAGGATAAGGATGGCCAGTTATCAACAAAGGATGGCTGGAGCTTACAACAAAAATGTCAGGATCAGGAAATTCCAAGTTGGTGATATGGTGTTAAGGAAAGCATTTCAGAATACCACCAATCCCGCTGATGGAAAGTTGGCACCAAAATGGGAAGGCCCTTACTTGATCGAAGCTGAGGCAGGAAAAGGGGCATATCGATTGTTAACAATGGAAGGTGATTTGCTACCAAGAGCTTGGAATGTTGTCCACTTGAAGAAATACTTCACGTAACAAGGATCCATGATCCTTAGCTAACGAGTATCCTTGAAGGATCCTTACAGTACAGATGATCCTCATTTTGGTAATATTCTAATCTCAAACTATTTCATTCTTTAATTATCTTATATAAGGATAA
This sequence comes from Helianthus tuberosus, assembly GCA_030545235.1. Taxonomy (NCBI): domain Eukaryota; kingdom Viridiplantae; phylum Streptophyta; class Magnoliopsida; order Asterales; family Asteraceae; genus Helianthus; species Helianthus tuberosus. Next base: position 58,320,763 of record CM060364.1, read on the forward strand.
GGATCCTGCATCTTTTATCCTCCTTTCACTTGATTCTGAGTTTTGAAGGTTCATGTATCCTTAACAGAGGATTGAGTATCCATAGAAGTATCCAGTTATTTAGGCTTGACCCCAGTTTCGCCAGTAGCGCACGATGATCCTGGTACAGTTCATGGCAATGGGACCAGTACTCGCTTTAGGGGCTGACAATTTCATTGTACTGGCTGTATTCAGGATCCTACTTATAATGGTAGACGTACCATACATCCGTTCCTAAGGTTTCTAATGTTTTCACGTTAGCTAAGGTTTTGGCATTTTCATGTCACTAAGTTTGGATAGTCGCCAGTGAGGGCCATACTCCAGTTTACACACGATCCTTTGGGCTTGTCCCCAGTTATCATTTGGGCGTGTCCCCAGTTATCCTTTGGGCTTGTCCCCAGTTATCCTTTGGGCTTGTCCCCAGTATATTGGGCTTGTCCCCAGAATTATTGGGCGTGTCCCCAGTTACTAACTTTTATCTTATATTGGCTTAGTCCCAAGTTGTATCCTATATCAGGTTTTCGAAGCTAAATGACCAAGGATCCATGATCCATGATCCTTACCTTCTACTAAGGTTTGTCTTTTGGTTATCCTGATTATAAGTGTTAAAGGTTAGGATCCTAACTTGGATTCTCAGGTATGATCCTTAATTACTTTGATTTTATTTATTATTTACATAAGTGACCCTTATCCTTTGATAACTGAACTTATGATCCTTAAATTACACTATTTTTCAGAACTTGTCGACTATAGGATATGTGATCCTTGATCATATCCTAAACTTTTTGAGGATATTTATTAAATTTTTTCCTCTTTACTTAATAAATTCTGACAAAATATATATCACAACAATTGAAAAGTAAAGTATTCACAAGGATAACAACACGGGAAATAGCCAAAAAGTTAAGATTTTATTTATTCACAAAACGTTAAACCCTTCAAGGTTGTCAAAATTGCCAACCCACGTTTCTACCAGCAAAACGTGGCCCGTCTACATGGGTTGGCAAAGGGTGTCCATTGTTAACGGGTCTTAAGAGTGCAGGAAATAAAGACGGAAGGATAACGAGTGGCTTCATCCCCCAAACAGAGGATCCATCCACCACCCATTATCCTACCTATTGTCCAAGGATCCATGATCCTCAACCCTAGAAACTATTGTCTAAGTTATTACAGACCAGCATTGTTTCAAAACACCATAACCAAAATAAAACCATTACCAAACTATAAAAAAATGGGCTCCGGCTACGTCTAGAAATGTCCATCATCGCCCATTCCTGCAGCTTACACCTTTGCTGCATCACCATCACCTTCACCAGCTCCTCCAGCTCCGGCATCATCCGCATGATCCTTAACCCCATTGCTGCCAGCCTCGATTGCTAGGACTTCACCAGCCTCTTCTTCGTCGTCCAGCTCAGCTAACCTAGTCGTCCAGCCCTCTATGTCCCAGTTGCTCTTGTCAAAGTTAGGATCCTGAGCTTCTTGGGCCATCTGCAACTTGGTTTTATACATAGCAATGGCAGCAGAGACTTTGGCATCATTTGTGATTTCAGCCTTCTCTTGGTCAGCAGTGATGTGAGCTAGGACAAGTTCCCTCTTCACCAGATTGACATCGTTTTCGAGGGAGGCAATCTTCTTATCCTTGGCCAGCATGATCTTTTGGAGGTCCACACACTTTTGCTCAACCTCTTAATGCTCCCTACGTAATCTTGGATTTCAGCAAATTTCTGCAAAAGAAATGATACAATTAAGGATCCCTTACCCTCATTATGGAAGGATCATGTACAAGAATCACATTTAAGGATCAGTTATTCTTACCTCAGCAACGTATTCCTCGAACTGATGCTGGATCAGAGGCAGACCTTCTAGGGTATCAGCAGTCTTCCTTTTCTTTCCACCCCTTCCCTTAGAAGTGGTTGCCTTGGGGATTGTGATGGATGGACTAGCAGCAGGCTTCTTCTTTGAGGATCGGACAACATCAAGGTCAGTGACACTGAAACGGGTAGCAGACTTCGATGATTTACCAGCACCTACACATCTAAAACAGATAAGTATCCTTATTTCATTTTAATTTAAACATTTAGTTATGCAAAAAATGGGATACTTACTTGACATCATAATAGAACCTGAGGATACTTCTTGAGAATCCTGGGTATTTGCTTGAAATGATCTTATTGCAGGATCAAGCCTCCGAAAAGCAACAAGTCTTTCCTTCATTGCAGGTGTTGTAATAAGGTGTGAAACAGTAATAGCTGCAAAATAGAAACAAAGGATGTTAGTGATCTTCAGCAGAAACAAGGTTATCCTGTGATCCTTCTAAGGATCCTCTATCCTACCATGAGTGGTCCATTTTCTAGGCAGATCCTTTCCATCAGGGATAGAGTCCCTTCTGACAAAGAAGAATCGCCGTTTCCAGTTGGTGTCATTTTTAGTGGCTTTGAAGATGGGGTGTTCTTCACTAGGTTTATTTTTGAATAGATATCGATGAGATCCATGGCTCACAAGGTCGTACATTTCTGCTAACTCCGACATTCCTAGATCAATACCTTCATGCACAATGATTCTTTCAAGGTATACAAGACCCTCCATATCATTGGCATTGCTTGGATGTAGGAAATGCCGGTGAGAGAGAAGAAAGATTGGGTGAAATCAGGAAAAGGATACGAGTATCCTATCATAAATGGGGTGACCGGAAAAGCTACCCAGGTTTCAGAAACAAAGTCGCTTAGGACGGTGGGGTCAAAAGCTTTGAAAACGGTGTTCGCTGGGAAATAGTGACGGATCCTGTCTATCTGTGGATCAGTAAAGCAACATCTTTCTTTCGCGGAGTCTTCAATGATCCCTTGGGTCTTTAAGGGACTGTCCTTTTTGTGATCCTTAGCCGGTGAGGATCTTAGCATCATTTTGGTCATGATGATGGTGAAGAAGAAGAAACAGAATGAGAAGATGAAGAGAGAAAGGAAAGAGAAGTACCTGATCAAATCTTCGAATGAGGATTTAAAGGATGAAACACATGAATTTAAATGCTTCCTAACCCTTATCTCTAATTTCAATTTATAATCATGATTTTGCAGGATAGTCACTTCAATGACGTCAGATTGGCAATGGCTAGTCAGAAAGTAACGACTATATATCCGTTGATTTGTTACGGATAAGAACGAGAAAATATAACTCGTTTATTTACAAATTACTCCTTATATTTTGGGGGCAATTGTTAGGGGAGGATTTTCCAATGATCAGTGATCCTCAATTACTGTAGGGCTTAGGGATCCTCAATTCTGTTTGAGTTAGTGATCCTCAGAGAGTATTGTAGGATCAGGATCCAGGATCATCATGAGGATCCTTACACTAACGATTGTCTGCTTTGAATATGATGTTGTTTTGCAGGAGTACGTGTTTGGACTTGGTCTTGGCGATATTCCTGGAGCATATTCCCTTTTTATTCCGCACGTGCTTGACCAATATGGACGTTATGGAGTTCGTGGAAGACTTGCATGAAAGGCGGATAGTTAGTTAGCTTAGATATTTTCTAAATTTATAAGGGGATAGCGAGCTAAATTAGAACACTTGGCTATTTTTAGCTTAACACACACTCGTAACTGCTCTCATCAGCTCTCAACAGTTTGCTTGGCGATAACACACTTTTTTGCACATTACACTCTAGTGATCCTTGTACCTAGCTCGCTATCATCCCAAGTTGTAATACATTTTCTGTTTAATCTGAGTTGGTGATCGGTAGTTTCCATCACCCGAGGTTTTTTATGCCGGAGATCAACTCTTGATGAAGGGATTTTTCCTCGTATAAATCATTATGTCACTTGTTCATTACATTTCTGAGTGATCCTTAATATTGTTCATTGATTCAAGCATCACACCTCACAACAGAAAGTTTGGTTGCATTATCTTTGCTTGATTTTTGACCAAAACAAGGATAATGCAACCAAATCTTTTGTTGTGAGGTATGATGCTTGAATCAATGAACAAATGTATGAACAACTTGCAAATGAAATGAACAAGTGACACAAGGATTTATACGAGGAAAAAGCCCTTGATCAAGAGTTGATCTCCGGCATAAAAAACCTTGGGTGATGGAAACTACCGATCACCAACTATAATTAAACAAATGATTGTTACAACTCGGGATGATAACAAGCTTGTTACAAAGATCACTAAAGTGCAATGTGTATGAAATCGCCAATGTATTGCATAGAGCTTGCGAGTGTGTGTGTATTAGCTAACTTGTTCTAATTCAAGTCGTTATCCCCTTATAAAATTAGAAATAATCTAAATAACTAACAACCCGAAAAATGTGCAAGCTTCCCATGATCTCCATAACGTTCACGAAGGCTATGCACGTGTGGAATATTTAAGCATATTCCCCGGGAATATCGGCAAGACCAAGTCTATTGCGTGTACTCCTGTAAAACAAGCTCTCATACAATGAAGACAACCATTAGTGTTAGGATAACTATGAGGATCCTGGATCCTAATCCTGCAACATCTTCTGAGGATCCTTAATTCAAACAGAATTGAGGATCCTTGATCCTGGCAGTATTTGAGGATCCGTGATCCTTAGGTTTAGAAAATCTATCCCTAACAATTGCCCCCAAAATATGAGGAGTAAAATGTAAATTAATGAGTCGTATTTTTTTATCTTATCCACAACAAACTGACTAATGGATATATAGCCGTTAGAATCGAACTAGCCGTTGCAGGCCATACGTCAGCGACATGACATCCTGCAAAACCATCGTTATAAATTTGAGATTAGAGATAAGGATCGATAGGCATTTAAATTCGTGCGTTACTTCCCTTTAAATCCTCACTCAAAGATCGATCAGGTATCTCTCTTCTCCTTTTCTCTTCATCTTCTTACTCTGTTCTTCTTTTCCGTTTCATTTTTCTGAACATCCATGATGAAGATGGTTCTTAGATCCTCACCGGCTAAGGATCCAAAAAAGGATAGTCCCCTAAAAAGCCAAGGGATTATCAAAAATCCTTCGAAGGAACTCTGCTGCTTCACTGACCCGGAGATTGACCGGATTCGCCACTGTTTTCCGGCGGATACCGTCTTTAAATCCTTTGACCCTACTGCCAAAAGTGATCTGTCTCAGATACTTAAGTTGCTTAACTGACCCGGAGATTGACCGGATTCGCCACTGTTTTCTGGCGGATACCGTCTTTAAATCCTTTGACCCTACTGCCAAAAGTGATTCTGTCTCAGGCACTTAAGTTGCTTTTCCGGCCACCCCATTGGTTCAGTCCACTCATTATTCAGGCCATGCCAATAATGTGGAGAGTATTGTATACTTTAGAGAACATTATTAAGCAGAAAGGCATAGAACTTGGAATGTCAGAACTGGCTGAATTTTAAAACCTTGTGAGCCATGGTTCACATCGCTACTTGTTCAAACATAAGCTGGTGATCCTTATCCAATCCTTAAAACCATAAAGAACGATACCAACTGGAAAAAGCGTTTCTTCTTTGTTAAGAGAGATTCTATCCCAGACGGGAAAGATCTCCCCAAAGAGTGGACCACCCATGGTAGGACATAAGATCCTTATAGAAGGATCATAGGATAACCCTGTTTCTGCTGAGGATAACTGATCCTTTTTTGTTTTTTATGCAGCTATCTCAGTCTCTCATATCATTCAGTCACCTGCAACAAAAGAGAGGATCGCTGCCTTTTGGAGCCTTGATCCTTCAGTTAGATCATTCCAGGCAAACACAAAGGATTCACAAGAAGTATCCTCCGGTTCAGTAACCATGTCAAGTAAGTGTTCATATTCATGAATAATTAAATAGATATAAACTAAGGATACTTATCTGTTGTTTGCCATTTGTAGGTGCTGGAAAGTCTTCAAAGTCAGCCACTCGCTTCAGCGTCACTGATCTTGATGCTGTCTCTGCCCGGTCCGGAAAGAAGAAATCTGCTGCTAGCCCAAGCGTTCCAATCCCTAAGCCTGTCACCTCCAAGGGCAAGGGAGGAAAGAAGAGGAAGACCGTTGATGATCTTGAAGGCCTGCCCCTCATCCGTCATCAGTTTGAAGAATACTTCGCTGATGTAAGGATCCCTGATCCTTAATTCTATCCTGCTCTTTTGAGGATAACAAATCCTGAATTATACCTTTTCTTTTTTGCAGAAATTTGCTGATATCCAGATGCTCTTTGATGCATATGTTGAAGAGGCTGAGCAGAAGGAGCTGGACTTCCAGAAGATTTTCCTGGCTAAGGATCAAACCATCTCTACCCTCGAGAAGGAGCTCAACTTGGTGAAGAAGCAGCTGGTCATGGCCCACATCACTGCTGATCATGAGAAGAGAGAGGTGATGGAGGATGCTAAGCTCTCTGCCGCCATTGCTATGTGCAAGATCAAACTGCAGATGGCCAAGGAAGCTCAGGATCCTGACTTTGACAGGACCAGTTGGGACCAGGAGGGCTGGAAGGCTAAGCTAGCTGAGCTGGATGATGAAGAGGAGGCTGGAGAGGTCCTGGCTATTGAGGCTGGCAGCAGTGGGCTGAAGGATCATGCTGGTGATGCAGGGGCTGAAGGTGATTGTGATGCAGCGAATGTGTGAGCTGCAAAAATGGGCGATGATGGATTTATCTAGACGCGGCCGGAGCCCATTTTTTATGGTTTGGTAGTTGTTTTTTGGTTGATGGTGTTTTTCTTGAACAATGATGGTCTGTACTTAAACAATAGTTTTTAGGGTTGAGGATCATGGATCATTGGACAATAGGTAGGATAATGGGTAGTGGATGGATCCTCTGTTTGGGGGATGAAACCACTTGTTATCCTGCCGCTTTTATTTCCTGCACTTAGACCTTGTTAATATGGACACCCTTTGCCAACCCAAGTGGACGGGCCACATTTTGCTGGTAGAAAGTTGGGTTGGCAATTTTAACAACCTTTTAAGGGTTTAACTTTTGGTAAATAAAAACTTAATCTTTTGACTATCTCATGTGTTGTTGCATTTGTGAATACTTTACCTTTCAGTTGCTATGATACACTTTGTTTGAATTCATAAGTTTAGAATAAAAGTTTAATACATTATGTAAAAAAGTTTAGGATATGATCAAGGATCAAATATCCTATAATTGATAAATTCAAAAACGTAGTGTAAATTAAGGATCATGTGTCCTGTTATCAAAGAGCAAGGGTCACTTAGACAAATAAAGTATAAAATTAAAGTGATTAAGGGTCATACCTGAGAATCCAAGTTAGGATCCTAAACCTTTAATATTTACAATCAGGATAACCAAAAGACAAACCTTAATAAAAGGTTAGGATCAAGGATCCTTAGCTGTTTAACTTCAAAAACCTGAAATGGAACATAACTTGGGACTAAGCCAATATAAGAGAAGAGTTAGCAACTAGGGACAAGCCCAACAATTCTGGGGACAAGCCCAATATACTAGGGACAAGCCCAAAAAACTGGGGACAAGCCCAACAATTCTGGGGACAAGCCCAAAGGATCTTGTGTAAACTGGAGTATGGCCCTCACTGGCGAGTATCCAAACTTAGTGACATGAAAATGCCAAAACCTTAGCTAACGTGAAAACGTTAGAAACCTTAGGAACGGATGTATGGTATGTCTACCATTATACGTAGGATCCTGAATACGGCCAGTACAATGAAATTGTCAGCCCCTAAAGTGGGTATTTGTCCCATTTCAATGAACTGCACCAGGATCATCGTGCGCTACTGGCGATACTGGGGACAGGCCCAACAAACTGGGGACTAGCCCAAATAACTAGGGTCAAGCCCAAATAACTGGGGTCAAGCCCAAATAACTGGAGACTTCTGTAGATACTCAATCCTTTGTTAAGGATATATCAACCTTCTGCAAAACTCAGAACTAAGTGAAGGAAGGTTAAAGGATGCAGGATCCTTCTCCTTGTATATAAGATAATTAAAGGATTAAATAGATTGGAATTAGATCATTACCAGAATGAGGATCATCTATCCTCTAAGGATCCTTCAAGGATACCGATCATGAATATAGCTAAGGATTCTAGATCCTTGCTACATGAAGTATTTCTTCAAGTGGACAGCATTCCAAGCTCTTGGTAGTAAATCACCTTCCATTGTTAACAATCGATATGCCCCTATCCTGCCTCAGCTTCAATAAGATAGGGGCCTTCCCATTTTGGTGCTAACTTGCCATCAGCAGGATTTGTGGTGTTTTGGAATGCTTTCCTCAACACCATATCACCAACCTGAAACTTCCTGATCCTGACATTCTTGTTATAAGCTCCAGCCATCCTTTGTTGATAACTAGCCATTCTTATCCTTGCCAAATCCCTGAGTTCTTCTATGGTATCCAAGTCTTGAACCAAGTTCTCAGCATTTCCTTCAGGATCACGGATGCTTGTTCTTGCAGTAGGAACCACCATCTCTGTAGGGATCACTGATTCTGCTCCAAATACTAAAGAAAATGGAGTTTGGCTAATGGAATTCTTGGGAGTTGTCCTATCAGCCCACAGTACATAAGGTAGTTCCTCTGCCCACTTTCCTTTCTTGGATCCAAGCTTCTTCTTCAAGTTGTTGATGATGATCTTGTTGGATGATTCTGCTAGACCATTAGCTTGTGGGTGGACTGGTGTTGGTGTTATTATCTTAATCCCCCAGCTGTCACAAAAGTTAGTAGTTCTACTTCCAATAAATTGGGATCCATTATCACAAACAATTTCAGAAGCGATACCATATCTGGTAATAATATTTCTCTTTATAAAGGATATCACTTCTTTTTCTCTGACTTGAGCAAAAGCTTCAGCTTCTATCCACTTGGAGAAGTAATCAGTCATAGCAAGCATGAACACTTTTCCACCAGGTGCCTTGGGAAGTTTGCCAACTATATCCATTCCCCATCTCATGAATGGCCAAGAAGAGGATATAGGATGCAGGAGTTCTGCTGGTTGGTGAAGGATATTACTATGTCTCTGACAAGGATCACACTTCTTGGCATAATCCACAGCATCCTTCTTCATAGTAGGCCAATAGTATCCTGTTCTAAGGATCCTTGAGAACAATGCTCTACCCTCAGTGTGGTTTCCACAATCTCCTTCATGAAAATCCTTTAGGACTTCTTAAATTTCAGGATCCTCAATGCATCTTAGATATGGACCTGCAAGGGATCGTTTATATAACATGTTATTTAATATTGTAAATTGAGATACCTTGATTTTGAAAGCCCTAGGGTTTTCTCCTATAGGGATCTCTCCATGTTGTATATATCTCATGATAGGAAGGATCCATGATCCTGAATGAGACTGTGCACCATCACTAGGAACCATTGCAGAATCCTGTTCTATCTCCATACTTATGTGATCCTTAATAGCAGGAGCCAAAATATGGATGTTAGGGATCTTGATATCCTCTGGAATTTTCAAGGATGATCCTAGGTTGGCCAATGCATCAGCTTCTGCATTTTCTTCTCTGGGTACCAGTGTCAAACTAAAGGAAACAAAAGAGAGTGCCAATTCTTTGACTATCTCTAAATATTTGATTAGCTTTTCACCTTTAACAGTATAGGATCCATTAAAGTGATTGGTAATTAACAGTGAATCTACATATACCTCAAGATACCTGATCCTCATATGCTTGGAAATTTGCAAACCAGCTATCAAGGCCTCATATTCAGCCTCATTGTTAGTAGTTTGAAACTCACAAGCTATTGAGTGGGGTATTATGCCCCCTGTGGCGATATTAGTAGTATTCCAAGTCATGTTCCTTTGACATTAGAGGCTCCATCAGTGAAGAGTATCCAAGGATCTTTAGTCTCTTCAAGCTGCTGAACTTCTAACTCAGCCTCTCTTTGTAAGTCACTACTAAAATCTGCCACAAAGTCAGCTAAGGCTTGAGATTTGATGGTAGACCTTGGTTCATATCTTATATCATAAGCACTAAGCTTCACTGCCCATTTAGCCATCCTTCCTGACATTTCAGGTTTCTTGAGAACATTCTTAATTGGAAAGATAGTCTTGACAATAATGGAATGAGTTTCAAAATAATGTCTTAGTTTAGTAGATGCCATAATCAAAGCAAGGATAAGTTTTTCTAAATGTGAATACCTAGATTCAGCATCAAGCAAACTCTTACTTACATAATAACCAGTATGTTGTGTACCTTCGTGATCCTTAACAAGGACTGCACTTACTGCTTTAGAGGATACCGCTAAATATAAGGATAATATATCCCCTTTTTTCTAGTTTCATCAAGGCATGAGCTGAGGATAGGTAATCCTTAAGGGCTTTGAGACCATTTTCATGCTTTTCAGTCCACTCAAACTTCTTGTTCTTCCTCAAAATGTCATAGAATTCCTTGCACTTTTTTGATGACTTTGATATGAACCTATTCAAGGCTGCGATCCTCCCTGTCAACCTTTGCACATCCTTGGCATTGGCAAGAGATTTGCTATTCATAATTGCCTTAATTTTCTCTGGACTTGCTTCAATGCCTCTTTTTGTTACCATATAGCCTAGGAACTTCCCTGCTTTAACGCCAAAGTGACACTTTGAAGGATTCAACTTCATTTTGAACTTGTCAAGGATATTGAATGCTTCCTCCAAGTCTCTAAGGTGATCCTCAGCTTTCTTGGACTTAACCACCATGTCATCTATATAGACTTCCATAGTGTGTCCTATTTGTTCCTTAAACATCATATTGACTAGCCTTTGATAAGTAGCACCTGCATTCCTTAGTCCAAATGGCATAGCAATATAACAATAGATACCAGTTGGGGTCATAAAGGTTGTATCCTCTTGGTCAGATGGTTCCATCTGAATTTGTTGAAATCCAGATGAAGCATCCATAAAAGTCAACAACTCATGACCCACGGTAGCATCCACCATGGAGTCAATGTGGGGTAACGGGAAAGGATCCTTGGGACATGCCTTGTTTAAATCAGTAAAATCGACACATACCCTCCACTTTCCATTTTTCTTTTGAACAACAACCACATTGGCAAACCATCTTGGATACTTGACCTCTCTTATCATACCTGCCCGGAGTAGTTTATCTACCTCCTCTTGGATAATAGCATTCCTCTCAGGTGCAAATTTCCTCCTCTTCTAATGTATGGGTTTGAATGACCTGTCAATGCCAAGTTTATGAGTAATTATATCTTTAGAGATACCTGTCATGTCTTCATGCTTCCAGACAAAGGTGGTTTTTCTCCTCTTAAGGATGGATACCAAATCCTATTCAATGTTGCTGAGCATCCCTGATCCTATGAAGATTTTGGATTCAGGATCATGAGGATCCATAAGGATATCTTTCACATCCTGTTCTCTTGCCTCCAAGACGTCTCTTGGAGGATACTTTAGTTGCTATTACTCCCTTGGTCTTGAGGCTGGCTTCATTGATGAGGAATAACAATTCTTTGCCTCTTGTTGGTCACTCTCAATCTTTATCACCCCTCATGGACTAGGAAGCTTCACACATTGATGATATGTAGATGCAACTGCCTTGATGTCATGTATCCATGGCCTACCAAGGATAACATTGCAACATGATAAGCAATCTATGACACAAATTTTTTTATAAGAATGAAGTCCTTCAATGTAGATGGGAAGTTTAATATCCCCCAGTGTATTCTTGGTTTCTCCGCTGAATCCCACAAGAACTGATGATCTTGGGATAATATCCGATTCAGGGATCTTCATCTTCTTGAGGACATCAAGCTGAATAATGTTCACTGAGCTTCCTCCATCTATCAAGATCCTGCGAACAAAGTGGTTAGATATAAACAAAGTAATTACGAGACCATCATGATGAGGATCCTGCACATCAACACGATCATCCTCATCAAAAGTTATAACTTTTTCCTGTGTAACAGTAGAGGTTCGGATGGGTCTATCCCCATTATCCATCTTGGTTTCCTTGGCGTGTCTCTTGGCTGCTGAAAAGGAAGTACCACAAATGTCTGATCCACCGGATATGAAGTTTATAACTTGTGCATCTGCCGGAGGAGCAGGAGCTCTTTCTGGAACCTTTTCAGGATCCTGGATCCTTGACTTTTTTCTTCCCAAAATCTCCTTCAAGTGCCCCTTGCTTAACAAGTAACCAATCTCTTTTCTCAGTGCAATACATTCTTCAGTGAGATGCCCGAAATCCTCATGATATGCATACCATTTGGATTTGTCTTTAGTTGCAGCTGGTTTATCACTTTTTCTAGGCCATCTTGCTTTCTCACCTAGATTCTGCATTGCAAGAATTAGTTCATTGTTATCAACAGAAAAACAATATTCATAAATGGGAGGATAATCCTCATCATCCTCTTCCTGTTCTACTGCATGCACATTCTGGTTGTCAGACTTGTTGTAAGATTTTGACTTGTTGTTTCTAAAGTAGGATCCTTGTTTCTCCTGCTTCGAGGATCCTGCCAGTCTTTCCTGGATCCTTTTATTATCCTCTAGCCGGATGAATCTAAGGGCCCTGGTTCTTACTTCATCAAGATTCCTGCAAGGGGTCATGACAAGATCATCATAGAACAATGAATCCCTAAGCAAACCCATTTTAAAGGCTTCCACAGCCGTAGCTATATCCAGATTAGGAATATCTAAGGATTCTTTACTGAACTTAGTGATATAATCTTTAAGTGATTCATTTTGACCTTGTGTAACCCTATATAGATGACTAGTTAATCGTTCAAATTTTCTACTACATGAGAACTGACTATTAAACAGGTTAACTAGATTAGCAAATGAAGTAATAGAGTAAGGGGGAAGACTTAGCAGCCATTTAAGAGCTGGTCCTGTTAATGTGGATCCGAAACCCTTGCATAGACATGCTTCTTTTAACCTCTTCGGGATGGGATTGATCTCCATCCTTTCTCTATATTGAGCTACATGTTCTTCTGGATCCGTTGAGCCATCATATAGCTTCATGGTTGGTATTGAAACCTCTTCGGGATTTCTGCATCACAAATGGGTGGTGCAAAGCGAGATATCCTATGGCTTCCATCTGCAATTTCAGGAATGGGCTTAACCACTCCTGGAACACTGGATATCATATCCTTCAGTTTCTGTAATTCCCTAGCCATAGCTTGATTGATACCTGTATCCTGCACAAAGCCATGGTTAGTGTTATAAGAATTATTCAAAGTGTTACCTCCCGGAGGATTCAAGTTTGGTATTCCAGATGTGACTCCATATTGACGAGATTCTGGTATGACTGAAGGACCAGAAGAAGTAATGGTCTGCATTGGAATGAAGTCTCCTAGATGGACATCTGAACTTCCGGGTTGCACACTTCTTAAGAATCCTTGATCCTGGAAGATGTTGGATCCTTGATGTGTTGTGAGTGGGGGTCTTGAAGGATAATCCATGGATCCGTAAACCTGAGATGATGATCCTTGAACCTGAAAGGAGGATCCTTGAACCTGAGAGGATCCTTAAACCCGGGAGGATCCTTGAACCTGAGAGGATCCTTGAACCTGAGAGGATCCCTGATGCTGAAAGAAGGATCCTAAAGGTTGAAAATAGGATCCTAGAGCTTGAGTCATTGCTGATGATCCAGAGCGCATTCCTGTTGATCCACCCCGGTATTGGATATCTGGAGCTGCAGATTGCTGGGCAGCTATGACCGGAGTGTCGAAATTCAACGACCTCGGCATCAGAGGAGAGTGATCCTCCATTGATTTCTTTTGTTTCTTGATGTCACCAATCTCCCGGAGGATCCTTTCGTTGGTTTTATCCTGCTCTTGTATGTGATCCCTCATCTGCAAAATCAAAGTAAAAAGATCACTGTTAGTAGGGCTAGAAGAAACAGCAGAAGTTGGTGGTTTTGAGAAAACGGGGGTCGGTTTCTTCGCAGGATTCTCAGCATTCTTCTGAGATCCGAAAGGTGGTGGAGGCAAAGGTGGAACGCCCTGTGAAGAAGTGATTGCCGGCATGGAACTTGAAGTGTTCTTTGCTGAAGAAGCCATCTGGTTGAACCAAAATGGTCACAATGACTAAAATTTCTCAGAAATGAAGCACCAATTGCCCACGGTGGGCGCCAAACTGTTTTGGTCAAAAATCAGGCTAGGATAATGTAACAAAATCTTTTGTTGTGCGGTATGATGCTTGAATCAATGAACAAATGTATGAACAACTTGCAAATGAAATGAACAAGTGACACAAGGATTTATACGAGGAAAAAGCCTTTGATCAAGAGTTGATCTCCGGCATAAAAAACCTCGGGTGATGGAAACTACCGATCACCAACTATAATTAAACAAATGATTGTTACAACTCGGGATGATAACAAGCTTGTTACAAGGATCACTAGAGTGCAATGTGTATGAAATCGCCAATGTATTGCAGAGAGCTTGCGAGTGTGTATGTATTAGCTAACTTGTTCTAATTCAAGCTGTTATCCCCTTATAAAATTAGAAATAATCTAAATAACTAACAACCCGAAAAATGTGCAAGCTTCCCATGATCTCCATAACGTTCACGAAGGCTATGCACGTGTGGAATATTTAAGCATATTCCCCGGGAATATCGGCAAGACCAACTCTAATGCGTGTACTCCTGCAAAACAAGCTCACATACAATGAAGACAACCGTTAGTGTTAGGATAACTATGAGGATCATGGATCATGATCCTGCAACGTCTTCTGAGAATCCTTAATTCAAACAGAATTGAGGATCCGTGATCCTGGCAGTATTTGAGGATCCGTGATCCTTAGGTTTATAAAATCTATCCCTAACACCATCCACCTCAAGTCATGGCTCCACCCTACCCTCAAAACATGATCCAATGCTATTACCCACCTAATCCTCCTATGATGCCACCGGCCAGGGCATGTTTCAACTGCGGTGATCCTAATCATTTCCACAATAGTTGTCTAAGATTAGTCAACATTATTAATGCCCAAGCACAGACCAATCATGTCAATCAGGCGAATCAGACCAACCGGCCTGCTCGAGACATAGTCTTCAACATCAATGCCAATCAGGCACAAGCTGATAACAATGTAGTAAATGATACGTTCTTAATTAATGGTCTTTATGCTTCTACATTATTTGATTCGGGGGCGGATAAAAGTTTCGTGTCCTTCGAGTTTGAATCTATTCTTGGAGTCTCTCGAAAGAGTCTAGCTAATTCCTCACTGTAGAAGTTGCTGACGGGAAGCCCGTTACTCTAAATTCTATCATCCGTGGTTGTACTCTTAGTCTGAACTAGCATGAATTCTCAGTCGATCTCATTCTGATGAAGTTGGGAAGTTTTGATGCCATCATTAGTATGGATTGGTTATCTAAACATCGTGCCGATATTATATGCCGCGAAAAGTATATTCGAATCCCTCTTGCTAATGGTCAAGTTTTGCGAGTTTATGGCGAGACTTCTTCAAAGGGGCTCAAGTTAATGTCATGCACCCAAGCCCAAAAGTACATACGCAAGGAATATGTGATTTTCTTGGCCCATATTGTGACGGAACTAGCCCATTAAATCAGGGGTATCCTAAAAAAATTACCATGCAATCATACAATATTAAAAATATGACAATAAATAAATAAATACCTAATAGATTTGTCCTCTTCTTTTTTTTCATAGCTTGAAATCGTTCCATCACCTCGTCGTCTTTTACTTTATAAAAAAATCTTTTTCGACCACACAAACCATGACATTGTTCAAAAATTTTGGGCTCATTCGAGTGCGTAAATCCCTCTTGACAAGCTTCAATTTAGGAAAACATATTTCAATGGTAAAATTTATAACATAAACTCACCGATTTTTAACTATTTCACTAGCAATAGCATCAACGAAAAGTGAGTTCAGGGCTTCAAGGATGAATCGAAACGCATGTGAGGTGCGATTGTGCGAGTTTAGGGCTGCAGGAGGTGAGATCGCCGGCTGCCTGGCTCCTTTTCTTTCTTTGTTGAACTTCGATGTTTGGTTTTCCTTCGTCGTTACTGTTCCATTGTCGCCCTCATAATCAACATATAAATGGGTCTGTTTTATTATTATATTATTATTATTATTATTTTGGGTCCTTGGCTAATGGGCTAGCTTAATAGGCTATTAACAATTATGTTTGGGCTTGTAAAACGAATTGGATTTACACTTTATACTATCTTATTTTTATGGTTAGGGGTATCCTCGTATTTTTTTAGGGTATCCTTTGTATAAAAATGAAAAAAAACACTGTGATTACGGGGTTGAGCTGTAGCATGTGCTACGGCTGCTTATATGGTGGTTCCGCCCCTGATCTCAATGGTGCCACATTCCGGTTTTCATAGCTTTCCATGCAAGGGACATGTTGGATTTGCACATAAGGATGGGCGGCTCGAAGAAGAAAAAGAAGGCTATACATGCGGTCCGGTCATTCTTACAGTTATTTGGAGTCTCTAGAGAACAAGAAATGAGACGGTTTTCTAGACCAGAATTCCTTCAGTTACATAGGTGTGGATGAAGTAAAGTCGCTAAGTTATTTGTAGGTAAAGAATCATTCAAGGACCGGGTCTTTGTATTTTTTTTTTGCTTTTGTTTGTACTTTCGGGGTTGTGGCAATTTGCCTGCTCCTAGCAGGTTCTCGTGTGGAATGAAAGTTTTGTTGCTCTTTGATGCGTGTGAAGTGTTATATATATTAGGTGTATATTTTAAGCCCCTTTAACACTTTTTTAGTCAAGTTTTAAATTTATAAAACACGATATTTACTAACACTAAACACACATATGGGCAAGTGCACCCATCGTGAGCGTAGTATAGTGTTGGTAAGATACCGAGGTCGTCCAAGGACACAAGAGCTTTTAGTACCGGTTTATCCTCAACGTCTAATCAAATCAAAAAGTTTAGAAAAATGTTTTAAACTAAGAAAAATAAAAACTAACTAAAATGCTGAAAAAATAAAAATAAAAGAAAAACAGATAGACAAGATGAATCACTTGGTTCTGACTCGTATCTACTGTAACCTTTGATTATTTCCGCACTTTTGCACTATTTTAAGAGATTATCTTAGTTATTGTAGTAGGCCCCTTTTTGAAGGTGACGTTACCCTCACCCCAGTAGTTTGAGTCAGCAAGGATACAATCCTAAAAGGGTGGATTATTGGAAGATAATTAATTAAGTTATTAATACAAATTATGGTAGGCCCCTCTTTTGGAGGTGACGTTACCCTCGACTAAGAAGTCTGAGTCAGCAGGGATACAGTCCTAAATAGTCGGGTTATAGTATTAATAGTAGTTAACTTATGAGGGGATCAAAGAGTTTGGACCCCCGCCATCCAATACCGTTAAGTATTGAAGGAGGTCCTACTAAATTTGACCCAGGTCCATTGCAGGACCTCTAAACGCTGAACAATGGCAAGACCTTTACCAAACCGTTCCCTTAACCCCCGACCAGGTAGCCAACATACCTCCATATAGACCGTGGAGATATGAATGGTGAAAATCTTTTATTTTATATAGACAGTAAAATAATGCCAAGACACCACGGACAAACGATAAGGAAAGACCACCTTCAACATAAGCAACTAGTTATTAAAGTCATTAATACAAAACCAAGTAAAAAGTGCGAAAAGATTAAAAATAAAAAAGTATTACACTAGACACTTTGTCTTCACCAAGTGATGTAAGAGACTTAGGCAAACATGGCCTTGATTGTCAAGAACTCTTACGATCAATCTTGGATCCCGAGATGACTCGCACACTCTACGATGGACAATGGATGATGGTGGTGGATGATGGTGTTATGGTGGTGGTGGGTGGTGGGTGAAGTGTGA
Source organism: Helianthus tuberosus (assembly GCA_030545235.1). NCBI lineage: Eukaryota > Viridiplantae > Streptophyta > Magnoliopsida > Asterales > Asteraceae > Helianthus > Helianthus tuberosus. The sequence continues at coordinate 58,338,493 of CM060364.1, forward strand.
GAGAGGTGGTGTGCCAAGGGATGGTTTGAGCTTGAGCCAAACACTCTTATTTATAGGGTGAACAGAAGCTCGGGCACGGCCCCGTGTCCAGTGGGCACGGCCCCGTGTCCACATCCTTCTATGTCATCATTTAATGCAGCTTTGTCTTATTAGTTGACCACGCCCCCGTGTCCGCTGAGCACGACCCCGTGTGCAGAAGAATCTTTGTACTATGAAGATTTGTCTAGATTGTGCGAATCTTATAGTTGACCACGGCCCCGTGTCCGCTGAGCACGGCCCCGTGGTGGGCAATAGAAGCTTCTACAACTCTGTCTTTTCTGCTGACACTTGGGCACGCCCCCGTGCAGGCTGAGCACGGGGTGTGTTCAGTCTTCTGTTGTCTTGTTTTGCTTGGGAAGATGCTGTCATGGGGTCGGGCATGTCACGTCTTGTTCCTTTTCTTGTATTTATGTTAGATTTTGATGTATTTTTGCTTCTTTTGTTAATTTGAGCTCATTTAATCCTGAAAATACAAAAGGAAGACAAAAGCACTCTTTTTTCCAACATTAGTACTAAAAAAGGGTTAGTTTTATGCCACAATTGATGAAATTTATATGTTGCATTTTGCACACATCAAATACCCCCACACTTGAATCTTTGCTTGTCCTCAAGCAAAACTCTTTATAATGTGGCTATTACACTCCCAAATGGAATGGGTAGAGAAGAATGTTTTTGGGCTTGTCGTAGAGTGTCTAGATTTCCAAGATTCTTTATTCAGTTTTATTTTTATTTATTTACAATCCTATTCGTCATGATTTATCTAAAACTTTTCATAAGATAAATTACTTATTAGGGCATAACATGCCTCTTTAAAATTCTATTTATATACAAGTTCACATACCTCACAGGAATCACTCAACACTCGGCCGAAAATGTATTTTTGTGGATCACTCGAGAGCGGCATGGAACTTACTCCTACCATAGGCTTGCCAAGCAATCAATCCTCCTCCTTTTTAACTTATATACCTTTGTAAATATCAAGAGGACTTTTTGGGTGAAGGGTTAGGCTTGGGTTAAAGGTAGGTGGTTGGGTTAGTGGTTAGTAGAAAAAAGGGCGAAAAGCGTAACAAGCGTCGGTTTTCGTAAGACTTTCTATTTTTTGTAATTTTTATTTCGATGAAGCTATTATTCAAACAAAGTTATTTTTGATGAACTTGTTTGTTTATTTTCTTTTGCTTCATCATCAACACACATAAAATTTTTTTTTTTTTTTTCAAAAAGTCATATGAAAAACCGAACTTGTTACTAAAACAAAGGGTAAAAAATGAAAAAGGTTATGGTGGGTAAAAGGGTGTTTGGTTTGGGTTATGAAATGAAAAGGTTTAGGCTCAAAGGGGCTAACTAGGGGGATTTTGGGTAGGTGGTAAAAAAAAGTAAAAATAATGGTGTAGAAATAAAAAGGGTTAGTCCTAATGCCTCCGTCATTTACTTACTCGGGTTTATGTTGGTAAGGACCGGGAATGTATCGTCATGGCAAGTTCTAGAGTCGTAAGAACCAAGCGGCTATTCACACAAGAAACGAAAGATGAGCATTTAGTCTAATGATATGTAATTGTATGCTCAATAAAGGCTCAAAACTCACTTTTGTGGAAATGGGTTTTTATGTGATCAAGTATATATAATCAAATTTTAACTAAGTTTGCCATGCCTTTTCATAATTTTCTTATGTTGTTTCTTTTTATCACGACGCTATCAGTTGTAAATTCGTAAGAATAAAACCTTTTTAAGAACTTGAATTTCCCGAGTTAAACCTAAACAAGTAAAAAAAATGAAAAAATTTTGAAAAAATTTGGGGTGATTAGCGGTTCCAATAGAGTTTTGTGTAAGGCTTGTATTTAGTACTTGCAAGATTCAAGGTTTTAGCATCCCCCCCACACTTAAATTACACATTGTCCTCAATGTGTCCCAAAAATAAGTTTTTAGGTTGATTGAGTGTGTAAAAGGTGTGAAAAAACAAAAATTTTGTGTTACTGGGCGCTGAACACGGCCCCGTGTTGTCCGGGCACGGCCCCGTGTTCAGGTGCCAGTAACAAAATTAAATCAAGAGAAACAGAAGCCTGGACACGGGGGCGTGTTGGGTGAACACGGCCCGTGTCCAGTTACCTAAACTGTGTCTTTTTCTGCAGACCGTGCAGCACGGGGCCGTGTTGGGTGGACACGGCCCGTGCCGAACTTACTGTAAACGAAGAAATTTGTCGGACGGTTCCGTTTTTCCTGCATGGAGTGCGGGTTCAAGTTTCCCTTGTATCCTTTGCCATCTCAAGTATGTTTTATTCATGTCAACACCACCCAAACACCAAATTAACTAAAAACCATCATTCATTACTTCATAGAGAGTTACATATTAGTCCTAAAAATGAAAAATAAAGCTGAAAATAAAAGTTAAAACTCCTAATATTAGATAGGTCAAGTGATCCGAAAAATCTTCCTAAGGAGTCCTACTTCTACAATAAGAACCAAAATTCCGGAAATAGATTTCCGGTTTAAAAGCCTTGTAGAACTCCAAGCCGAACGGTGTTCCTTAGATGTTGCTAGAGCCATTCTTCTATCTCCCTTGGGAGAAGGGAGGCGGCTTCATGTTCCTCGACATCTTGTGGAGGAGGAGCGACACCAATCGGAACCCCTTGTAGTATGTCTCGAGGAGGCTTCGGATGTAGGGCGTACCATTCGGCCGGAATGATGACTTCCGGCACCACATTCCATGCCCTTTGGGTGATAATTGGCACCAAAGGAGGAGAGGCGAGAATGTTCAACCTTTGGTGCAAAAGGTTGACCTCCCGGAGACATCCTTCTAGTCCCACCGTCAAATGATTAATGCGGTCGACCAATGCCTCTTCCACACTTGTTACTTCATCAAGGGCCTCTCTTAAGGCGTAAACATAGTTTACAAGAGAATCTTCAATCGTTGATGATCTTATCCCCTGCCGGTTGTTTCTGGAATGCGATGAAGAGTTTCCACTTGTTCTGCTTGCCATTCTGAGAAAACATACCGAAAAGAGTTCAATTTTATGGATCCAGTACTTCGGACACGGCCCCGTGTTCAGATATCTGCAGGATTTATGAACAAGGAATCTTGGGGTTTCAAATTGTTTTTATGATTTTTGGAGAATTTTGAAATTAAACAACTTAAAACATTGTTATAGAACTTATTTTTAACAAGATTCCATGAACAAAAATCTAACAAATATCTCAATAAGGCTTGAAATTATGGAAGGTTCAAGCTTTAATGGAAGTATGAGGAAAATTGAAGAAGATGAAAGTGGATAAAAGAGGAAAGGACAAGAAGATAGTTGAGAAACTTCTTTTAGAAAATACCTAGGATGGTATGTGAGAATATTCCTCAAATCTCTGTCCCTGGAATGGTTCAAATGTGCAGGATTCTTGCCTGCATTTATAGAAAACGACAGTACGTTGCGCACGGCCCCGTGTCGGCTGGACACGGCCCCGTGTGCAGATGGAATCCTGACACATTTTTGTCCGCATTCTGACAAAATCAGAAGGGAATCTTTGGGTGGACACGGGGGCGTGCTAACCTGGACACGGCCCCGTGTCTAAAAGTTGTCTTAAGGAATTTGCCTGTTTTCAAGGAACTTTTCCGGATTGGGCGGTTCCTTACTGGATGGAACAACCCCAAAGTGCCTAAGATACCTTAATTGATCTAGACTAAGACGAGAACGCAAGAGGTTGTCGGTGAGGGTGATTCCTATGCTATATGTAGGTGGACAAGTCCAACCCTTTTCCGAGCTCTCGTTAAAGAAGGTGTATGTCGAATCGCTAAGGTCTATGTATGCATCAAACGAAGTTGATGGGGAGTCCTTCACAGCACAATCGACACAGGGACGACTATCGCTCAAGTCCTCACTAGAGTTAGGAGTATCGTTGGAAACAATGAAGTTGTTTGAATGCGTTTCCAACCCTTCTTCTTGGCTATTGTCTTGGGAAAGATTATTGAAATCTTTCCTAAGTTCTTTTAACCAATCAATAATTAGATCTTCTAGTTGAAATAATTCGTCAAGAATCATTTCTCCTAGAATATCCGGTTGGGAGCATTCAAGGGAGAGATAGGGATTATTTTTACTTTCGCCCCTCTTAAGGATACTGGGAAACGATGGGTCTATATAGTGGGGTTTATAGGTTAGAAAATAACATTCTAATTCCTTATGGTTACCACCACATAATTGACACCACATAGTACCATAAGAGTGCCGAAAGTAAAAAGTATCAGTATCACTCATGTTTGTGTCAGAAATTACCAACCGTCGGGATCTTATGGTTCTGTTTTCAGTAACTGAAACTTGGGCACGGGGGTGTGTTGAGTGGGCACGGCCCCGTGTTCAGCTTAGTGTCTGACTTAAAACAGGATTGCCAGTTCCAATAATTGGGCACGGGGCGTGTTCAGCGGGTACGGCCCGTGCTGAGTTCTGCAGAAGCTGAAAAATAAAAAAAAAATCCTAAAAAAATGAAAAATAAGAAAAACGATTAGGCTGTTGATTCCTAACTTTCTTAAAATCCTTGTGTCTCCGGCAACGGCGCCAAAAACTTGATGCGTGTGAAGTGTTATATATATTAGGTGTATATTTTAAGCCCTTTAACACTTTTTTAGTCAAGTTTTAAATTTATAAAACACGATATTTACTAACACTAAACACACATATGGGCAAGTGCACCCATCGTGAGCGTAGTATAGTGTTGGTAAGATACCGATGTCGTCCAAGGACACAAGAGCTTTTAGTACCGGTTTATCCTCGACGTCTAATCAAATCAAAAAGTTTAGAAAAGTGTTTTAAACTAAGAAAAATAAAAACTAACTAAAATGCTAAGAAAAACAGATAGACAAGATGAATCACTTGGTTCTGACTCGTATCTAGTGTAACCTTTGATTATTTCTGCACTTTTGCACTATTTTAAGAGATTATCTTAGTTATTGTAGTAGGCCCCTCTTTTGAAGGTGACGTTACCCTCACCCCAGTAGTTTGAGTCAGCAAGGATACAATCCTAAAAGGGTGGATTATTGGAAGATAATTAATTAAGTTATTAATGCAAATTATGGTAGGCCCCTCTTTTGGAGGTGACGTTACCCTCGACTAAGTAGTCTGAGTCAGCAGGGATACAGTCCTAAATAGCCGGGTTATAGTATTAATAGTAGTTAACTTATGAGGGGATCAAAGAGTTTGGACCCCCGCCATCCAATACCGTTAAGTATTGAAGGAGGTCCTACTAAATTTGACCCAGGTCCATTGCAGGACCTCTCAAATGCTGAACAATGGCAAGACCTTTACCAAACTGTTCCCTTAACCTCCGACCAGGTAGCCAACATACCTCCATATAGACCGTGGAGATATGAATGGTGAAAATCTTTTATTTTATATAGACAGTAAAATAATGCCAAGACACCACGGACAAACGATAAGGAAAGATCACCTTCAACATAAGCAACTAGTTATTAAAGTCATTAATACAAAACCAAGTAAAAAGTGAGAAAATATTAAAAATAAAAAGTATTACACTAGACACTTTGTCTTCACCAAGTGATGTAAGAGACTTAGGCAAACATGGCCTTGATTGTCAAGAACTCTTACGATCAATCTTGGATCCCGAGACGACTCGCACACTCTACGATGGACAATGGATGATGGTGGTGGATGATGGTGTTATGGTGGTAGTGGGTGGTGGGTGAAGTGTGAGAGAGGTGGTGTGCCAAGGGATGGTTTGAGCTTGAGCCAAGCACTCCTATTTATAGGCTGAACAGAAGCTCGGGCACGGCCCCGTGTCTAGTGGGCACGGCCCCGTGTCCACATCCTTCTCTGTCTTCATTTAATGCAGCTTTGTCTTATTAGTTGACCACGCCCCCGTGTCCGCTGAGCACGACCCCGTGTGCAGAAGAATCTTTGTACTATGAAGATTTGCCTGGATTGTGCGAATCTTATAGTTGACCACGGCCCCGTGTCCGCTGAGCACGGCCCCGTGGTGGGCAATAGAAGCTTCTACAACTTTGTCTTTTCTGCTGACACTTGGGCACGCCCTCGTGCAGGCTGAGCACGGGGCGTGTTCAGTCTTCTGTTGTCTTATTTTGCTTGGGAAGATGCTGTCGTGGGGTCGGGCATGTCACGTCTTGTTCCTTTTCTTGTATTTATGTTAGATTTTGATGTCTTTTTGCTTCTTTTGTTAATTTGAGCTCATTTAATCCTGAAAATACAAAAGGAAGACAAAAGCACTCTTTTTCCAACATTAGTACTAAAAAAGGGTTAGTTTTATGCCACAATTGATGAAATTTATATGTTGCATTTTGCACACATCACTCTTTCAAAAAGAAAACACAAAAAAAGTAAGTGAGGTCGGAGTGACAATTAAGGTGCTTGATTCCAATTAATAACATGATAGTATGTTACATTAATCAACTGTTTTTGTATTATGGTGTTAAAATTAAGTTGCTTAATTTTATTGGTGCACGTTTAGGGATTATTAGTAAAGGGACTAGATCTTGACAATAAGACTTTTGCTTCTGGCTTTAGGCTATAGGGTGTGGTTATGACACCACCATGATCTTTCACGTCAGCGCCATGTCATCACCCTCTAACTCACAATCCAAAATCACTATCCTAAGGGTGTGGTCATTACCCAAACCACTATTCACCTTTTTTTTGTGTGAAATACATTTTATTTATTTTAAATAAACAACAAGTAAAATTAAATAAATTTTAGTAATAAAACTACATGACATTCAAATTAATAAAAAAAATAACATCCAAATTTAAAATACATATTATAAATTAAGAAAAAAAACTACTCGTTGTTGTTAACCCGACTAAATTGCCAAACATGTTCAATCAAATCCGAACGAAGATGGTTATGCGTAGTCTCGTTGTATAACGCCCACATTTTAGATTCTTGTTGCCCTTCATCAACTTGTAGAACATTCTCATGAATGTCGTTAGGATCATATTCACATATGGCGTTACCTTCGTCTTCGATAATCATGTTATGCAACAAGATACAAGGATACATACAATATCTCAATGTTTTGAGTTCAAGTGCTCGTGCTGGGTTTGCAACTATGTTCCATTTTTGTTGTAGAACCCTAAATAGACGCTCAACATCTTTCCTAGCAGATTCTTGACATTTTGCAAATTTCTTTCTTTTTTCTCGTCTTCTGGATACGGTATAGTTTTAACAATCGATGTGTATGTTGGGTATATTCCATCAGCTAGATAATACCCGTGCTTGTATTCTACTCATGAAACGTGTTAGGAGTCGGGATTTGAGGGAGTTGGTTGAACACATTAGGAACTTGATTGTAGCTTGTAAAAGAAAATTGTGGAGTCGCCCACATCGGATCAACGAGTGTCGTCCACGGGGTTTGTGGCGGGTTGTTCAGGTTGTTTGTGTTGTACGGGTTGCTTGGATCAATGGTAGTATTAACTATAGCTTAATGACACACACATAATCAGAATTGCATAAATCATAACAAACGAATCTCAATCAATATGATCAAAGTCTAATATAATCAAAGAACTTCAGATATAACCTTTTAAATTAATGGCTTTTGATTCGGCCGTAATATAATCGTAGTATATTCGAAGTTCTTTGATTTTATATGAAGTTTCGTAATTATGATCAAAGAAACTTAAACCAATCAATCCAAACAAAAAATATTCTTTAGAGGTTGAATGGAAGAAGCATAAATATATGCTATTCATTATTTTTTTTTCAAATCGTCACTTTGTATGCACAGTAAACAAGCATGTAATTTGCAGAGATTATAATAAAAAAGAATGTGATTGTCAATTAAAATAAAAAATTGCTGTTGTGAATTAAAATATTGCGATTACAATCAAAAGAAAAATACATATCATAGGAAAAAGTACCTGCGGAAAAAAGCAAAACCAGCAGATTACGATCAAAAGACTACGATTGTGAATTAAAAATATATATTGTTCTTGATGTTGGGGTTAGGGTTTGCGTGAATAATGGGAAAAAGGGACCTGGTTGTCGTGGTTTAATCCACGCCAACCACCGTTATTTAATGAGAGGGGGTGGTATAAGGCATTAATAATGGGCCTATGTAACAAATCATAACCCAACCATGACCCCCACATCCTATAGCCTTAGTTTCCTGAACTAAAGTGATTTCTTACAAGAATATTGCACATGTTTTAATTCATTATGATATGACCACGCAAAAAGTGACACGATACCATAAGGAAATATTTTTTATAATGGTAATAAACATTTATTTCTGTACTTATTCTTTGTTCTTTCAAAAATAGTCTTTTCTGTTGTGAAACAATAGTCTATTAGCAACAAATATACAATTATACTAAACATGGGAAAGCAAGACTATAGAGAATAAGTGAATAGAAATTGTTATTCATTGAGATGTCAACATGCAATACAAAGAACCTCTATATATAGTGTTCTTACATTAATACAAAGGACATGAAGAGATGGGAGTTAGAATGCGGATAGTCACCATAATATAGTTTATTTATAACACTCCCCTTTGACTATCCACATGATAATATAGTATTCTTTAATACGCTTGGTGATGTTGCCTCGTTAAAAACCTTGCTAGGAAAACCCACTGGGACAAAACCTCAGCTAAGGGAAAAGAGTGCAGTGCGTATTGTCTCCCCCTAATACTTCTGGATCAGATATGTTGCCTCATTAAAAACCTTACTAAAAAAACCCAATGGGACAAAACTTAGACAAGGGAAAAAAAGTGCAACTTGAATAAGTCTCCCCCTCATTTTAACATGTATCCTTTAAGTGGCGTGTGTCCATCTTCCTTGAAAGTCGAACAAAGCTTTTGTAGCCAATGATTTGTCGTTTGATCCCTTAATGTGCAATCTTTTATGTTGAGCAATATTGTATAATCTTCTAATGAAACTTTAGGTGCCTCCTTCCAAAAATTATCATATGTCCACGACCGTGTTTCGTTACATTCCTGCATCTATAAGACTAACCAAACTTGTTTTGATGGGTTAGTAAAATATAATCAAATATCGTTTATACCTAAAATATTTCTTTTAACTCATTACAATATCTCTTCGCTTGACAAAGCTCAAGTGAAAGATATTATAACCATACATAGCTAGCAAAACATATTAATGCACTTATGCATTTAACGATGGTACTTCTAGAATGAAAATCTCTACTTTGGTAGGAGATGATAATAGATATTTCTTATAACAAATGACTTAACAACCTTTAACATATTTTAAGGTTCAACTATGTCCATACTAAAATATCCAAACATCATTTTCTATATGTACTTGAGGGATTAGTAATATATAATTACATATATACTCTAACTGCATGTCGAGTAATAGCTAGACCGTGCCAAGGTCATTCAAAAATTCTCCCTCTAAAAGCTCGACAATTTCTCTTGATGATGCCTAGACATCATTACTGTAAATTGCGATTATAGTGAACTTTTAAAAGTAGAATGTTCATAGAACATGGCTAATTTAATCAAACTTATATCCCTCTTTATACGAATATCCCGAGTTGCACAACACTCGACCCAACTATTTTAGTCCATACGTATTTTGTCAACTTCATATAATACGTTCTTGTGCTTTTGACATCATTAATGCTTCTAGGATTATCAATCCATGAGGGAATTCTTTCCATCTTATCCAAATATGCATGTGCTTTCACTCTTAGAAGTTTTGCTATATAAATTTGCCCTTTTAACACATAGATATTTAAATCATATGCAAAAATATCAAAAACACTTGCTTTTATCTCCAAAATCCATATTGTACCATGTTTGTACACTGTGTACATTGAGATGCCATAATAACCAGGTACACATTTTCTATGTATGTTTATTGGAGTATTGGTGCACTATAATTACATCCATAAGGTGTTTCAATTAACCTCTTAAGCACTCAAATGCTTTAGGATACTCATGGGGAGTTCCAGTTATATTCAATTCAATAATATATACATGTATATGTATTCAGATCTGAATTTATATAATAATCCAAATATTCTTGAGAACTTATTTATATGACTTAGTATCAAGTGATACATAACTTTCCTAAGACGCATGTCAATTCTCTTTTTATATATTACCAGACTAATAAGATATTGGAAAGTCAATGCATCCACCACTGGAGAATACGTTTTCTCATAATCAATCATAGGTCTTTGTGAAAATTCTTGTGCCACCAATTTTGACTTATATCACTTAATTTGATTTTCACATGATTCTCGTAAAAGACACTTTTGTATCTAGCATATTTTACAACTTCAGTTGTATGGACTATTGGTCCAGAAACTTTCAATTTCATTAGAGAACTAAACTCTGCCTTATTTGCGTCTTTCTATTTTGGCCAATCATTTCTTAATATTCATTCATAGGCAGATCTTAAATCTTGATCCTTATCATTTAATCATTTTAAGCGCTACATTATATATAAAGGTATAACGACGTCGATTTTTATTTCGATTCCATACATATCTTAGACATGAAACAACTTATTGAGATCTCTTTATTTTCAGGTACCTGAGGTTCTTCTTGAACCATCATGTCTATTGTCTCTTCAGGAGATCTTAGTACTATAACCTCGACTTGACCATCTTAATTACTTGCTCCAATTTTCGAGAAATTTTATTATTGGAATCAACTAGTCTACCACGCTTTAGGCGTTCAATAGACTCATTACAAAAATATGTGGTTGTCCTCTTAGGACACAAATATAACTGGAGCATAAGTAGTTGATTATGTGACTTACTTAGTCACTTTATTTAGGTCAGTGAACTTGTCTGGTAATTTGTTCTTTAATATTGGTAAATGAATTATACTTTAAACTTCTAGTTCATAGTTTATAGTCTGAGGATCAAGATGACATGATAATTCATTTCACTTTTCAACTGCTTGTTAACTCCCCCTAATGTTGGGAACATTCATTCATTAAAGTGAAACCAATGAGCCATAAAAAAAATTTTCTCACTAATGGCTTTAAGTATTTAATCATAGACGATTATTTATACCCAACATATTCTCAAACTTTTTATAAGTCCCATATTTGTGCGGTGTGGTGGATGAGTTTCAATATATGTCGCACAACCAAAATCTTTGATGAGACATCTTTGGTTCCTGACCAAAAACCAACTGTATGGGGAGAACTATAACTTATTGGCTTGATGTGAATTGATGGTACTATATATAAAATTACATGTACCTAAATGAACTTTTGCTCCTCTCATGATCATTGGCTTTATAACCAATAGTAGACGTTTAGTGATCATCTCAACAATAACACTTATTCCAATGATCGTTAATAACTTGGGAATCAAATTCACTATTATCAAATAAATATACTAATCTGGATTAATATGCTTGTTATCACATTAGCTAAGCCACAATCACACAAGCTTCAGGTTGTGGATTTGATAACCATTTAGACGATGCATCGATTTAAAACACTAAATGGTATCATGTTGGGATATGCATTTCCTTTAATCGCTTCTAGAATATTTAGGTATACACACCCTCGTTTATTTTGCAAATATATAATTTCCCTTGAGAGCAAACATTACATGCTAATTATTATCTTGAAGAATCTTCTAGTTTTTCATTATGTTTCACATCATCATTGACTTGGTGTGGTCTAACCGGTCATGCCAACTAATTAAATAATTATGATTCATAAACTTCTGGTATATGATCGTATGTGTATTACTTGCTCGTATGTAATGCAAAACGTATGATACGAGAGAATATATTATAACTTCAAAGTTAAAACCATCACGTTATGCAATCACTCCTTAGTTTGCCACTTTTGGTGGTCTATCTCATTATTAAAATGGCCATCATTACAATTCTTATAGTCAATCTCATCATTACAAGTGTCTCAATTAGGTCCATCATTACATTTACAATGATTAATATATACTCACATTCACTTTTTGGAATGGAGTAGAACCAAAACAAGCTTCATAGCTTTTCATTATTTACTCAGTCACATGAGTATAAAATCATTTCATGTTTTCATAACTCTTATAATTATATTGCTACTTTAGAAGCATATGTCTCAAGTGCGACAAATAAAAAGAATTTTATCGATTTTTCCTTGTAAATAATGTTCTCCTTGCTTACAATCAATTGAGAAGTAGTTGAGTCGTATAAGATTTATCAATCTTATATCATACGACCTTTATAACGATCATTGTATAGTCATCTCATTATTAACATGGTTGATCTCATTACATGAGCATCATAACAATTTTCTCAATTACCATGATTATGAACTTTACACCAATTATTATACCATCACATTCAGTTCAAGGAATGGATTATAACCAAACAACTATCATGGTGACATCATTACAATTTTCTTAGTTATTATATACATGATCGCGGCCTTTACATTGGTCATTATATCATCACATTCACTTCATGAATGGATTAGAATCACACAACTTTCATGGTGGTCGTTTCAAACCTTACATATTCTTTAACAATCTTGCTTCTTCAAGAGCATATTTGAGGTTTAACAACGGAACTTGTTTTATTCCACATGTATAACTAATCTTTTTATCACATAACCTCAACTGGAAAGGGATATATGACCGAGACAAAAGGATTTATAGGTCCAAACTCTTACAAGCTTTGATAAGTTTATAATATGCTTTAGGGAATTTGACACTTCAAGTGTCATACTATAAATGAATCTTGATCACAATTCAGTTGTGTTTATAACTTGTGAGCATACACAACTTTGGTTATTTTGATGTTCTTATCAAAATTGCTAATATCTGAAATACAATGTATACATAAAATTAAAAATGCATGACTTTGTAACACGTCACCAAAATATAATAAAAGATAATTGTATATCAACCATTTAAGACAATGAAGTTATCTTTATAACCACTATTAAAATATTATAAATGTTTATATAAAAATGGCTAAATACAATTTAACTCAATTTAAATAGTTGAGCCATTATAGGCTATTACTTTATGAACTAGAAAGGCAACAAAGTGTCACACTTTTTTTTTTTGAATATCATAATGAATAATCATAATAATCATAATAATAATAATAAAGATGATTGATGCTTAATGTAACTAATCATATATGCAAGAGTTATTTTACCTTTAAAACATGTGTTATGATGAAAAACATAAATGAAAATAATACATAAAAATGTTGAAAGAATATAATGAAGTGGAAAAGATGTAAAACTTATCTAAATTGCTATAAGGCAAACTTTTTTATTAATTATATAAATTAATAGGGAATGTTAACTGCCACTTTAAATGATTTCTTTATAGCTAATTTAAAATTGAATTATAGCAATTAGTTATCATCTTGTTTCTTCTTAACCCCCCTTCAATTTCTTTGGTGGTTTCAGAAAGCAATCGGCCAAACACAAAAGCATAATTCTAGATCATGTATATCAAATTACCAATTCCAAAGAGATTTCAACCGGTGAAGTATATGGCAGATTAAATACATAGAAAATTAGGTTTCTTCGGCAAATATTAATGAGATATATGCAAATTAACTTGTTTTCAAGCAAAGTTTATTAGGCTCATCATCTTAAATACAATTTCTTAGTTGAAATCAAAATGTCAAATAATTCTTAATACAAACAAATAATTTATGTGTGTGTTGATGATCATATTGACCAGTTACTAGCAAATGTGCACACTATATATAACATTTAAACTTTCATACATTTATAACGGATGATTAATGGATTATGAATACTTAACATAGGCAATATTTTCATTGAGCCCATATAAGAACAACAAAAAGAAAAAATATACATAAAAAAATAATGAGGTCACGAGTCATGATGACTTAATGATGATATTGGGGGAAATCTGAAATACTACAAATCTAAAATGTAGTAAATGGCATGGAAGAGTCAAATTTTATAAAGTAGAAGTGACGCATTTTTTATTTGATGCTAATGAAGAACGTAACCAATTGCGTGGAAAAAATAATCTTCAAAGGCTGTAAACGTTGTTATTCATTTATTTATGTATTTTTTTTAAACAAATCAAATATAATTTATTTTTCGGTCATTTTCTCCTCAGTTACCTTTATGCCATCAAAATATTCACAAAAAATAGATCCAAATTTTCTAGTTATGATTATATACAAAAACAATAAAATAAGAACAAAACATGGAGCCATGAAGTCCAAGGTGAAAGGCTACAGGTCAATTGTTTCTACTCTTAATTTCACTTTTCATGGATACGATAAATCATTACGACTAAGTCTACAAATTCAGATTTTTTTTTAAATTGTGTCCACTAGTCACAGCAAAACTTCATAACCTTATTCAAGATGTCTAAAATAATAAAACAAGTACTAAGTAGAAATATGAGCTTTGTGTATAGTTACCTAAATGGATAAAGGAAAAACCAAATCGTGGATATGAAGATTCAAATCATGGATATGAAGATCTTGCAGCAACTCGTGCTGATAACGTGTTGTGAAACAATAGTCTATTAGCAACAAATATACAACTATACTAAACATGGGAGAGCAAGACTATAGAGAATAAGTGAATATAAATTGTTATTCATTGAGATGTCAACATGCAATACAAAGAACCTCTATATATAGTGTTCTTACATTAGTACAAAGGATATGAAGAGATGGGAGTTAGAATGTGGATAGTCACCATAATATAGTTTATTTATAACATTTTCCTCTTAATTGATCTAACTTTGATTTTTTTTAACGGAAAATTTGGATCACTGACAGACCACTGGAGTATCCTCGTGTCACCATCGGAACCACCCGATCATATCCATCTTCACTAGACATAATGCTTATACACCAATTCAGGAGGAAACCCAATCATATTATCTCCACTATGCATAATGTCTATATACCATTTCAGGAGTAAATCCAATAAATATGAGAAAAAAACCCCACTTGTGGTAATTAAACTCAGGACCTATTGGTCCCAAAGCCTTATCTTACCCTCAAAATACCTCTAGATTATAAAGCTATGGGCTGATCTAACTTTGATTGCACGAAGTTTTATAAATGAGTTAAATGCAATTTTACCCCCTGGGTTAGAGCCAATTGGCACTCTGACCCCTCACAGGGAAATTTCGCACTCTGACACCCCAACTTATGAAAAGGCCTGCAATATGACCCCTTGCTGTCAACTTCTGTTTAAAGTCAACATAATTTATTAACGGTCAATGGGTATAATGTTCATTTCCACTCTAATATTGTATCATACTCAAGACACCACCCTACATATATCACACTCCTGGCACTCTTACCCCCTACTTCCCCCACCTTATAAGCTCTCATCCTCTTTCTTCTCTGGCGATCTTCTCATCTCCGATCAACTGCCCTCATCTCCGATCCACTGAGACCCTTCACATCCGACCAAATCTCGCTAGTATGTTGGCTAATCCAATACCTGATCGGCCATACGTCAGGTACAATCATCCATTGTTAGTTAATCAGGGTTCGACATATGATATTACAGATTGGGTATATCATTTAACTGATATGTATGTCAGGGTTCGACATTAGACATTAGACATTAGATATTACAGATTAGGGTCGGATTTATGTTAGTGTTAGTTAATCTCATGTTATAAACAGGGTATTAAAAATTAGTCTGATTTCTATGTTAATTTTGTGTTGTTTGGTGTTTTTTTTACAGTTGACCTGAGGATGAGCCTATCAAGCTCATCACTGGTGCTCCACTTGGTGGTCTCCATGTTTGGTCGGCATGTCCTCAACTTCCATTATCCACTGGAAAGTTGAGCTGATGTTAACTTAGTAGTTATATAGGATTAGTAATGTGTATTTTGTAGGTTAACTTAACTTAAAGTAGATGTTAATGATGATGACTGATGATGATCAGCAGCAGGTTGTGTGTGGATGATGATAACTGTGTAGATTTTGAGTGTTAATGATGATGATTGATGATCAGTCTACTTGTTTATATGGTTTTATGGTCAAAATTTACATGCATTACAGTCTACTTGTTTATATGGTCATTTTTTGTTATTTGAAGGAGGTTTTGTGTGGATGATGATGAGTGTTAAGATTATGAGTGTTAATGATGATGATTAATGATCAGCGGCAGGTTTTATGGTCAAAATTTACATGCAGCACACTCAGTTACACTGCAGTTAGGCTTAGTTATAATGTCATTATGAGTGTTAATGATGATGATGAGTGTTAAGATTAAATGACCATTTTAACCATGTTAGATTACACTGCAGTTAGGCTTACTTGTTCATTTGTAGCAGGTTAGATGATCAAAATGGACCACCAGTGATGTGCAGCATGTCATTATGAGTGTTAATGATGATGCTTGATGATGATGATGAGTGTTAAGATTAAATGACCATTTTGACCATGTTAGATAACACTGCAGTTAGGTTTGAGTTGTTTATGTGCAGCAGGTTTGGTTTGTTTGTGTGCATTTGCGACCATTTTGTCATCTGCAGTTAGGTTTGGTTTGTTTATGTGCATTTGCAGCAGTTAGATGATCCATTCACATCAATTAAGCTGTTTCATGTCCATTTGCAGCAGGTTAGATGATCCATTAGGACTTGTTTATCATATTCAGTTGAGCATTCAGTTTGTGGTCAGATTCAGTGCAGCAAGTTTAGTTTCATGTCCATTTGCAGCAGTGAATGTTATGATGATGATTGATGATTGATGAATACTTAGTTTATGATCATTTCTCAGTGTTCTAGTATCAATAAACCAGTGGATCACATCAATTACAAAGTTTTACACTTAGTTTCTGCAGCCTTTGACTTTGGCTGGTCAAACATTTTTGGCGGGAATGTTTTTGTTTTCTGCAGGGGGTAAGGAAGCAATGAAATACGTAAAACGGGGGGTAATACTGTTTCTTACAACAAAATATATGGGGTAATAAGAAAGGACAATATAGTAATTTAACACTGGGGGGTAATACGTTTGCTTACAACAAACCATAGGGGGTAATATGAAAGGGTAACATAATCATTTTAAATACCATTTAACAGACCTGTTAAGTTATTTGACAGCAGGGAGTTATATTGCAGGCCTTTTCATAAGTTGGGGGGTCAGAGCGCGAAATTTCCCTAGGAGGTGGTCAGAGTGCCAATTGGCTCTAACCCCAGGAAGTAAAATTACAGTTTACTCTTTATTGATTTAGCCATTATTTATTTTTTAAATCCAAGTGATGTATCATTTTTGGAAGTCATCTCTATTGTCATGTGGTTCTAAATTTTTGGAAGTATTATATCATTGATTGGTGAAACTTCAACCATATTCTCTTGTATAAACTTGTACCTAAAATCCATGGTAGAATGCGGAATACCTGTTGATTCAAATAAATTCTTAATGGACCACCATGAAAACAGCAAATAACTGAATAAGATTTAAGAATAATACTATTATCATGTTCTTTGAATGGGACAAATTAAAAAAATCTATCAAATGAATAGTAAAATAAAACATGGAACACATGTAGTAGGGTTCTTTTGAAAACTTTATTCTTTTAAAACATAAATAAATTCTAATGACGATTGATAACTAGTATATAGTATCCGCACTTTGTGTTGCGGTGGGATTGTTAAGCAGAAAAAAAAAGAAGAAAACTTAAAAATAACGAATCACTAACACACGTTACGACGTATTATCTCGCAAAAATTAGACAAAAAAAAACAGAAAAGATTAACTAAGTCAGCTTAGGACTCGCAAGTTTCGATAGGACCAAAAGTACAGGGATCAAAATTGAAAGTGAATAGGTGTTGGGGTTAAAAATAGAAAATGTTTGTGATAATATGTAAAGAATAAAAGCCATGAGGTTAAAAGTATGAAAGATGAAAACTATTAAGATTAAAAGTGTAAAGATAAAATAATAAAAGAGTTAAAAGTAAAAAAAAAAATAAAGAGTAAAAAAACAAAAGAAAAATCTAAGAGTCAAACAAAAATGAATAGTATTTTTGAGGGGGGATAATTTTTTTGCAAATTATAATATATAGTTAATTATTCCATATATAAATAAGCAACTTTTTAGTGCATCATGAGTTGTACATTGTGTTTTGGGCATTTTTAAAAAAAAAACCTTGATTTTTTAGTTTTAACCCAAAGGTTTTTACCTTTTACAATTTTAACCTACATAATTTGTTTTTTTTTTAACTTTAACCCAAAACTTTTCATTATTTGCAATTTAACTTCACAACTTTTGTCACTTATACTTTTCATCTTTCAAAAATTTTCGTTTTAATTTTAACCTACATAATTTGATTTTTTTTAACTTTAACCCAAAACTTTTCATTATTTGCAATTTAACTTCACAACTTTTGTCACTTATACTTTTCATCTTTCACAAATTTTCGTTTTACGTATAGTTCTAAATTTTTCGAGTTAATACGACGCAACGTGAATGTGTGGTTCAACGTTTTTACCTCTATTTTCCCATGTTTGACAGGTTCGTCGCAACACGCATACCCTACGTCGAGTCAGTGTTCTTGGTCGATGACGGGTGTGTGACATTAGGACTATCTGACACCGTTTTACGCCCCGCCGCAACGCAGGGTGTGCTTTGGGGGTTTTTCAAAGAAAAATGGTTATGCATATGGTTGTCGTAACGTTGGCTTTGGAGGTTTTCAAAAAAAATTGATTTTTTTTTTACTTTTCACTCAAAAGTATTTCATAAATTACTTTTAACCAAAAACTATTTGTTTTTTTACTTTTAACCCAAAACTTTTTATCTTTTGCAATCTATCTTCACAACTTTTTTTACTTTCAACTTTGGTCCTTTATAGTTTTCATTTTTCGCAAATTTTTCGCTTTATGCTTTGTTCTAAATTTTGTGACTTAACACATCGCAACGTGCGTCTTTGGTTTAACGTTTTTACGTTTCGTTCTAAATTTTGCGAGTTAACACGATGCAACGTGCGTGTGTGGGTGAACGTTTTTACATCGTTTATTTTTTTCCCGTTTCACAGGTTTAACATAACGTGCACTCCTAGATCGACTTAGTTATAACTAAATAAACTCCGCCGCATTGCGGCGGGTCGCAATTCTAGTTAATAGTTAATTAGTTAGTGGCTAATGATCTCTAGATCAAGTGGTGGAATGCTTGCATTTCTCTTGAGAGATGCAAGTTTAACTTCCACTTGGTGCAGAGTGAGACATTAGTGGGCAATGATAGGAGACCCAGAGAAACCTAGGTTCGATCCTTGAGCCAAACGGGTTTTACCTGTAATTTCACCTTCGTGCCGACGAGCGGGTGGGTTACCGGGTTTTCCCCGGAATTGGTGGTGGACTCGGGTTACTCTCGGGGTACTCCGTTTGGTCCAGTGGGTGCCCCGATAGTGATCGGGATTGATTATGTTGGCCGTTAAAAAAAGTTAATTAGTTAGTGACATTAATATAACTAGTTAGACTGGTGTTGTGGGTTCACTAGCTACTCATTAACAATGCCACATAGGCTGTTAGCCTGTTAGCGACGGTTAACCCATGCCAGCTAGTTAACGGCACCCGTGAATGGGGATTCAATGGCTTAATCGTTAACCCATTAACTATGTTAATGGGAATTATGGTGGGGTCTATGGATGTGGGAACCAATCACATGCCATCTTTTTTATTTTTATTTTTAGTTATTCATATATGTTAATAAGCCAACGAAATGAATAGTACATTTTACCGTGTTGATATATGATTGGGCCCATTTGGCGGTGATGGGCTTATCACCACCAAATGAGACACGTGTTGTGTCATCTGAAGGGCGATGTAATGCTACCGCCCCCTTTGTTACAGAGAGCTGGAGATGCGGTGACTCAGAAGGAATGCAGACAGAGAAAGAGAACCGATTTCATGGCAGGTTGCTAGCGGTGTGTTGAGGCAGAGCTTCAGATGCCGCCTGTGAAGGCGGTGTTTTGCCGAAGAAGATGCCTTTGCAACCGGCGGTCATCCCCCTTGCCAACACCTCTTTGAAAGTCTCAGAAGAGAAGAGACTGAAGAGAGGAAAAGGGGAGGAGAGGGGCGGTGACCGGAGTCTCACCACCACTCTAATCAGGGTTTCTAGGGCTTCAGATTCATTTGATCTGTGGTTCAAGTTTTCTAGGGCTTTAATTTCTGATTCAAGGTAAGTATATATTATATGATTGGAATCCTTTTTTTATTACTTTAATGTTTAATTTACATGTTTTTCCCGATTGAAGATATTTGAGAAGGGTTTTTTTTTTTGTTTTCTTTTGAAACATATTAGTTAGGGTTTATTTTCAATTTGTTATGTATAGGTGTTGGAATCCATTTATGATTAATTTAATATACATGCTTTTTAGTCGATCAAAGATATTTGACAAGGTTTGGTTTGGTTGTGTTAAATTACTTTTGCTACAATTATGAATTTTGAACTTGCTGTGATAAAGGAGAAAAAAATTTGTTGTATAATTGTAAACTTTTACCTATGAGCTATCATGGTTTCATGAGTGAAGGCCATTACCCAGTTTAGAAATTAACATCCATGGTGTGTGTGTTTTTAATTTTCTACTAATTTATGTTGAGGGTAAACTTTAATCGAATTTTTGAAAGTTCTTGTACAAGTGTTTTGAATAATTATATATTGTTTGTGATTTTGATGTAGTATACATAAAACATTACAGAGATTTGAAACTGCCTCATATGTGCGACATCTTGATGTGTTACTGATATAGCTTTTTCTAGGTTATATTAACCATTGGGGATGGGTCGGAGGAGATGGAAGTTGTCATGATAATTGTTGTTCTTTGACGTACAAAAGCTGAAATTGTGGTGGCATTAGTTGGTGATATACTTGAAATTGTGGCATCGCGTAGAGTATGATTAGTTGCAGACATGCTGCTTATTGATGCTGCTAAACATTCATATGATCTAATCATGTTGCTTGTGGTTTGTTCCGATTGACCTATTTGAGCGGTCAACCCTCCTTGAGACGCGTCATCTAGCTTTATATGTTACCCCTCTTAAAGAAGACATAGGGGAGGTGACCGGAGTGTCACCATTGGCGTATTCAGGCCGTTTAGCCGACGTTTTAGGAGATGGCTGTCGGGGTTCTTGTGAGGTTTCAGCTTTTCACTTACCTGACGATGATGGTGGCTTGCTACCTGGTATGGCAACTCCGGTTGCAACCGTAGCGCTACTGAGCGGGTTCAACGACGATGATGATCTTTTCCGGATCTAAGTCGTGTTGGTAATTCTGTTTTTTTTCCGCTTTCTGAGATTGATTAAACGATTGTGTTAGTGGTGTTGGCCATGTTGTTTCTCGCTATTGTTCCGGCTGTGATGTTGGTGGTTGTGTTGATAACAGTAGTAGTGAAAACACAAGCTATTTATGTTCGTGGTGAAAAGTACAAACTGTATGTTTTTCGATTTATTTGGGATTTGAAGCGTTATCCGGTGATGATGGTGGCTTGCTACTTGGTGTGGCAACTCTGGTTGCAGCCGTAGCGGCACTGAGCCGTGTTTTGTTGGCACCGGCGATGATGAAGTGTCATTCTGAGCCTTTTTCGCTTTGTGACGACCAGCGTTGGTTGGTTGTGATTATCGTTGTTTTACTAAGCCGTCTTTTAAGGTTTGAATATTGGTGTTTAGCTGGTTGGTTGTGATTACCGGCTAAAAATAGGTATCTATTAATACACCTGCATCGAATATGCTAACCCTAAAATGCGTACCGCATTATGCTAATTTGCATAATTATGTTTATGTGTTTAAAAAGTGACAAATGTTAATCTGCAGAGTGCATGGGCTTTATAAAAGGAATCACGCACAAACTGACGGGTCAAACTGAAAGTATATGATTTTATAATTCCGGTGCGTGATCCGAGTGCAAAAGGAATCACTGCAATTTTGTGGGTTGAAAAGGTCGGTTTTTATTCTAATTGATTTTAATAGAACAATTCGAAATAGAATTTGATGAAATCTTATAAAGAAAGACTATAAAAAAAGTGTCGGTTCTGGTAACGTTATACATTGGTCTTTGGGCTGATGAATATGCAGCCCCTGAGAGAAAAAGAAGTCGGCTAGGAAAATTAGAAGGAAAACCCATTAGTCGTTCTGGGGGGGTGGGGGGGTTGTTTCCAATCGCCCCACAATTTTGAGTAGATGCGCACAACGAAACCAGTTTGAGAACATAAACCGGAACCCGCAAGAAACCGAAACAGCTTTGAAACCGGTACCACTCATAGGTTTCTAACGGTAAGTTTCCTTTCAATACTATAATATTACCTTTAACAAAGAATAGCTATTTACTTAAGGAAAATTGTAATACTTTTTCACATCGTTATCATCAAACTTTGTTGTCAGGTACAAAATTTTATGTTGGTGATGACATGTAAGAGAGTTGGAAAAGGTAAATTTTCCTGCAAATCTGTGAGTCTTATGTCCATTTTCTTCACTATTTGGTTTAAGAGTCATGCTTTGGTACTTTGCAATTTCGAATTCCATAGTCCAATAGTTAAGGAAAATGTTTACAAAACTCTAGAAAAACTCAAAGTTGGACTTGGCGAATGCCGAATTAACAGTTGGCTAGATGGATTATGGTCGTTTATGTTTATATTTAACCGACCCGTTTTGCCTGGAGTCTATACTGACTTCAATTCGTTTTGTCCCAAGCACATTTTAACCTGAACCAAACTGAACCAGTTTTGAATTAGCTTATTCTAAACCGAACCCGTTTTGACCCATTCTCAATTTGTAGTATCCATTATTGAAATACAACTTTGTGTTTTAGAGCTATTCCAATTGGTGTTCAGTAGAAGAAGACTGAAGAACTCATACTATTATATATTGCTACCAATTCGGATATTTGCAGTTGGTTAACAAGATTGCTGAAAAGACCATCAAAAAGCGAGACAGGGTTGAAAGGTTGAAGAAAAGAAGAGTAGTAAAAACTTCACCACTATCAACATCATCGAATATTAGCATCTTTGATATGGCCATCACAGTTTTTTTTCATCGTCATCATTTTTCAAGGCAAACATATCTTATGCATGTGATATGATGAAAGATGATTGATATTCATTGATCTTGATGATGATCGGATTGTAATAAAAGTTTCTTTTGTGGAATGACTACGTTTTCATATATTGATGTTAATAGACACAATTTTTTTGTATTTGATACAGTATAACATGAGTTGTTTGTTTTGTTATAAATGCATTTGCCATCTTATTACAACAAGAATGATTCGGTTTAGCGTGATTGCTTACATGCTATCACCAAGAATGTGTATTTGATACAATTTAATATGAGTTGTTTGTTTTATTAAAAATAGATTTGGCATATCAGCACTAAGAATGATTCGGTAGCATGACTGTGTTATGAGTTGTTTTGTAATGTAGAGCTCACATTTTATCACATCAAGAATGTTTCGGTTGAGCTCGCCGCAACGCGGCGTTTGGTACAAAACTAGTTGGTATTAAAATTGAACTCTTTGCTACGATTTTCCTCCTTGACGAGAAAAAGTCTCCAACAAAAATAAAACGAACAAACCTGGGTTGAACCTCCATTACTGTCGTTGGTTCGCCACTGAATCGCCACCTCGACCTGCTCTCGGTTGTCCCCTACAGTCATTAATCGCCCAATCGTGACACACAACAAACTTTTCGCTTTATGAGTGATGTATGCGCCAATGATTGTCATTTTGCTTTTCCACCATCATAGTCAATTGAATCCCATGAGTTATTTTAAATAAACCCATGCAAACTCATGATATGATAAATTATATGCAAACAACGACCCATTGTAATCAAACGAATGATATTTTACTTCTATGCACTTTTTTTTGTACAACTATGGATTTTACTCCAGTCTTATTCCATCGACAATCAACTGATATTCCACTGCAAATCTTCGTACTTTAATTTGCGTGGACTTCCTTTTTTTCTCATGATCACCACAGTTGCAACCCTGCAAGGGGTGCTCCCCCTTCTTGAAAACGACTCATAAAACCGCTAAATAGTTTTGATACCAATTGTTGGAAATAAAGCCCTTGATTGAACACACAAAACGATTTGAACGAACTCATTCGAATATTTTATTTATTTATCAATGAAAGCACACCAATACAATAACTCTAACCTCGATTTATAGTAAAACTCATTGTAGTCCTAACCCGACTCAAACACTATTTTAAATAATAAAATAACTAACAAGATAACCATGTCTAATAAACCAACAATTATCCTTAATTAAATTATCAAAGACCTAATAAATACTTCACCAAGAGTAATCTATAACCCCGTTTGATCTTTTATCTCTTTTAATTCAAGATTAACGTCTTCAATCTTAGCGTACAAAACGTTGGAGACAATCTGAACCGTCAATTTGCAATATCAATGTTCGAGATTAAGTGGTCACCAAAATTAGAATTCACATAGCTAGAAACAAAGGATAACGACAAAATAGGAAAATTCAATATTGTTGACTCGTAAACCCACTTCTCTCAAACGCTATAATGTTTTCATACGATAATATTTTTTTAAAGAAAACATTCCACCATATTAACGACCATCTCATTCTCTTTAATTTGAGTAGGCAATTGCTACAGTTTTCTTAATTTAAATTTTTTTCCAAGCTACAAAGTTACGTGATTTTGTAACGTTACATGATTTTGTTCTAGTATGTAATCACGTACTTGAAAATAATCAGTGAATACCTAAATCATGTACCATATGTGCAAACAGTAACAAATTCAATGTAACACATCTATAATCACGTACCAAATGATCAGTGAATACATAAATCACGTATCAGATACTCAATGTATAACTAAATCTAGAATCATGTACCATGTGTGCAAAAGTAGTAATGAATGCTCAATGTAATAATCACGTAACATGTGTACAAGCAATAACAAATGCTCAATGTAACACTATATCTATATTCACGTTACGACGTATATTACAGATCTGATGACGTAATAGTTTGAAAACAATTAAGTTCTCATTATATTGAATCTATAATCATGTAATAAGCATAACTTTAGTAAAAAAAAGTTGTACAATCAACAACATTATAATAACATAATTACGTACCGATACATAATGAGGTGCTGCAGAAAATAATAAGGAGAGCAGGAATCGAACTTGGGTCCCTTAGAACACCAAGACTCTCCCTTACCACTCCGCCACCACTTAATTGACCCTGTTCAATTTGACTAAAAAGCAAAATGCGTACGGTGTTATGAATGTCCTTGCAAAAATGTTGAGTGTAGTAGATCCAGCAAAGAAATAAGTAATGCCGTCAATTGGAGTTATAGTTAACTCTCTAAAAGGTTTAATCTTTTTTTTTTCTGAAATTTGTTTAAGACGTATTAATTAATTTCTTTTCTTTTCAAATTTGAATATTAGAACAAGGGGATTAGAATACGAGTCCATTCACGGCAACAAGTAGCTAGAAACCCAAACAAAAAGAACACCACAAGTAGATGTTTATTACACGTCAAAATTGCACCACCTGTTCCACTCCAAGGAAACTATATTTGCCCTATGTATAATCCACATAAAGCCATAGTTTTTATCTCTTCCATGGTCCTGTTTGAATACACATCTTTACCATTGAATATCTTTTCATTTCTTGCACGTTTAATACATCATATAATTGCTAGAAATATTGCTTGAAGGAAAGCGTGGAAGGTGGTGTTCAAACACGCCAAAAGAGACATTCAGATGGTTATTAATTGCGGTAAAGAAAAATTGGAAATCCACCCCCCAAATGAATAGCTTGCGAAAATAGAAAACATAAAAGTGTGAACATGATAAAACAACGGTGACAGTGTTAACATTTGTAAAGTTCGGTTTCCACGAATTATACATTTCTAATTAAAAAAGTGGTTGTGAATCATAGGCGTCAGGGCTTAAACCCATGTCCTACTGCTTTCAACACAACAAACTTTCCCACCACACCACTTGCCCTTTCCGTATTAAAATATGTTTCCGCTTCTAATATGCATTAAAGTCATGATGGTAAAAGAATCTTAGTGGATGCCACATGGCATCCACTGCACTGGTTGGGTCGCCGCCCACCTCCGCCAATCACAACCTTGTGCTGCCTCGATCCACCAATGAAACCCATTTACTATTAGTCATCTCAACGCCACAACACCATTATTCATCCCATACTTCAGCCTATGTCAGAGTGGGGGGTCGTTGATCCCTCTCATATCTATCATTCACTCCCATCCAAGTCAACATCATATAAGCCCTTTCCATTGCGTCCCTAAATTAGTAAAGTGTCTATCTTTTGCTCCCCTTGCCATCCCTTAAAAAAATGACAAATGATTTAAAATAAACAAAACCTATTAAAAATAAATAAGAAACTAGATTTCATAAATAAAAGAGTAAACTGTCATTTTGGTCCCTGAGGTTTGGTCACTTTTGCCACTTTAGTTCAAAACTCAAACTTTTTGCATCTGGGTCCCTGTGGTTTCAGTTTTATTGCCATTTTAGTCCAAAAATAAAATCATGTCATATTTTTCCTATAAAATCCTGCAATTTTGTCATTTTCCTCAGGGGCAAATCCTGTCATATTTCTCTTATAAAATCTGGTATTTATTCATAAAAAAGAAATGACCATTTTGCCCTTAAGGAAAATGATAAAATAGCAGGATTTTATAAGACAAATATGACCTGATTTATTTTTGGACCAAAATGGCAATAAAACTGAAACCACAGGGACCCAGATGCAAATGATTTGAGTTTTAGACTAAAATGGCAAAAGTGACCAAACCACATAGACCAAAATAGCAGTTTACTATAAATAAAAATATTAGAAGGCTAAAAACTTTTCATAAATTAAAAAAAAAAATTGTGATGAGCTTTAGCTATTCTCCATGCCACTATATGGGCAAACCACGTGCTAGATATCAAACGGTATTGGTCTTTAGCTGTGTTCGAGATGCAGGCTTCACTCATACCAATTCTTCTTTCATTGTTGTAGATAGAGTAAATTACAAAAATCGCCTTTTATCTTTACACTATATTGAAAAGTGTGTCATTTATCTTCAAAAACTATAAAAAAACATACTCGATTTTTGCAAACTCTTGCAAGTTATTAGGGATGGCAAAAATACCCGAGCCCGACGGGTATACCCGAAACCCAACACAAATGGGACGGGTATACCCGATACCCGACGGGTATTGAGCCGGGTATGGGATAAGTATTAAAAAATTTCGCAGGTATGGGTCAGGTATGGGATTGGGTGATACCTGACCCGATTACCCAAAACCACATACCAGTTTACCTGAACTATATACCCGTAATTTATATTTTTATTTTCCATTAACACTTATCTATTATTGATTTATATTAGCATGTTCATAATGTGAAAAAATAAATTTTCTTTTAGCATATGTATTTGATGATAGTATTTATACTTTAAATGTTGTGAAGTATATACATATAAGTGTATAACTATTATAAAGTTATTATTAATTTATGATAAAACTTATATGTATGTAATGTATATTTTTAATTTATAATAGTTGTTGCATAAATAAAATTATATAATAATTATAATACTAAAAAATGTATTTAGAAATCCTAATGTATATCTTTTAACAAACTAATGGATATACCCGATACCCACGGGTATACCCGGTACCCGACGGGTAATTACCCGACAAATACCCGACGGGTATTGGGTCGGGTATGGGACACGATTTTACAACCGGGTATGGGTATGGGATTACCAATACCCGACCCGAACCCGATCCATTGACATCCCTACAAGTTATGTCCTTTAGTCCTAATACAGTTAGTTTTCATGGTTAAATTTGACTAAGTCAACCACACATAAGGGTATTTTGGTTATTTTATCCTAAATGCTAAAATTGTAAGTCCCGAAACCCGGATCTTTCAATGATATCAAACAATCACCAAGTTTGTGCGGAATCCAAACTTGATGTGATTCAATATTAAATGAAAACAAACAAGAACACCGAAATAACTTTTAACTCACACGTGTTTCTATTACTCGAACAAGCAAAAACGTTTGGTATGAGTACACCACCAATTCGACTCCCACTCTCTGATTCTCTAGAATTGTATAACTTGGAGGTTAAAAACCTAAAATAATTTTAAAAACTTGTTTATATACCTACTCAAGCCCACTTCCCTACATGGGCTCCCCTTGGTTCTGCTTGGCTCACATGGCCTAAAGCTTGGCCCAAGTAACCTATAAAGGTCTAAAACCTAATATAAACTAACCCGGTAAGGCACAGTTCGTAACCATAGCTCGTTGTGTTATTTGATGCGTCAGTCTCACACTTTAGGGCCTAACAATCTCCCCCTAGACTGATGCCATCAAATTGTCTTCATAACATGAATTTAGCAACGTCTTCAACGAAGTCTATGGTTGTCGCTATGCTGTAGAAGTTGTGGAAGTTCTTGACTTCTGAACTCTCAGCACTGGATCTCTTTCTTTAGCTCTTGTGGTTAGTTTTATATCAGGATCACGATCAGCTTTGCTTGAAAATCTTGTTAAAAAAATGTGAGAGGAGGATTCTCAGCAGCTCTTTTCTTCTTCAATCTTTGTCTTTCAAGCAGGTTCATGGTACTTCTTCAAATGCACTATCATTGTCAGACGACGTTTCATATCCGGTTCTTCTGACTCAGGTACATCTTGTTGTGTGATGCTTCATGCTTTGTCAGCAGCTAACAGCATCTTAATCTTCATCAACCCCTCCTCTTGATTGAAATCAAGTTCTGTACATGCTCAGAAATTCATAAGCAAACATTTCTATGCAACAGAGGAACGTACCACATGAACACTAGGTGCATCAAATTTCACAATTTAAATTCTTTTAAATTTTGATGATCAGTCAAATCTTCAAGAATGGTTACATTTTTAATTTTAAGAAAAACAAATAAACAAATATTCAACAAGTAATTATTACAGATAACGAGTTTCTCTCAAACAAAACAAGTCCAACAACCTAGATTTCTATTAGTGTAGTTTCTAGACTGCCTATCTTGATTCCGCAAAAGATTCCATCAACCTGTCACATACGTTAAAATAAAGTCAATACATAAAATGTAAAGGCGAGTACACAAGTTTGCATAGCATATAGCAGAGAAAGCGTTTACGCATAACCAGCATGTAAGATGTAACGGGCGAAGCATGTAACTATCAAACAATGTCTACAACTTAACCACGAGACTGCGTTTTGGAGTATGCGCGACACATGTTCACCATTGCGAACACGTGAAGTAAAGTAAAGTGATCCCTAGCAACCCCCGTCCACGACAGGTGCTGAGTCCAAACTATAGTACTATCGTTGTTAGAGGCGGTATAGTGTAACACTGTATAAGCATAGTACAAGCATTCATAGATCACGAATAGCATGCGGGAGTGGTTAGCGTTATAAAGTGTTTGTGTTGTGTGTTGTGTTTTGATATAGAACGTATGTAACACCCAAAGTGCGATAAAGAAAATGGGTTCGTGTCACACCCCGATATTTCCACATATTACTGGTGGGGAGTATCGTGACGTAATTAATATCATCATAGTCAAATAATCACAGTTCAATGCACAGCGGAAGTCTAAAGTAAATATATTACAAACCGATTCAAAAGTAACATCAAATATTACAAACGGATTGTAAGATGGATCCACAGGCGGATCTTAAAACAGAATTATAGACACTGTTCAACAGACTTTAGACGTTTAGAACTTGCAAGATTCCTTATTAACGCCCTGAGCTCCCAGCCAATTACGTACAGTACCTGTCACTTAATCTTTTTGGAAAATACGTCAGTTTACACTGGTAAATACAATTAACTGACTCTTTTGAAAATGTTTAAGAAAATTTATTTAAATGCACAATGCACAAATATCCTTTTATAACTTGGGACAATTATATAAAAATAATCTTGTATACAGATTTACATGTTCGTTATACATTCAGGGCCCGATGTAGAAACTGAGTCAAGATTAACAGACACACCACAAGTATAGGCCCACAAGAGAGTGAGATACCTTTTTCCTATGCAACAGTCAGGTGTATGCCTACACCTCGTGCTTAAGACGTGGCCATTTTTAATAATGATGCCAAGGATATCCGGGACATGGTCATTAACCCCCAAAGGCTTTATTTCAAACAAGACAGATTAAAACGGGTTACCTCAATAATTTAATCACTATCCGATTAAACATTCAATACCCGACCAATCGGTATTATTATAATACCGTATCCCAAGCCCGTATAGGAAAAATAAGTTAAAAGTATTTACCTGAGCTAAAATGTAATTTTATTCTCAGCCGTATATTCAATTCAGCAAGCACAAGTACCTCTACTAGGGCTCTCAATCTGGAACGAAGGTTTTATTAACCTATTAGACTCCTTACGTGTAACACCTCGAAAATTTACGTCCTTTGATGTGTTGATACATGTCATAGGTTTGAACGTGTGAAAGAATGTTCTTGAAGGACTAAAGTTGACAAACAATGAAACTATGTAAATGTAAGGGTTCAAAGTGTCAACAATGAATAAATATACTTTACAATAACCCTACATGATGTTTATAACTTTAAACGAATGGATCATGGATCATACGAAACGAATTGTGAAAGAAAGTGAAAGATTACAAACTACAGGGGTTAAATGTGTCAATGTGTTAAGATATACCTCTGAGTGACCTTTTAGCAAACCCGAAGCCTTGTAAAGATTAATTATGCTCATTTCACCAAGTTTCGTTACCGTATGAGAAAGTTATGATAAAATTCGTGTGTGAGGGTTAGAATCGTCAACATTGAAAATTAGGGCTTTTCGGGTGATCACAAAGTTACCCGAGGACTTGACAAAGATGGTATAAGCCTTAAAGCCCCCATATGTCAATATTAAAGCCTCTTAATGCAAGAAAACATGAGAAAATGACCTTTCGGGGGACCAAGGGCCAAAAGTGCAATTAAAGAAAATTGTGTAACCTGATCCGGACACTAAGGCGGGCCGCGTAAGATCCTTAAGACCTTTACGCGGGCCGCGTGCGACTGCCAGCTGCAGAAAACAACAGCCAGCTGTCTGTTGATGTTTTAACCGACTCAAATGCCATTTTGGCATACCATGGGCCTTCCTATACTGGTTTCTAGCCTCTAGAGACACATGGGAATGATCTAACATCATTGTAGAGTTGCATGGCATCAATCTAAGTGAGTTTGACTCACTATATAAGTCACACAAGGTTGCAAACATTCTTGCATTCATTTCTGATCATTGAGGAGCACAACAGCAGGCACAAGACCTTCTTAATCTTTCATTAGTCACTTGTAAGTTTGTTTAACCTTCTTGTTTTGAGTTTAGCTTAGTTATTTAGCTAAAAGTCAAACCGTCGTAATTACGGTTTGACTTCGAGATTATTTATAATTGGCTCAGTCTTATCTCGATTTAAAAGTACCGTTAAGTAGGTAATTATATGGGTATTAAAGGTATTAAACCCTTATAAGGGTACTCACTGATTCCCGAAATAACCAGGTCAAATGACGAGTCAAACGTTGTCCGAAAAACTCAACAGAATTGTGATTTTCAAATTAACATGCGATTAGCATTATAAAAGGCTTGTAACCTATTTTATCAATCATATAACCTGTTAATAAGTATAATAACTTGTCTAAGCTTGTTCGATTCGACAACTTTCTGTTTTGAACCGATTCGGAGCCGAAAGGTGCATAGTTTGACTTTCTGCTTTGACTTCGGTTCTGACCCGGTTTTGATAGGTTTAGACATGCCTTAAATTTCCATTAGGACCTAGTTACATGTGTGTATAACCCTCTGCGTTTATACCACATAAATCCTTAATTGTCCGACGTTTCCGTTAAGTGCTTAAATATGGACCATAATGCCCTTATGACCATACAACGAGAATTTTGGAAATGTGAAAGTACAAAAATCTTAGTTACTGATTATTAAACGTGTCCCTAAATTTTTACATCGGTTGGAGGTCTAGATTAGGAATTATGCTTAATGACGTAATTAGAACGCTTCTTTGTATTTAAACGGCGTCATTAGCGTAAAGCCTATCTAAACCCAATTTTTGACACCAAACCTTTTACCCACTGATGTAATATAATATTTTGGGATTTTTGAAGATTTTTAATTATTTTTAAATTGATCATAAGCTAGGATTAGTGCCTTAATTCGGTAAATACCGAATATACCCTTTTCGGCCATAAAATGAGTTTTACAAATCATTTTGACGCCAATCCAATTGCTACTGATTTTAAATAATAAATGAATTATTTTGAACCTATTAAATTGATCAGAAAACTCAGAATCCTATTTTAACTCGTTAATCGCTTAAAACGACGTTATACGCGTATTAGACGCATAGTAAGGGTTTAAAACCATTTTGCCACCTAAGACTTAACATCAACGGATATAACCTGTTAAGTTAAGTTGTTTTACTGATAAAATCAGACCTGGATCACAGAAGTTTAATTAATCCCTTTTATAGACTTTAAAATGACCAAAATACCCCTACGGGGCTTAATATAAGATTAAACTCGTTTTGGGCATAATGGAAGATATCCTACTGATATCACAACATATTTAAGGCATGTTAACTTAGGAAACCTGTTTAGGACTCTTATGATTACCCGATACGCTTCATACGCGTTCGGTTCGGTTTATGTAACTAGTTTACATAAATTAGCCGAAACGGGTCAAACCGTATCGGTTTTATCTCAAAATCCAGAATGTGTATAATATACCCATATTAAGCAAGTCTTCAAACTTGTCGGGTCTAAATCACATTCTATCCGGTCTTCGCTTAATCGTGCGTACGAATCGTATCTTTAAAACTAACCGGTCTAAGCTTAAGCTTAACTAAAGACCCGTTAGGATTCTAATAGGTTATTATAAACCTTCGTTCCAGATTAGGAGGACCAGTAAAAGATACTTGCACTCGCTGATTTTGATTTATACTTGCTCAGGTAAATACTTTTAACTTATTTTCCCTATACGGGCTTGGGGTACGGTATATAAAATACCGCTTGGTCGGGCATTGAATCTTTAATTGTATAATGGTTAAAGTATTGAGATGTCTCGTTTAAATTGTTTTGTTTGCTTAAAGCCTTTGGGGGGTTAATGACCATGTCCCGGATATCCCTGGCATCATTTTACGAAATGGCCACGACCTAAGCACGGGGCGTAGGCGTACGCCCGTCGGTGTCTCATATACATAATGTGGTGTGTTTATTGATCTTTAACCCGGCTCGATCCGGGCTACTGAACGCATAAGTAACATGTAAATCCTTTACAAGTATTATATTCAAATAATTATCCCAAGTTATAAAATATTATTTGTGCCTTGTGCCTTAAATGCTTTTTCATAAACTCTTTTCAAAATGAGTCGGTTGATTGTATTTACCAGTGTAAACTGACGTATTTTCTCAAAAAGGTTAAGTGCAGGTACTACGCGTAATAGGCTGCCTTTTCTCCTAGCATCCACAATAAGTCTCGCAAGCTTGGATGTCGTAGACTGTTGAACATTGTTTCCTTTTATTTTGATCTACCTGTGGATTTATATTCGACTACTTGTGATACTTAATATTACAATATTGTTTGGTTGAAATGAATCTATACTTTGCTTCCGCTGTGCATTTAAATATTGTGTTGTTTGACTATTATGTTACCAACCACGTCACGATACTCCCCTACCGGGCCCACCGGTAATACATGGAAATTAGGGGTGTGATAGGTTGGTATCAGAGCCAACATTGAGTGAATTAAACACTAGCCTTTTGTGTTTAATCTCAATGGCACAATTGCACATTCCTAAATCTTCGAGTCTAGACAAAGAACTTAAGAATAATCCAAAAGATTTTTATTAATTTTATTTTTCACTTTGTCCTTTATTTTTCCTTGTTGTTACCTTTGTTTATATTGACAGGTTTAACAATGTCGCCAAGATTCAGGCGAGGAGGACGAGGAAAAGAGCCGATTAGCGCTCCTAACGACCACGAGGCCGGGCCTTCGCACCGGCGAACTCCTTCTTCTCCAAGGAGTGCAGATCCACAAGAACCTTGGAGGATTTATGAGGAGCCTTCCAGACGATCTACGTCGTATAGCTCAACGCCTCCATATCATCACTCCTATGGGCCTCAGTCCGAGAATGAGCCCAACAACCCGCAACCTTCATACATACCCCTACAACGATCCTTATCGCACCGTTCTTCAATGACCCTACTCCTATCTTTCGGGGCCAGTTTAACCCGGCGTACTACCTACCAGAACAAGGGGGCTTTAACCCACTAGGACCGGAGGATCATTTTTCAGGTGATCAAGCGATGGACATGGACGAGGACACAGATCCCGTCGAGCCTGCAACCGGAACCCCGAACCATCCTGTTGAGATCTCTGATGGTTCATCTTTTCACGGAACACCATACCAAGGTCCGGATAGTCATCAGGCACGGTTCGACCGGTGTGAGTGGTACTTTACACCATCTCACCATTCATCGCCTCATCAGCAGCCGCATCAGCAGCAGCAGCAAGATCCCTCTGGGGATCCACGTTTCGTGGCAGTCACGCCACCGCCTCCACCGCCGCCAGTTCATCTAGCTCCTCCAGAACCACCAAGACGTAGGAGGACTGGCGCACGGATGTCCGCAAGAGGAGGGGATTTTCATTTCAGCACCCCTCAACACTCTAGTGGCAGCCACTACCCGCCAATATATGAAGACCCACAAATGGGTGGACCTTCAGTTCCAGTTTCAGAGGTGAATTCGGCACCTATTGCACCGCCATCACCGGGTTTTGGCAACCCTATCCCTGCTTATACTGCTTCGGCAGCTTACAACCCATACGGACCGCCGGCATACCATAACTATAACTATGCCGAGGCCGACCCATACCAAGTGGCAGCAAACTACCTTGCCCAAAATCCTGAGGGACCATATGGAACCCCTTGGGGAATGGGACACCCAGCTCGTGGGTATCAAGTACCTGTTCAGCCACCACTTCAGCATCAGCCACCACGGTTTTCTCCGCCAGAGCAGGAGGATCTCCGTCATAGGCTGGACAGGGTTGAGCGAGACCTCCAGAGAGAGCGTAGGAAGAATCAGGGATTCATGAGTGGTTTGGCAAGTTTGCTGAAAGGAAAGAAGAAACGAGATCGTTAAATCCCAATATGTATTAATGTAATTCCTAGTTTAAATCAAGTCCCTGCGTGGACACTTATTTATGTGTGTATGTAGTCCCTGTGTGGACATCTATCTTTGTACTTAGTCCCTACGAGGACTTGTCTCTATTAGTCCCTGCGCGGACATTTGTTGTTGTAGACAGTCCCTGTGAGGACTTGTATTATTAGTATAGCTCCTGCGTGGGCAAGTGTTTCTGTGAAAAGTCCCGTTTAGGGCAAAGTGTACTATTTTTAAGTTTTAATGGAATGTAAGTTTATAAATTTCATCTTTGCTATGTTATGCATAATTAAATTAGATATGAAATAAATAAATCGGAATCATTCCTTTTAAAAATCTATCTGCCTATTTTATATTTTTTTTATTTAGGATCTTAAAGGTATAACCTAGCCTGCATGTCATTTTAAGACCTGGCCAAGATGGTAAAACCCGTTAAAAAGATTCAAATCCCTGTTAACATCTGAAAACATGTTAACACTCCTGGCAGACATGATTCGTTAAAATCACACGTGTTATTATTATACATGGATCTTTTCAAGGATTCCAAACCCAACTAAATGATCTCTGGATCATGGGTTAAATCATTAATATATATGATCAGTTCTTTTTACCATCCATTGGTAATAGAATGCCTACGGGCCCTTATCATTTTCATATGAGACAAAAGACAGTAATAGTCTGTGACCCTGTCTGATAAAGGTAATGGACTTTGTTCAAACCTTCATGCTTTGATTCTCTGAAATCATGGCTTGTAATTTAAAATTTGCCCCTGTGACTAGGCCTTATGTGCTAATAAAACTGTTATTGTTTTATAATTAGGATAAATTATATTAGAAATCCTAAATAAATGTGAGTAATAAATTAACCATATATGGCCTATGTTTACCACGGTTAATAAATTGCCATAAAAGACAATTCTATAATAAACTCACCAATAAATTGTTGTCGATATGTAACAGTTCAAGCTACATGGCAGACTCAAATGAGGTCAACAGTCACCCAGGGAGAGAGCATGATAATGCCCGAGTAAATGTAGCGGGTGCAGAATTACAGGCAATGATAGATAATGTTGTTAATCGAGCTATGGATAGACAGCTCCATGAATCCGGTGGTACCCATACAAGGACCCAATCTGCACCACACTCTAGAACACCCTCCAGGACCCACACTGCCCACAACAGTAATTCTCACCACTCATCAAACCAGAGGAGTGCTCCATCCCAAAGAGTCATACCGAATCAAGAACCCCGTAATAAGGGTTGCTCCTATAAGTACTTCGTTTCGTGCAAACCCAGGGATTTCACTGGGGAAAAAGGAGCAGTAGATTGCATAACTTGGTTGGACGAGATGGATACGGTTGTGGATATCAGTGGTTG
Organism: Helianthus tuberosus; assembly: GCA_030545235.1. Classification (NCBI taxonomy): domain Eukaryota; kingdom Viridiplantae; phylum Streptophyta; class Magnoliopsida; order Asterales; family Asteraceae; genus Helianthus; species Helianthus tuberosus. The sequence goes on from CM060364.1 coordinate 58,375,037, forward strand.
CAATAATAGGGATATTGTGAAATTCGTGTCACAGTCTTTTAAGGGAGAAGCATTAGCTTGGTGGAGATATTTGATCCAAGCTACGAGGAAAATCCCGTTATACAATATGACCTGGGAGAAGTTCATGACGCTGATCAAAGAAAACTATTGCCCTCAACACGAGGTTGAGAAAATTGAATCTGACTTCTTGTCGCTGGTCATGAGAAACCTAGACTGTCAGGCCTACCTTACCAGTTTCAACACTTTGTCAAGATTGGTTCCATATTTAGTAACCCCGAAACCCAAACGTATAGCTCGTTTTATCGGGGGTTTGGCCCCGGAGATCAAGGCAAGTGTGAAGGCCTCCAGACCAGTTACTTTTCGGTCTGTAGCGGACATATCATTGTCTCTTACCTTGGATGCGGTCAGGCTGAAATCGCAGAGGAACACTGATACCGAAAAGAGGAAGCGTGAGGATGACAACTCACGACGTTCAGACAAGAAGCATAAAGGAAACAATGACCACAGGAAGGGGTCAGGATTTAGGAAGGATGGTCATCAGTCGGGTGAAAAACCCAGATGCAAAATCTACAAGAGACAGCACTTCGAAAAGTGCAGGTATGAATTAAACTCGAATTCACAATCGAAATCTTTTGCATGTGGGTTGTGCAAGTCCAAGGAACACAAAACCTTGGATTGCAAAAAGATGAAGGATGCGACCTGCTACGGTTGCAATGAAAAGGGGCACATCAAGACCAATTGCCCAAAATACGCCAAGAAGCCTGAAGAGGCTAAGAAGACCAATGCTAGGGTCTTCAGGATGGATGCTAGGGAAGCCGTCAAGGACGACAATGTGATAACAGGTACCTTTCTCGTAAATGATGTTTATGTGAGAGTGTTATTTGATTCAGGCGCTGATAAGTCGTTCGTAGATAATAAGTTTTGTGAATTGTTGAAATTACCTGTAAAGACTTAAAGTGTGAAGTATGAGGTGGAACTAGCAGATGGCACTTTAGAAACCGCCTCAACCTTATTAGATGGATGTTTCATATCCATTAAGAACCACTCATTTCCTTTGTCTCTACTTCCTTTGAAACTAGCCGGTTTCGACATAGTTTTAGGTATGGATTGGTTATCTCATAACCAGGCCCAGATTGTCTGTAACAAGAAGCAAGTGATGATCAAGACTCCGTCTGGTGAATCACTTACTATCCAGGGAGATACCCAGTATGGGCTGCCTGAGAAAATGTCAATGCTCAAGGACTCTAAGTGTTTAAAGAATGGTTGTGTCATCTACATGGCACAAGTGATTACTGATGAGCCGAAGCCCAAGATTGGGGATATCCCCGTCGTTTCTGAATACCCTGGTGTTTTTCCTGAAGAACTACCTGGGTTGCCACCAGATAGACAAGTAGAATTCAGAATTGACATTATTCCTGGATCAGCACCGGTAGCAAGGGCGCCTTATAGGTTGGCACCAACAGAGATGAAGGAATTGAGAACACAGTTGGATGATTTGCTAGCCAAAGGTTTTATCAAACCTAGTTCGTCTCCTTGGGGAGCACCTGTTTTATTTGTCAAGAAGAAGGATGGATCGATACGTCTGTGCATCGACTACCGTGAGCTTAATAAGGTCACCATCAAGAATAGGTATCCTTTGCCCAGAATCGACGATCTGTTCGATCAACTTCAAGGGGCAAGTTTCTTCTCGAAGATTGACTTGAGGTCAGGCTACCATCAATTGAAGGTTAGAGATGAAGACGTGCACAAAACAGCATTTAGGACTCGTCATTACGAGTTCCTAGTGATGCCTTTTGGGCTCACTAATGCACCGGCCGCGTTCATGGATCTCATGAATCGCGTTTGCAAGCCGCACTTAGATAAATTCGTCATCGTTTTCATCGATGATATCCTCATCTACTCGAAGAACCAAGCTGACCATGAGAAGCATCTTCACTGCATTTTGGAACTACTTCATAAAGAAAAGCTCTATGCCAAGTTCTCGAAGTGTGAATTCTGGCTCCGAGCAGTCCAATTTCTTGGACATGTTGTTAGTGAGCGTGGTATCCAAGTAGATCCCGCTAAAGTTAAAGTTGTCATGAATTGGCATGAGCCAAAGACGCCTACAGAAATACGTAGCTTCCTAGGTTTGGCAGGATACTATAGACGATTCATTGAAAATTTCTCAAGGATTGCTGCACCCCTGACTTCGCTGACGCGTAAGAAAATTAAGTTTGACTGGGATCCTAAGCAGCAGGAATCCTTCGATATTCTGAAACAAAAGTTGAGCAATGCTCCAGTACTAACATTGCCTGATGGAATTGAGGAGTTTGTAGTTTATTATGATGCATCACACACCGGGATGGGATGTGTGCTTATGCAGAAAGGCAAAGTCATTGCCTATGCTTCACGCCAGTTAAAGGTGCACGAAAAGAATTACACCACCCATGACTTGGAATTGGGTGCCGTTGTATTCGCACTAAAACTTTGGAGGCACAACTTTTATGGAATAAAATGTGTGATCTCTTCTGATCACAAGAGCCTTCAACATCTATTCAATCAGAAGGACTTGAACATGAGGCAACACCGTTGGATGGAAACTCTGAATGATTACGATTGTGAAATAAGATACCATCCTGGCAAGGCGAATGTAGTTGCCGATGCCTTGAGTCGAAAGGAGAAGGTGAAACCCATCCGAATCAATGCCAAGCGCATGGAAATAAAGAACAATTTGATTGAAAGGTTGTTAGCTGCACAGAAGGAAGCTGTGTTGGAAGCTAACTATCCTAACGAAAAGCTAGGAGTAACTGAGGAGCAGTTATCTCTTAGCAAGGATGGAATTCTTAGATTGAATGGACGAATATGGGTTCCAATTTACGGAGGACTCTGAGATGATATCCTCCAGGAAGCCCATAGCTCTAAATATTCCGTTCATCCTGGAGCAGATAAGATGTACCAGGATCTAAGGGCAAATTATTGGTGGATAGGCTTGAAAAAGTTTGTAGCCGCCTATGTATCTAAATGCTTGACGTGTGCGCAAGTAAAAGCAGAACATCAGAAACCGCCAGGTTTACTACAACAGCCTGAACTTCCTACCTGGAAGTGGGAAATGGTAACTATGGATTTTATCACTAAGTTACCCAAGACAAGGAAAGGAAATGACACAATATGGGTGATAGTTGATAGACTGACTAAGTCAGCACATTTCCTACCCATTAAGGAGACTTACAGCTCCGACATGTTAGCCCAGTTGTACGTGGATAAGATTGTAGCTTTACATGGCATACCTATGTCTATTATCTCTGACAGAGATACTAGATACAATTCACATTTTTGGAAAAGCTTCCAACAATCTTTGGGCACGCGTTTGAATTTTAGTACGGCTTACCATCCTCAGACAGACGGTCAGAGTGAGCGTACTATTCAAACGTTGGAAGACATGATTCGTGCATGTGTGATTGATTTGGGTGGTAGTTGGGATAACCACCTACCACTAATTGAGTTCTCCTACAACAATAGCTACCACACCAGCATTAAGGTTGCGCCTTTCGAGGCCTTATACGGTAGAAAGTGTAGAACACCGGTTTGTTGGGCGGAAGTTGGAGATGTCCAATTATCGGGACCAGAGATAGTGTTCGAAACGACGGACAAGATTGTCCAAATTCGTGACCGTCTCAAAGCTGCCCGAGATAGGCAAAAGAGCTACGCTGATCCAAAGCGTAAAGCTTTTAACTTCGAAGTAGGTGATAAAGTTTTGCTTAAAGTATCACCCTGGAAAGGAGTGATGCGATTTGGTAAGAAAGGCATGCTAAGCCCGAGATACATAGGACCTTTCAAGGTTATCGAACGTGTCGGGTCAGTTGCCTATAAGCTAAACTTACCAGAAGAGCTCAGTGGAATTCACAATGTGTTCCACATCTGTAATCTGAAGAAGTGTTTCGCTGATGAATCACTGGTTATACCACATACGGATGTGCATATAGATGAGAGCTAGAAATTTGTGGAAAAACCATTGTCGATCGAGGATCGACAGGTTAAGAAGCTTCGAAGGAAGCATGTACCGATTGTAAAGGTCAAATGGGATGCCCGTAGAGGTTCCGAGTATACGTGGGAGGTTGAGTCCACGATTAAAGAAAAGTACCCTTATCTATTTCAGTAAATCTCGAGGTTGAGATTTCTTTTAAGGGGGTGAGGATGTAACACCTCGAAAATTTACGTCCTTTGATGTGTTGACACGTGTCATAGGTTTGAACGTGTGAAAGAATGTTCTTGAAGGACTACAGTTGACAAACAATGAAACTATGTAAATGTAAGGGTTCAAAGTGTCAACAATGAATAAATATACTTTACAATAACCCTACATGATGTTTATAACTTTAAACGAATGGATCATGGATCATACGAAACGAATTGTGAAAGAAAGTGAGAGATTACAAACTACAGGGGTTAAATGTGTCAATATGTTAAGATATACCTCTGAGTGACCTTTTAGCAAACCCGAAGCCTTAAAACGATTAATTATGCTCACTAGAATGCACCATAAAAATTTCACCAAGTTTTGTTACCGTATGAGAAAGTTATGATAAAATTCGTGTGTGAGGGTTAGAATCGTCAACATTGAAAATTAGGGCTTTTCGGGTGATCACAAAGTTACCCGAGGACTTGACAAAGATGTTATAACCCTTAAAGCCCCCATATGTCAATATTAAAGCCTCTTAATGCAAGAAAACATGAGAAAATGCCCTTTCGGGGGACCAAGGGCCAAAAGTGCAATTAAAGAAAATTGTGTAACCTGATCCGGACACTAAGGCGGGCCGCGTAAGATCCTAAAGACCTTTACGCAGGCCGCGTGCGACTGCCAGCTGCAGAAAACAATAGCCAGCTGTCTGTTGATGTTTTAACCGACTCAAATGCCATTTTGGCATCCCATGGGCCTTCCTATAGTGGTTTCTAGCCTCTAGAGACACATGGGAATGATCTAACATCATTGTAGAGTTGCATGGCATCAATCTAAGCGAGTTTGATTCACTATATAAGTCACACAAGGTTGCAAACATTCTTGCATTCATTTATGATCATTTGAGGAGCACAACAGCAAGCACAAGACCTTCTTAATCTTTCATTAGTCATTTGTAAGTTTGTTTAACCTTCTTGTTTTGAGTTTAGCTTAGTTATTTAGCTAAAAGTCAAACCGTCGTAACTACGGTTTGACTTCGAGATTATTTATAATTGGCTCAGTCTTATCTCGATTTAAAAGTACCGTTAAGTAGGTAATTATATGGGTATTAAACCCTTATAAGGGTACTCACTAATTCCCGATCTAACCAGGTCAAATGACGAGTCAAACGTTGTCCGAAAAAGTCAACAGAATTGTGATTTTCGAATTAACATGCGATTAGCATTATAAAAGGCGTGTAACCTATTTTATCAATCATATAACCTGTTAATAAGTATAATAACTTGTCTAAGCTTGTTCGATTCGACAACTTTCTATTTTGAACCGATTCGGAGCCGAAAGGTGCATAGTTTGACTTTCTGCTTTGACATCGGTTCTGACCCGGTTTTGATAGGTTTAGACATGCCTTAAATTTCCATTAGGACCTAGTTACATGTGTGTATAACCCTCTGCGTTTATACCACATAAATCCTTAATTGTCCGACGTTTCCGTTAAGTGCTTAAATATGGACCATAATGCCCTTATGACCATACAACGAGAATTTTGGAAATGTGAAAGTACAAAAATCTTAGTTACTGATTATTAAACATGTCCCTAAATTTTTACATCACTTGGAGGTCTAGATTAGGAGTTATGCTTAATGACGTAATTAGAACGCTTCTTTGTATTTAAACGGCGTCATTAGCGTAAAGCCTATCTAAACCCAATTTTTGACACCAAACCTTTTACCCACTGATGTAATATAATATTTTGGGATTTTTGAAGATTTTTAATTATTTTTAAATTGATCATAAGCTATGATTAGTGCCTTAATTCGGTAAATACCGAATATACCCTTTTCGGCCATAAAATGAGTTTTACAAATCATTTTGACGCCAATCCAATTGCTACTGATTTTAAATAATAAATGAAGTATTTTGAACCTATTAAATTGATCAGAAAACTCAGAATCCTATTTTAACCCTTTAATCGATTAAAACGACGTTATACGCGTATTAGACGCATAGTAAGGGTTTAAAACCATTTTGCCACCTAAGACTTAACATCAACGGATATAACCTGTTAAGTTAAGTTGTTTTACTGATAAAATCAGACCTGGATAACAGAAGTTTAATTAATCCCTTTTATAGACTTTAAAATGACCAAAATACCCCTACGGGGCTTAATATAAGATTAAACTCGTTTTGGGCATAATGGAAGATATCCTACTGATATCACAACATATTTAAGGCATGTTAACTTAGGAAACCTGTTTAGGACTCTTATGATTACCCGTTACGCTTCATACGCGTTCGGTTCGGTTTATGTAACTAGTTTACATAAATTAGCCGAAACGGGTCAAACCGTATCGGTTTTATCTCAAAATCTAGAATGTGTATAATATACCCATATTAAGCAAGTCTTCAAACTTGTCGGGTCTAAATCACATTCTATCCGGTCTTCGCTTAATCGTGCGTACGAGTCGTATCTTTAAAACTAACCGGTCTAAGCTTAACTAAAGACCCGTTAGGATTCTAATAGGTTATTATAAACCTTCGTTCCAGATTAGGAGGACCAGTAAAAGATACTTGCACTCGCTAATTTTGATTTATACTTGCTCAGGTAAATATTTTTAACTTATTTTCCCTATACGGGCTTGGGGTACGGTATATAAAATACCGCTTGGTCGGGCATTGAATCTTTAATTGTATGATGGTTAAAGTATTGAGATGTCTCGTTTAAATTGTTTTGTTTGCTTAAAGCCTTTAGGGGGTTAATGACCATGTCCCGGATATCCCTGGCATCATTTTACGAAATGGCCACGACCTAAGCACGGGGCGTAGGCGTACGCCCGTCGGTGTCTCATATACATAATGTGGTGTGTCTATTGATCTTTAACCCGGCTCGATCCGGGCTACTGAACGCATAAGTAACATGTAAATCCTTTACAAGTATTATATTCAAATAATTATCCCAAGTTATAAAATATTATTTGTGCCTTGTGCCTTAAATGCTTTTTCATAAACTCTTTTCAAAATGTGTCGGTTGATTATATTTACCAGTGTAAACTGACGTATTTTCTCAAAAAGGTTAAGTGCAGGTACTACGCGTAATAGGCTGGCTTTTCTCCTAGCATCCACAATAAGTCTCGCAAGCTTGGATGTCGTAGACTGTTGAACATTGTTTCCTTTTATTTTGATCTACCTGTGGATTTATATTCGACTACTTGTGATACTTAATATTACAATATTGTTTGGTTGAAATGAATCTATACTTTGCTTCCGCTGTGCATTTAAATATTGTGTTGTTTGACTATTATGTTACCAACCACGTCACGATACTCCCCTACCGGGCCCACCGGTAATACGTGGAAATTAGGGGTGTGACATAACGGGTCTTATTTAAGTTGAAACTTAGGGCGGTTAGTTTTAAGGAAAGGTTTACGGTTCAAAACGCAAGATTAGACCGGATTAGAAAGTGATTTAGACCCGACAAGTATGGAGACTTGTATAATATGGGTAAACTAAACACATTCTGAATTTTGAAGTGAAAATGATAAGGTTTGAACCGTTTCGGTTAATTCATGTAAACTAGTTACATAAACCCGTACCTAACGCGTAAAATGCATAACGGGTAACCAAATGAGTCATGAACACGTTTCACAAGTTAATATGCCTTAAATATGTTGTGATATCAGTAGGATACCTTCCATTATGCCCAAAATGAATTTAAAACCAATTTATGCCCCGTAGGGGTATTTTGGTCATTTTAATGTTTATAAAAGAGGTTAAATAATAATCTGAGTGTCTGATCTAAATAATCAGTAAAAATATTTATTTTATCAAGTTATATCAGTAAGATATCTCACATATGTGAAATTTATCACTCATGGCCAAACTATGCACCGTAGGGGCATTTTGGTCATTTCACATATGCTTTAAGGGTTAATTTTGGAAATCTGATTTCAAAACTTTTAATTATTATTTAAGTATAAAAATTTATTCATAACATCAGTAGGTAACAAGTCTTAGGTGCCAAATATGGTTTTAAACCATACTATGCGCCTAAATCGCATAAAAGTCGGTATTTGACGATATTCGGTTTAAATAGGGAAATCTGAGATTTTGACCAGCCTTTACCGTTTAAAATAACTTATTTATTATATAAAATTAGTAGAAAGAGGTTTGACATGTAAAGGATGTATAAAACTCATTTTATTAGCAAAAATGGCGTTATCGTCAATTACCGAGCCTATGCGAAAACTCTATGTTATGATCATCTTAAAATTTAAAAAAAATTTCCAAAAATCCCAAAATATTATATTACATCAATAGGTAAAAGGTTTAATGTCAAAATTTGAGTTTAAATAGGATTTATGTCAAATATGTCGTTTAATTAAGAAAAATGCCTTTATTTACGATATTGAGCATAACTCTCATTTTAGACCATAAACTGATGTCAAACTTTTAGGACATACTTAAATATCAGTAATAAAGGTTTTTGTCCTCTCACATTTTCAAAAATCTCATTTTAATATCAAAAGGGCATTATGGTCAACATTTAAGCATTTAACTGAAACATGCAAATGAATCGGATTTCTAAGGAACCATATTGTATAATCTCGGAGGGTAATACTAACATGTAATATGGTCCTAAAGGAACCCTAAGGCATATCTAAACTAAGGTAAATCGGGTCAGAACTGAAAGTCAAAGCAAAAGTCTACTTTTGCGACTTTCGGTTCCGAACCGAGCCTAAACTCAGAATTGTCGGGTTGAACATGCCTAGACATGTTCAATTAATATTTACCAAGTTATTAAAGTGATAAAACTGATTTTATTGCCTTTACATCATTAGTTATGAATTTTATTTAAAAACCGACTCGTTTGACTTTTATTTTGATTACTTTGACCCGACAATTAACTAAGCAAACGTGGTAATTAGGAGGTGCCCTTTTGAGGGTTTAATACCTACCTAATTATGATCACGTAACCATGTTCGTTGCGAACAATGGCTCGATTGTTTAAAAGTCAAAGCGTTTATCGCAAACGCTTGACTTTTCGGCTTTAAGAGCCAAACAATTGAACTAAGCACGAAAGGAACACTTAGGAGTGGTCCTTAGGACTAAAGGAGGTTCCCAAAAGCTCAGGATCCTCTCAAAATCAGAGAGCAAGAGCAGAAAAGGAAAGATGGCGCGTTTGAACAAATGAAACCCACCATCTATTTATAGTTTTCGGGATCGCATAGGATCGTGACAAGTGTCGGAAGGTATAACCAGATCATAACATGTGTAAAATGGTTTTATAAAACAGGTAGCAAGCCCCTAGATTGAGTTATGAGAGAATCGAAACCAGATTTGACGAAACCAGCAACAAAAAACAAGTTTCTGTAGCTGATCTGTCTACAAGGCCCGCGTAGGAAAACCAGGTGGGCTTACGCGGCCCGCCTAAGCTTCTGGCCCAGCCACAAGTTTGACAGATTTGCTGAAATGGTCCCTACACTTGCTAAATGCCATTTCTGACGTATCTAAGGCCCGTCAAGTCATATTTAAGGCTCTACAATGACATAGGGAACATAAAACATGCTCAAAAATATGTCGGATGTCGGTTCATTTGGTCGTACGGTTGCGTTGTTCGGTTAGTTACGACGAAACACGAACGGATGCGAAAAACGATCCAAATTACATGAAGAATGGAATTTTATCATGCCAAACATTAAAATAAAATATTTTAGTGATTACATAAATTTGTGGATGTCCGGATATATACAGAACATAAGATATGGGCGAAAATGCAAACTTATGCACTTTTTGACGCTTTTAGTCCCTATTGATCAAATGAGTTTGTTTTTGCGCACCAAACATCTCTAAGCCTATTACTAAGCTATATAAAGGATATTTAGGGAATTTTTAACTTATGATCATATTCCGGAAGGTTCGATACCATACGAATCGGTATACTTTTACAGTTTGACGCAATTAGTCATTCTAATGACTTGCGGATATCATCGTTTAATAGCATCGAAGCCTTATCTAATCCATATTAGGAATTCTTGAGAGTATTATAAAACATCACGATGCTTCAGGGTCATTAAAAGGTCATTCAGATGTATAATTAAACATATTGATGCTTTTAACCCCTTAAACTTGCAAAGTTGCGCGTAACGTCACTTATACGCATAAAAGCCTTAGATGGCCAATATTTGGCATCCCCGAGAGTATAATAAACCATCATGAAGCTCTCGGTTTGTTAAAAGGTCACTCAGAGGTAAGAATTAACATGTTGACGCTTTTAACCCTTCATCGCGCAAACTTTAAATTTATTACGCAAACGGTTACTCTTGATCAACAAGTGGCTCGTATGTGAATAGGAACACCGTGTAACGTCATTCGAAGGCTTATACTAAGCATGCTGACACTTTTAGTCCTTTCCCATTCAAAGTTTTTGATTTTTCAAAAAATTAGTCCCGTAAATTCAACGCTTGACTTTATTAGGGTTTATTACACGTGTCAATACATCATTGGAAGTGATTTTACGAGGTGTTACATCCTCACCCCCTTAAAAGAAATCTCGACTTCGAGATTTGCTCAAAAGATGGAAGTACTTTCTGTCTTATACTGGACTTAATCTTCCACAGCATATCTAGGGCCCCTCCAGACACCCAATATGTCCTTTTTAATAGATACATGTATCCTTTTGGAGCTTCTAATCTTGTCGATCCTCAATCGATGTTGATTTTACCACAAACTATAAGTATTAATCCGCCTATCATTATGTGACAATGCTCTCGACCTATTGTCTAGCCAAATCTTTAAATCACAGGTGTGGAACACATTGCAAGTTCCATCAAACTTCTTAAATAAGTTTTACCTTATATGCTATTGACCTTGATATATTCGATTTCCTCGAATGATCCTTTATTCCCAGAGCTTAACTAGACCGTGGTACTAAAATTTTAGCACACCCTTCTAGGGCGATACCTTCAATTGAACTTTATTCCTTATAAAGGACTTAAGAGGGTTGCGACTTTCATCAATCCTTGATTTTCCGCCAATTACTGGCAACTTTCAGACGATTACGAATTCGTATGATCTTATTCGTTGTTTCCAAAGTAATTTCAGGTCCGGCTAATTCAGACTTACTTAAACTTCTGTCCAACAACAGATGTTTGACATCTCATCTATACGAGGTCTCCAAATGAGCAGCCTTGATACTTATATAACAACTATTATAGAAAGCTTATTTAAGGTGAGATGGTTATTCCAACTACTGCTTAAACCAATCTTAAGGAATAGCTAATCCTTACAGTTAGTCGAACAAATTGACGATCCTGGGCAGTTGATAACGATTCTTAATTGTTGCCTAAATAGGGTTGCGGTAATCAATACATAAGAAAAATGAACCGTCTTTCTAATTAATGATACCGAAACTCTCAGAATATTGAATTAGGCTTTATGAACCTTTATCTTAAACTCAGTTAATCAGGGTTTCGATTCTTCCAATAATGATGGTACTAATCGTCATGGAAATTTCACAATAATGCAGCCCTATGTGGGATGTATATCTTAACTCTACTTGCCTCAGGAGGTAAACAGGGTACTTCTTTGAAGAGAATAGTCAAGATGCAAGGAGATTACAGAGATTTTCCAAATCTCAGGCTCCGTTTCATTTATCATTGCTTGTGTCAGATAAGTGACAAATTGCTTTACAAATCCATGGATACCTTATTCAGTGACACTTATTTGGACATTTCCCTTCTGGATATCTTCTTTGAATACCATTAGCTGACTCTAGTACAATATGACCATTGGAATATCTCAGGGTTCCATGCATTAAACCTCCATACTGATCAGGCATGGAAGCAATCTATGGAACATATTAAGATACACCAATCCTCATATGGCACTTTCATCATATAGTCTGGTATTCACAATTGATAGAAATCAAAGAGATATCAAACTAACATATTTCGTCGTACCCCATTTGGAGAGAGAGTTCTCTTAGAATTTTATGACTGAAGATTTCTGACAGGCACAGGAGAGATGGTTCTTATGATTTTGTTTGCAAGTTTTACCTTACACTTAATCTCTGAGGTTCTTATGGAAGATTTTAAAGGTTTGCTATACTTACAACTTATGAAGGATTTATTGGTATCTGAATCAAAACATAACTCTTAGCATTTATATTACTGATAAATGATAAGGAATGTACCTGATGTCATTATTGATATGAACTACCTCTGGCATCCACCAGGAGAGTTTAAGCGCTTTCATTCTTAGGCTTTATATCCCTAGCCGTACCTCCCTTTGACAGATGTAGGGCATGTGGTCTTGATGTGGCCTTTCTCACCACAGCCGAAACAGATTGCATTCTTTATGCCCTTGCAATCCAACGTTCTATGCTCTCTTGATATGCAGATCCCACAAGCCCTAGGCTGTGATTGGGATTTTGATTCGAACCTGCACCTCCCTAGATGGCGTTTCTTGCAGGTCTTGCATACAGGTTTCTTATTGGACTCTTGCTTACCCTTTTTCTTAGAACTCTGGGAGTTATCTTCCTTCATTTTCCTTTTTAGTTCATCCTTTGCATTCGAGGCATGAACAAGATCCTTCTCTTGAGTAAGGAAGTGTGGTTTTAGATGGGATTTGGAGCAAGTAGCATTGGGCTCCTTGAACTTTTTCATGACCTTTCTCACAGCTTTTCCAACAGCTGCGTCAATCATCGTTTGGAGAACATCTTTGTTAATTTTGAGGTTCACAATTGAAGCATCATTAGCATGCGTCGCATCATCAATGGCGCGATTGACAGTTGTCTTATCTGAGTTTGTCATATTCGAGACTTGGTCCCTAACACCAAATGAAACAATTACTTAGTTGCAATACAACAATCGCTATTCATCATCCTGATGACCTAACATATACTAACCTTGGTATCATTAAACCATACAGGCTGATATAGTACGAACATTCCGAATGAATGTTATTTTAAATACATATATCAATTATATTTAGCCTAGGCCTTAAAAAGACCATCAATGGCGTTTAAGGTTTGGACCTAGTCCATCACCTTTTTGACGGAGGATCAAAATGTCACATCTGTCTTGATCATATTGATGATTGTGGATAGCTTGAAAGCTTGTTATAAGGATATTGGAAAAGGGTGATTCCTAATGGATATAAAGCATTCATCTAAAATTGTTGAAGCGGTCTCTAAAGTATCATCGGCCAATTCTACCTCGCGTTATTTGCCTAAAGTCCTAACAGGCGGATACACAGCTTACAACATGTATTGTCCACAATAGACTTTTCTGCGCCATAATCAAACAAATTCACGAAAAACATCATTGATAAGGAAAGGTACCTGTTATGATGTTATCATTCTATACTGCCTCCTGGCTATTCATCTGGAAGACTCACGTGTTTGTTTTCTTGGCCTCTTCAGGCTTCTTTTGATTCCTAGGGCAGTTAGTCCTGATATGCCCCTTCTCGTTGCAACCATAACAGGTTGTATCTTTTAGCTTCTTGCAATCCAAGGTTTTATGTTCCTTAGACTTGCAGATCCCACAAGGTAGAGGCTGAGATTCAAAAGAGGCTGGTCCCAAGCCAAGTTGTACAACGGGATCTTCCCTGTAGCTTGGATTAGTGACCTCCACCAAGCTAGAGCTTCTCCTTTAAAAGAATGTGAAACAAACTTCACAATGTCTTTCTCTGCACATCCACTAATATCAACAACGGTGTCCATCTCATCAAGCCACGTCATGCAATCGATGGCTCCCTTTTCTCCTGTGAAGTCTCTGGGCTTGCAGGAGACAAAATATTTATATGAACAGGTTTTAACATGTGGCTCTTGATTAAGCACAACTTGTCCAGACGGAACACTCCTCTGATTTGATGAGTGATGAGAATCGTCCTTATGAGATACATGCGTTTGGGAAGGTGGTTTTGTATGAGTTACAGACTGAGTCTTGGTGTGTGTACCACTTGATTCATTATGTTGTCTGTCAAGAGCTCGAGTAACGACATTATCTATTAATGCCTGCAGTTCTGCTCCAGCTATATTAACTCTGGTAGTATCATTATTCTCCCTCGGGTAGCTGTTAACCTCATCTGACTCAGCCATGTAGCTTGATTGCTACATAAATATTGCCAATGATTTATTCAGAAGTCTATTATGGAATTGTCATTTATGGCAATTCATTAACCATGGAAATTTTAAGCCATATTGGTTAATTTAATTTATTTAAATTTTTATTATATTTTATCCTAGTTATAAACTATTAAGGATATTTGAAATGGCACAAAAGGCCTTGTCACGAGGACAGTTTTGAATTTATAAGCCATGACCTTATAGGATCGAGGCATTAAGGTTTGAACACAGTTCATTACCTTTCTTGACAGAGAGTCAAAGACTATAACTGTCTTTTGTCTTTTAGGACAATAGATATAGCCCGTAGGCATTTCATCACTAAGGGATGTTTATGATATGATCATCTTATCTGATGATTTGAGCCATGATTTCTAAATCACTAGGCTAGATAAGAAATTGGAAGAATCCAATATAAGGATGACTTGGGTGATTTTATCGAATCACATTTGCCAGGAGTGCTAACATGTTTTCAGATGTTAACAAGGATTTTAAATCTTAAAAAGGTTTTACCATCTAGGCCATGTCTAAATGACACATAGGCTAGGTAATACCTTCAAGATTTTCTTTCAATATACAATGGTAGATCAATCATAAATCTGAATGATGTTTTGATTTAGGTCATAACATATATGTATATGTTTAATGCCAATGTAAATTTTAAAAAGGAAACTTTTCATAGACAGTCCTAAAAATTACAACAATTGCCCTAAATGGGTCTTAAACAAATAAACTCGTCCACGTAGGGACTAAAGAGATAAATATGTCCTCATATGGACTATTAGAGAAATAAAAACAACAATAAAAGGAGTTTCTTCTTCACTTTATTTCTGAAAGTTTTCTCCTTGGTTCATGGTGTGCGGTACGGACACTGAAGGTTTTGGCGGGTAGTCGAAATCTTCCATGCTAGGAACCTTTGCAAAAGTGGAATCCAAGGCTTCTATGGTTAATGAATGATATGGATCATGAACAGGATCAGAACTGGTATAACCCAGGTTTGGGATTTCAAGACTAAGAGGTAAGAAATATGGGTCCTTCGGGTCCATAGGTATCATCTTCGGAGCGGGAACCTTAGGGACTCTTGGTATGGACTCCTCCGACGTTAGCTTCTCATTTGAAGTTTCAAAAGTCTTAGGTACATAATCTGAAGTATGATTAATGGTTTCAACTGTTTCGGTTTTTGGGAATGGGTCCTAAAAGATCCTTTCTCCATACTGGTCGTACGCTTGTTCGAGCGGTGGTACGAAACTTAACATTCTTTGGCTTCGAGTTTGGAGAGCTTCCACCAATGGCAACTTTACTCGGAGACATACTCCTGGAATACACAAATATCGAAAATAATATATATATATAAGGGGATAAGATCATTCCTAGTTCATGTCTAGACTCGAAAGGTAAGGAATGTGCAAACTGTGTCATTGAGATTAAACACGAAAGGCTAGTGTTTAATTCACTCAATGTTGGCTCTGATACCAACCTGTCACACCCTGATATTCCCACATATTACAGGTGGGCCCGGTGGGGAGTATCGTGACGTAATTGATATCATCATAGTCAAATAATCACAGTTCAATGCACAGCGGAAGTCTAAAGTAAATATATTACAAACCGATTCAAAAGTAACATCAAATATTATAAACGGATTGTAAGATGGATCCACAGGTGGATCTTAAAACAAAATTATAGACACTGTTCAAGAGAATTTAGACGTTTAGAACTTGCAAGATTCCTTATTAACGCCCTGAGCTCCCAGCCAATTACGTACAGTACCTGTCACTTAATCTTTTTGGAAAATACGTCATTTTACACTGGTAAATACAATTAACTGACTCTTTTGAAAATGTTTAAGAAAATTGATTTAAATGCACAAGGCACAAATATCCTTTTATAACTTGAGACAATTATATAAAAATAATCTTGTATACAGATTTACATGTTCGTTATACATTCAGGACCCGATGTAGAAACCGAGTCAAGATTAACATACACACCACAAGTATAGGCCCACAAGAGAGTGAGATACCGTTTTTCCTATGCAACTGTCAGGTGTATGCCTACACCCCGTGCTTGTAAGACCCTAACACGTTTTTAACAAAAAGTCGCAGCGGGAAATTCATACCATAAAATTCCTTTCATTTTAAACGTCTTTACTTACTTGAAGTTCATTTTAAGGTGACACTATTACATTGAATACACCCATCGAACTTATTTACAAATAGAAACATAAACTATATTTAATAAATTACTTATTCAAACACTCCCGTACAATCTAACTTGTGACTCGGTCTTCGATCTTCACTCCTCAGTGATCCTCCGTGACTTATACAACCTGCACTCACACATACATTCATGACATTAGCACACATTATATAAACAAGTTTCATTCTCGTACACTTCCCATTTCGTTATCTTCCTAATTTTAAACATTCCATATGTGTATGCATTTCCAGGTGAAGCTTCAATAATGTACCTGCATTACTTTTCATTCTCAAGGCACACTGTTAATAACTTTATTACTTAACGCATCTAAATCATGCTTATATACATTCTTACATGCATACATACACATCTACATACATACATACCTTCCTACATCTCTACATACATGCGTACACTCATACACACCTTTATACATACATATATACACATTTACATACGTACCTACATTCCTACATACACGTTCAAGATCTTGCATACCACTTATATACACATACATTAATTGCGTGGGACCTAAACTTAGATTTATAGCCCATAAACATTAAAGGCAAGATCAAAATCATGATTGGGAGGTCCGCCGTAGTTCACGATACCGAAGCCTACGGGGCTGTTTGGTAGCCTCTTAATGACCATTCAGATGCTACCTCTTAATGGTTTAAAACCTCTGAATGAATAAGAGGTAACCTCAAGTCTGAATGGTTAAGAGGTAACCTCTGAATGGTAAATCATCACATGTCACATTCTTCTACCTTTTCATTGGTAAAATTCTTAATGGTTCCATTAAGAGGTAGCCTCTTAATGACCATTCAGAGGCTACCAAACAGCCCCTACGTTCCATAAATCGACTTAAATAACAAATTTCAGCTTTTTAGACATGGGGAGGGCGTCGGTGACGGCCCTTGGATTTACGCGTAGCCAAAACTCCCTGTAGACAGTAAAATAAGGCGTCGGAGAAAACTGATTTTGTAGACCCCGTCGGTGACGCCCCTAAGGCCGTCGGTGACAACCTCTAGAAATTGCATTTTTCTGCAGGTTTGTTTCATCGTCCGAACGCACTAAAACGCACATAACTTTTGAACCGTTTACCCGTTTAACCTCCCGTTTCTTCCTACATGCTCGTAATTTGACATTCTATCATGTGAACTTGAAATCCCATATCCGGATTAAGGAAATTCTTAACTTACGCACTATCGGCTTATTATTCATTTACGATTTATTCGACCCGTTCATGTTTTTATCAAATAACTCATTCCTCTTAACCCAAGACTTACATGAACCTTATGACCATAATACTTTTACACTATCCGGAGTGTCGTACTTGGGGTTTACGCACCCGATAACCGGTATTCGTTAAATTCATTCATTATTACGTAATTGAACATTAAATAGTACAATTTCCATCTATGAAATTGTTTATTCATTTACTCATAATTATCTACCGAACCTCTTGCCCATTAACCCACGTCACCATTTCTCGGTTAGCATGCTTACGTACAATTTTATCCATTACCCGGTTATCATACCGAAGTCGTTACTTATGCAACCTTTCCGGTATGCAATAAAACCTCATCTTGTCCCATTTGATTTACTTAGCGAACTTCATCGATTTCATACAACTCATTCCTATTTGACCTCAATTATCATACTTAATTAAGTCGCACATAACTTTACATAAACAACTAAGAAGTGATTACGGAAATCACTTACCTCATGCATCCGTGTTCATATCCGTTTCCTCGCCACTTCTTGACCCGTTAGCCTTCCGTTCTTGATTCTGTCTCGACATGATTCCTATACTTCCATGTCATCGAAATCACATTCTTATTAGCATACACAATTGTACATGTTAACGATCATATCAATCGCATAATTCACATTTGACTTTCATTAGTCACTTCTAACGAGCATAATACATGTAACCAAATTCATATCATTTCCAACTCGTGTAATTCATTATGTCATCGCATTAAACACACATACGTCTAACACGCACCGTATAACTTACTTTAATCCTACAATTATGACAACACGTCTAACCATTCGTCTTAAACACAGTTGACTTTTAGAAGTCAACGGTTCATTTAATTTAACTTTCGGCTTATCATTATATACCCGTAACATCATAATAGCCTATACGGACAACACTGTATACATTTCATCATACAGTTGGCGTGTTTACTACCTCCTAAGCATAGTGTACAACCAATTCATGCATATTCTTCTAATCTCATACATAATTCATCAAATTTTCCTTCTAATCAACATGGATCATTCATGCATAACATCAAACATACTAGTATCACATTTCTTTCAATTCCTCTTAACAAGAATCTGCCATACATATCAAAATACATCAATATTAAGCAATAATTTAGACATAGATGATTTACCTATGTCATCATCTTCACCATAACAAACGGGTTTCACCATTAAACATCAAATTAACCTAAACCATGCATAATCCATGTTCTATATGATGATTCTAACACACACCCGTTCTCAATTTCATACAAATTCGCAATTTACATCATAACCCACTTCGTGAAAGATCACCAATCTAAATTTTGAGACATACCTTATGATCCCCTTGACTGGGTGATTGTTTATTCGCGTTCATGCATCAATTCGGGACTTGAATTGATCTTCAATTTTGGGTTTAAGTTTGAACAAGGGTTTTACCCTTGTTCTTTCTCCTAGCCGTACGCACACACACACATACACACACTCAATGTGTGTGTTGTGTTTTGTTTTTAGATTTTATTAATTAGTTTTTAACTATTTCCCTTCTAGGTCCCTTATGTTTAATTTTCATTATTTAAGACTACAACTTCATGTTTTGCTACTTATTTACATGTTAATAACTAGATAACTTTGTTCCTGGTTATTTTGTTTACTGGTCCACTTTTACCACTAACGGTATATTACCCGTTCCAGTATTTTAACCGGGTTTAAATTACCAAACCCACTTTTTGGGGTGTTACATATAACATAGAAGGCATGCTAGCAAATATTAAAAATTGGATTTTGGGGCGTTACAGTGCTTAAGACATTGCCATTTTTAATAATGATGCCAAGGATATCCGGGACATGGTCATTAACCCCCCAAAGGATTTATTTCAAACAAGACAGATTAAACGGGTTACCTAAATAATTTAATCACTATCTGATTAAACATTCAATACCCGACCAAGCGGTATTATTATCATACCGTATCCCAAGCCCGTATAGGGAAAATAAGTTAAAAGTATTTACCTGAGCTAAAATGTAATTTTATTCTCAGCCGTATATTCAAATCAGCAAGCACAAGTACCTCTACTAGGGCTCTCAATCTGGAACGAAGGTTTTATTAACCTATTAGACTCCTAACGGGTCTTATTTAAGTTGAAACTTAGACCGGTTAGTTTTAAGGAAAGGTTTACGGTTCAAAACGCAAGATTAAGCGAAGACCGGATTAGAATGTGATTTAGACCCGAAAAGTATGGAGATTTGTATAATATGGGTAAACTAAACACAATCTGAATTTTGAAGTGAAAATGATAAGGTTTGACCCGTTTCGGTTAATTCATTTAAACTAGTTACATATACCGTACCGAACGCGTAAAATGCATAACGGGAAATCAAATGAGTCATGAACATATTTCATAAGTTAATATGCCTTAAATATGTTGTGATATCAGTAGGATACCTTCCATTATGCCCAAAACGAATTTAAAACCAATTTATGCCCCGTAGGGGTATTTTGGTCATTTTAATGTTTATAAAAGAGGTTAAATAATAATCTGAGTTTCTGGTCTAAATAATCGGTAAAAATATTTATTTTATCAACTTATATCGGTAAAATATCTCACATATGTGAAATTTATCATTCATGGCCAAACTATGCACCGTAGGGGCATTTTGGTCATTTCACATATGCTTTAAGGGTTAATTTTGGAAATCTGAGTTCAAAACTTTTAATTAATCTTTAAGTATAAAAATGTATTCATAACATCAGTAGGTAACAAGTCTTAGGTGCCAAATATGGTTTTAAACCATACTATGCGCCTAAATCGCATAAAAGTCGGTATTTGACGATATTCCGTTTAAATAGGGAAATCGGAGATTTTGACCAGCCTTTACAGTTTAAAATAACTTAGTTATTATATAAAATTAGTAGAAAGAGGTTTGACATGTAAAGGATGTATAAAACTCATTTTATTAGCAAAAAGGGCGTTATCGTCAATTACCGAGCCTATGCGAGAACTCTATGTTATGATCATCTTAAAATTTAATAAAAATCTCCAAAAATCCCAAAATATTATATTACATCAGTAGGTAAAAGGTTTGATGTCAAAATTTGTGTTTAAATAGAATTTATATCAAATATGTCGTTTAATTAATAAAAAGGCCTTTATTTACGATATTGAGCATAACTCTCATTTTAGACCATAAACTGATGTCAAACTTTTAGGACATACTTAAATATCAGTAATAAAGGTTTTTATCCTCTCACATTTTCAGAAATCTTGTTTTAATATCAAAAGGGCATTATGGTCAACATTTAAGCATTTAACGGAAACATGCAAATGAATTGCATTTCTAAGGAACCATATTGTATAATCTCAGAGGGTTATACTAACATGTAATATGGTCCTAAAGGAACCCTAAGGCATATCTAAACTAAGGTAAATCGGGTCAGAACTGAAAGTCAAAGCAAAAGTCTACTTTTGCGACTTTCAGTTCCGAACCGAGCCTAAACTCAGAATTGTCGGGTTGAACATGCCTAGACATGTTCAATTAATATTTACCAAGTTATTAAAGTGATAAAACTGATTTTATTGCCATTACATCATTAGTTATGAATTTATTTAAAAACCGACTCGTTTGACTTTTATTTTGATTACTTTGACCTGACAATTAACTAAGCAAATGTGGTAATTAAGAGGTGCCCTTTTGAGGGTTTAATACCTACCTAATTACGATCACGTAACCATGTTCGTTGCGAACAATGGCTCGATCATTTAAAAGTCAAAGCGTTTATCGCAAACGCTTGACTTTTTGGCTTTAAGAGCCAAACAATTGACTAAGCACGAAAGGAACACTTAGGAGTGGTCCTTAGGACTGAAGGAGGTTCCCAAAAGCTCAGGATCCTCTCAAAATCTGAGAGCAAGAGCAGAAAAGGAAAGATGGTGTGTTTGAACAAATGAAACCCACCATCTATTTATAGTTTTCGAGATCGCATAGGATTGTAACAAGTGTCGGAAGGTATAACCAGATCATAACATGTGTAAAATGGTTTTATAAAACAGGTAGCAAACCCCTAGATTGAGTTATGAGAGAATGGAAACCAGATTTGACGAAACCAGCAACAAAAAACAAGTTTCTGCAGCTGATCTGTCTACGAGGCCCGCGTAGGAAAACCAGGTGGGCTTACACGGCCCGCCTAAGCTTCTGGCCCAGCCACAAGTTTGACAGATTTGCTGAAATGGTCCCTACACTTGCTAAATGCCATTTCTGACATATCTAAGTCCCGTCAAGCCATATTTAAGGCTCTACAATGATGCCTAAACATAGGGAACATAAAACATGCTCAAAATATGCCGGATGTCAGTTCGTTTGGTCGTACGGTTGCGTTGTTCGGTTAGTTACGACGAAACACGAACGGATGCGAAAAACTATCCAAATTACATGACGAATGGAATTTTATCATGCCAAACACTAAAATAAAATATTTTAGTGATTACATAAATTTTTGGATGTTCGGATATATTCAGAACGTAAGATATGCGCGAAAATGCAAACTTATGCACTTTTTGACGCTTTTAGTCCCTGTTGATCAAATAAGTTTATTTTTGCGTACCAAACACCTCTAAGCCTATTCCTAAGCTATGTAAAGGATATTTAGGGCATGTTTAACTTATGATCATATTCCGAAAGGTTCGATACCATACGAATCGGTATACTTTTACAGTTTGACGCAATTAGTCCTTCTAATGCGCAAACTTGCGCATATCATCGTTTAATAGCATCGAAGCCTTATCTAATCCATATTAGGAATTCTTGAGAGTATTATAAAACATCATGATGCTTCAGGTTCATTAAAAGGTCATTCAGAGGTATAATTAAACATATTGACGCTTTTAACCCCTTAAACTTGCAAAGTTGCGCGTAACGTCACTTATAGGCATAAAAGCCTTAGATGGCCAATATTTGGCATCCCCGAGAGTATAATCAACCATCATGAAGCTCTCAATTTGTTAAAAGGTCACTCAGAGGTAAGAATTAACATGTTGACGCTTTTAACCCTTCATCGCGCAAACTTTCAATTAATTACGCAAACGGTTACTCTTGATCAACAAGTGGCTCGTATGTGAATAGGAACACCGTGTAACGTCATTCGAAGGCTTATACTAAGCACTTTGACACTTTTAGTCCTTTCCCATTCAAAGTTTTCGATTTTTCGAAAAATTAGTCCCTTAAATTCAACGCTTGACTTTATTAGGGTTTATTACACGTGTCAATACATCATTGGACGTGATTTTACGAGGTGTTACAGTTCGAGTATACTCACAGTATGTGTTTAACAAGTAAATACATCCTTGTTTGGATTGAAGGGATCGTGTGGAGTTTAGCCTGAGCATAGAACAGTAGCGTAAACGTTGAACAGTGCGTAACAGTGTGTCGGATGGGTAAGTGGTCGAATGGTGATCCGATCGAATGAGCATAACCCATCCGAGCGGATGACCATTCGAACAGATGGCCATTCGAATGAGTGGTGTTTGTTTGTAAAGTTGTTGAAGTTCAAAGTTTAATCAAATCATTTTGAACAAGGACTAGTTTAAGGGACAGGTCACCTAGTCGAATGGTCATTCGATCGGATGGCCACTCGAGTGGGCGATCTGTTATTTGAAATTTTGGAAAAATTTCTAAGCAAAAGTTTGGAGTTTTAACGGAGATGGCGTGATGACGTGTCAAACAACGGAAACATACCAAGTCAAGTTCAGTCGGTCGAATGGTCTCAGCCCATTCGATCAGACTTACTGTTCTTGATGGAATTTCATGTTCAACCCGTTAATCGGTCATCTCCCTGACGGAAATCCATTTTCAAGCCGGCTCTCTACTAAGGAACGAGTAGAGAGTCTAAATGAGCCTAGATTCCATCAGTTTTGAGTAGAAAAGTGAAGAAAAGTTTGAAATAGATGAAAAAGTGTGAAATCTTGCAAAACTTAGTTGAAACATAGTGGAAATCTCTTAGATTTGAACCAATCTTGATGAGTTGGTGCTTCACAACAGTTTGCACAACCAAAATGAGCGAAGAACACCTTCAAGAGGTTCAAATCAATGATTTTAGAGAAAAAGCAAGTGTTTGTGTGTGATTTTGATGGAGAAGATGATGTAGAAATGATTAGAGATGATGGTTGTACAAGATTTGAGGAGAAATACTTACGAAATAGTCTTGAATAGAGCGTAAAAGTGACTGAGAGTGACTTGAGTGTGTGTGGTCGGATGGAGATGTCAAATCAGTGAAAGGGAGGTGTACGGGTACTATTTATAGGGTGAGAGTGGGGGAGTAAGTCAGTGCGCGTAGGTGTGCTCGGTCGGATGGCTTGCCCGGTCGAATGGCCATTCGGTTGGATGGCCATCCGAGCGGATGGTCATCCAGACGGAAGTCCATTCGATCGGTTGCTCATTCGATCAGCCGAGTTGCGTTTTGTTAGTTTTCCAACTTTCGTTTCGTTTGTTAAGCATTGCGTTGCGTTTAACCGAGTTTCATGCAAGCGTTGAGCGTGTAAGCGTTGCGTTTATAGCCACATAACAAATAAATAATCAATCACACAAATAACACACATAACATAAGTAAATATGCGTTTCGAGTCTGCGTTGACTTTGCGTTGCGTTTGCGTTTAAAATAAACAAGCGATGTAATCATGCGATAAAATGCGTTTAAATAGTAAGCGTTGTAAACTGCGTTTAAATGCGATAACTGTGTTTGAATAAGCGTTGTAGAGTAGCGTTGTAATATGCGTTTAAAGTAATGAGTCTGAAAATATAGTTTAAACCCCTTTGCGTTAATCGAATCCCAGAGTACATGCGTTCAAGAGTGAAATGATAATGACAACTAACGATCCGAAGAGTCGGGTTGTTACATTTGGCTCTAGTAGATTCGAGGATTACAAAATTGACCATGAGTTCGTCTGGATTTGTTCTGAGTTGAAGAGAGAGAAAGAGAGATGTGAAGTTAGAGTGAGTGGTGGGATGTGGTGGTGGATGGTGGTGGTGGCGGCGGCAGGTGGGTGGTGGTCGGGTGGTTGTGGTGGTGGGTAGTTAGAGTGAGAAAGAGTGTACATATAGAGAGAGAATGTATGTGTGTTTGTATATATATAATTATATATAAACAAAATTCTTTTATTTATTATAATAGTTATTTTAGTAAGAGTTAATTACACAAATGGGTCATGTGGTTTATATCTAGTTTCGCCTTTAGCTACTAACTTTTTTTTAACAGGTTTAGGTTTTATGGTTTCAGTTTTGTAACACCTTTGGGTACTAACACCAAAATTAGTTAATTAATGACTAAAATACCCTTGTATTTTTTTAAGTTTATCAATGTAACACATTTGGGTACTAACACCTAATTTTATTTAAGTTTAAATCAATTTTACAAAATCTATTTATTTATTTTTATTTTCATCTTTTTATTATATCTCTTAATTAACATAAAATCTATTTATTTTCTTTTATTTTCATATTTTTATTAAATTTCTTATTTAATATAAAATCTACTTGTTACACCAGTATTTTTTTAAATAGATTTTTTAAATAAAATCTACTATCTATATAGTTTTATGTAAATTAAATTTATTACTCGTTTTAAATAATGTAAACCTTACTCGTTTTCAATTTTGGATAGATATGATTGATAATAATAAATATATTTCATGTAAAAAAATTTAACCTTTTTTAACTCGTTTTTTTGTTCATTTACATTTTACTATTTTATGTAAATTAAATATCTTTCTAAAATAGTAAAATGTAAATGAACAAAAAAACGAGTTAAAAAAAGGGTTAAATTTTTTTACATGAAATATATTTATTATTATCAGTCATATCTATCCAAAATTGAAAACAAGTAAGGTTTACATTATATAAAACAAGTAAGAAATTTAATTTACATAAACTATATAGCTAGTAGATTTTATTTAAAAAATCTATTTAATAAAATACTGGAGTAGCAAGTAGATTTTATGTTAAATAAGAAATTTAATAAAAATATGAAAATAAAAAAATAAATAGATTTTATGTTAATTAAGAGATATAATAAAAAGATGAAAATAAAAAAATATAGATTTTGTAAAACTGATTTAAACTTAAATAAAATTAAGTGTTAGTACCCAAATGTGTTACATTGATAAACTTAAAAAAATGCAAGGGTATTTTAGTCATTAATTAACTAATTTTGGTGTTAGTACCCAAAGATGTTACAAAATTGAAACCATAAAACTTAAACCTGTTAAAAAAAGTTAGTACCCAAAGGCGAAAATAGGTATACCCTTATGTGGGGTCCACTAGGTCAGACTTAACCATAAAAATTAACTGAGTTAAGGCTAAAGGACATAACTTGCAAGGGTTTGCAAACATCGAGTATGTTTTTTTTGTAGTTTTTGAAGACAAATGACAAACTTTGCAATTTAGTGTCAACATAAATGATGATTTTTGTAATTTTGATGATTTTTGTAATTTACTGTTGTAGATAACATCAAACCTTTCAAGTTCTGTTTCAAATCATCCATCTCGAATTAAGTTGACAATGTGAACAATATTCATCTTGTTGCATTATACTGTGATAAATGAAAATGATGTGAAACATGCATCCAGGAAAAAATCACATCGCCAGTTTACGAGTTAACTAATTAAAGCATTAAAAACTAAGAATACAAATAATAAACCATAATATAATAAACGTTACCGGTATCGACATCCTCCCAAATAGTGATCCAAGTTAGCGCTAAAGCCACTCCCTCGATGGTACTCCACGCTAGAGGTTTCCAGTTGCAATTATTTGGAACCATTTTATAGATAAATAAAACTGATTGAATAAAAATGTAAAAATTTGAAGTTTAAAGTGATATATATAAAGTTATAATTTTTAAGTATTTTTTCACTAGTTGTTGGAGCCTAACGCCTCTTTACCATCTTCCCGCTCGATAATTAATCCATGTTAGTGACGCATTCGATTGGAACCAGGGGGCGTTAGTGTTCCCATACGACACCATAAATCCACGTAGATCTTGTCGTCCTGCCCCTAATCCACTCCCCTCACCCTACATAATATAAGATGTGCCATATTCAAAAGATTTAACTTTGTTTATATCATTTCTCCTTCGATTGTTGATGTTGTTGTAGATGATATGGAACCACATCATCTTCCGCTTTAAATCCCTCCACTTCAAGTTAAGCTGATGGTAAGTACGTTATTCTTCAGTTTGCATTGTGGTGTGAAAAGAATTCGAAACGTACCTCCAAAAAACTTTGTTGTAAGATTAAATATATTTATTTTATATTTAATCTAGTAGCCATTATAATCATTTACATTATATGGATCAAAATATATAACAATCCTATTAAATAATTAGTTGGTAATTGTTGATGGGCCTAATTACCCTTATTAACTAATTAGGGTTTCCTCCTGGGTGCATATATAAGGAGAATAATGTGGAGGTTAAAGGGTTAGACAATTACACAAACCCTAATAACACATAACATCAATATCGCCTCTCTCTCCCAACCGAACAACCCTATTCGGTTTCTTATCACCATCATTAGATTGCACCCTAAGGAGGAACCCGATCAAGCTGACAATCATGTCAAACACTGTTGCTGCGTCTCCATCTGGATTCTCTGCTGGCCTTTGCTGATGCAATCAACGGTATGTTTTCATGTTTTCCATTATATCTAAACAGAACTGTCCAACATGTGGTATCAGAGCATATGTTGATTAGTTAGTTCTGTTTTGTATCCATTATTCTGGGATTAAAATCTGGAAAACAAAACTTTGAAAACCTAATAAAACTCGAAACCCTGTTTCGAGTCACTCTTTCTAAAAATTTCGGATCTTATGTTTTTTATGTTTAGGTCACTATTCCGAAATCGAATGTGTTAAGTTACTGTTCCGAAATCATTAAAATCCCAGATTTCGGGTTCTAGAATTTATGTTTTATTGTTAGGGTTCATAATATGTTCTTAGGAAAATTCGAAATTCCTTTATGTTTTGGAATATAATTTGGATTTTTTGAGTGTTGTTTCCTGTTTTGATCTGTTTTGCATTCTTAAGATTTTCGAAATCTGTTAATAGATAATCAGATAAAATTTTCAAAATATTTTGACAACATTAGATCATTATTAAAACAGAAAACCATATCTCAAAATCCCTTAGAATTCGAATTTTCAGTTATGCTTCACAACAACAGCTGTTAACAGTGGACTCGAGACCATCAGATCTCGACTCGAGATCACAATGTCTCGACTCGAAATCATAAGGGCTTAAATCTTTATAACTCGAGACAACGATTTCGACTTGAGATCATAAGGTCTCGACTCGAGACCACTGAGGTTTTGACTAAGGGCTTAAATCTTTACAACTCGAGACCATAAGGTCATAACTCGAGACCATAAGGTTGCGACTCGAGACCATAAAGCTACAACTCGAGACCATGGTTGTGACTCGAGACCTCATAAGGAATCGAGATCTCATAATTCATAGCAGTCGAGACCATGATTACGACTCGAGATACTGAGGTTGCGACTCGAGACCATTAATGAGTCGAGACCTCATAATGTTATAAGCTGAGTCGAGACTTGACTCGAGATCTCACTCGAGACCTCATAACTGAGTCGAGATCTCACTCGAAACCTCATTATTTTAGGCTGTTTAATGTGAACTAAGATTTAGCTCGGGGCTCCGCCCCGAACCCCGCAAAACTCCAGCGAACTCACCGCGCTAACGGGTGGTTTGCTACTAAATAATTGGTTTTTGTAAATACTTAGTTAATTAATAAGGATCAAATAATGTTTTACAAAACCAAAATGGCTTAACTTGAATGAGCTTTTGATGTATCACTTCTGGCCAAAGCTGATTTGATGCATCTATTTATTGTTCAAGTATTATAAATGCTATGTTGAGTATGTATTACAAACGTGAAATGTCTTAATTCTGGCCAAAGCTGATTTAATTCATTTATGTTTAGCATGCTTGACAAGTGCATAACTAAAGTGATTGTCTCATTTCTGGCCAAAGCTGATTTGTCACGATTACTTTGCACACATGCTTAAATGATTACACTTCTGGCCAAAGCTGATTTGTCTTCGTTTAAGTAGAATTTTCAATAAGTCTATTATTTTGATGTTAGTAATAGACATATCACAACCTCTTCACATAATGATCCTTATATCAATGATCCTTAATTGATTTTTATGATCATTTCGTCTGCCTTATTTTTTAGTACCCATAATTTTACTCACTGTAATTTTCTTCTATAAATCCATATCTCATCCACTCTAATTCCTAAATCTAATATGTTTTGCTTAAAGTTTCTATAAGAATTAGCTCTTAAATTAAATCCTTGATTATCTCTTAAGACACGATAATCCTATTGCTCTCTTCTGATAAAGCACTACAGAAGAAAATTAGAGCATGATGAATAGGATAAATCGAACATGATGTCTCTTATGATAATCAAGATCCCTCTAACATAATTGCTATCACTAAAGTTATTCCAGATTAAGTCTTTCCTAAGACTAATCTATAATTGTGGAATAATCACAAGAACTCCTAAGATGCATGCCTTCATTTAAAATTCTAAACTATAAATTTAAGTGGTATATGTGAATATATTATAATGTACAATACCATGACCCATAAAGTTAAGGGCTTACGCATGGAAATAAGTACATTTTTCCAGTACATTACATACTAAGATTTTCACTTGTACAATTTGATGCCTTATAAATCAACTGTAACACTCAAAAGTACCAAAGTATAACGAGTGTGTTGATAAGCAACATATGTACAAAGAAATAAATGTTTGAAGCTGGAAAATAAGTTGTTACTCACCTTAGAACCATTTAAAACTTTAAAAGAGGATTGTTCTAAGGTCCATAGACAAATTACAAGTGCTAATTCCAACTTTAAGGTTCTTCAAGGGAAAATCTCAGTGCATAATTATGTCATTAGACTAGACATAAGCAACGAGACTATCCATTATTCTAAAGAACAGTTGGATAAGTTAATTAGATAGTCACTTACTAATGATATTTAAGTCTGATAATTCTTTAATATTCCTATTAACACATGATTAGTTGAATCTAGTTTTAAACGTTTCCTTACCAGAAGTCAATAAATAACTAACATGAGAGTTAGTGACAAAATTAAATGTTAAGACTATAAGAACCATAATAAGCAGTCTTCTAACAACGCTTTTCGATACCTTATATATTCTGAAGATTAATCAGAATATAGTATCATAATTAAGCAATGTTATGAAGGTTGTGAGGTTTGCATAGTCAACATAAAGTCACACTTACCTTAAACTCTCATATTATTAGTTCTAAATATCTGGATTGAACCATTACTAAGATAAAACTAGATGATACCTTACATTTTCACAACTTTTGTTATCATGCAAATGAGAATTTGACAAAAGGAAAATGAGACTTATAAATTTCATCCATTACAACCAAGATTCATGAGAAATCATGACATGGTTAATGAGGATGATTTTTTCATCTAATCTCATTCTAAGTGATTTTAAATCATGACGTTACAGCCCTAAATATTACTTGGCTTAAAGAATAAGTATGGGTCCATCATAAGTCATTCATTGACATTCGTGGAACTTATTCCAAATGGAATATTCAGACATAATTCATTTATCATTTAAAAGGCTATCAACTTGAATCTAAATTTTGTCACATATGGCCCACGGGCTTAGAAGAAATCTATTCATATATATACTTAATAAGATTTCTATTAAATATGTCCCTAAAGTTTCTTATGATATTTTGACATTAAAGAAATCAAATAAAGTCTAACGTATATGTGATAGGTTCCCACGTCACGTAACTCATTGAAACTTCTCTTGTAGCATTCTATAGATATTAAAGATCAGTGGGAGCATTAAGTGTCTTAATAATAACTTGCAATAGTTGCAAGAGGTGGGGGAGTGAAAATTTTACATTTCCTAAATTTACACCTCTTGTACAAGACACCGCTCCATCACGACACTGTTCCATCAATACTTGTCTCTTTAAAATCTAATGCTACTCTTACAAAAGTTTCATTGTTGCTTAATTGTGGGCACACTTAGATTTCTTACCTAAACTAACATACTCCTCAACAAGAGAAACTACAACGATTAACGTCATTAACTTGTTTCTCTATTAGAATTTGTTGGTCGTTACATATTGATCCTAAGCATGCTGAGTTCCTAAAGATTTCTAAGGTCAGTGGGAGTAGTCAAATTCCTTGTCATGATTTGCAAGGAATACAAGAGGCGGGGGGAAGAGTGTCATTAAATTTCACTCCGAATTTAACTCCGATTACACCTCTTGTGCACCAACTCTTACAAACTTAGAATCCTGAAAATGATAGCAACCTAACCAAGAGCTAATCCATAAAACTGAAACTTCTAACAAACCCAATAATCAACTCAGGATGTCATCTAGATTTAAAAATCTACTAACTTTGATGATTACATAACCTCCCTAACTGAAGTTGAAATGGATTTTGGAAATGTTTACTGATCCTATCTCTTCAAAATTAAGCCATTAGTGTCAATTAATCCTCTGAATGGAATAAAACAGTTTTCTAGTAAAACTGATTTTATGTGTTCGTATAACGTTTGGGATTTGATTGAATTACCTAAGAGTGTTCATAACTAAACCAAATCCTGATATAAGCGTTAAGACACGAAGAGGCATGATTGATTGTCAAAGGTTATACTTAGGAAGAGATAAATTATTAAAGATTTCTTTGAGGATCATCAGCGTTCTAGTAGCTTATAACAGTTTAAGGCTACATTAGATGAACATTAAAAACAATTTTCCCTAACAAACTGGCTGACACATTTACATGTTCATAAAACAACCTGAAAGTTCTAAACTGAAGGTTAAGGAACACTTTGTTTGTAAGCTAATAAAATCCATGTATGGGTTAATGCAAACATCATAATGTGATGAAATCTTAACATAATTATTTTCATCAACAATCAAGTGAATTAATGTACCTACCTCAAGATGAGTGGGAGCAACTAAAATAAATTTGTCTATATAGATAACATTCTTTTGACAAGTATATGTTACATAAGTCAGAGCATTGTTAACACAAACTTTGATATAACAAATCTCAGAGATATCTCTTACGTGATTGATATCATAACATACTGAGATAGACCCAATGGGATATTAGTTCCGTTCCATAAGTTTAACATTAAATGGGTCCTTACATATGTAACAATCAATACTGCTCTCCTTCAGAGGATAATATGGTAAATGAGATTATTTTTTACGCTTCATTAATTGGAAGCCTTATGTAAGTTTAATTCTATACTCGTTTAGATATTACTCACATTGTAACACACTAGATATGTCTAGATTAATGTGAAGCATCTAATGGAGTATTACAATATCTTTAAAAGAAACGAGAGACTACAATTTAAAGAAGAAGTGAGAATTAAAACCGGTTTATTACTTTAACTTTGTGATATTCAAAGATGACAAAATGAAATTTCGGGTATATCTTTATGTCAGCAGACAAAACCTATTTCATGGAGGAGTCATAATGCACTGATATTAACAACCTAAGTTATAACGACATAATATAGTCACTAAATGTTGTTGGAAATTTATCAGTGGACTCATAAGTTTATTAACTCCATATAATTAATGTTTTGAAGACTTAGTGTGATAAAGTCAGCTACCATGACTCCTTGAACAGTAACAGTTCAAGAGGTGCTGCATTAAATTTCGATACACAATTAATTATTCGTTTATGAACGAATTGAGGAAACTAAGTTTTGTATCGAATACATTCATGATATGCTTAAGGATCCTATAACTGAAGGGCTATTACCCATAAGTCTTATTAGGAGAGCTCATAGACGGGTATAAATTAATGGTCGTGCGAAATTGCATATCGTACTATGAATGACTAAGTATTAGTTAATTTTCCTCATCAGTTTGATTTTGTATGTCTCTAAGAATATGTCAAGTCGACATAATGGCATATAGACAAATAAAGTTACAAATCAAACAAAGGGCTTATGCGTATTTTGATCATGACGATTAGGTTTTAAATTAAGGCTATAGTATGATTAATGGGGGTCCTGAGTCGCATAATGATTCAACGGCTGTATTTCTCTGCTATAGTACCTGTTTAAGGCTAAAATGAGTGTTAACTCCTGATCAGGCTTACCTAATACTCATAGTAAATGATTACTCGGCTAAGTGGGAGAATGTAAGATTAAATATATTTATTTTATATTTAATCTAGTAGCCATTATAATCATTTACATTATATGGATCAAAATATATAACAATCCTATTAAATAATTAGTTGGTAATTGTTGATGGGCCTAATTACCCTTATTAACTAATTAGGGTTTCCTCCTGGATGCATATATAAGGAGAATAATGTGGAGGTTAAAGGGTTAGACAATTACACAAACCCTAATAACATATAACATCAATATCGCCTCTCTCTCCCAACCGAACAACCCTATTCGGTTTCTTATCACCATCATTAGATTGTACCCTAAGGAGGAACCCGATCAAGCTGACAATCATGTCAAACACTGTTGCTGCGTCTCCATCTGGATTCTCTGCTGGCCTTTGCTGATGCAATCAAAGGTATCTTTCATGTTTTCCATTATATCTAAACAGAACTGTCCAACATTTGTGACTTAACTAATATTAATAGTAAAAAAAACATTTTATAAAAATACAAAGGATGATTAAACATTACATAAATATTTAAAAAAAAAACACTACTAGTATCACTATTCGCAGAAACAAGGCGCTCCCTCGATCCTATTGCTACGCTAAATGATTTGGGTAGGGATTCTTTGGATCCATTTTTTAGATATAGATTTAATAATAGAGTAATGAGAATTGTTGTGAGGAAATGACTAGTAAAAATAATATTCATATAAGTATAATTTTCTTTTTTTTTTAAAGAAAGATATATATGCAAGGTTACGTGAAATGGTTACGTAAAAGAAACACGGTTTCACCGTTGGAGTGAGTTGGAAACACGGTTACGTGAAATGGTTCACGAGTGAAGAAACACGGTTTCACTGTTGGAGGGAGTTGGACCGCTTTCTCTAAGAGACCGAGAATCACACCTTATTTTTCCTCTTGAATCTAGCTCTGCAATGGAGAAAAGGAGCCAACTGGTCGTTCGCCAGCTGTCCGACCAAGAGAAATATTCATTCTGTCCCCTCTGACATGACCGGACCTTGTCCTATACCAGGGATGACGTGGCGTATGAGCACTCGTTCCACCTCATCATTATTTGGTACTTACTGTCGGTTTGTCTCAGGCTGTCCTTTGAGGATCTTGTGACAGGTGTTGACGTCCCGTGATTGGTGCCACGTGGTGTCCTTCCCTGTCTGCTAGAAGTATCCTTTCTATCGCCAGGTGTATCCTTCTAGATCTTTCTAGATGACGAGGTCGTGTCTTCGGAATGGTGTGGTCTCACTAATGCGTGTTAGTGCATGTCGTTTGGGACCATACCTCTTTAACGAGGGGGGAGTTTCACCCAGGGCCGCAAATCCGCAAGTGAGACGCAATGTTCCCGCTCGGTGCCACATGCCACGTCAGCCTCCCGGCAGCTCCCCTCGAGTGTAACACAAAGCATGATGTAATATCATTCAAGATACCATGCGATGAATGAATACAAACTCAAATGTATGGTCAAGTCAAAGGCTGCTAATTTGGGTGGTTCATGTTTTAAATAGGTGATTAGTATTGGTGTGTTTTGTGTTATATTTCGGTCGAGCATCTTGCTCGTCCAAACATTAAAAAACATGTCAAAGGCTGCTAATGCTATAGCAACATGTGAAGATCATTTAGATCAAGTGGATAGCATTAATTAAGTACAAATTCAAAATTTCCTCGGGTTTGCAACTTGCTGATAGGCTTATCTAGGTTGCTGATGGGCTTATCAATTATTAATCTTTAAAATAAACGGTTTTGGTGTATTGTACATTCGGGTTAACAATTTGGTTAACTCGTTTTCTTTTGATTGATGTGAATACAATAATTTTTTTATAGTGAATTTCATTAGACAGACAACACAGCCGCAAGCCGCAAATGACATAAAAAAAGGCACAGCGACCAAACCCAAACAATTACTATATACCAACTTAGGGGCTGTTTGGTAGCCTCTTAATGATCATTCAGATGCTACCTCTTAATAGTTTTAAACCTCTGAGGTAGCGTTCGTTTCATGGAATGTGATGGAATTGGGAAGCTTTTCTTTGTAAAATTGATCTTGGTTGGGGGAGGGAGGAATTTGAAATCCAATGAATTTCTTTAATCAATGAAATTTGTGACTATTTCAACATTCCATTCCATTCCTTCATTAGAGTGAAGGATTTCTAAGGAATGTTGAAATAGTCACAAATTTCATTGATTAAAGAAATTCATTGGATTTCAAATTCCTCCCTCCCCCAACCAAGATCAATTTTACAAAGAAAAACTTCCTAATTCCATTCCATTCCATGAAACGAACGCTACCTGAATGAATAAGAGGCAACCTCAAGTCTGAATGGTTAAGAGGTAACCTCTGAATGGTAAATCATCACATGTCACATTTTTCTACATTCTCATTGGTAAAATTCTTAATGGTTCCATTAAGAAAGCTAAAACATCTAATATTAACAATGATTTCTTCAATTTTAACCTCCTTTTGTCGAAACTTCATCTCGTTCATCGCCTTCCAAATGCTCCACCCAGCTACAATAATAATTCCTTGAAGCACATATTTTTTTGTGGGGCGTATATTTATGTGGTTGTGGAACTCCATAGATCGCGGACTGAGAAGTCGAATAAAATGATTTTGTTGGGCGTTATAATAAAAAAAATCCTTTAAAATAACAAAACTTAATTAAGAAAGCATAAGGCTATGGGGTATGGGGCTTGGGTTGGGGCGTGGGTTGGGGGAAAACGCCCAAGGCACCACCCCGGGTGGGCTTGGGTTGGGGCGTGGCCCTTGGGGCTTGGGTTTCAAGCCGGGCGGGGGGCGGGGGAAGTGAGCTGACATGACGGGCTGTGTATGGCCAAAACAAAATAGCCGTTGGGCTAGCCGTTGGCCAACGGCTATGTTAAAAAAAAAAATTTAATTTTCACTATAAAACTCACATTTTTCTTCCATTTTTTACCACATCCTCTATAATCATCTTCAATTCTCCTTCTACAAAACGAAAAAAATGCATCCTTATAACCGTCCTTTTGACCTGAACAACCCGTATGCATTCCAAGAAAATAATCCTAGCCCACCACCTAATCGTCCAATGCCTCGTCCATTTTTCATACACTCTGCTAGAGATGCCCAGAAACAAAAACGGGATGATTTGAAATTTCTATATCAGCCCATTGATCACCTAGAGGGTGAAGAGTTACAACTAATCTTGGCGATGAGAGAAGAGATAAAAAACAAATATAAAAGTTAGGATTTTTTTTTTATTTTCTTTATTTAAAAATATTAAAAAAATTATTTTTTTTGTTTTAAATAATATTCAAATAGCCCAGCGGGTCAGCCCAGCGAAGCCCGCCAAACCAACGCCCCAAACCCCCGCCCCACCATACCCTGTTGAATGTGGGTTAGCCCATGTCTGCCCCCAAACCACGTGTCAACTAATGCCCCAACCCAAGCCCAACCCCGCCCCCATGCCCCACGGCCTAAACCGCACACCTCCTGTAATAACTAATAATATACTCACTCCGTCCCATTTTAAATGTCCAAATTTCCACTTTTTGTTGTCCCAATTTAATTGTCATTTCCAAATAATTTCCAGTTTTGCCCTTACCATTACAAACTTTCATTTTTGGTTGTCCCAATTTAATTGTCATTTCTAAGGACATTATTGTCATTTTACAACTCAAAAAATAAAATACTCAAATATTTCTTAAATTGTGTGAATGTGGGTCCGATGACATCTAAATAGGGACGGAGGGAGTAATACTTTTCTAGAAACAAGAGTTCAATAAACACTTGTACCACCCGCTTACACAACTTGTACGTTGTCTCGTACACATGACCAAACCCCCCTATTTATACCTCACAAGTCACACCTATTCAGTATTCACACATATCCCACTTAACCTCCGTTATCACCAATGGCCGGACTCCATCTTCACCTCTATCTCCAAACAAATCTCAGCCGTTCATCATCCCCCCGCCCACCATCCGCTTATCAACCCACAACAACCCTCCTCAACCCGACCCGAAACGCACCATACTGGGACTCCATATACTCCGACATCCACACCCACTTAAAAAAATCCATACCCATCCGTGAACCCGTTACCGTTTACGAACCAATGCACCATTTAACATTTGCGCCACCTATCGCCACTGCATCCGCACTGTGTGTGGCGGCGTGCGAGGCGGTAGGCGGCCACCGAGACGACGCTATAGTTGCCGCCTCGGCTATTCACCTCATGCATGCAACTATACACACGCATGATAATTTATTATTATCTGCTAAAAAAATATCCGAACCCGTATCCGAAATTTCATATAAGTTTACCCCGGGCATCGAGCTGATGACCGGGGATGGGATTCTTCCCTTTGGGTTTGAGCTATTGGCTGGGGCAAATGACAATGAAAATTCTGAAAAGATATTAAAAGTTGTTATTGAGATTAGTAGAGCTATGGGTGCTCAAGGGATGATCAACGGTGGAGATGATGACACAAGTGACGAGGTTGGATCCGACCAATGGAGGGGACAGACGAGGCGACAGCTCCACGGTTGTGGGGCCGCGTGTGGGGCTATTATGGGGGGTGGGAGTACGGAGGAGATCGAACGGTTGAGAAGGTTTGGAGTTTTTGTGGGTAAAATACAAGGGGTGTTGAGTGGAAAGGGTGGAAGTGGAGGGGGTGAAATGGGGTTAGTGGATAAGTGGAGGGGTTTGGCTTTGAAAGAGTTGGAATGTTTTGATAGTAAAAGGGTTGAGCAAATTTCGAGTATTGTTAACGTTTTATGTGATTAAATGATTTTTGTTTATGGTTGAGGGTGGAGTTTTAAAGTGAACACTAGTGTATCTTTGAACTTAGTGAATAAATCTTGATCATTGATTTATACCATCAAATTGTAAAATACACTATTGTATTTTGATTATTAAATCCTGATCATTCATTTACACTTGTGTATTGATAATCAAGAGTTAGGATAAGTTCACAAGTGTTTGCAATTAAGAGGGTTGTTCATTAATGAACCTAACCCTATGGTTGAGTTCTTCTTTCTTTTCTTAATTTTGTTGTGTTTGTAAATGAATAAACACTCGATTATAATAAACTACTAAGATTCACCCCACAGAAATGTATGTATACCAACAAAATTAAAAAAAAATTATCTATGAGATTGAATTGCATATATGGTGCGCGGTGTGTAATTAAAACATAAAATTAAAGATATCTTCGTGTTTTACCAGTACTTATGGTTTTTTTGGCATTATTAGTTTGGTTCGTTACGGTATCAATACTCGTTATAGGTTAGGATACCAAAAACAATATTTTGTGTTGAATACAAGTTCGTTTTTAATAAAAAGACTTATCAAAAAATCAAAAGATAATTAAATATAGGTTAGGATACGAAAAACAATATTTTATGTTAAATACAACTTCATTTTTAATAAAAGGCTTATCAAAATATCAAAAGATAATTTTAAATCACAAGTGTATATTTCATTTTTTTTACGGTTAATGAACCCAAGTTAATAAAGAAAAATAAAGAAAAATAAAATTATTTAAAGTTGAATGAATTAAAAAAGTGTAAGTTATTTGTAAGATAAGAAATGAAATTGAACGTTAAAAAAAATTAGAAAGGACACGTTATAAGTCCTTATAGGCGTGGGGTTATTATTCATGCAACCCAAATTACCTGTATATTAAAATTAAAATGGAATGAATATTACCTTGTGTATATTAAAATTAGAATGGAATGAATAATAACATCACTAACAACAGATGAACAATTAGTATGTACTGGTACCCAATTTATCAAACTGCTGTATTTTTTGTACTGGTTCGGCACTGGTATTCACCGGTTTTTGTCCTCAAATACCGGTGCCGTACCAGTACCGAACCGTACCGTACCAGATATATTCGGTACCGGTACCCACTTTTGGAGATTTTGGTAACGGTATTTTCGGTACCGATTGGTACCGAGCTCATCAAATCATGTAGCAACACAACAATGCAAGTAATTGCAACGTTTAGATTACTTTTCATACACACAGTAAGTAAACTGTATTTCGTTTGAATGAAGTTTTATATACACGACAACTTTTTGCTTTCTTTTTTGTTTTTTTTTCTGTAATTAATGAATTGTAGCATGTAAAATTAACTTGGATATTTAGAATATTGATTAACAAATCGTATCAAATCCTGTAATTAAACCGGTATCGTATCGGTACCAAATTTACTATACCAAATCATTTTCGATACCAATTTGGTACCCACCTTTTGGCGTTTTCAGAATCGTGACTTTCGGTTCGACACCGGTCTAGCACCATACCAGTATTTATTGATTTTTACCTTCAAAAACCATACCGTATTGTACCGAGCATTTTCGGTGCCGGTACCTAATTTTGATGATTTTCCGGATCGGTACTTTCGGTGCCGTTACCGGTACCGAGCTCATCCATATTTTAACGTGTTAGCACCGTAAATACTTAACTGAAAACAAACGAATTTCCAACATGTAAGACCTGTGGGTCCTATTATTATATATTAGGTTATTTAAAATCGTTTTTTTAGGACGAAGTGACTATCCTTACTACGTCATTTTTATTTATGTTTTGATATTCGCTATCTGCTTGCCGTTGCTAACACGCCTTTTGTAGTCATTGGGTCCCCGCTGCAACGCACGGGCGGAAAATCAACTAGTTATATTAATTTTTGTTATCGATGTATTTAATAGGGTTGGTAAATCGTGTTTTAGCGGGTTTAACAGGTATCTGACGACGCGAACAACACAAGTTCTAAACATGAATACGACTATTTTAACTACTTTATATCCAATATCTATAACGCAGTTGTATTTTATAGGTACGAGGAAATAGACATGATAATCCTAACCTTCCAATTTTAATTGTTTTTAAAAACGTGAAATATCACATGATATACGTTTTAGCAAACAAGGATAATAATTAAAAGCTCTTGTAACTTTGTAAGTATACATATGAAAATTCGGTGAGAAAGGAAAAGACACACAAAATAATGGCAATTCAAGCATAGTTTTATTTGTGTAATCCGCTTACAATCTCTCTTTATATTGTAATTGTTACATGGTCGAAAGTAAACTTATTTTTATTTTCGGGAAAGGGACTATATTTTAGTTATTGCTTTGGCCCCCACAAAGGTTGAGCCGACAGGTTACCTATTGTGAGCCTAGTATTTAATTAGTAATTAAAGATAGGAAATTGTCAGCACTTGTATTTAATTAGTAATTAAAAACAGGAAATCATAATTAAATCGTTTATTAAAACTAGAACGTGATGTTCAGAAAATGTTATAGTAACAGGACTGTGATGAAGGAAATATCTATATTCACATTAAGCAACTACTTTAATATATATATTCACGTGTGTCTAAATATCTTAACACGTGTGTCTAAATGTATTAACATGTGTATATAACTTTTAAAATGTGTACCTAAATATACAACTTTTAAAACACATTGTCAAAAACCAAATAGCGTATTTCTGCATTTATATTAAAAGTTAAATCCTAATTTAAAGAGCTTGATATAGAACTTGAAAAAGTACTAACCGTAATATATAATGGAAAGATTTAAATGAAAACCACTAATGCAAAAACTCGAAAACTAACTAAAAGAGCCTAAAAAACACACCACTTTTTTTTTCATACAAATTTTCGCTATTTTAGGTATATAAAAAAAATTTATTTTTTTATAGTACACATGTGTAATATATTATAGATATATATGTATATACATGTGTATGTGTACTACAGTTTTTTTTTTGAAAAATAGTTTTTTATATACAAAAACTAGCGATTTTAAATAAAAAAATTGTAAAAAAAATTGGTGTATTTGCGAACTGAACGAACTAATCCTGGTCATACACATGTATAAATCAATGGCTATGATTTTATGATGAAATACACTAGTGTATTTTACGCTTTGATGATGAAATCCTAGTCATACACGTATGTAAATCAATGGCCATGATTTGTTCACTCAGTTTGCAAATACACTAGTGTTCACTCTAGAACCCCACCTTTATTGCGAGAACCAATGTGAACACAACCTAAAATAGCTAAAAAAAACCTAAAACAAACCTAACCCTCACCCCCCCCCCCCCCAAAAAAAAAACCTAACCCCCCCCCCCCGCGCCCCCAAGCTAAATGCTAAAAACTAAAACCCCAAAAAAACCTAACCCCCCCCCCCCCCCCCCACAAACCTAAACCCCCCTCCCCCAAAAACCTAACCCCGCCCCCCCCCCCCCCCCCAAATATTATTTAAAAAAAAATTGCTACTAAAAGTAGCGATTTTTTTATAAAAATATTAAAAAAAAAATTTGTGTGTTTTTTAGCTATTTTTTGTTGTGTTCACATTGCTTCTCGTGGTTCTCGCAATAAAGGGTGGTTCCTAACGGATCCTTGTCCTATATATATATATAAGCAGGATGTCCGAGCGATGCGGCGGGAGTGACACATGGTATTGTGGTACTCGTTTTTTGTAGTTTTCTTATTCATATGAAATTTATTGTAGCAGTATTGTGATAGATATACATCAAAAATGAAGTAATTTGGTAATCCATTTCATTGTGTTGTGCATGCTTCAGTCGGTTCGGTTATTATCGTCAACCGAAGCCGAAACCAAAGTCATCGGTTAGTCTATTTTATTAATCAATCGGTTTTCGGTTAATTACTTCAGTTTATTCGTTTAGAAAGTGGGTTTTTGGTTTGGTTAATTTAATTCAGTAAATAGCAAAAACCATACTTGGGCTCAAACTTTTGCTTAGAAATATATGAAATTGAGGTATAAATACATGAAATGAAAGTATTAATATATGAAACAGGGATATAAAATATGAAATATATGAACTGTAGGTATAAAAGCAAGATATATATATATATATATATATATATATATATATAGGGTGGGGTTCGGCTACAAAGTCCATTTTTCCTACAAAGTGTACAAAGTCATAAAACACCGCAATTTCAACCATAAAACACACTCAAACCCCACAAATAACCGAGTCAAGATCACTAAAACACAATATCCAAACCCTAATGGTCCATAAAAACTTTAAACCTTTAAACACACCATCGTAGAACTATGAATATAAAACACAACATGATAATCAACATAAAACACACTAATGTTAGTCATTCGATAATCAAAGGCTTATCATCCAAAACACAACACAAAACCCACAAATATGGTGTCTTAGTAATCTTCACTCTGTTATTTGTGGGTTTTGAGTGTGTTTTATGGTTGACATTATGGTGTTTTATGACTTTTTACACTTTGTAGGAAAAATGAACTTTGTAGCCAACTCCCACCATATATATATATATATATATATATATATAGATTGAGGTTCCTATAAAAAAGACCAAAAGTGTGAGAAGGGTAAGAAAGAATCTCAGCCATTAGATCTTTGATCTAATGGTTGAGACCAATAGGGACCAAATTGTAAAATGTGTTTTATTTTTTGGACTGATTTGAAAATTGTAGGGGTAATAGAGTCTTTTATATCCACTTGAAAATAGGAAACTGTAAATCAAATCCCTTGAATTTCGAATTCTCTTTCTTCTTCCAGATTTTTTCGAACAACAGCTTCAAATAACGATTTGTTGCTTCAATTAAAACCCTAACACTTCAAATTTCAACAACATGTTCGAATAACAGCTTCAACAACGATCGGATCAATGAATATGCTTCAAACTTCAACAATCAGTTCGATTAACAGCTTCTCCGACGACTGTAGCGATTAATTTCAACCTTTCTTCTTCCAGATCTGTGTATTCGAATCCTCCTTCTTCTTCAGATCAAAGATCAATCATCATCATCATCATCAATCCATCTCGAATCATCATCATCGTCAATTTACATCTCGAATCATCATCATCATTGATACAGCAGATTCATCATTCTTTCATCATCATCATCATCGATACTGCAGTGTCTTTAATAGTGTTATATACTTATTGAGTGATGTTATATAATTATTGAATGGTGTTATATACTTTTTGAATGGTGTTATATACTTATTGAATGGTCTTATATATGTGTTGAATGGTGGTTTGCAGTGTTATTCATAGTGTTTTTTATAGAGATCTTTAAAACGGTGTTATATATTTATTGAATGGTGTTATATACTTATTGAATGATATTATATATATGTGTTGAATGGTGGTTTGCAGTATTATTCGTAGTGTTTTTTATAGAGATCTTTAAAATGGTGTTATATACTTATTGAATGGTGTTATATACTTAGTGAATGGTGTTATATATGGGCTGAATGGTGGTTGCAGTGTTATTCGTAGTGTTTTTATAGAGATCTTTTAAAAAATCATGTTCCTATAAATAAGGTGGCGGTTATAGAAGGTTTTGAATTAATTGAATAAATGATAAAATTACTTGTTTACCCTTTTGAATTAATTTAGATTGAGGACACATGCCATTTCCACAATATTTCTCACACTTTTAACCTTTTTTACAATAACTTTACCATATGTGTGTATATATATATATATATATATATAGGATCGGGATT
The DNA here is from genome assembly GCA_030545235.1 of Helianthus tuberosus. Taxonomy (NCBI): domain Eukaryota; kingdom Viridiplantae; phylum Streptophyta; class Magnoliopsida; order Asterales; family Asteraceae; genus Helianthus; species Helianthus tuberosus. The sequence continues at coordinate 58,418,542 of CM060364.1, forward strand.
TAGAGAGAACGGTGAAAAGTGTGAGAACGGTGAGAACGATTTTGGTGGTGACATGTGGCATTGATGCTAAATTACACTAAGGGGTAATATTGTCAAAAAACTCACTCACGTGAACTGGGTGTTCAAATAAAACGCCATGAAAACACCCAATTAAGAAAAACGCCATGAAAATACCCAGTTAAAAACGCCATAAAACACCTAGTTTAGAAAAACGTCATGAAAAAACTCAGTTGAAAACACCATAAAACACTCCGTTCAGAAAAACGCCATGAAAATACCTAGTTAAAACGCCATAAAAACACCTACTTCAGAAAAACGCCATGAAAATACATAGTCTAAAACGCCATAAAACACCCAGTTCAAAAAAACTCCATAGAACCCAGTTAAATTTTTTTTCGAAAAGTATATCAATAGTATACTCATTGGAAAGATAAAAAAACGCTGAGTTTTATGGTGTAATTTTTTTCGAAAAATAATCACATATAAAAAAGTTATTATCGTTTAAATATGATGGAGTAAATTGCATGTAATTAGCATGTGCACATTTGTTTGGATCTTCCTATTTTACCCCTCCTGGTAGTTCCAAGGCCCCTATTATTTACAAAGATGTCACCGCATCAATCTCAACCACAAACCACTAAGATCTTGTGGCTGAGAATCGTTCACACTGTTCTCACACTTTGAGGCGTTCTCTCCTGATCCTGTTCCTGTATATATATATATATATATATATATATAATATGAATGATTCAGTTTGGTTCAGCTAATTTTGGTTAAACGAGAGTACGAAAAATTTGATAACTGGTTTTTGGCTAATTTGGTTTTCAGTTAATTTAGTTTTTGGTTGATTTCGATTTGGTTTCGCCTGTTTCGGTTTAGTTTGGTTTAGCTTAACGATTCAGTTATTGCTCACTGATAACCGGTTCTGGTTAATAACCAATAGATGCGGCGAGAAATACAGACATTGCTACGGTGTGTGTTGTTTGTTTGGTTGGTTAAATTATTATCCTCAACCGAAATCGAGGTGATCAATTAGTCTATTTTATTAACCAATCCGTTTTCAGTTAACCGGTTTGGTTTATTCAGTTAGATTGACGATTTTTGGTTTGATTCATTTAATTTTGGTTAATAGCCAAAACCAAATTTGGGCTAAAATTTTTGATTAAAATACATGAAATGGAGGTATAAATACATAAAATGAGGGTATAAATATGTAATACATGAACTGAAGGTATAAAAGCTAGAAATATATGAAATATGAATGGTTTGGTTCAACTAATTTTCGTTAAATGAGGGTACAAAAAATCGATAACCGTTTTTGGTTAATTCAGGTTTCGGTTAATCAGTTTTTTGGTTGATTTATATTCAGTTTTGGTTAACGATTCAGTTATTACTCTCCCTTATACATATCAATTTTTTGATTAAAAAACTATATCAATACTATACTCAAGGTAAAGATAATAAAATACTCGTTTATATATGGTGTGATTTAAAAAAATATATTAACGTATAAAAAACTGATGACTGTTTAAAAATCAAGGGGGGGGGGGGGGGAGGGGTTGTTTTTTATAAGTGGATAAAGTGTAATTAATAACTAATTGTCTATAATTTGTTAAAAATGAGATATTAAAGTGTAATCTAGATGAGATGATTAAATTGACGGTATTTATTATTTAATCACTTGACATTATGTAGCTATTAAACAGTATGGGATAATGACTAAGTACGTTAGGTTTTAATCACTTGTATATTAAGACATCATTTAGTTGTACCTTTTAATCAACGCATCAATATTAACCAAGACAAAATATCAAAACGTCGACAAAAATGAGTAGGTCGTCACAATACTTTTGGATTTTTTTTAAAAACAATATAGTTTATAAGATATGGCAAGAATATGTAAAAACTTATAATTTTATTGTGAAGGAGGAAAATGTAACTAATTTTTCATAATTATGTTAAAACTCAGGGATTTAAGTGTAATAAGATGGAGAGCTAAAATATAACTATTGTTTATAAGACCAATTTACCCTCATTTTAGGTGTGTATTTGTAAATTAAAAGAGAATAAATTCTTATTTTTTGGGTATCTTAAAATGTCTATCCCCCATGCATTATAATATACTCTAGATAGTATAGATAAATTTAAGGGATAAACTTTAATACTACAATTTAGAGTTTAAATTAAAAAAAATTCCCGCTCAGTTAACTATAAGAATTTGTTAGTCCTCTAAGGTAGGAAGTTTTGTTTATATTTGACTAAGGGGCTGTTTGTTTACCTCTTAATGAGGCTCTTAATGGTTTAGACCTCTTACTGGTTCAACACTTAATGGTTCAAACTGTTTGTTTCACGAGCAGATGTCTGAATGGTTCAGACATTTGCGTCTGAATGGTTAAGATTTGTACAGAGTCTGAATGGTTAAGACCTCTAATCTGAATTGGTCAGACATTTGACTCTAAACGGTTAAGCACTATACAGGCTCTTAATGGTTCAGACATCTTACTAGTTCAGCACTTAATGGTTCAGATCTCTTACTGGTTCAGCACTTAACCATTCAGATGTTGCCAAACAGCCCCTAAGTTGTAAACAAAATTTTTATTCACTTATTCAACAATAGTTTTAGTTAGAAAAATGATAGTGCTTTTAATCTATATTTTATTTGTGATGATGACTAAAAGTACGTCGGATTTTAATCACTTGTACACTAATGCATCATCTACTTGTACATTTTAATCCGCATGTTAATATTGACCAATACATATATCAAAACGTCGACAAAAATGTGTAGGTCGTCATGCTATCTTTGGATTTTTTTTTAAACATTATAGTTTATACGATATGACAAAAATACGTAAAAGAATTAGAAGTTTGTTGTGAAGGGGGAAAAGTATAACTAATTATCTATAATTTTGTTAAAACTCAGGGATTTAAGTGTAAAAAGTTCAGGGGCTAAAAACTAAATAATGTTTAAAAGAACAAAATACCCTAATTTTAGGGGTCTATCTATAAATAAAGGGGGAAAAGTTCTTATTTTTTGGGTATCTTAAAATACCCCTGCCTCATATATTATAGTATAGTATATATATATATGAGTAAATTACATTTTTGGCCCCTGTGGTTATATCACTTTTACTATATTAGCCCAAAATAAGAATTTTTAATATATATGCCCCCATGGTCTCTATAACTAACCATTTTGGAACCTAAGTCTAGAGATCATGGGGGCCAAAATGGTTAGTTATAGAGACCATGAGGGCCAAAATGGTTAGACTTAGGGGCCAAAATGGTTAGTTATAGAGACCATGGGGGCAGATATGTTAAAAATTCTTATTTTGGGCTAATATAGTAAAAGTGATATAACCACAGGGGCCAAAAACGTAATTTACTCTCTCTATATATATAGGATTAGGTTCAAGAGTAAATAACTTCTTGATAGTGAACTGAGTGAACTAATCGTGACCCTTGATCATTTTTTAGATTAAAAGGGTAAGATTGACATTATGTAAGTATTTTTAATTAAATTCCCTTAATTTTCTAATCTCTCTCTCTCATTTATGAAAATCAACTAATTAAATATTAAGTTATCATTTCCATATTCATTTATGAAAATCAACTAATTAAATATTAAGTTATCAAAATAAAGTGTAAGTTAAATAGTAATAGTAATTTGTTTATTTTTCCTATTCGTATAAAATGAAATAAAAATTAATAATTGCCAAGAACCAATTCCACTAACTCACTTATATATAGATCACGAAATTCATTTTTTTTTGCAAAATTATTAGATATGATAATATATATATATATATATATATATATATGTGTGTGTGTGTGTGTGTGTGTGTGTGTGTGTTAAAAAAATAACTTAGTAAATAAAATAAGAATGATAAAATGTTACACGGAAGGATAATCGGATACAAGTACGATGGGAAATAAACATAAATGAAAAAAATACCGGATGTTACCTATATACACATATGCATATTACGAATTTACATACATGTGACTTGTTTCGTTTTCATTAATTTCATAATTTTTATATGAATCTACTCGTGTGCGTGCACAATATACTACATGTTGTTAATATACACATATGTAACCATTTCTGAATATAATACACATATATATAAAAGTCAGTACACATGTGTATAAACTTACAGCTGTATATCTTGTATGAACTGATTGTAACACCCCGAAAATAGTAGAAATTATATAAATAACCATGTTAAATATTTTGGTCACAACTAAGGATAAAATAACTAGGAAAAATCAACCTAGTTAATTATGTGCTTTAAAAACATTAAAGAAAACTTGGTTAATAATCCTTTTTATAACTCTAGAAAAGTTGAGGGACTAAAAGGGTAAATGAGGAAAATGGTTTAATAAATAAAAATCAAAACACCAAAACACACACTTATGTGTGTGTTTTGGTCGTGAGTTTCACAGGAGCCAAAGAAGACTCTTTTACTTGAACCCTAGATTGCACAAATCAACCAAATTCAAGAGACAAATCAAGTTTAAATCGAAAACCAAGCTGAATTTAGTGATCACCCAAGTGAAGGGATCACAAGGTATGTTAAATTTCATCATTTGGTTTCATCTCAAATTCTTGGTGAATATTTGAAAATGAAATTATTGCTAGAATATTGAATGTATGAATGATGCTATGTTGAATCCATGTTTAGGAGCGAACTATAGCTGAGAAACTTGATGAATTGGTGATGTAAATCATGAAATTTACAATCATCTACTTAAGTGCTAAATGGGTTTTGTAGGAAGATGATGAACACTAGAATTATGATCATTAATTTGGTGTAATTTGATTTCCATGAAGTAAGTCTAGGTGGTGTTATGCATAATAGACATATGAACTTGTGAATGATGTTTAATCTTGGCTAAATAACTAGTCATGAACTTGATTGTAGATGAATAAAAATTGTGCCCTCAAGGTGTTTGTTAAAATGCCTAAACGAAAGCTAATAGGTTGAAATTTTGAGTAAAACGCATATTTGAATAATATGGCGAATCACGCGAAAAATGAAATGATATGAGTTCTAAACTAGTCGTTGGTTGAACTCTTTAGGCAAGGGGATTGAATCTTCAAGCGGAAAAGTCGGGGCGGACGTGCGCTTGAAGGAGAAGCTTTGAAGGTACGTAACTTGTAGTTTCGTTACATTATGTATAAACATTGGTTGTAGTTATGTTAATGATGTTGTAGTGTAATATATGAGTTTGGTATGTCATTAAAGTGATGAAGCTCACTCGACAACCAAACGGGTCAGAATAGATGGTTAGAACATGTTTGGTATGTCGTTGAAGTGATGGTTTTCACTCAACCACCAAACGGGTCAAATTGATGTTTAAAACGATAGTGTTTGAAGTGACTTGAATGTCACACAATGAATTGGTATAATGAGTGCATAAGCCGAGAAACGGACTTGCCAAAACTTGATTTAATGAACCCTTGGATTTGGGTCAAAAACTTAGAAACATGATTTTGTTGATCTTGATGAAATGTGCATGCTTAACTATAGATAATAAGCATGATGTTAAGGCGAGCGCAAATCATGTGATGGGAGTGAAAACGCTAATGTTGACAAGCCCGGGTGTAACATTTCCAAAATTTTTAAAATTTAAAATAAAGTATATAAAAACTTATGTTACTAAACGGATAGATCATGGGTAAGTTGACCGATAGAAATATGAGTTAATATTGGCGAACGTAGGAACCGTTTAATAATTATAATAATAAAAATATGTTATAAATAACCTTATTCCGTTTTAATGAAACTTAGGCCAAAATGTAGATAAAAATATTCTCGTTTTAATGGCATATTCATTGTTTTATAAAACGTCATATTTTAGAAGATATAAGCGCCAAATAAGTGAAGCAGTTAAATTAATATATATATTAAATAAAATAATAATATAATAATAATTCAAAAGTAACATCTAAATTGAAATGCATTTGTAAAAGTACACTACGTGGAATTGAAGGCAATTATTGAAGATTGTACGTGGCTCAATTAAGGAGGAGCAGATCAGATCTTGTGTGAATTTTAAGCTAAGCAAATCTATTATATATAATAAATGAAAGGTGATTTGGGCCACGTGTCAACACCAGAGAAACCCTTTGATGCCCTTTTCCCGCCCAACAGTGTTTTCCTCTTCTGTATATATTCTTTTGTCTGCTTCTCAATCCAAATTTCTTTTCCCTCTTCTCTCTGGCGATTCAAATGGCGATTCAAAAACCAGATCTGAGATTCCAGGTACCTTTCATCTAATAACCTAAAATCATCTTGAATCTTTCTTATGTTAATCGTTGATATATGTATAGATCTGTATGTTTTTCATTTTGTTGTTCAACCCTAGGTTCCTCCACAAATATTGACGGAATTTGTAGATTTGTATGTTTTTCATTTTGTTGTTCAACCCTATAATTCATCTTCTCAATCTCCATATGTGCTCAGATCTGTTTTTTTTACGGAATTTTGTAGATCTGAACTTTAGGGTTCGTTGGTGAGCTCTGGATTAAAGCCACCGCCTCCGCATCCTGTAAGTAAGCTCTGGATTATATTAGCTATATATTCAATGATCCCTGATGTTGGTATTTTTTCAGCAGGAATGGGGATTAGGTTAGGGTTTGAAATCATGCTACTTTGTAATCATTTTTTTTTTATGTAGATGAAGGTGATTTTGTTATGTTCGTGTAATCTGTTCGTTGGATGTGTTTGAGAATTAAAAGGTAACAATCATACTCACACAAGGCGAGATTTCGAAAAATCTGTTCGTGTTATCTGAAAAATATGTTCGTGTAATCTGTTCGTTGGACGTGTTTACGAGATCGAGCATTTGATTCTGATTGTTTTTGTGGTTTTACAGGTTGAAACGGTGAGGATTTGAGGAAATTTGGGAGTTTGAGAAGCTAGGGTTTGTGGTTTTAGATGTAATGTTCTGTTCTGGTGTGTAGGTGAAGGAACCTTCCGTAAATTATACAAGTGGAGACGCAAGTTCACCGGTCAGGTATTCGCTTTCAGATTCATCGGTTTTTCAATTCTTTTTCTTTTGTTTTGAATATGTGTTTATCTATTTGGAAGATCTGCTTCATACTTTGTTATAGGGTGAGAAAAGTTGTTTAGTAGGCAGATTGAGATTCATTATTTCAAACTGATTATTGTGTGTGTGTGTGGTTCAAAGTTATAAGCTTACCCTTCGGTAAGCTGTTTATTTGTTTCTGTTTATAACTGTAAACATAGGTTGTTAGAAACAATCGAATAACACTTTTGTGAGACTTTCATCTTTATCTATTACCATGTAACCGAGTTAAAAACTGCCACCTCTAATAGGGTAAATTTGACTTCATCAAACTGTTTAAACACAACAATCAGATCCGTATATGTTTTTTGTTATTTTTTTAACTTAAATTATGATCATGCACTCTTGTTCAGATACTGGGACTTGAGGCAAGCAAATCCAGTTCACACTCAGCAACTTCCTGAACGTTGTTATGCACTTACAGTCAGACATCCCCTGATGGTTCTTTGGTACTGCAGATAGAAATCTTATAGTATTCAATCTGCAAAACCCCCAGGTACAGTTAATATCTAACATGGGTCGAGTTATGAGATTGCATGTTCTATTCTATTTAAATGCCATTAAAATGAATAAATTTGATATGGACTCTACATGAATCACAATAGACTGAATTTAAGAGAATCACTTCTCCACTCAAGTACCAAACTAGGTGTGTTGCTGCGTTTCCAGATCAGCAAGGTTTTTTGGTATGTTCCTACTATCAAATTGTCGTGTTATGTTATTTTAAACTCATTGTTCTTAAAGTGAATATTTTTTCTAATAATTAAGTTTGGTTGTTAGGTTGGATCGATCGAAGGGAGAGTCGGTGTGCATCATCTTGATGATCAACAATAAAATAAAAACTTCACTTTTAAATGTCACAGAGAAGGAAATGATATATACTCAGTCAATTCTCTCAACTTTCATCCCGTAAGATACTTCATTTTTACTGCTGTTGGTAAATTTTTTTGAATGAGTTGTTAACATTTTGTTTCGGTTTTCAGGTCCATCACACGTTTGCAACTGTTGGATCTGATGGTGCTTTTAACTTCTGGGACAAAGATAGCAAACAAAGACTTAAGGTTTGATTATAGTCAAATTACTTTTGAACCCGTTTAGATATTAGTTATGGGAGTAAATTTGACTATAAGGTTTGATTATAGTAAAAAACTGCCACCGCTAATAGGGTTTTCGCAACTTCACGTATTCATTCTATGTTTAGTTGAAAACGTGAAGAATCACAATCACTGTAAGTTTGTTAATTCAACTCTTTAATATTTGGAAAATATTTTATGAATGATTTCTGGAGTTCATTGAATCATTAAATCTATAATATGAGTTCAAGTAACTGCTTCATGTTGTAATATGCGTTTGAATCTTAGTGATATAGGGTTACAGATTCGGGTGTTTGACGTTTTTCGACCATGGTGGATTTGGACAAGAAGTGTAAAATGTCGTTGCTTTTTGCATATATAGCTCACAAGTAGGGGTGTGCACGGTCGGTTCAGTTTTATGGTAAACCGAAACTGTTACCGAAATGTTCGGTTTTCGGTGCTAAGTGGGTAAGGTAAACCGAAACCGTAACCGAAAGTATATTAACTCTCTGCTGCTCGGATAATGCGCTTCTTCTTCTGTAACCGTTTAGTTCTTGCTATTTGTTATATAATTATCTCTTTTATTTATATGTGGGGTTAAAGGATAAAATTTAACTGAAATGATTAAAAATGACACTAGGTGGAAAGTGAACGAATGGTGTTGAGATGACAGAAGAAGAAGCGCATTATCTGAGCAGTAGAGACTATTTGCTAAGATGATTGAACATATCCCATTTTAAATAAAATTAGGTAAGATTTCTTATCTACCTCCCTATCATGTACAAAGTCTATTTGGGTTAGTTTACTGCTACATGTTTGAATCTCAATGTGGTTTGTACTGTTAGTTTATGTTTATATGCTTGCTTATTAATAAGAGTCAGTCAAAGACTCCATCTTATTTGTTAGGCATGTTGGAGCAAATTGGTCATGCAGAATATATAGTTAAAGAGGGAACGAGTCTAATGGCTTGATTGGGTCAAAAGTTGTCTAGAGTCCTAAATTGATATACTCAAAACATTAGATTAATATGGTAATAATATTGGTTGTTATATATTATTTTCATAATAATTTCTATTTTTAGATTTAGTGTGGTAAGTATGATTGCAAAATTAACATATTATTTTCATAATAATTATTTTTCAGAGAATGTGAATTACCAGGTTTTGTACATTAAAAAATATACACTTGGGCTGACTTTTGACCCATTTTAAATATATATCACTTTTCCTGTTTGACTGATATGAACCAGCTGGGGGTCTGGTAGTTACTAGAATCAATACAGGGTTAAGAGTCGTTTTATTATCGTTAAAAAAGTAGCCAAGTCGCAAGGCACACTTAAGGCGCAAAAGGGCTCAGTTGTCCCTAAGCACAGAGCTCAAAAAAAGCGCAGATCCGAGACAGAAACAAGCGCAATATTATTGCAATTTTGTATAATTGAATCGGATGTAATTTCTTACAGGTGCTATATCTATGATTTTGACGTAGGAAGTTGACAAAAGTAACCACCACGCTCTCAGAAAACCAGCCTTCTTGTCCTCAAATCTTCCTCAACAGTACAGCAGATAAGGTTATACCATTTCAGAAAATAGAATCATTTGCGGAACACCAGAAGAAACTTAGAAGACATGTAACCACGTATAACTTCAAGTCGTCTCCACTGTTTTGGGTTAAACCAGTGTTTTGAAACCACTTTTCGGTTAAAACAGTGTTTGAAACCACTGTTGGGTTAAAACAGTGTTTTGAAACCACTTTTCGGTTAACAGTGTTTGAAACCACTGTTTTAACCTAAAAGCGGTTTCAAAACACTGTTTTAACAACACTGTTTTAACCCAACAGTGGTTTCAAACACTGTTTTAACCGAAAAGTGGTTTCAAAACACTGTTTTAACCCAACCGTGGTTTTAAACACTGTTTTAACCCAAAAGTGTTTTAACAACAGTTGTTTGACTTTGGTCAAACAGTGGTTTGACTTTGGTCAAACAGACTTTTGAACTACTAAGAATCATATTTTTGCAGTCAAACAGTTGTTTGACTTTGGTCAAACAGAGTTTTGAACCACTAAGAATCATATTTTTGCAAACAGTTGTTTGACTTTGGTCAAACAGAGGTTTGACTTTGGTCAAACAGTGGTCAAACAGCGTTTTAACTTTGGTCAAATAGTGTTTTAACTTTGCAAAATATGAGTGCTCGATCTTCATATGTTAACATGTGATTCAACGGTAATTATTTGATAAACAAATAATCCAAATAGTCAAACCAAACACAATCAACCAACCAACCAATCATGATGATGTGATAATGTAAAAGTCCGGTAATGCGGTGATGATAACAGTGTATGTGTAAATATGAGACTCAAGCCCACCGACGAGCGAATCTAAATGTGGTGGCGAATCTGAAAACTGTTGTATTCTGCTGGTGATCAGCTTAAAGCAGTATGATGGACATGGATTACAATCCCTAATTTTTAAATGTTAATGTCATTATAAACCCTAATCTGAGATTCATAAATCCCTATATGTCCTTAATCCAGGTTGACGGAATCACTATCGGTTCGTTGGATGATATTCCAGCTGGCCCTGTTTCTTCCTTCTTCAAATCTACAAGGAACACACTCGATTTTGATTTTGATGATGAAAATGAAGGTTAGTTTTATAGAAAAACAAACTTCTCTAAATTCCATACTGCAACGTTTATTTTAATGTGAAAGAGGAATATATACTTGTGATCATATTGGTGAATATAGTATATAATAATTAGAATGTAATCTAGACTTAGATTATTTGATCATGTATTTGGATTAGATATTGGTCATAAGGCAGGAAACGAAAGTCAAAGGCTGTTAATTGGCGGTTAATGACAGTTTTCTGGTATCCCAAACGAATGGGTATAACTACCTTGTGCGTACCATTTCATAGACTATAAATGGGCGCAGAATTGTATGGATACGTAGATCAATTTCATAATCAAAACAGTCTGCGTTGACTTTCGTTGATAGACGAAATTGACCCCATGTTATTGTTCTTGATGCATGATTAATTCGTAATTAAGTGTTCTTGATATCCAACAATAATTAGAATTTTTGTTGCATAAGTGACCGGTTTATGACATTTTTTTGTAACTGGCCCATTTATAACATTTTTTTAATAACTGACCCGTTTATAACATTTTTTTTTGTAACTAACCCGTTTATAACATTTATTTTTATAACTTACCCGTTTATGACACAGATTGGTGGTAGTCTCACAAACCGCCAACGCTTTATGTATTCATTTGTTGCAGCACCCGTGAACTTGCTACCATCGAGACATATCTGGTACGGGTGTATTTTCTCTTATATGGATTGGTTGAATAACGGGTCAAATTGGTTCAGGTTGAAAAAGGTGGTTTTTGCTACATGCAAAAAAGAACAAAAATTGGAGTATTATTAATTAATATTATTATGTAGTATTATTAATTAATATTATTATGTATGCTCGCCATATATATGATAATTTTCACAAACTCAACAAAATTTGATGAAGGACATGAAAGAAACTTCTCTTTAGTGGAGTCAAAATAGATCAAAGTGGAAGCAACTAAACTGGCAAAAATTGGAGTGAAAGATCTAGGAGGTTTATGGTTCAACTTACATTATTGTGTTGCTTTTGACCCATCTGCCCCTTCTATCTATTATTTGTTTTATTTCAATTAGTTGAACAGTTAGAAATAAAATAAACCCAACATCGACCCATTGTTTTCCGGGTTTTGGATTTTTCGGGTCTTGTACTTCGGGTTTTTGGCTGGGAAAACGTGACCCAATAACCGACGCATTTAAAGTTTGGGTTGGTCGGGTTTGGGTATTTGGGTTAGTTCGTGCCAGGTTGGTCGGGTTTCAGGTTTAGAAAATTGAAGAACATGTTACATATTGTTTTTCATATTTTTTAATGTATATACCTGGGCTAAACCATGTCTCCTTACTGGCTGTTGATACTTGACTGTTTAGATGGATCATACTGGATGAATTTCGGCACTTACGACAACAGTTTGCTTCCTCCGTATGGGTGTCATCCTGTATGGTTGCTACATCATTCAAAGTGTCATCCTTATACTTTCAGGGTGCTGCTAAAAATGGTCCATTTTCTACTCCACGGGCAGAGCTCGAGAAATCTTGAACGACCAATGTGGATAGTTCAGTTTCACGTTACATATCAATCTTGAACGACCAATGTGTACAGTTTTGACAAGAGAGAAAGTTGGTTTTAAGTTTACTACACGAGTGCAGCCTCATTGTCTTGCTGAGTGGAATACTGATGACAAGAGAGAAAGTTAAGTTTTGTTTGAAATATTAATTATTTATATAGTTATGTATTATACATTTTATATTGTTCAACCTGTGTAGTACACATACAAGTAACTTTCTTGAGCCCGGGAAGCAATCCCGGGTAAAAACCTAGTCTAGTATAAATAGAACATACCTTCATTCATTCTGATTGTTCAGCTTCTATCTTTCCTCTCTCTCTCTCTTATGTATTCAAATTTTTATTTAGTATTTTTCACACCATAATAATAATAAAGCCCTACCCCGTTTTAAGTGTTGTAACCTCTGATCACTGATACCCTGTCCGATTGATCTAGGGCCCCGTAACAAATGACAAGGCTCTGCCTGACTAAGTTTGTTGGGGTTCTGTCTCGTGAGGTAGGGATAAAGTTGAATTAGGTTACTATACTTAATGCGAGTACATTATATATTTTATTAAATAATTCAGGGATTATACCCAAGATATATCAACCCTCGAAAAACAACCCTAAAACACCCCTGACACCCCTACACATCCTAAAATATACCCCGTATGCGATAAACAAGCCCGTATACCTTTTATATTAATAAAAAACAAATAAATCAAAATCAGGGGTGACCTCGCGGGGCGCGAAGCCCTTGTTTATCTTAGTCGCGGCCCGCGACAGCTCAACGTCAGGAGAACACCCGGTGCCGGCACGTGTCGATGACTCAGCAACCCTCAAACCGCCTACCATCCCTCGCGGGGCGCGAAGACCCCTTTGTATTCTTTCGCGGGGCGCGACAAAGGGTCGATCAGACCCTATAAATAGATGAGATCGGCCTTCAATTTCAAATCGTTCATTTCTCTTTCTCTCTCTCACAATTCTGAAGAATAATAATAATTCTCGGGTATAATACCCCTAATTAATGAAGCTCTTCCTCGTTGTAAGTATTTTAACTCCCAGTTACGTATTAGATACGCTGCCCGATTGATCTAGTGCTCTGTAACGGCTGTCGAGGCTCTGCCCGACGTAGTCGTTGGAGTTCTGTCTCGGGGAGGGTATAACTAATGTAAATTTGGGTTATTATACTAACGTGTGTGCATTATTTAAAATTTATAGATTATAGCCAGGAAGCCACAGGAAATTACCTAAAATAGCAATGTGAGTAATCCTTCTTTTTGTGTAAACCTTTTTGTGAGTAATCTCCTTTTTGTAAACTGTTTTTACAAAACCTTAATTATTTTACAATGTGATTAAGAACTGATTGAGTCTTTGTAATTCTTCAATTACTGCCGGTATTATGGGGTTTTGTATACACTACTTGATAATCTTCACAATTGGACAACGGGTTAGCCAATGTGTGATATGACCATAGCCACAGATACGGTCGAGTGGCAAGTACTGAATGAGTAATTGTGTAGATATAAACATTGTAATCGCTCTCAATAATATCTTAATTAATAAAACTCTTTTTGATTAAACTCGGATTCCCTCACCAGTATTTCCCACTGACAAAAAATTTTTTAAACGCATTTCAGGTAACAAAATGTGAAAGCCAAGTAGAAACTAGCTGGATAGCACTGAAGGCTTAGAAAAGTGGCTATAAAAGTTACCTAAATAAAAAGGAGATTTTGTTTTCAATAATTAGGGTTTATCCCTATAAATGTAATGTAAATAAAACTTGGGTTTTTCCCATGTATTTATTATTTATAAAAGTGTGGTGTTTTAACTCTGATAAACTATTTCCTAACTACAGTCCTGATGAAAATTCCTGCTGCCAAATTAATAAACACCGATACCATCTGACTGGTTCGCGGCTCCCGCTCCCAGGACGGGGTCGGGGGCTGTGACAGAAGGTGGTATCAGAGCCACTGGTTTAAGCCATTTAGGTGTTCTTTTAATACCTAAAACTTAAACCTTATGTTAGGAAATTAATGTGACAATTTATGTGTTATTCTGTGTAGATAAATATTAATATTTATATTATGATTTTTATGTTTTGAGTTCAAAGTATGAGTAACCAATATGATTAGACGTACCCATAGGCTACCTAGGCAGATGTATTATACTACGCTCTTATACAATTAATAACTTAGGGTACCACCTTAAGTTAGATCCCTTCATAAATAAATGAACGTACCATTTAAAGCAATATATATATATATATATAATAAAATAACTATCTCTTTGCTTACCTAATGTATAAAACGGTATATCCTATACCGTAGAGATTTAAGTATATGTAGACATGTAGTTTACATAAAACACTTATAATATTTAACAATATAATAATATAGACTATTTAGTTAAATAATGATTAATAATAATATTAACATATAATATTTTCAACTCTTTACAAACTTTCAATGGGCTGAACTTTCAATGCAACTCAAACCCCTATACATAAATATATACAGAGACTTACATCTCTACAAACAAACACACAAGATAACAAAATACAAACACAAATTCTAATAAATGATTTCAGAAAATGCCATGGGTCAACCCCATATTAATCCTTAAGAAAATCTATAGTAAAAGTTAAAAAAAAAAATCAAAACTATATTTATGACAAATCAAAACTAGATCTGTTGTGATATTTATGAAATTGTAATAAAAAAAAAAATTATGGTATATGAAATTTATTAATTTTTAAATGAATTAATGTTAATTTTGGTTATTTTAAAGTTTTTATCTTAGTATGTGTCATTACTTCAAAAATATATCTTTAAGTAACCATATTATATATGCTAAACGTGCCCACAAAATTTATAATAATTTGATAACGATATTTTTAAACTAAACCTTAAATATATATATATATATATATATATATATATATAATTTTTCATCTATTGTCACACCCCGACTTTCCACGTGTCACCGGTGGGCCCGGTGGGGAGTATCGTGACGTAGTTGATATCATCATAGTCAAACAACACAATATATAAATGCACAGCGGAAGCAAAAGATAAATATATTACAATCCGAATATAAAGTAATATCGAGTATTACAACGGAAAGTAAAGGATCCACAGGCGAATCTTAAAATACAAATATTGTTCAACAGACTTTAGACGTCTAGAACTTGCAAGATTCCTTATTATCGTCCTGAGCAGCTTCCAGCCTATTACGTACTTGTACCTGTCACTTAGACTTTGGAAAATACGTCAGTTTTCACTGGTAAATACACTCAACTGACTCATTTTGGAAAATGATTGAAAATTTATTTGAATGCACGTGGCACAAAATATCTTTTATAATTTGATTAAAATGCACGAGGCAAAATTAATCTTTTATACTTGGGACAATTTTATTAATAAAGATCTTGTATCCGATTTACATGTTTGTCCAACATTTAGGGCCGGTGATTCTACAATACAAGCCGGTCAAGATTAATCGACACACCATAAATATAACTCACAAGAAGACAGCCTTACGGGTGAGTATATTGTAACACCCCAAAAATGACTTATTAGACAATACAAGTTAAAATAATTAAAGATCTAACCTGGTTAATGTAAATGTTACAAAGTACTGGTGAGATGATGAGAAAAGGCTAAGTTAAATAAATATACAAACTAGGAGGGCTGAATGTGTAAAATAACAAAAGGAAGGGATTAATAAAATTAAAACCCAAAATCACACTCTCCTGGTGTGCTGGGTTCGAACAGAGCAGGGAGAACAAGGAGAAACCCTTGTTCTTGCAAGACTCAACCAATTGACAAAGGATTTTGAAGATTATCGGTTGCATGACTCTAATTTTCGATCATCTAAACACACATAGTGAAGTGGTAAGTCGAATTTCTTGAAAAGATGAATTTTAGAATAAGGGGTTAAACCCAAATGCAAATTCTTGTATCCATTGAGAGAAATCTGAGTTAGAATTGCTTCCTAGGACAAGAATCATGAGTAATTTTAGGTTGCATGAAGGAATGTGATAAGAACCCACTATGTGCAATTTGTGTTATGGTTATGAAGATTATGTGAATGATGAATATATGTAATTTGGCTTGTAATTCTGTTTGTAGTACCCGAAATGCTAGATAAATTGATGAAGATTAAGAAATTGAAAGAATTAGATTGAGTTGTGATGACATATATAGGATGAATTAGCAAATCATGCTTTAAATGCTTGTACACTATGCTTTATTAATGTAACGCACACTAGGTGTTTGATGAAATGCTTGAAAGAGTATTATGTGTATATTGAAATGTGAGGGAATGAAAGTTAGGGTACTAAACGAATGAATGAATATGTTGATCTAGGTGTGAAGGAAGAAGGCTCGAATTCTAAGAAATCGGAAGGATTACAAGACCGAGGTATGTTTCGTTGCATACAAATATCTTATTTATAGTCTTGTTACAACATCATAATTAGATATTGTTAAAATGTTATAGTGATTAGAACTAACTAGCAAATCCCTTGCGGGTTTGGCTATTATGAGGATTGTGATAAGTTATGCGAGTCGACCGGTTCTAGTGAACAAGTCGCTCATGAATAAGCTTCCATCCGTTTTGAGCGGATGGTATCGTATGCTATGTTGAATGCTAGAAGCTTAATCCGTTATACGGATAGGATGAAGAATTTATGTTATAAGCAATCATCCCGGTTAAACGGGTTGGATATGTATGCTTAACTCTCATTGAGAGTGTTTATGCCAAACCCAAGTATTTGGGTAGTTTTATGTATGCTTAACTCTCATTGAGAGTGTTCATGCTAAACCCAAGAATTTGGGTAGTCGAATGCGTAAGCAAGATGAAAGCTCATATTCGGATGAAACTAAAACGAAAGTGTTATAGATTATCAAGTATGATGACTAACTTGTAAAACCTTGTTGTTGAATGTAGGTAAATCCTCACTTTAGGCGATCCGGAGCATGGAGCGAGCACATGTCTATATCTTGTTATACCGAACGCTTCCGCTAGTTTACATGCATACTTTTGGGTCTATGTCTCGTATTTTGTTTCATCTTGTTAGAAGTCTTACACTTGAAAACTTGTTGTCTTTGTTTTGGCTAGTTTAATGTTAATAGGGTCGTAGACGGATAATGTTTATTATGTGTAAGAACAGGGGGTATGCTCGTTCTACGAACGGGTCATGCCCAAATTTTGTTAAAAAGTTTATAAACAATGTTAATTACAAGGTCTTGAAATTGATAAAGTTGTTGTTTATTTTATATGAAAAAAACGGTCGTAACAAGTTGGTATCAGAGCCAAGGTTTGAGTGATTCGAGCGTTAAACGCGATGCTTGAACTCAAACCGATGGCTCGTTCGAAAGAGTGCTCGCTCCAAGATCGCCAAAGAGGTAAAAATTTTAAACATTCGTTTAATATGAACATGTATGGTACATTACGGACTAAGAATTAAGGTTTATTATGTTATGAAGCGTTAAGAGGGGTTAAATGAGAAATCCCGAGACCCGGGGAGTTGAAAACGGGCTCGCAAAGTAGTCGGAACAGCCAAAAATAAGCTGCAGTGTTTCTGCAAAACGGAAGCCCGTCGCCGACGGGTTGGCACCCCGTCGCCGACGGCACCCCTACCTCCGACGCCCTAACCTACTGTCGACGGGTTAAACCGTCCGACGGCCGTTAATGAAAGCCCGTCGCCGACGGGCATACTAGCCGTCGCCGACGGCTTGCGTAAAAACCATTTTGCTGAATTTTTTTTTTGTTTTCTCATTTTGTATTTCCGGGTTGTCCAAAAACTTATTTTACGATCATATGAAAGCCATAAGAGGATTATTAGGTGAATGCAATACCACTTAGTGGTTACCTCAAGAATATAATTGTAAGGATCAAAGGTGATGAACCGAATGACCCTATATGGATTAAGTAAATGCTGGTAAAAGAATAATGATATACTAGAAGTTTGTGATTTATATTAAACGAGAAGCATGATATTGTGTAGATGGCTGATGCAAGAAACGTTAATGATGACGATGATACCGCTCGACAAGAAGCAATGTACAATAAAGTCACGGAAGTGGCAGACGAGGTTATGCAAGCTAATCTTCCACGATTAGCTCAAGAAGTAGAAAGCCGGGTGTTGGGAGTTGTGGATGCCATGATGACTAGCAAGATTGAAGAACTGAAAGAACTGATAGAGGGATCTAGAAGCAAAAGCAAAGAACGACGGTGTACGTATAAAGACTTCATGGCGTGTCATCCCGCGACGTATGATGGTAAAATCGAACCGATCGCATGCCAAAGATGGATTTCAAATATCGAAGCAGTATTTATTCGAAGTCGTTGTGATAATGAAGATAAGGTGATGATCGATACTGGTCAACTTACGCTTCAGGCGAAGGATTGGTGGGATGCCCACAGTAAAGAAATAGGGGAGGATAGACTACAAGTGATGACTTGGCAAGAATTCAAGGAACCTTTTATGAGATACCATTGCCCTCAGTCGGCTATTGATAAGATTCAGGAGGATTTCTTGCGCCTCCGACAGAAAAACGAGTCGATAAATGAAATATCAAATACTTTCTTGGATAAGATGAAGTTCTGTGGGGATTTTGTGAAGACTGAAAGAATGAAGATCAATCGCTTTTATGGGGTTTTAAAGGCGGAATTTAGGGAGTTCATTACTCCCTCGAAATGTGAGACCCTAGATGAGCTCATCAATTTGGCACGGGATAGAGAAATCGAAATCAAGAGGCAAGAAGAACGTGGGGAAAAGAGATCAAGCGAGAAAGATGCAAGTTCGAGTCCATCCAAAAAGGGGAGGTATCAAGATCAAGGAAGGAAAGATAAGTCGAAAAGTGGTATCCCTTCTTGTGAGACTTGTGGAAAGCTTCATACCGGGGAGTGTTTGTTAGGCAAGAAGGGGTGCTACAAGTGTGGTAAGGAAGGACACTCGTCTTTTCAATGTCCAGATAACTCGAAGACTTGCTTCAACTGTTTTGGAAAGGGGCATGTTAAGTCGGAGTGTCCAAAACTCCAACAAGGATCAAAGAAGGAAGGAAAGAACGAAGAAAGCTCTAAAGCGAAAGGGAGGATGTTTCAAATCACCTCCGAAGAAGCTAAGTCTCATCCGAATGTGGTTTCAGGTATCTTTTTACTCAACTCCATACCGGTTTATGTCTTGTTTGATACCGGGGCCACTATGTCGTTTATTGCAAATGAAATCATACAACATCCTTCATTTAAGATCGAACGAATGCCGATGCCTCTAGAAGTAGAAATAGCTGATAGCAAGATTTATATGTTACACGAAATTTGTAAAAATTGCAAATTTACCATAGAAGATGAAGAATTCGATATTGACCTCATACCTATGGTTTTGGGGGAATTTAAAATGATTGTGGGTATGGATTGGATGACCCGACACCAAGCGGGAATTAATTGTGAAACCAAAACGGTACATGTTCAGTCCCCAAGTGGAAAACGAATAGCTATACAAGGAGAGAGAAGGATGGAAGCAAAACTTTGTACCCTCGTTCAAGCCGCTAAGTATACACTTAACGGGGGTAAAGCATACCTAGCTTACGTGGTAGATGCTCAACGAGATTTTCCGAAGCTTGAAGATGTAGAGATCGTGAATGAATTTCCGGATGTATTTCCGGATGAACTGCCGGGACTTCCCCCCGAAAGAGAAATAGAGTTTCGCATCGAACTGAATCCGGTTGCGAAGCCGATTGCGAAGGCTCCTTATAGATTGGCTCCCACCGAAATGCGGGAGCTAATGACACAATTACAAGAATTGCTAGACAAGGGCTTTATACGTCCGAGTGTGTCACCTTGGGGAGCGCCTGTCTTATTTGTTAAGAAGAAAGACGGGTCAATGCGCATGTGCATCGACTACAGAGAATTAAACAAGCTAACTATCAAGAACCGCTACCCTTTACCAAGAATCGATGATCTTTTTGATCAATTGCAAGGGGCGAGTTGGTTCTCCAAGATAGATTTGCGTTCGGGATACCATCAAGTTAGAGTACGGGAAGAAGATATTCCGAAAACCGCGTTCAGAACCCGTTATGGGCATTATGAATTTTTAGTCATGTCTTTCGGGTTGACGAATGCGCCGGCTGCGTTTATGGATCTTATGAACCGGGTATGTCGCCCCATGTTAGATAAATCTGTGATCGTGTTCATAGATGATATTCTAGTCTACTCGCGAACCAAGGCCGAACATGCAAGACACTTGCGTGAAGTACTTGAAGTTCTCCGTAAGGAGAAACTTTACGCGAAATTTTCAAAATGCGCCTTTTGGCTCAGAGAGGTGCAGTTTCTGGGTCATGTAATCAATTCGGAGGGTGTTTTAGTAGATCCATCAAAGATCGATGCTGTAATGAAATGGGTTCCTCCGAAGAACCCTACTGAAATAAGAAGTTTTCTAGGCCTTGCGGGATATTACAGAAGGTTCATACAGGATTTTTCAAAGATAGCTTTGCCTTTAACAAAGCTGACGAGGAAGAAAGAGAAGTTTGTGTGGGGTAAAGAACAGGAGGAAGCCTTTCGAGTACTAAAAGAGAAGTTATCATGTCCACCGGTCTTGACATTACCAGATGGGACTGAAGACCTGGTGGTCTATTCAGACGCGTCACATCAGGGTTTAGGTTGCGTATTGATGCAAAGGGGAAGGGTTATCGCTTATGCTTCACGACAATTGAAATCGCATGAGGTAAACTACCCAACACACGATTTGGAATTGGCAGCGGTAGTATTTGCCTTAAAAATTTGGAGGCATTATCTATATGGCGTGAAGTGCACAATTTATTCGGATCACAAAAGCCTTAAATATTTCTTTGAGCAGAAAGACTTGAATATGAGGCAACGGAGGTGGTTAGAACTTATCAAAGACTACGATTGTGATATCCTTTATCACCCGGGAAAAGCGAATGTAGTAGCCGACGCGTTAAGCCGAAAGGAATATCCGCCTCCCGTTCGAGTAAAATCCATGAAGATGATAGTTACGCCGCGATTACTCGAGACGATACGTGATTCCCAAATAAAGTCACTTGCAGCTGAAGATGTAAAGAAAGAAAGATTGAAAGGAATAACCGATAAGCTAGAAGAAAATTCGATCGGGCTCAAAACGAGATTTGGCCGAATTTGGATACCCCGTTTCTGCGAAGTCAAGACTGCGCTACTTGAAGAAGCTCATAAGTCACGATATTCGGTTCACCCCGGGGCTACAAAGATGTATCAGGATTTGAAGACCAATTATTGGTGGCCGGGCATGAAACGTGATATCGTTAAGTACGTCGCGAAATGCTTAACATGTTCCCAAGTGAAAGCAGAGCATCAAAAACCATACGGGGAGTTGCAGCCTTTAGAAATTCCGGTATGGAAGTGGGAGGAACTAACAATGGATTTGGTAACTAAGCTTCCTAGAACAAAAAAGGGGCACGATACAATATGGGTAATCGTAGATCGGCTTACGAAAAGCGCTCATTTTCTACCTATCAAAGAGGCTTACTCCTCCGAGATAATGGCAGAAATATATATGAATGAAATCATATCTCGACACGGGGTGCCTGTGTCAATCGTTTCGGACCGGGACACCCGATTTACCTCACGTTACTGGCGAAAGTTTCACGAGAGTGTGGGCACGAGATTACACATAAGCACCGCCTACCACCCTCAGACTGACGGCCAGTCAGAAAGAACCATTCAAACCCTTATCGATATGCTGAGAGCGTGTGCATTAGACTTCGGGGGAAGCTGGGCTGACCATCTACCCCTAGTGGAGTTCTCTTATAATAATAGTTACCATAGTGGCATCAAAATGGCTCCATATGAACTCCTGTACGGAAGAAAATGTAGAACTCCCGTATGTTGGGGTGAAGTGGGGCAAAGGGAGCTTGCGCCAAGTGATCTAATAGCGGTAACAAATGAAAAGATAAAATTGGTAAGAGCGCGACTGAAAGCGGCCCAGGATCGGCAAAAAGTTTACGCGAAAAAGAAAAGGCGACCTATTGAATTTCAAGTCGGAGATTTCGCTCTGTTGAAAGTGTCCCCATGGAAGGGTATAATCCGTTTTCGCAAGCGGGGCACATTAGGTCCTCGATATATTGGACCGTTCAAAGTCTTGGCTCGAGTTGGAAGAGTCGCATATCGACTAGAACTACCGCCTACTCTAGACGGGATTCATAATACCTTCCACGTATCGCAGTTGAGGAAGAGTCCTACGGACGAAACAACACTAGTACCACTCGATGATATTGAGTTGGACGAGGGATTAAACTACGTCGAAAGACCCGTAGCCATTAAAGACTTCAAAGTAAAGAATCTCCGCAACAGAACGGTTAAACAAGTGTTGGTGCAATGGCAACACCGAAAGGGGTCGGATCTCACTTGGGAAGTAGAGGATGAAATGAGGAAATATTATCCTTTTCTTTTCGGTATGTCAACGTTTAAAATTTGTTATGTACCTAGGTTTCGGGGACGAAACCTCTTTTAAGGGGGGTAGACTTGTAACACCCCAAAAATGACTTATTAGACAATACAAGTTAAAATAATTAAAGATCTAACCTGGTTAATGTAAATGTTACAAAGTACTGGTGAGATGATGAGAAAAGGCTAAGTTAAATAAATATACAAACTAGGAGGGCTGAATGTGTAAAATAAAAAAGGAAGGGATTAATAAAATTAAAACCCAAAATCACACTCTCCTGGTGTGCTGGGTTCGAACAGAGCAGGGAGAACAAGGAGAAACCCTTGTTCTTGCAAGACTCAACCAATTGACAAAGGATTTTGAAGATTATCGGTTGCATGACTCTAATTTTCGATCATCTAAACACACATAGTGAAGTGGTAAGTCGAATTTCTTGAAAAGATGAATTTTAGAATAAGGGGTTAAACCCAAATGCAAATTCTTGTATCCATTGAGAGAAATCTGAGTTAGAATTGCTTCCTAGGACAAGAATCATGAGTAATTTTAGGTTGCATGAAGGAATGTGATAAGAACCCACTATGTGCAATTTGTGTTATGGTTATGAAGATTATGTGAATGATGAATATATGTAATTTGGCTTGTAATTCTGTTTGTAGTACCCGAAATGCTAGATAAATTGATGAAGATTAAGAAATTGAAAGAATTAGATTGAGTTGTGATGACATATATAGGATGAATTAGCAAATCATGCTTTAAATGCTTGTACACTATGCTTTATTAATGTAACGCACACTAGGTGTTTGATGAAATGCTTGAAAGAGTATTATGTGTATATTGAAATGTGAGGGAATGAAAGTTAGGGTACTAAACGAATGAATGAATATGTTGATCTAGGTGTGAAGGAAGAAGGCTCGAATTCTAAGAAATCGGAAGGATTACAAGACCGAGGTATGTTTCGTTGCATACAAATATCTTATTTATAGTCTTGTTACAACATCATAATTAGATATTGTTAAAATGTTATAGTGATTAGAACTAACTAGCAAATCCCTTGCGGGTTTGGCTATTATGAGGATTGTGATAAGTTATGCGAGTCGACCGGTTCTAGTGAACAAGTCGCTCATGAATAAGCTTCCATCCGTTTTGAACGGATGGTATCGTATGCTATGTTGAATGCTAGAAGCTTAATCCGTTATACGGATAGGATGAAGAATTTATGTTATAAGAAATCATCCCGGTTAAATGGGTTGGATATGTATGCTTAACTCTCATTGAGAGTGTTTATGCCAAACCCAAGTATTTGGGTAGTTTTATGTATGCTTAACTCTCATTGAGAGTGTTCATGCTAAACCCAAGAATTTGGGTAGTCGAATGCGTAAGCAAGATGAAAGCTCATATTCGGATGAAACTAAAACGAAAGTGTTATAGATTATCAAGTATGATGACTAACTTGTAAAACCTTGTTGTTGAATGTAGGTAAATCCTCACTTTAGGCGATCCGGAGCATGGAGCGAGCACATGTCTATATCTTGTTATACCGAACGCTTCCGCTAGTTTACATGCGTACTTTTGGGTCTATGTCTCGTATTTTGTTTCATCTTGTTAGAAGTCTTACACTTGAAAACTTGTTGTCTTTGTTTTGGCTAGTTTAATGTTAATAGGGTCGTAGACGGATAATGTTTATTATGTGTAAGAACAGGGGGTATGCTCGTTCTACGAACGGGTCATGCCCAAATTTTGTTAAAAAGTTTATAAACAATGTTAATTACAAGGTCTTGAAATTGATAAAGTTGTTGTTTATTTTATATGAAAAAAACGGTCGTAATATATATCTTTTACATACGCAACATGAGGTGTTATGCCTACATCTTGTGCTTAAGTTATGGCCATTCACTTTTTTAAATGAGCCAAGGATATCCAGGACACGGTCATTAACCCCTAAAGTTATTTATTATCAATCAATACAGATTAAAACGGGATTATGCAATTTAATCATCTCCGATTAAAAGGTTTCTACACCCGACCAAGCGGTATTTTTATAATACCGTATCCCAAGCCCGTATAAGGGAAAATAAGTTAAGAGTATTTACCTGAGCTAGCTCCTGTCTTAAATAGCAAGAATTACAATAACTCAGCCGTATTCACTTAAGTAAGCGTAGGTACAATTTACCGGAAGGCTCTAGTCTGGAATGATGGTATAAATAACCAATTAGAATGCTAACGGGTCTTTAATTAAGCCTAAGCTTAGACCGGTTAGTCTTACCGAAAGATACGGTTCAAACGCATGATTAAGCGAAGACCGGATAGAATGTGATTTAGACCCGACAAGTTCGGAGACTTGCTTAATATGGGTATTTCATCCACATTCTGGATTTTGAGATAAAACCGATAAGGTTTGACCCGTTTAGGCTAATTTATGTAAACTAGTTACATACTTGATAATCTATAACACTTTCGTTTTAGTTTCATCCGAATATGAGCTTTCACCTTGCTTACGCATTCGACTACCCAAATTCTTGGGTTTAGCATGAACACTCTCAATGAGAGTTAAGCATACATAAAACTACCCAAATACTTGGGTTTGGCATAAACACTCTCAATGAGAGTTAAGCATACATATCCAACCCGTTTAACCGGGATGATTGCTTATAACATAAATTCTTCATCCTATCCGTATAACGGATTAAGCTTCTAGCATTCAACATAGCATACGATACCATCCGCTCAAAACGGATGGAAGCTTATTCATGAGCGACTTGTTCACTAGAACCGGTCGACTCGCATAACTTATCACAATCCTCATAATAGCCAAACCCGCAAGGGATTTGCTAGTTAGTTCTAATCACTATAACATTTTAACAATATCTAATTATGATGTTGTAACAAGACTATAAATAAGATATTTGTATGCAACGAAACATACCTCGGTCTTGTAATCCTTCCGATTTCTTAGAATTCGAGCCTTCTTCCTTCACACCTAGATCAACATATTCATTCATTCGTTTAGTACCCTAACTTTCATTCCCTCACATTTCAATATACACATAATACTCTTTCAAGCATTTCATCAAACACCTAGTGTGCGTTACATTAATAAAGCATAGTGTACAAGCATTTAAAGCATGGTTTGCTAATTCATCCTATATATGTCATCACAACTCAATCTAATTCTTTCAATTTCTTAATCTTCATCAATTTATCTAGCATTTCGGGTACTACAAACAGAATTACAAGCCAAATTACATATATTCATCATTCACATAATCTTCATAACCATAACACAAATTGCACATAGTGGGTTCTTATCACATTCCTTCATGCAACCTAAAATTACTCATGATTCTTGTCCTAGGAAGCAATTCTAACTCAGATTTCTCTCAATGGATACAAGAATTTGCATTTGGGTTTAACCCCTTATTCTAAAATTCATCTTTTCAAGAAATTCGACTTACCACTTCACTATGTGTGTTTAGATGATCGAAAATTAGAGTCATGCAACCGATAATCTTCAAAATCCTTTGTCAATTGGTTGAGTCTTGCAAGAACAAGGGTTTCTCCTTGTTCTCCCTGCTCTGTTCGAACCCAGCACACCAGGAGAGTGTGATTTTGGGTTTTAATTTTATTAATCCCTTCCTTTTGTTATTTTACACATTCAGCCCTCCTAGTTTGTATATTTATTTAACTTAGCCTTTTCTCATCATCTCACTAGTACTTTGTAACATTTACATTAACTAGGTTAGATCTTTAATTATTTTAACTTGTATTTTCTAATAAGTCATTTTTGGGGTGTTACAAGTCTACCCCCCTTAAAAGAGGTTTCGTCCCCGAAACCTAGGTACATAACAAATTTTAAACGTTGACATACCGAAAAGAAAAGGATAATATTTCCTCATTTCATCCTCTGCTTCCCAAGTGAGATCCGACCCCTTTCGGTGTTGCCATTGCACCAACACTTGTTTAACCGTTTTGTTGCGGAGATTCTTTACTTTGAAGTCTTTAATGGCTTCGGGTCTTTCGACGTAGTTTAATCCCTCGTCCAACTCAATATCATCGAGTGGTACTAGTGCTGTTTCGTCCGTAGGACTCTTCCTCAACTGCGATACGTGGAAGGTATTATGAATCCCGTCTAGAGTAGGCGGTAGTTCTAGTCGATATGCGACTCTTCCAACTCAAGCCAAGACTTTGAACGGTCCAATATATCGAGGACCTAATTTGCCCCGCTTGCGAAAACGGATTATACCCTTCCATGGGGACACTTTCAACAGAGCGAAATCTCCGACTTGAAATTCAATAGGTCGCCTTTTCTTTTTCGCGTAAACTTTTTGCCGATCCTGGGCCGCTTTCAGTCGCGCTCTTACCAATTTTATCTTTTCATTTGTTACTGCTATTAGATCACTTGGCGCAAGCTCCCTTTGCCCCACTTCACCCCAACATACGGGAGTTCTACATTTTCTTCCGTACAGGAGTTCATATGGAGCCATTTTGATGCCACTATGGTAACTATTATTATAAGAGAACTCCACTAGGGGTAGATGGTCAGCCCAGCTTCCCCCGAAGTCTAATGCACACGCTCTCAGCATATCGATAAGGGTTTGAATGGTTCTTTCTGACTGGCCGTCAGTCTGAGGGTGGTAGGCGGTGCTTATGTGTAATCTCGTGCCCACACTCTCGTGAAACTTTCGCCAGTAACATGAGGTAAATCGGGTGTCCCGGTCCGAAACGATTGACACAGGCACCCCGTGTCGAGATATGATTTCATTCATATATATTTCTGCCATTATCTCGGAGGAGTAAGCCTCTTTGATAGGTAGAAAATGAGCGCTTTTCGTAAGCCGATCTACGATTACCCATATTGTATCGTGCCCCTTTTTTGTTCTAGGAAGCTTAGTTACCAAATCCATTGTTAGTTCCTCCCACTTCCATACCGGAATTTCTAAAGGCTGCAACTCCCCGTATGGTTTTTGATGCTCTGCTTTCACTTGGGAACATGTTAAGCATTTCGCGACGTACTTAACGATATCACGTTTCATGCCCGGCCACCAATAATTGGTCTTCAAATCCTGATACATCTTTGTAGCCCCGGGGTGAACCGAATATCGTGACTTATGAGCTTCTTCAAGTAGCGCAGTCTTGACTTCGCAGAAACGGGGTATCCAAATTCGGCCAAATCTCGTTTTGAGCCCGATCGAATTTTCTTCTAGCTTATCGGTTATTCCTTTCAATCTTTCTTTCTTTACATCTTCAGCTGCAAGTGACTTTATTTGGGAATCACGTATCGTCTCGAGTAATCGCGGCGTAACTATCATCTTCATGGATTTTACTCGAACGGGAGGCGGATATTCCTTTCGGCTTAACGCGTCGGCTACTACATTCGCTTTTCCCGGGTGATAAAGGATATCACAATCGTAGTCTTTGATAAGTTCTAACCACCTCTGTTGCCTCATATTCAAGTCTTTCTGCTCAAAGAAATATTTAAGGCTTTTGTGATCCGAATAAATTGTGCACTTCACGCCATATAGATAATGCCTCCAAATTTTTAAGGCAAATACTACCGCTGCCAATTCCAAATCGTGTGTTGGGTAGTTTACTGTAACACCTCGGAAATTTACGTCCAATAGTGTCTTGACACATGTCATAAGCTTTGAATATGTGAAAACATACTTTAGAGGGACTAAAGTTGACAAACGGTGAAACTATGTAAATTCAAGGGTTCAAAGTGTCAACAATGGATAAATAAGTCCTACAATAACCCTACATGGTGTTTATAACTTTAAACGGTTAGATCATAGATCATACGAAGCGGAAAATGCACGAAAGTGAGAAATTACAAACTACAGGGGCTAAACGTGTCAACATGTTGAATTAATACCTCTGAGTGATCTTTTGGCATACCCGAAGCTTTGTAATGATAAAATATACTTACTAGATTGTGCGATAAAAATTTCATGAAGTTTCGTTGTCGTATGAGAAAGTTATGGCCAAAACCGTACTTGAGGGGTTAAAAGCGTCAACGTCGAATTTCGTAACTTTTCGGGTGAGCGCGAAGTTTACCGAGGACTTTACCATGTTGGTAAAAGTCCCAAGGTTCCTAAAAATCAAGTTTGAGGGTCTAAGGGTCAAAATAAACGGCCAAAACCTCGTATACGAAGACCAGGGACTAAACTGCAACATTTAACAAAAGTTTCGCAGCTGCAGATCCCAGGCGGCCCGCCTGGGCAGCCTAAAGCGGGCCGCGACCCACGCCCAGCATCAGATTCGCGAACAGTAGCCATTTTGGTCCGATTTTTGAGTTGTTTACAGCTTGCACCACCTCCAAAACTCACCAATTGAAGTACATGCATGCTAGGACACCTGTGGCTCTCTCATGACATCTGAAACACTCTTAAATTCAGATCAATTCCTCATTTGGGGGCACATGTGTTAGAAACAAGAACACATACAAACTTGCAAGAACTCACAAGACAACTCCAGGAGCATTCTGATCGACAAGGCTACTTCCAAGTCCTATCTAGGCTTCAGTAGGACCTTTGTAAGCATTCATAACCCTCTCTAATTCGTTCTATCATAGATTATTAGCTAAAAGTCAATCCGTAGTAAATATAGTTTGACTTTTCGATTAAACGAATTTGGCTCAGTATTTTCTCAAATTGAAAGTACCCATACGTTGGTATTTATGAATATAACAAACCCCTAAAAGGGTAAGTTCAGATTTACACTCTAAGCAGGTCGATTGTCGAGTCAAACCTTTTCGTAAAAAGTCAACAGAATGAGTTTTTGCAAAAATAAGCATAAGCAGTAATGTAGGCTACATGCAACCTGTTTTGATCATCAAAATAACTTTGTAAATAATGTAAGAACATGTTTCTTCATGATCAACTCGACAATTTTCTGTATTTCACCCGAATCGGAACCGAAAGTCTCATAAATGGACTTTTCCTTTGACTATCGGTTCTGATCCGTACATGCATGTTAAGATCTGCACTAGAGCATATTTTAGACCAACTTTCATATATGTTTAACCCTCTGGAATTTTTACATCTTCGTTCCATGTTTAACCGATTCATATGCATGTACCGGTTTATGCTTAAATATGACTATTTTGCCCTTTTTGATATAAAACGCGATTTTTGAAAAAGTGGAAGAGTAAAATCATTTGTTACTGAATTATAATCATGCACCGAAAATTTCATATCAGTTTGTGGTCTGGTTTAGGAGATATGCTCATTATCGTAAATTACAAGCTTTATGTTACATAAATAGCGTAATTAGCGCATAGCCTATTTTAACCCACTTTTTGGTATCAAACTTTTATACACTGATGTTATATATTATTTTGAGATTTTTAAGGATTTTTATTTAATTTTTGGCTGATCGTATCATAGGTCTCTAAGCTTAATTCGGTAAATACCGAAATTGCCCTTTTTGGCCATAAAACGAGTTTTATAAATCCGATTGACCCCAAACCACTTCCTACTGATTTTATTTATTAAATAAAGTATGTTGAACCTTCTGGAAGTATAAAAATCTCAGCTTTCTTTTACAAACCCGGAAACGGCTCTAAATCGCCTTTTTAGGCATTTTTAACGCATAGTATATACTATAACCATACCAAGCATATAAGAATTATACCTACTGATGTAATTAGCATATTTTCATATAAAAACAGTAAGTACAATATTATAAACTCAGATTTCCGGTTTTGGCATTTTTAGCCCTTGTGAAATTACCAAAATGCCCCTATGATGCATAGTTTTGTTTTAAATGATAATTTTCACTTACGGGTCATACCCTACTGTTATAATATGTAAAATTAAATATAATTACTGTATAGACCAGACTTGTAACTCAGATTCATAAATAAACTCTTTTATAAACTTTTAAATGACCAAAATGCCCTTATGGGACATAAACCGTGTTTAAATCCATTTGGGGCATAATAGAAAATAACTTACTGATATTATATCATATTTAGAGCATATTAACTCGGGGAACTTGCATATGACTCGTTTGGATACCCGTAACGCACTTTTCGCGTTCGGTTCGGTTTATGTAACTAGTTTGCATAAATTGGCCGAAACGGGTCAAACATTATCCTTTTTGTCTCAAAATCCAGAATGTGTTTAGTAAACCCATATTATACAAGTCTTCAAACTTGTCGGGTCAAATTCACATTCCATCCGGTCTTCGCTTAATCGTGCGTGAACCGTATCGTCATTAAAACTAACCGGTCTAGGCTTAGGCTTAAATAAAGACCCGTTAGAAATCTAATAAGTTATTATAAACCTTTGTTCCAGATTAGAAGCACCAGTAAAAGATACTTGCATTTTCTTGATTGTGATTGATACTTATTCAGGTAAATACTCTTTGGCTTATTTTCCCTATACGGGCTTGGGTTACGGTATATAGAATACCGCTTGATCGAGCGTTAAATCCTACACCCTTGGGTGTTTAGTTTGAATAATTTGTTCGGCTCGTTTAAACAGTCTTGCTTACTTAAAGCCTTTGGGGGGTTAATGACCATGTCCCGGATATCCTTGGCATCATCTTACGAGATGGCCACGACCAGAGCACGGGGTGTAGGCGTGCACCCGTCAGTGTATAACTCGCTTATGTGGTGTGTCCATTGATCTTTAGCCCGGACTAGATCCGGGCCACTGAACGCAAGTAACATGTAATTCGTTCACATGATTATTATATTAAATAATTGACCCAAGTTAATAAAAATGTTTTGTGCCTTGTGCATTTAAATAAATTTTCAACCTTTTCAAAATGAGTCAGTCGAATTGTATTTATCAGTGTAAACTGACGTATTTTTCCCAAAAGATTAAGTGCAGGTACTATACGAAATAGGCTGGCAGGCTTCTAGAGCGTCCACAATAAGTCACGCAGCTTGGGCGACATTAAACTGTTGAACAATTATCCTATTTTATTTTCGATCCGCCTGTGGATCCGTTTCAACTACTCGTGATATTTATTATTACATTTTATTTAAAAGTTGAAATGAATCTATCTTTTTGCTTCCGCTGTGCATTATTATATTGTGTGGTTTGTCTATGATGATACCAACGACGTCACGATACCCCCACCGGGCCCACCGGTGACACGTGGAAATTAGGGGTGTGACAGGTTGGTATCAGAGCCAACTCTGAGTGAATTAAACACTAGCCTTTTGTGTTTAATCTCAGTGACACAATTGCACATTCCTCGAATCCCGAGTCTAGACAAAGAACTTAGGAAATTTCCAAATTTTCGTTTAAATTTTCTAACCTTGTCTTAATTATATATTTTGTTGTATCACTTGTTCTTTGTGACAGGTTGTCATCATGCCGCCAAGAATGAGAGGTAGAGGCGGAGGAAATGGAAAGCATGCAGCTCGCAATGATCACGAAGCCGGGCCTTCGCACCGGCGAACACCCTCGGGCACTCACAACACAGATGCCCAAAACCTATGGAGGTCCTTCACTGGACCAGTCTCCTCACCATCCATTCCCCACACATTTGGGCCTCATTCGGAGAATGAGCCCCACCACTCTCAGTCGTCCTACATTCCTCTTGGACACCAGTCACCCTTTGACAACACATCACCCACCATTCAGGGGCTGTACGACCCTGACGATTACATGCAAGAACCAGTGGGTTTTAACCCACTTGGACCGGAGGACCACTTTTCGGGTGACAACCCGATGGACGTTGAGGAGGATGCGGATCCCGCCATGCCACCCTCGGGGACACCAAACCATCCCATCGAGATATCTGATGGGTCACCATTTCTGGGATCACCTTACAATGGTCCCGATAGCTTCATGGAGAACTTCAGGCAGCACAACTGGGTGTACACTCCCAGTTACCACAACTCTCCTCTCCACCCGTCCTACCACAGCTCTCCCCTGCACCACCAGCAGCAGCCGGACCAGCAGCCAGAGCAGCAGCCAGAGCAGCAGCAGAATCCATCTACGGATTCTAGATTTGTGGCGGTTACTCCACCGCCACCACCACCTCCGACTCATCCTCCCTCGCCCCCGAGGCGAAGGAGAGGAACGAACGCGAGGATGTCCTCGCGAGGAGGAGTGCGTATTCGCACCCCTCCATAGTCAAGCAGCAGCAGGTACTCGCCGGTCCATGAAGAATCAGAGACGGGAGAGTCGTCGCATCCCATCTCTGAAGTAGCAACGGCGCCAGTCGCGCCACAGCCACAGCCACAGCCTCAGCCACCATTGGGTTTTGGAGACCCAATCCCTGCTTATACTAATGCTGCAGCATTTAACCCTTTCGAGCCGCAGTTTCCCCCCGGCTACAACTTTTCTGAGGATCCATACTGGTTGGCCTCAAGCTTCAACGTTCCCCAACCAGGAGATTCCTATGGAGGTCCCTGGGCCACAGGACCCTCAACTTATGGGTACCCACCATATGGGTATCAACAGTCGCAGCCTTTTCAGCCTCCACAGTATCAGCAGCCGCAACCGCCCCAACCTCCGTTTTATCAGCCTCCTCAGCCGTTGTACTATCAGCAACCACCTCAGGCGCCGACAATGTCGCCACCCCAAGTTCAGGAAATCATACAGGAGATTCAAGGGGTGCGTCAGGAATTTCGACAGGAGTTGCAGAATAATGAGAGGCGTAACCGGGGAAGGATTCAGAAGGTGGTGGACTTGCTCAAGGGTAAGAGCAAGAAGGATTACTAAATCCTTTATTTATTTTAGTGATAGGCATGTCCCTGCGTGGACATATCTTTATGTACTCTACCCCTACGTGGGTAATTTTCTTCTGGTTCCGCCCCTGCGTGGGCATAGCTTTTATTTCGACCCCTGCGAGGGTTTGTTATTTGTTTAGCCCCTGCGTGGGCATGGTATTTATGAAAAGTCCCGTTTAGGGCAATTTTGTACTTGTTAATTTTAAATTAGAATGGTAATTTCAGCTTTTCATTTTTAAATTATATGCATAAATATAATAAATGAATAAATGGAAAATAGCATTATTATTGAAATTCACCATTTTTAATAATAAGGATCTTAACAAAGTAAAACCTAGCTGTTATGCTGTCATAAATTTAGCCAAGATGGTAGAACCTGTTTAAAAAGATTCAATCCCTGTTAACATCTGTAAACATGTTAACATTCTTGACTAAAGTGATCCGTGAAATCACACATGTCACCCTTTTTAATAAATTATCCGAAATTTTATTTTTATATAAAATTGAAAGTGACATAATGCCTACGGGTCATACTGAATGTCATATAAAACAGAAAAGCAGCTGTAGCTTATAGACTCCCTGCCAAAGAAAGGATTGATTTGTTTTGATTATTCAAACTTTAATCCTATAAAAAATCTAAATTTATAATTTAGAAATTGTCTACGTGACTAGGCCTATTGTGCCAACATATATATTTCATTTTAGGATAAAATTTTTGATAAAAAGTCCTAAATGAAACTACTTAACAAATTAACTAATATGGCTTTTAATTACCATGGTTAATAAATCGTCAAGAACGATAATGATAGTTAGATTTCTAAATAGACTTTGTCCTTGTTTTATGTAGCATTTAAGACTACATGACTAAGTCGGAAGAAATGAATAGTCATCCAGCAAATAACCCTGATAACACGAAGATACTAGTAACTGGTGCCGAATTGAAAGCATTAGTAAATGAAGCTGTTGTCGAAGCACTGAATAGGCAATACAGTGAATCGAACGGGACCCACAGTAGGACCCGATCTGCAACTCATCCCAAGTCAAAACCCAAGGTCCAATCAGAAGCTCATAGTAAGCCACCCTCTATGAAGGTTATACCTAAGAAAGAGGAACCCAAGAAAAACGATGAGGAGCGACATTCATCTAACCAAAACAGTGTTCCCCATAAGAAGGTAGTGAACAATGATGCGCCTCACGCTAGAGGATGCACATACAAGTACTTTGTTTCGTGTAAGCCCCGAGACTTTACTGGGGAGAAGGGGGCTGTTGACTGCATAACCTGGTTGGATGAGATTGATACAGTGGTGGACATAAGTGGATGTGCAGAGAGGGACATTGTGAAGTTCGTGTCCCAGTCCTTTAAAGGCGAAGCCCTAGCATGGTGGAGATCACTGATCCAGGCCACCGGAAAGGTACAATTGTATAGCATGACCTGGGAGCAATTTGTTGCTCTTATCAAGGAAAATTTCTGTCCGCAGCATGAGGTGGAGAAAATAGAGTCCGATTTTGTATCATTGGTGATGACAAACCTGGACTGCCAAGCCTACTTAACGAGCTTCAACACGATGTCTCGATTGGTTCCATATCTTGTAACCCCTGAACCAAGGAGAATCGCTCGTTTTATCGGGGGGTTAGAACCCGCAATAAAGGCAAGTGTGAAGGCCTCTCGGCCAACGACTTTAAGGTCAGTAACTGACCTCTCTTTGTCCCTCACAATGGACGCAGTCCGACTAAGATCGCTAAGAAACAAAGAGGCCGAGAACAAGAGAAAGCGTGAGGATGATACCTCACGAAGGTCAGAGAAGAGACACAGAGGGAATGACGACCACAGGAAAGGGTCGGGATCGAAGAAGAATGGACAACAATCAGGAGAAAAACCCAAATGCAAGACTTGTAGGAGGTACCATTTTGGGAAATGTCGACTTGAGACGAACGCCCAATCTCGCCCACGACCCTGTGGAATTTGCAAATCCACAAATCATAAGACGTCGGAGTGTAAGAATCTAAAGGACGCGACCTGTTTCGGCTGCAACGAAAAGGGCATATTAAGCCTAACTGCCCAAAATATGCCAAGAAAGCCGAAGACGGGAAGAAGACCAATGCAAGGGTCTTCAGGATGGATGCTAAAGAGGCTATTAAGGACGACAACGTGATTACCGGTACGTTCCTTGTAAATGATATTTTTGCTAGAGTCCTGTTTGATTCTGGAGCAGATAAATCCTTTGTAGACAATAAGTTTTGTGAGTTGTTGAAATTGCCTGTAAAACCCTTAAGTGTGAAGTATGAAGTGGAGTTAGCTGATGGAACCATAGAAACCGCCTCGACTGTTCTAGATGGATGTGTTATATCCATTAGGAATCACTCGTTTCCATTATCCTTACTTCCTTTTAAACTAGCTGGTTTTGACATAGTGATAGGCATGGATTGGTTATCACACAACCAAGCCCAGATTGTGTGCAATAGAAAACAAGTAGTAGTTAGAGCTCCGTCTGGTGAGTCACTAACTATCCAAGGAGATACCCAGCACGGATTGCCTGAGCAAGTGTCCATGCTCAAGGCATCCAGATGTATGCAGAAGGGTTGTGTCATTTATATGGCGCAAGTTACTGTTGATGAACCTAAGCCGAAAATTGAAGACATCCCTGTCATTTCGGAATACCCCGAAGTTTTCCCGGAAGAATTACCTGGTTTACCACCAGATAGGCAAGTGGAATTCCGAATCGACATCATTCCAGGTGCAGCACCAGTGGCAAGAGCACCATATAGGTTGGCTCCAACGGAGATGAAGGAGTTAAGAACGCAGTTAGACGATCTGTTAGCAAAAGGTTTCATTAGACCTAGCTCGTCTCCCTGGGGAGCGCCTATTTTGTTTGTTAAGAAGA
Source organism: Helianthus tuberosus (assembly GCA_030545235.1). Lineage (NCBI taxonomy): Eukaryota > Viridiplantae > Streptophyta > Magnoliopsida > Asterales > Asteraceae > Helianthus > Helianthus tuberosus. Next base: position 58,454,886 of record CM060364.1, read on the forward strand.
AGGATGGATCGATGCGTTTGTGCATCGATTATCGTGAGCTCAATAAAGTCACCATCAAGAATAGGTATCCTTTGCCCAGGATCGACGATCTGTTCGATCAGTTACAAGGGGCAAGCTACTTCTTAAAGATCGACTTAAGGTCAGGCTATCATCAGTTGAAAGTCAAGGATGAGGATGTACACAAGACAGCGTTTAGGACTCGTTATGGACATTACGAGTTCCTAGTGATGCCTTTTGGGCTCACCAACGCACCAGCCGCGTTCATGGATCTCATGAACCGCGTCTGCAAACCTTATCTAGATAAATTCGTCATAGTCTTCATTGACGACATCCTTATCTACTCAAAAAGCAAGGCTGACCACGAGAAACACCTTCGTTGTATTCTCAAACACCTACACCAAGAGAAACTCTACGCCAAATTCTCGAAGTGCGAATTTTGGCTTCGAGAAGTCCAATTCCTTGGACATGTAGTGAGCGAGCGTGGTATCCAAGTGGATCCCGCTAAAGTTGAAGCAGTGATGAACTGGCAAGAACCAAAGACGCCTACGGAAATTCGCAGTTTCCTGGGTTTAGCTGGATACTATAGGCGATTCATTGAAAACTTTTCAAGGATTGCTGCGCCCCTTACTTCATTGACACGCAAGAAGATTAAGTTTGATTGGGGCCCTAAGCAGCAGGAATCCTTCGATATTCTGAAGAACAAGTTGAGCAATGCACCAGTACTAACACTGCCCGATGGTATAGATGAATTTGTGGTGTATTGTGATGCGTCGCACACTGGTATGGGATGTGTGCTCATGCAGAAAGGGAAAGTCATTGCCTACGCTTCACGACAGCTAAAGATTCACGAAAAGAACTACACCACCCATGACTTGGAATTGGGTGCTGTGGTATTTGCATTGAAGCTATGGAGGCATTACCTGTATGGAACCAAGTGTGTGATCTATTCAGATCACAAGAGCCTTCAACATTTGTTTAATCAGAAGGACTTAAACATGAGACAAAGACGCTGGATGGAGACTCTAAATGATTACGATTGTGAAATAAAGTACCTTCCAGGCAAGGCGAATGTAGTTGCTGACGCTTTGAGTAGGAAGGAAAGAGTTAAACCAATAAGAATCAATGCCAAGTGCATTGAAATCAAGAATGATTTAAACCAAAGGATATTAGCTGCACAAAAGGAAGCTGTGTTGGAAGCTAATTATCCTGAAGAAAAGTTGGGAGTAACTGAGGAACAGTTGTCCCATGACAAGGACGGAATGCTTAGACTAAATGGAAGAATATGGGTCCCAATTTTTGGAGGACTTCGGGATGTTATCCTCCAGGAAGCCCACAGTTCCAAATATTCTGTTCATCCTGGAGCTGACAAGATGTATCAGGATTTAAAAGCAAATTACTGGTGGATTGGTTTGAAAAAGTCTGTAGCTGCTTATGTAGCTAAATGTTTGACTTGTGCGCAAGTCAAAGCTGAGCATCAGAAACCATCAGGTTTGCTACAACAACCTGAAATTCCCGTATGGAAGTGGGAAATGGTGACGATGGATTTCATCACCAAGTTACCAAAGACAAGAAAAGGAAATGATACAATATGGGTCATAGTAGATAGACTGACGAAGTCAGCACATTTTCTACCCATCAAGGAGACTTATAGCTCCGATATGTTAGCCAAATTATACGTTGATAAGATTGTAGCTTTGCATGGAATACCTGTAGCTATTATCTCTGACAGAGATACTAGATACACGTCACATTTTTGGAAAAGTTTCCAACAATCATTGGGCACTCGTTTGAATTTTAGTACGGCTTATCATCCACAGACTGACGGTCAGAGCGAGCGTACTATTCAAACGTTGGAGGACATGCTACGTGCATGTGCGATCGACTTAGGTGGTAGTTGGGACAAGAACCTACCACTAATTGAATTCTCCTACAACAATAGCTACCACACCAGCATAAAAGCTGCGCCTTTTGAGGCCTTATATGGTAGAAAGTGTAGATCGCCTATTTGTTGGGCAGAAGTTGGAGATGTCCAACTATCAGGACCAGAAATTGTTTTTGAGACGACGGACAAGATTGTCCAAATCCGCGAATGATTGAGAGCTGCCAGGGAAAGGCAGAAAAGTTATGCGGATCCACAGCGCAAAGATTTTCACTTCGAAGTAGGTGAAAAAGTGTTGCTTAAGGTATCACCCTGGAAGGGGGTGATGCGATTTGGTAAGAAAGGCAAGCTAAGCCCGAGATACATAGGACCTTTCAAGATAATCGAACGTGTCGGGTCAGTTGCTTATAAGTTAAACTTGCCTGAAGAACTTAGCGCTATCCATAATGTGTTTCACATCTGTAATTTGAAGAAGTGTTCCGCTGATGGACCACCGGTTATACCGTATACGGATGTACATATAGATGAAGGTTTGAAATTTGTGGAAAAGCCATTGTCAATTGAAGACCGAAAGGTAAAGAAACTTCGAAGGAAGCACATACCTATTGTTAAGGTCAAATGGGATGCCCGTAGAGGTCCCGAATACACATGGGAGGTAGAATCCACGATGAAAGAAAAATACCCTCATTTGTTTCAGTAAATCTCGAGGTCGAGATTTCTTTTAAGGGGGTGAGGATGTAACACCTCAGAAATTTACGTCCAATAGTGTCTTGACACATGTCATAAGCTTTGAATATGTGAAAACATACTTTAGAGGGACTAAAGTTGACAAACGGTGAAACTATGTAAATTCAAGGGTTCAAAGTGTCAACAATGGATAAATAAGTCCTACAATAACCCTACATGGTGTTTATAACTTTAAACGGTTAGATCATAGATCATACGAAGCGGAAAATGCACGAAAGTGAGAAATTACAAACTACAGGGGCTAAACGTGTCAACATGTTGAATTAATACCTCTGAGTGATCTTTTGGCATACCCGAAGCTTTGTAATGATAAAATATACTTACTAGATTGTGCGATAAAAATTTCATGAAGTTTCGTTGTCGTATGAGAAAGTTATGGCCAAAACCGTACTTGAGGGGTTAAAAGCGTCAACGTCGAATTTCGTAACTTTTCGGGTGAGCGCGAAGTTTACCGAGGACTTTACCATGTTGGTAAAAGTCCCAAGGTTCCTAAAAATCAAGTTTGAGGGTCTAAGGGTCAAAATAAACGGCCAAAACCTCGTATACGAAGACCAGGGACTAAACTGCAACATTTAACAAAAGTTTCGCAGCTGCAGATCCCAGGCGGCCCGCCTGGGCAGCCTAAAGCGGGCCGCGACCCACGCCCAGCATCAGATTCGCGAACAGTAGCCATTTTGGTCCGATTTTTGAGTTGTTTACAGCTTGCACCACCTCCAAAACTCACCAATTGAAGTACATGCATGCTAGGACACCTGTGGCTCTCTCATGACATCTGAAACACTCTTAAATTCAGATCAATTCCTCATTTGGGGGCACATGTGTTAGAAACAAGAACACATACAAACTTGCAAGAACTCACAAGACAACTCCAGGAGCATTCTGATCGACAAGGCTACTTCCAAGTCCTATCTAGGCTTCAGTAGGACCTTTGTAAGCATTCATAACCCTCTCTAATTCGTTCTATCATAGATTATTAGCTAAAAGTCAATCCGTAGTAAATATAGTTTGACTTTTCGATTAAACGAATTTGGCTCAGTATTTTCTCAAATTGAAAGTACCCATACGTTGGTATTTATGAATATAACAAACCCCTAAAAGGGTAAGTTCAGATTTACACTCTAAGCAGGTCGATTGTCGAGTCAAACCTTTTCGTAAAAAGTCAACAGAATGAGTTTTTGCAAAAATAAGCATAAGCAGTAATGTAGGCTACATGCAACCTGTTTTGATCATCAAAATAACTTTGTAAATAATGTAAGAACATGTTTCTTCATGATCAACTCGACAATTTTCTGTATTTCACCCGAATCGGAACCGAAAGTCTCATAAATGGACTTTTCCTTTGACTATCGGTTCTGATCCGTACATGCATGTTAAGATCTGCACTAGAGCATATTTTAGACCAACTTTCATATATGTTTAACCCTCTGGAATTTTTACATCTTCGTTCCATGTTTAACCGATTCATATGCATGTACCGGTTTATGCTTAAATATGACTATTTTGCCCTTTTTGATATAAAACGCGATTTTTGAAAAAGTGGAAGAGTAAAATCATTTGTTACTGAATTATAATCATGCACCGAAAATTTCATATCAGTTTGTGGTCTGGTTTAGGAGATATGCTCATTATCGTAAATTACAAGCTTTATGTTACATAAATAGCGTAATTAGCGCATAGCCTATTTTAACCCACTTTTTGGTATCAAACTTTTATACACTGATGTTATATATTATTTTGAGATTTTTAAGGATTTTTATTTAATTTTTGGCTGATCGTATCATAGGTCTCTAAGCTTAATTCGGTAAATACCGAAATTGCCCTTTTTGGCCATAAAACGAGTTTTATAAATCCGATTGACCCCAAACCACTTCCTACTGATTTTATTTATTAAATAAAGTATGTTGAACCTTCTGGAAGTATAAAAATCTCAGCTTTCTTTTACAAACCCGGAAACGGCTCTAAATCGCCTTTTTAGGCATTTTTAACGCATAGTATATACTATAACCATACCAAGCATATAAGAATTATACCTACTGATGTAATTAGCATATTTTCATATAAAAACAGTAAGTACAATATTATAAACTCAGATTTCCGGTTTTGGCATTTTTAGCCCTTGTGAAATTACCAAAATGCCCCTATGATGCATAGTTTTGTTTTAAATGATAATTTTCACTTACGGGTCATACCCTACTGTTATAATATGTAAAATTAAATATAATTACTGTATGGACCAGACTTGTAACTCAGATTCATAAATAAACTCTTTTATAAACTTTTAAATGACCAAAATGCCCTTATGGGACATAAACCGTGTTTAAATCCATTTGGGGCATAATAGAAAATAACTTACTGATATTATATCATATTTAGAGCATATTAACTCGGGGAACTTGCATATGACTCGTTTGGATACCCGTAACGCACTTTTCGCGTTCGGTTCGGTTTATGTAACTAGTTTGCATAAATTGGCCGAAACGGGTCAAACATTATCCTTTTTGTCTCAAAATCCAGAATGTGTTTAGTAAACCCATATTATACAAGTATTCAAACTTGTCGGGTCAAATTCACATTCCATCCGGTCTTCGCTTAATCGTGCGTGAACCGTATCGTCATTAAAACTAACCGGTCTAGGCTTAGGCTTAAATAAAGACCCGTTAGAAATCTAATAGGTTATTATAAACCTTTGTTCCAGATTAGAAGCACCAGTAAAAGATACTTGCATTTTCTTGATTGTGATTGATACTTATTCAGGTAAATACTCTTTGGCTTATTTTCCCTATACGGGCTTGGGTTACGGTATATAGAATACCGCTTGATCGAGCGTTAAATCCTACACCCTTGGGTGTTTAGTTTGAATAATTTGTTCGGCTCGTTTAAACAGTCTTGCTTACTTAAAGCCTTTGGGGGGTTAATGACCATGTCCCGGATATCCTTGGCATCATCTTACGAGATGGCCACGACCAGAGCACGGGGTGTAGGCGTGCACCCGTCAGTGTATAACTCGCTTATGTGGTGTGTCCATTGATCTTTAGCCCGGACTAGATCCGGGCCACTGAACGCAAGTAACATGTAATTCGTTCACATGATTATTATATTAAATAATTGACCCAAGTTAATAAAAATGTTTTGTGCCTTGTTCATTTAAATAAATTTTCAACCTTTTCAAAATGAGTCAGTCGAATTGTATTTACCAGTGTAAACTGACGTATTTTTCCCAAAAGATTAAGTGCAGGTACTATACGAAATAGGCTGGCAGGCTTCTAGAGTGTCCACAATAAGTCACGCAGCTTGGGCGACATTAAACTGTTGAACAATTATCCTATTTTATTTTCGATCCGCCTGTGGATCCGTTTCAACTACTCGTGATATTTATTATTACATTTTATTTAAAAGTTGAAATGAATCTATCTTTTTGCTTCCGCTGTGCATTATTATATTGTGTGGTTTGTCTATGATGATACCAACGACGTCACGATACCCCCACCGGTGACACGTGGAAATTAGGGGTGTGACATTTACCTCATGCGATTTCAATTGTCGTGAAGCATAAGCGATAACCCTTCCCCTTTGCATCAATACGCAACCTAAACCCTGATGTGACGCGTCTGAATAGACCACCAGGTCTTCAGTCCCATCCGGTAATGTCAAGACCGGTGGACATGATAACTTCTCTTTTAGTACTCGAAAGGCTTCCTCCTGTTCTTTACCCCACACAAACTTCTCTTTCTTCCTCGTCAGCTTTGTTAAAGGCAAAGCTATCTTTGAAAAATCCTGTATGAACCTTCTGTAATATCCCGCAAGGCCTAGAAAACTTCTTATTTCAGTAGGGTTCTTCGGAGGAACCCATTTCATTACAGCATCGATCTTTGATGGATCTACTAAAACACCCTCCGAATTGATTACATGACCCAGAAACTGCACCTCTCTGAGCCAAAAGGCGCATTTTGAAAATTTCGCGTAAAGTTTCTCCTTACGGAGAACTTCAAGTACTTCACGCAAGTGTCTTGCATGTTCGGCCTTGGTTCGCGAGTAGACTAGAATATCATCTATGAACACGATCACAGATTTATCTAACATGGGGCGACATACCCGGTTCATAAGATCCATAAACGCAGCCGGCGCATTCGTCAACCCGAAAGACATGACTAAAAATTCATAATGCCCATAACGGGTTCTGAACGCGGTTTTCGGAATATCTTCTTCCCGTACTCTAACTTGATGGTATCCCGAACGCAAATCTATCTTGGAGAACCAACTCGCCCCTTGCAATTGATCAAAAAGATCATCGATTCTTGGTAAAGGGTAGCGGTTCTTGATAGTTAGCTTGTTTAATTCTCTGTAGTCGATGCACATGCGCATTGACCCGTCTTTCTTCTTAACAAATAAGACAGGCGCTCCCCAAGGTGACACACTCGGACGTATAAAGCCCTTGTCTAGCAATTCTTGTAATTGTGTCATTAGCTCCCGCATTTCGGTGGGAGCCAATCTATAAGGAGCCTTCGCAATCGGCTTCGCAACCGGATTCAGTTCGATGCGAAACTCTATTTCTCTTTCGGGGGGAAGTCCCGGCAGTTCATCCGGAAATACATCCGGAAATTCATTCACGATCTCTACATCTTCAAGCTTCAGAAAATCTCGTTGAGCATCTACCACGTAAGCTAGGTATGCTTTACCCCCGTTAAGTGTATACTTAGCGGCTTGAACGAGGGTACAAAGTTTTGCTTCCATCCTTCTCTCTCCTTGTATAGCTATTCGTTTTCCACTTGGGGACTGAACATGTACCGTTTTGGTTTCACAATTAATTCCCGCTTGGTGTCGGGTCATCTAATCCATACCCACAATCATTTTAAATTCCCCCAAAACCATAGGTATGAGGTCAATATCGAATTCTTCATCTTCTATGGTAAATTTGCAATTTTTACAAATTTCGTGTAACATATAAATCTTGCTATCAGCTATTTCTACTTCTAGAGGCATCGGCATTCGTTCGATCTTAAATGAAGGATGTTGTATGATTTCATTTGCAATAAACGACATAGTGGCCCCGGTATCAAACAAGACATAAACCGGTATGGAGTTGAGTAAAAAGATACCTGAAACCACATTCGGATGAGACTTAGCTTCTTCGGAGGTGATTTGAAACATCCTCCCTTTCGCTTTAGAGCTTTCTTCGTTCTTTCCTTCCTTCTTTGATCCTTGTTGGAGTTTTGGACACTCCGACTTAACATGCCCCTTTCCAAAACAGTTGAAGCAAGTCTTCGAGTTATCTGGACATTGAAAAGACGAGTGTCCTTCCTTACCACACTTGTAGCACCCCTTCTTGCCTAACAAACACTCCCCGGTATGAAGCTTTCCACAAGTCTTACAAGAAGGGATACCACTTTTCGACTTATCTTTCCTTCCTTGATCTTGATACCTCCCCTTTTTGGATGGACTCGAACTTGCATCTTTCTCGCTTGATCTCTTTTCCCCACGTTCTTCTTGCCTCTTGATTTCGATTTCTCTATCCCGTGCCAAATTGATGAGCTCATCTAGGGTCTCACATTTCGAGGGAGTAATGAACTCCCTAAATTCCGCCTTTAAAACCCCATAAAAGCGATTGATCTTCATTCTTTCAGTCTTCACAAAATCCCCACAGAACTTCATCTTATCCAAGAAAGTATTTGATATTTCATTTATCGACTCGTTTTTCTGTCGGAGGCGCAAGAAATCCTCCTGAATCTTATCAATAGCCGACTGAGGGCAATGGTATCTCATAAAAGGTTCCTTGAATTCTTGCCAAGTCATCACTTGTAGTCTATCCTCCCCTATTTCTTTACTGTGGGCATCCCACCAATCCTTCGCCTGAAGCGTAAGTTGACCAGTAGCGAACATCACCTTATCTTCATTATCACAACGACTTCGAATAAATACTGCTTCGATATTTGAAATCCATCTTTGGCATGCGATCGGTTCGATTTTACCATCATACGTCGCGGGATGACACGCCATGAAGTCTTTATACGTACACCGTCGTTCTTTGCTTTTGCTTCTAGATCCCTCTATCAGTTCTTTCAGTTCTTCAATCTTGCTAGTCATCATGGCATCCACAACTCCCAACACCCGGCTTTCTACTTCTTGAGCTAATCGTGGAAGATTAGCTTGCATAACCTCGTCTGCCACTTCCGTGACTTTATTGTACATTGCTTCTTGTCGAGCGGTATCATCGTCATCATTAACGTTTCTTGCATCAGCCATCTACACAATATCATGCTTCTCGTTTAATATAAATCACAAACTTCTAGTATATCATTATTCTTTTACCAGCATTTACTTAATCCATATAGGGTCATTCGGTTCATCACCTTTGATCCTTACAATTATATTCTTGAGGTAACCACTAAGTGGTATTGCATTCACCTAATAATCCTCTTATGGCTTTCATATGATCGTAAAATAAGTTTTTGGACAACCCGGAAATACAAAATGAGAAAACAAAAAAAAATTTCAGCAAAATGGTTTTTACGCAAGCCGTCGGCGACGGCTAGTATGCCCGTCGGCGACGGGCTTTCATTAACGGCCGTCGGACGGTTTAACCCGTCGACAGTAGGTTAGGGCGTCGGAGGTAGGGGTGCCGTCGGCGACGGGGTGCCAACCCATCGGCGACGGGCTTCCGTTTTGCAGAAACACTGCAGCTTATTTTTGGCTGTTCCGACTACTTTCCGAGCCCGTTTTCAACTCCCCGGGTCTCGGGATTTCTCATTTAACCCCTCTTAACGCTTCATAACATAATAAACCTTAATTCTTAGTCCGTAATGTACCATACATGTTCATATTAAACGAATGTTTAAAATTTTTACCTCTTTGGCGATCTTGGAGCGAGCACTCTTTCGAACGAGCCATCGGTTTGAGTTCAAGCATCGCGTTTAACGCTCGAATCCCTCAAACCTTGGCTCTGATACCAACTTGTTACGACCGCTTTTTCATATAAAATAAACAACAACTTTATCAATTTCAAGACCTTGTAATTAACATTGTTTATAAACTTTTTAACAAAATTTGGGCATGACCCGTTCGTAGAACGAGCATACCCCCTGTTCTTACACATAATAAACATTATCCGTCTACGACCCTATTAACATTAAACTAGCCAAAACAAAGACAACAAGTTTTCAAGTGTAAGACTTCTAACAAGATGAAACAAAATACGAGACATAGACCCAAAAGTATGCATGTAAACTAGCGGAAGCGTTCGGTATAACAAGATATAGACATGTGCTCGCTCCATGCTCCGGATCGCCTAAAGTGAGGATTTACCTACATTCAACAACAAGGTTTTATAAGTTAGTCATCATACTTGATAATCTATAACACTTTCGTTTTAGTTTCATCCGAATATGAGCTTTCACCTTGCTTACGCATTCGACTACCCAAATTCTTGGGTTTAGCATGAACACTCTCAATGAGAGTTAAGCATACATAAAACTACCCAAATACTTGGGTTTGGCATAAACACTCTCAATGAGAGTTAAGCATACATATCCAACCCGTTTAACCGGGATGATTGCTTATAACATAAATTCTTCATCCTATCCGTATAACGGATTAAGCTTCTAGCATTTAACATAGCATACGATACCATCCGTTCAAAACGGATGGAAGCTTATTCATGAGCGACTTGTTCACTAGAACCGGTCGACTCGCATAACTTATCACAATCCTCATAATAGCCAAACCCGCAAGGGATTTGCTAGTTAGTTCTAATCACTATAACATTTTAACAATATCTAATTATGATGTTGTAACAAGACTATAAATAAGATATTTGTATGCAACGAAACATACCTCGGTCTTGTAATCCTTCCGATTTCTTAGAATTCGAGCCTTCTTCCTTCACACCTAGATCAACATATTCATTCATTCGTTTAGTACCCTAACTTTCATTCCCTCACATTTCAATATACACATAATACTCTTTCAAGCATTTCATCAAACACCTAGTGTGCGTTACATTAATAAAGCATAGTGTACAAGCATTTAAAGCATGATTTGCTAATTCATCCTATATATGTCATCACAACTCAATCTAATTCTTTCAATTTCTTAATCTTCATCAATTTATCTAGCATTTCGGGTACTACAAACAAAATTACAAGCCAAATTACATATATTCATCATTCACATAATCTTCATAACCATAACACAAATTGCACATAGTGGGTTCTTATCACATTCCTTCATGCAACCTAAAATTACTCATGATTCTTGTCCTAGGAAGCAATTCTAACTCAGATTTCTCTCAATGGATACAAGAATTTGCATTTGGGTTTAACCCCTTATTCTAAAATTCATCTTTTCAAGAAATTCGACTTACCACTTCACTATGTGTGTTTAGATGATCGAAAATTAGAGTCATGCAACCGATAATCTTCAAAATCCTTTGTCAATTGGTTGAGTCTTGCAAGAACAAGGGTTTCTCCTTGTTCTCCCTGCTCTGTTCGAACCCAGCACACCAGGAGAGTGTGATTTTGGGTTTTAATTTTATTAATCCCTTCCTTTTGTTATTTTACACATTCAGCCCTCCTAGTTTGTATATTTATTTAACTTAGCCTTTTCTCATCATCTCACTAGTACTTTGTAACATTTACATTAACTAGGTTAGATCTTTAATTATTTTAACTTGTATTGTCTAATAAGTCATTTTTGGGGTGTTACAATAATTTGCCTCAAATATCAGTAGGTATAAACCCTTGTATGTTTAAAATAGTTTTAGTACATACTATGCGTTAAAAACGCTTAATAAGGCGATTAGAAGCCATTTACGGGTTTGATACATAAAGCTGATATTTTTTATTATTTCAGAAGGCTTAAAATAATTTATTTTTCATATGTAATCAGTAGCAAAAGGTTTGGAGTTGTTTAGATATGTAAAACTCATTTTTAAAGCCCGTAAGGGCAAAACCGACAATTACCGGATTAAGCCTACGACTATAAGTTATGCTCAGCCTTAAATTAATTAAAAATCTTTAAAAATCCCAAAATAATATATTACATCAGTGGGTAATAAGTTTGATATCAAAAAGTAGGCTTAACTAGGCTGTACGCTAATTACGCCGTTTAATTAACATAAAGCCTTCAATTTACGCTAATGAGCATAACTCTCAATCTACACCTCAAACTGATGTCAAACTTTGCATACAAGTTTATATATCAGTAACTAAGGTTTCTACACTTTTACATTTTCATAAATCACGTTTTAAGGTGTAAAGGGCATAATGGTCAACATATGAGCAATTAACGGAATCATGCATATTAATTGGTTAACTAATGAACCATGGTGTATAATCACAGAGGGTTATACTAGCATGTTACCTGGTCCAAATAAAGCTCTTAGGTATTTCTAATCATACCAAAACGGGTCAGAACTGAAGTCAAAGCAAAAGTCAAAGCTTTGCGACCTTCGGTTCCGAACCGGGTCTAAACAGTAAATTGTCGGGTTGAACATGTTTAGACATGTCGTTACACTAATTACCAAGTTATATTAATGATCAAACAGGTTGTATATGTTCTACATTGCTAATTATGCATAAATTAGAATTTAAGTATCCTGTTGACTTTTTCTTAGCAAGTTTGACCCGACATTTGACCTAGTTAGAGTGGGAATCAGGGGGAACCCTTTTGAGGGTATATTACCCAAATAATTACCTACTTAGAGGTACTTTTAATTCGAGATTTGACTGATCCATTATTAGTTAATCTCGAAGTCAAACCGTAATTACGATGGTTTGACTTTTAGCTAAATAACTAAGCTAAACTTAATTTAAGATGGTCAAGCAAACTTACAAGGGTCTAATGGTTGATTAGGAAGGCCTGGAAGGTGCTCTTGTGCTCCTCAATTGATCAGAAGTTGTTTGAGGAAGGAATGATCAAAGTGTTTGCACATTGGAGCCTTATATAGTGATCAAGGCACCACAAAGTGTTGACATCTAAGTCTAGCACTAACCATAACATTCCCACAGGTGTCCTAGATGTTTAGGGATTGTTTAGGGGTCAAGAAATATGAGGAAAATCGTTTAAAGGTCGAAAAATGCATTTAAACAGGCAACAGCCGGTTTTCTGTCGCTGGGCACCTGCTTGCGCACTGTAAGGATCAATGCTTGCGGTGCGCAAGCCTTCCTCTGCAGCCAAAAGTTTGTTGTTCTTTGGTGTTTCGAAGGGGCAACCATCATTTCCGAATTTGGGACTTCAATTATCAGTTTGGGGCCTCTAATATGGGTCTTTAACAGTTACATACCCTACCATTATGTTATGTTTGCTTGGATCCTTTTCAAAAGTACCGAACAAGAAGGTTTACCGTAGAAATTTCCATAGGAACCTATCATGCACTTCGAATTCAATTATTGTCAATGAATTTCTGGATTTAAGATATATTAGATGTGTGTAAAATATAATTGGGTCTTGGGATTTATGATTGAGGTCGTTCAGAGGTAAAAATTAACATGACGCCACTTTTAACTCCTGCCAAAACATCTTTATTAAATCCGGGTTTACAACGCGTTTTGTCTTACATGACACGTGTCGTTATTTCATTGAACACGAATTTTCGAGGTGTTACATCTATTCACATAAAACTTAAATACTTTCATCACATTGACACAAACTAGTTCGTTAATTTGTACACTAAATTATAAGTCGGATGATCTAACTAAATTGCATAATTTTTATTTAATTTAACATAACCATACTTTCTCCACATAGTACATATAGATACATAGTATTTAATAATCCATGGTAAAACACTTAATACTATAATGGTTAATTTTGAACTTATTTAAATATTTCTAGAACTTTTATCTCACACTATCTATCTCTTATACTAAAGCAAAATAATGGTTGACTATTTGACCTTGATGTGGCTACTCTCTTTGGCCAGAGAATTGGGATTTTAGGCGGCATTCTTTCATCTATCTCTCATCCTTCCTTCCAACACTCATTTTTTTGAATCTGCCTCTTCAATTTGGAAACCTAATCAATTATCTCAATCAATCAGTTGAAATCATTCTCCAATTTGCCAAATTGATTTCTCTTCACATTCACACGGCATCTCAAAACATCACACATTCAAATTTACAAACCCTAAATCTTATTTACGGCTTCATCTCTAGAAGCGATTGTTCCTGGCCCTAGAAATCCCTAAATCTCAATCATTCAAACTCTCAACTAGGTATGTTTTCTTTGATTTTTATGATGTAATTCGATAATCGTTTGATTTTTTTTGCTTTAATCAATGTTTAATATGTTAATCATCGATATAGATATAGATTTGTCGAATCGGTTTTGATTTTGTCGCTCAATCGAACCAGGTAATATTTCTGAAAGAGATTCGATTTTCAAATGTGGTACATTTTTTTCTAGACCTGTAATACCTTTTTTTTATTTTGCAACCCTAATCCTAAATATATTATTGGTGTTTATTAGTGACTCTCTGATTAATTTTTGCAATTTATAATCACTTATAGGAGTACAATTCAAAGATCTATTTAGGGGAGTGGAGAATTATCACATGATAGAGTTTGTAGTTTAATTATCTTCTGTTAAAGTGGCTAAGGAAAGAAGAAAGTTCACCGGCCAGATATATTCAACATTAGTTTTATCCCTCTTTTTGATTCTTTTTATTCTTATTGATATGGTAGATGTGTTAGTTTTCTTTTGATTAGGACAACTCTACTAGGATATTGGACTACGGATATCTAACTAGGGACCTGATGCAGAAAAGGCTCTAGAGGTACTAATTATAAGAGTTTATCATTGATTAGTTTGTGAGGTTTTAACAAAATCTTATTACATAATATACCTATACTGTATATATCCAACTAATTACTGTCGAAATCCACATTCATTAGTAGTAAAGAATTTGATTAAACATACGCGGCTGGATGCAAATAGTTGAACGCCAATTTGATTAAACAGATGTTAAAATCATTCTCATTGTGGTATCAATTTGTTCTGCAGGTGCATGGTATGCACTCGAATGCTTCTACTTTACGAAAGACGACAATCTGGCGTGAGGTTTCGCGTATAGTTAACAAAGAAGGGTTTCTAAAGATTCTACAGCTGCTCAGGTAATCCTTTTACTTTTTGTTCAATATGGTTGTATGCATGACTACCTATGACTAGGTGTTTGCTTTTGTCTTTCTTCTTTTAGCAGTCTTGATGTTGATTTTATAGTCTATTTGCTCATGATTTTCAGTAGTTTGATGTTGTTTTTGCTACTGTTTTTCAGCAGTTTTGATTCATATTTTTCTAGCTCTTTTGTTGTTGTATTTTCAGTAGTTTTAATGTTGAAATAAACAGCAGTTTTGCTGCTAATATGAAGTTGTTTTGCTGCTGTTATTCTTCATTAATTGTTGCTGTTTAGATGTTAAATCGAGTAAATGTTGCTGCTGAATTTTGACCCATATATGTGATGCTATTTTTGCGGCACTTTTGCTGCTGTTTTTCAGCCACTTTGATGCAATTTTTAGCATTTTCGTTGCTGTTTTCAGTAACTTTGATGCTATTTTACAACACTTTTGTTGCTGAAATTTGACAAAGATTTGTTGTTGCTTTTGCAGCATATTTTCAGTACTATTGCAACACTTTTTTAGCCCTTTTTGCAGCACTTTTGTTGCTGATGTTCATATCTATTCCGCTTTTACAATGGCAACACTGAACTTCATAGAGACATAATATCGAGCAACATGTGTGCATCCTTAAAACCTCCACCATCAGCAATAACTTGATTAAATAAGTAAGCCATATGCTCACTTGTTATCCTATTATGTTTACCACTCCAACGTGATACGTGTAACCTCATAATCCCTGCCCGTCTCTTTCCAAGATTCATTCACACGGATCTTTTCTTTCTCTCTATAAAACATGGATTTGTCGCTTCATTCTCTCTCTAAACGTATACGCTCTCTGTTTTCTCTCCAATTCTATACTGGTGGGATTCTAGAGAGAAAAAAAAGAGGGTGTGTTGCAGTGTTGTTGGCGGCACCTCGATGGTGGCGTTGCTAGCGGCTATGGTTCAGAACCAATTCCGGACCTTGGGTGAAGTTCCAACGACATTCTGGCAACGAGATTGAACTATAAAAGTCTGGTGCAAGTGGAATTTCTTTAGAGTTACGTATATTATTACTTGAATATGCATATTGTTATTATTATGTGTGAATATTAGAAATGATGTGACATGTTATTAATGTTTATAGCTTTGATGCGGCAAAGAGCTGATGCTTCTACTGTTTGGAAGGAATTCACAACGACAAAGGACAAAAAGTACGACTAACCAAGCTCTTAACTTTATGTAACTTTTGATTGTTATAGTTTTTTTATTTAATCGAGTTCATACCTTATGTAGATATTATTAGAAGTTTACAAAACAATCTAAATGGGCAGTACCTGAGGAACTAATCGTTTAAACCATAACTTATTACCATGCTATTTTTAATTTCTAGCAGAACAAAAATGTTCCAACTCTAAACTTTTGTTTTTTGCTTTTGTGTGCTTAGCTGGCTCATGAGCTGACTAAGAAAGAAGCTTCTAGCGGGACTCAAACTTCAGCCACTGTAACACTCTCTCCCATCAGTTCCTCCAATAGTTTGCTATGGATTTTCCATTTTGCTCCCCGCCTCTAACTCCATCCAAGTTGTCTGTTTTTCCATTTTGCACCCTGCTGTAGGGAGAAAAATGGAAAAACCATAGCAAACTATTGGAGGAAAATTGCTATTTTTAAAGGTTGGGGCAAAACCGTTAAAGTGACCAAACCACAGGGAGCATAATAGAAGTTTACTCTTGGATTTAATTTTGAAGTTTTTAATTTCTCTGTGTTGTTCTGTTTTAGGGGATTATTCGAATATTGAATTGGGAAACAAAGACTTTTAGTAAACCAGTGTTGGCAGTTTTGGTATTTGGTTAAGTGACATTATTTCCAATAGTGTTTATACCGTCTACTCCGTCGATGTGTGTGGCCGGAATGAGATTCGGGTATGGTTTCGGGTTCCTTTTGATCATCGGTGGAGTGACGATCGGTGCTTCGCTTCCTTATTTTATTGGGTCTCTCTTTTACCACAAGATTCAAGTGAGTATTATTTTCTTACTATTTGATTGTGGTGTTTTCGAATCTCTGGTAACCAGATAATCAGTTGATTTAAAATGTGAGTGTAAGAAGCGTATAATACATTAATGCGCACATCACATGATGCGGTGATGAGATCATGTTGATGTGCATGTGACGTGGTTTAATGAGGCGCCTTATGTAGTTAACCAGTATTTGAACAAGTTAACAAGTTAAAATATTATCTTTAAATACTTTTTTAAGTATTTGTTAATAACAAACGCCTCGCATATTGCTTTGAGCATCGGCTTTTTGGATCCAAACGCATTAGAAGGGCCACACAGTTTTAAAAACCAAAAAATGAGTCTGTCATATTCTGATTATCTAATAGATTTAGTAATACATTTAAAAATGACCCCTAAACTGATTATATGGAAGCCCAAACAGTAAATACAGATAAGCACAATGCCAAACATACCATTGCTTATCTTATAATTCCATTAATGTCACACATATCGTCGTTATGTAGGGGTGGTTAGAAAGGTACCCGAAGAAAGCTTCATTATTGAAGTTAGCAGGTGAAGGAAACTGTGACACCCTGACCGGAGGCGGAAACGTCGAGGGCATCACGAAACTTGATAGAATGCATATGAGCACATGGTGGTTAAATTAAAGTTGAAATATAATTAAGTTGATTGGTAGGATTGCATTCTCATCCAAACTAGTACATAACAACTATAACACATTGTTCACAAAAGTCTTGTTTTTATTTAGCTAAGGCACTTGTCTTGAGCAATCCTATGTGATCCATAAGCAAAGCTAACTTCAAACAATCAACACCTGAAACATATGTTAAAATAAACGGGTCAACAAACGGTTGAGTGAGTTCATAGGTTTTGGTTAGTTTGGTAATAAACAAATAATGTGATAATTAAATAAAATGTTTAACAATGTGGCATTTGATATGTTCTAAACAACTGATTGATACAAGTCCCGCTTGGTTAACATTCAAACCTGTGTTGCATGACACGGCAGTGACCACCCAGACCTCGCATAATGACTAACAACAACAACAATAACAATCGGCCGTGAAGTCGGGTGAGGCGTTCCCCCTATAGCGCTATAATGTACCGCTCGGCTTGATCAGAGTTAATGAATGTAAGTTAAGCATCAAGTAATCAACAATTGCAAGAAAACAATCAAGATAGCCACAACAATGCAAATGAGTTTGTATCACATTATTACATATGTTTCACCCCGAAAATATTGTAAAACAGAAAATGGGGACTATGAACTCACCTTGCTTGTGAATCAAATTCCAAACAAGTATATAGATAAGAGTTTGCAGGAACAAGTCTTTCCACGCTACTCTATAAACATGCATGAAACAACAACACATATGGAACATAGCATTAACAAGGGCAACATTGTGATTTTTGTATAAACAGTGACAAGGTTTTGTGTTGTACGATTTGACAATCTGTTTGGGGAACACTTGGTAATTTGATAAATTTGAGAAGTGTTTATATAATTATTAGATTATACAAATAATAAGTAAAATATTATTATTTGTATATTTAAACAAATAATATATACATATAAATAAATAATTATACTTTAAGTTTATTTATATATATATATATATCTTATAAGAATTATGTGAACAGTTTGTATAATTTAAGAGTTTAAAAAAAAATAACTCAAAAGTCTAAGTTTAATTACAGAATTTATAAATTATTTTCTGTATTTTCAAAACATATGTATTTTCAGAATAGTGTGATAATTATACAAATTAATTATCTAATAATTAATTTAGGACAGAATAATTACAAATGATATTTTAATTATATAACAAGTATAAATCAGATTAAAAATAATTATCATGGCAGAAAATAAATATGTTTTAAATAAACAGTTTAATTATTTGTTAAAATGAAATAACTGGATGATTGTATAAATAATTACCTAAATAATTATTTAAAGCAGAAAAATTAGAATTAATATTTTTAAATAATGACATACAATAATACAGATTTAAAATAAATATTATGGTCCTTGATAAATTTTATATAATAATCTGGAATTAAAAGAATAATTTCACAAAAACTGATTTTATAAGGTTTATTATATAAAAATAACATGCAAAATAATTAAACATGGTTTCTGAGTTTTAATAATCTCAAAATAACATGCATGAAATTATAAAAATAATTTTGGAAATAATTTACAAATCAGAATGATTAAATTAATGTAATTAACTATTAAAATATGAGATTTAACTGTTTTAATTATATAATTATCAAAACAGTTTCAAATATTTTATAAAAATTTATTTTTACAAAGTATACTGTTCAATATAATTAACATAAAAAATTTCATGAATTAATTCAAAAATTTCGAATTAATATAATTATTTTAAATCAGAATAGTTTCTAATTAAAATAAAATAGAAATATAAAAATTTTACAAACTTTTATATTTTTAATAAATGCACTGATATGTCAGGAATATAAGATAAAAATTTCGGAATTTATATCATAAATATCCAATTTATATAAATGATTTTGTAAACTGATTAAAATAAAAATTAAAATACAATAATAAATCATCATCTTCCCCAAATTGATAGTCAACAGAAGTCAAACCCAATCAATTACCCTATCAAACAGTGTTTATACAGAAATTAAATTAACAGGAACGTTGTGTGGAAGGTATAATACCGAAAGATCGAATAAAAAGGCTCCGGTATGGTCTGAATTGTCGTTCCGACTAACTCCGGCGACCTGTAACTCCGGCGACTAACAGACGAAGAACAGAAGGGTTTTCGACATTGTTTGAGTGTTTTGAACGTTGTGTAAGGTTCGTGAAGGTTGCAGGAACTTATAACGATGTTTAATTGATTCAGAAACAACCGAAATCAGACAATTCAGATTCCCACTCAAAATTTAAAAAAATAAATTCCGATTTCGGTAACAGGATTGCATGGTTTGGTAGAATTGAGGACTTTGGACAATTCTATTGTCGATGAGAACAAGCAGGCGTGCAAAAGGGAACGTTGAGGCTTGTCTGTTTGCGATTTGGCTGGTTTCCGGCGGACTAAACGGTGTAAAACCGTTTGAAACAATGTTACGAGATTAGTCCCTGATGTTTCTGTATTAAACTGGACAGGTCCCTCAATAGTTAACTAAAATGTCTAACTAGGTTAGTGTTTTTATAAAGAACCTTTATATTAAAAGCTGACTGAGTTAATTGATCCCGTTAAACAACTTTGAAAATCGACAGGAAAGGTCCCTGGACTTGTTAACTGAACATATTAACTGAGTTAATTTCTAAATTTGAAATCCTTTTATAATATTTAACCCGGTTAGGGTTTTTAACTGAAAAATAGTTTTTTAAAAAAATGGCATGAGTAGTCCCTAGACTACTAGTTTGGTAAAACGACCCAATGGTCCTTGGACTTTAATTTCAAAAATATATATTTATTTATTTTATATAAAATATAAGTTTCCAAAATTACATTTTAAACCCTATACTTTTAAAAGTTTTAAAAACTTATGTTTTTATTTATAAAACAAATTTCAAAAATGTCATAAAGGACCCTAAACTTTATGTTTTACAAATTTTATGTTTTTAACCCGAATATTTAAGTTTCAAAAATTACAATTTTGTCCCTAAACTTTATATTTTGTAAAATAGTGACGGTTTTATCTACGGTTTTAAAATCAGAGTTTTCAAACAAGTTTCAAGAAATGACAATTAGGTCCCTTAACTTATACTTTCACACAATGACACATTAGACCCTTGTAATTAATGTAGCCTGGTTTTTAGGTATGAAACTCAATTAAATTTGTAAATGTTCACATGTTTGGGCCGGTAAAACTTGTAAGAGCATGAAACAAAGCAAGTTGCATCTCAAAATACGATATGTGTATCAAACAAGTACATGTTTGAAAAACAAGGTTGTTACAGTCTCCCCTACTTTAGAAAATTTCGTCCCGAAATTTATTCGAAAGAGACCGTAGAATGTAATGTAAATATTATGCAAAAAAAATGTGTGTACAAATAAGCAAATAATGGACCATTCATTTCCCGACGGATATTTCTTCAGAAGCGAAAATGAATGGGTAATTCATTTTCCAATGGATACTTCATCAGAAACGGAAATGAAGGATTTAAACAAACTGTCATTCATTTCCCAACGGATATTTCTTCAGAAGCGAAAATGAATGGGTAATTCATTTTCCAACGGATACTTCATCAGAAACGGAAATGAAGGATTTAAACAAACTGTCATTCATTTCCCAACGGATATTTCTTCAGAAGCGAAAATGAATGGGTAATTCATTTTCCAACGGATACTTCATCAGAAACGGAAATGAAGGATTTAAACAAACTGTCATTCATTTCCCAACGGATATTTCTTCAGAAGCGAAAATGAATGGGTAATTCATTTTCCAACGGATACTTCATCAGAAACGGAAATGAATGATTTAAACAAACGGTCATTCATTTCCCAACGGATATCTCTTTCAGAAGCGAAAAATGAGTAGCTAGTTCATTTTTCCAACGGATACTTCATCAGAGACGGAAATGAATATAGATGGCTTTAAGTTAACATAAATGGGTCTGGGATAACATAAAATCCTCAATTGACTTGGATAACGCTACGACAAATAATACAATAAGAACACTTATATATAGGAAGTACCAGCGGCGTATCCACCATGTTCTTATGATATTACAAGCGCCTCGTTATCTAATCTCTCTAGATTTTATGCCATCACACTTAACAAGGCTCACTATGGTTTCCATGCACCGAGTCTCATAATTATGTGTGCACCCATAATTACTTGACTCGTTGCACAGTCTGCATAGCTTATCTTGCCAAGTGATAAATTATGGACATGGTCAAAGAAAGATGCTTTGTTTCAACAATTGAAATGGTACGTGTGTAAAACTCTAAGCATGAATAAGAGCGTAAACATAGTATAAGTTTAAGTCAAATAAGCATCACTATAACACAACATCAATTGAATTAAAACATAGATAGCATTGTTTGTTTGATGGTCTATCATGCAAATTACATTTAGAACATGTCGTGAAATGGATCAATTTCAGGCTCAAAACTATCAGGTAGTGGAGGTAGTGGATCCAGTTGCATACGAGCAGCTAGCATACTTTCCAACCATTGATTCCTTTCTGTCAGCCATTGTACTTGCCGTGACAAATCTTGGACCTGATTGCTTAACCTAGTTATTTCAACTACCATTTGATCTGGACGTAGATCCATTTGAGGCACCGTATTTGGGCCTGCTATATTAGTTGTTGGCAGTTGTTCTACTTCGTCCAACCGTGACTGGAGAGAATGTGGCAGAAAAGACTCCGATGCTAACTGTTCTTGAAGCATCAAGTCTTCATAAATTTCTTGCATTATTGGATCCTCCTCAAAAATTATGGGTGAGTGGCCTTGTGAAACGTTAGGTGCTAATGGTTGTGATACGTTAGTGGTAATATGCTCTTGTATGTATGGCAGCGGTGGCTGCATATCAAATTGATAAGAAGATGATGGTGGAAATTGGAAAAATGATTGTTGTAAATTTTGTGGGAAGGTATTCTCTAAGGTAACTGAAGTTCCCTCCGATCGGGATGGTTGAGTTAGTGTGTCAATATGAACAGGGATTAGCCTCATGGTGTAAGGATTTACAATCCCAGGTGCCTTTGGTGGAGATAATCCCTGGATAATCTGATCACTTAAGACACCTAATGATTGTGCTAGCTTTGTGACGTAAGACCCTCCCATGAGACTTTTCAGAGGTTGTGATTTTTGACTAGAAAAATATCCAGCAAGTCCGTGGGCAATATTACAAGGAACTTGCTCAAACATGCTACGCAGATAGAAAAGTTCGATTTTTTTAACCCTTTGTGGATTATGCTTGCGCCCCGTGATAGTGTTGGCTAACACACGGTGCATATATTGATAACAAGGGTTTGTGAAGCTCGTAGCACTATTGTGGCCACACCATGCTTTTGATGAATGGCATTGCCAATAACTTACCATATCAGCGGAGGAATAAGAGGTTGATGCCTCCGTAAAAATGGGTTGTTTAGCTTCTTCATTTGTATATATGCCTAGACGAACTGCGAATTCTGTCAATGACATAGTATGATGTTGTCCACAAAGTTGAAAATGAATGGATTCATCGGTAAGGTTTCTATTATATTTATAATAGAAAGTGGACGAGAACTCATACACCAGTTCATCGTATGATGGTTCTTGGATGTCGAAGAAACGACGCCAGGGCGTATTAGGTAGTAGTGATCTCGCCAGTAAACCACTGGGATCAATCATTCCCATATGTTGCCAATCAATACCACTAATATTAAGAACTTCATGCTGCTTGAGTTTTTGATACCTCTCTTGATAGTGTAATTTAGTAAACTGAAGGAAGGGATGAATGTTTGCTGCATTTGAAGATTCAGCATATGCTGGTGGGAGATTTGCCATGGGGTTTTTGTTGAGCTAAGAAAAGTTAGGGTATGGGGTATTGGATTACATCAGAAATTGTAGTTCTTGTGTAGATTAGCTTGGGTGGTGATTCCCTTAAATAGATAAGGAAATTCCGGATTACACCATAGGATCGGTTAGAGCTTCCCTGCTACGTCCTACAGCTAGTTTGAAAATTTGAATCTAACAGGTATGGTCTCGAGAAAATTTTGAACTTTGAAAAAGAGGGAATCGTATCGTAATAATTTGATAATAGTACAACGTAGGTTGATTAGAACTTGGATTGTTCTGAAACAGAGAAAAAGAAAACAATCCTTTCGAATTAGGGTAACATGCCTTGAGCCTATAGGCATACTGTACTCTCATCGGTAGTTCCCAGGTAGGCAAACGTGTGTCTCGTCGTAGAGGCATCTTCCAAAAGAAAGATCAGAAGCCGGAAAGAAAATTGGTGATGTTAAGTTTTGAAAAAGGAGACGGTGATTGCTGTCAGGTTTAGGCGGCAAAAATTTTAAAAGATTTTTTTTTTAACGAAATGAAAACTATAAAAAGGATAGGTTGTCCCTATAAAGAAAACCCTTAGTGATGACAGATGGTTATTCGGGTGGCAGTGTGCAAAAATGTTTCTAACTTCATTGTTTATATGTTTTAAAATAGTTTATCATAGCCAGTTTGAATTTTGATTTTAAACAGGTATGATCTGGAAATAATTTAAATTTGAAAGGTAAAACAATTTATATTATTTATAAAACATCGTAGTCATGTGATAAAAATTGGTTAGGTTTCTGCTTGATAGTGAATATCTTTAGTAAAAAGATGTAGTGTGATTTGTGTTTTAATGGCTAGGAAAATCATGGGTAAAAGAGTCACTGGACCATCTACATGTCTAGAAGCAGTAGGGGAAAACATAAGGTCATAGAAGTCGAAATGAAATGGAATAGTTTCATAAAATCAATGAAGACGAGAGAGAAAACACAACAAGATGGACATCGTTTATTTGGCAAATAAACAATATCAGTGACTAATCAAAGTAGTTGGGTTCTTATAACTTAATGAAGTCGTGCTTTAGCCTATAAGTGGACACTCATCCCGAGAATTCCCAGGTAAGCACAACTGGTCTCGCGTCTGATGAGATATAAACGAAGTGCTTGCCTAGACAGAAAACTCAGAATACAGGCACCCACCCTTCCAGATTGCACGAGTTCGTTATTGGAGCCCAAGACTTTGACGAGAGTTTAAAAATCAGAAGAGGTTTTGAAAAATTTTAAATCACCTGAGGACAGATGATAAGTAATTTGTATAGCCTAAAAGTTAAACGAGAGAAATCCACCGTGACGAGGCTAGGGTTTCAAGAGTAAGAATAGAGATAGAGACAAAGAAGCGGACAGAGTATCTAGTGGATAGGGGTCCTAGGTAAGTTATAGTCTAGGTCAAAAGAAATTTCTAATAACCTAATTCCATATAACCATGGCTCTGATACCAACCTGTGACACCCTGACCGGAGGCGGAAACGTCGAGGGCATCACGAAACTTGATAGAATGCATATGAGCACATGGTGGTTAAATTAAAGTTGAAATATAATTAAGTTGATTGGTAGGATTGCATTCTCATCCAAACTAGTACAAAACAACTATAACACATTGTTCACAAAAGTCTTGTTTTTATTTAGCTAAGGCACTTGTCTTGAGCAATCCTATGTGATCCATAAGCAAAGCTAACTTCAAACAATCAACACCTGAAACATATGTTAAAATAAACGGGTCAACAAACGGTTGAGTGAGTTCATAGGTTTTGGTTAGTTTGGTAATAAACAAATAATGTGATAATTAAATAAAATGTTTAATAATGTGGCATTTGATATGTTCTAAACAACTGATTGATACAAGTCCCGCTTGGTTAACATTCAAACCTGTGTTGCATGACACGGCAGTGACCACCCAGACCTCGCATAATGACTAACAACAACAACAATAACAATCGGCCGTGAAGTCGGGTGAGGCGTTCCCCCTATAGCGCTATAATGTACCGCTCGGCTTGATCAGAGTTAATGAATGTAAGTTAAGCATCAAGTAATCAACAATTGCAAGAAAACAATCAAGATAGCCACAACAATGCAAATGAGTTTGTATCACATTATTACATATGTTTCACCCCGAAAATATTGTAAAACAGAAAATGGGGACTATGAACTCACCTTGCTTGTGAATCAAATTCCAAACAAGTATATAGATAAGAGTTTGCAGGAACAAGTCTTTCCACGCTACTCTATAAACATGCATGAAACAACAACACATATGGAACATAGCATTAACAAGGGCAACATTGTGATTTTTGTATAAACAGTGACAAGGTTTTGTGTTGTACGATTTGACAATCTGTTTGGGGAACACTTGGTAATTTGATAAATTTGAGAAGTGTTTATATAATTATTAGATTATACAAATAATAAGTAAAATATTATTATTTGTATATTTAAACAAATAATATATACATATAAATAAATAATTATACTTTAAGTTTATTTATATATATATATATATATATATCTTATAAGAATTATGTGAACAGTTTGTATAATTTAAGAGTTTAAAAAAAATAACTCAAAAGTCTAAATTTAATTACAGAATTTATAAATTATTTTCTGTATTTTCAAAACATATGTATTTTCAGAATAGTGTGATAATTATACAAATTAATTATCTAATAATTAATTTAGGACAGAATAATTACAAATGATATTTTAATTATATAACAAGTATAAATCAGATTAAAAATAATTATCATGGCAGAAAATAAATATGTTTTAAATAAACAGTTTAATTATTTGTTAAAATGAAATAACTGGATGATTGTATAAATAATTACCTAAATAATTATTTAAAGCAGAAAAATTAGAATTAATATTTTTAAATAATGACATACAATAATACAGATTTAAAATAAATATTATGGTCCTTGATAAATTTTATATAATAATCTGGAATTAAAAGAATAATTTCACAAAAACTGATTTTATAAGGTTTATTATATAAAAATAACATGCAAAATAATTAAACATGGTTTCTGAGTTTTAATAATCTCAAAATAACATGCATGAAATTATAAAAATAATTTTGGAAATAATTTACAAATCAGAATGATTAAATTAATGTAATTAACTATTAAAATATGAGATTTAACTGTTTTAATTATATAATTATCAAAACAGTTTCAAATATTTTATAAAAATTTATTTTTACAAAGTATACTGTTCAATATAATTAACATAAAAAATTTCATGAATTAATTCAAAAATTTCGAATTAATATAATTATTTTAAATCAGAATAGTTTCTAATTAAAATAAAATAGAAATATAAAAATTTTACAAACTTTTATATTTTTAATAAATGCACTGATATGTCAGGAATATAAGATAAAAATTTCGGAATTTATATCATAAATATCCAATTTATATAAATGATTTTGTAAACTGATTAAAATAAAAATTAAAATACAATAATAAATCATCATCTTCCCCAAATTGATAGTCAACAGAAGTCAAACCCAATCAATTACCCTATCAAACAGTGTTTATACAGAAATTAAATTAACAGGAACGTTGTGTGGAAGGTATAATACCGAAAGATCGAATAAAAAGGCTCCGGTATGGTCTGAATTGTCGTTCCGACTAACTCCGGCGACCTGTAACTCCGGCGACTAACAGACGAAGAACAGAAGGGTTTTCGACATTGTTTGAGTGTTTTGAACGTTGTGTAAGGTTCGTGAAGGTTGCAGGAACTTATAACGATGTTTAATTGATTCAGAAACAACCGAAATCAGACAATTCAGATTCCCACTCAAAATTTAAAAAAATAAATTCCGATTTCGGTAACAGGATTGCATGGTTTGGTAGAATTGAGGACTTTGGACAATTCTATTGTCGATGAGAACAAGCAGGCGTGCAAAAGGGAACGTTGAGGCTTGTCTGTTTGCGATTTGGCTGGTTTCCGGCGGACTAAACGGTGTAAAACCGTTTGAAACAATGTTACGAGATTAGTCCCTGATGTTTCTGTATTAAACTGGACAGGTCCCTCAATAGTTAACTAAAATGTCTAACTAGGTTAGTGTTTTTATAAAGAACCTTTATATTAAAAGCTGACTGAGTTAATTGATCCCGTTAAACAACTTTGAAAATCGACAGGAAAGGTCCCTGGACTTGTTAACTGAACATATTAACTGAGTTAATTTCTAAATTTGAAATCCTTTTATAATATTTAACCCGGTTAGGGTTTTTAACTGAAAAATAGTTTTTAAAAAAAATGGCATGAGTAGTCCCTAGACTACTAGTTTGGTAAAACGACCCAATGGTCCTTGGACTTTAATTTCAAAAATATATATTTATTTATTTTATATAAAATATAAGTTTCCAAAATTACATTTTAAACCCTATACTTTTAAAAGTTTTAAAAACTTATGTTTTTATTTATAAAACAAATTTCAAAAATGTCATAAAGGACCCTAAACTTTATGTTTTACAAATTTTATGTTTTTAACCCGAATATTTAAGTTTCAAAAATTACAATTTTGTCCCTAAACTTTATATTTTGTAAAATAGTGACGGTTTTATCTACGGTTTTAAAATCAGAGTTTTCAAACAAGTTTCAAGAAATGACAATTAGGTCCCTTAACTTATACTTTCACACAATGACACATTAGACCCTTGTAATTAATGTAGCCTGGTTTTTAGGTATGAAACTCAATTAAATTTGTAAATGTTCACATGTTTGGGCCGGTAAAACTTGTAAGAGCATGAAACAAAGCAAGTTGCATCTCAAAATACGATATGTGTATCAAACAAGTACATGTTTGAAAAACAAGGTTGTTACAGTCTCCCCTACTTTAGAAAATTTCGTCCCGAAATTTATTCGAAAGAGACCGTAGAATGTAATGTAAATATTATGCAAAAAAAATGTGTGTACAAATAAGCAAATAATGGACCATTCATTTCCCGACGGATATTTCTTCAGAAGCGAAAATGAATGGGTAATTCATTTTCCAATGGATACTTCATCAGAAACGGAAATGAAGGATTTAAACAAACTGTCATTCATTTCCCAACGGATATTTCTTCAGAAGCGAAAATGAATGGGTAATTCATTTTCCAACGGATACTTCATCAGAAACGGAAATGAAGGATTTAAACAAACTGTCATTCATTTCCCAACGGATATTTCTTCAGAAGCGAAAATGAATGGGTAATTCATTTTCCAACGGATACTTCATCAGAAACGGAAATGAAGGATTTAAACAAACTGTCATTCATTTCCCAACGGATATTTCTTCAGAAGCGAAAATGAATGGGTAATTCATTTTCCAACGGATACTTCATCAGAAACGGAAATGAATGATTTAAACAAACGGTAATTCATTTCCCAACGGATATCTCTTTCAGAAGCGAAAAATGAGTAGCTAGTTCATTTTTCCAACGGATACTTCATCAGAGACGGAAATGAATATAGATGGCTTTAAGTTAACATAAATGGGTCTGGGATAACATAAAATCCTCAATTGACTTGGATAACGCTACGACAAATAATACAATAAGAACACTTATATATAGGAAGTACCAGCGGCGTATCCACCATGTTCTTATGATATTACAAGCGCCTCGTTATCTAATCTCTCTAGATTTTATGCCATCACACTTAACAAGGCTCACTATGGTTTCCATGCACCGAGTCTCATAATTATGTGTGCACCCATAATTACTTGACTCGTTGCACAGTCTGCATAGCTTATCTTGCCAAGTGATAAATTATGGACATGGTCAAAGAAAGATGCTTTGTTTCAACAATTGAAATGGTACGTGTGTAAAACTCTAAGCATGAATAAGAGCGTAAACATAGTATAAGTTTAAGTCAAATAAGCATCACTATAACACAACATCAATTGAATTAAAACATAGATAGCATTGTTTGTTTGATGGTCTATCATGCAAATTACATTTAGAACATGTCGTGAAATGGATCAATTTCAGGCTCAAAACTATCAGGTAGTGGAGGTAGTGGATCCAGTTGCATACGAGCAGCTAGCATACTTTCCAACCATTGATTCCTTTCTGTCAGCCATTGTACTTGCCGTGACAAATCTTGGACCTGATTGCTTAACCTAGCTATTTCAACTACCATTTGATCTGGACGTAGATCCATTTGAGGCACCGTATTTGGGCCTGCTATATTAGTTGTTGGCAGTTGTTCTACTTCGTCCAACCGTGACTGGAGAGAATGTGGCAGAAAAGACTCCGATGCTAACTGTTCTTGAAGCATCAAGTCTTCATAAATTTCTTGCATTATTGGATCCTCCTCAAAAATTATGGGTGAGTGGCCTTGTGAAACGTTAGGTGCTAATGGTTGTGATACGTTAGTGGTAATATGCTCTTGTATGTATGGCAGCGGTGGCTGCATATCAAATTGATAAGAAGATGATGGTGGAAATTGGAAAAATGATTGTTGTAAATTTTGTGGGAAGGTATTCTCTAAGGTAACTGAAGTTCCCTCCGATCGGGATGGTTGAGTTAGTGTGTCAATATGAACAGGGATTAGCCTCATGGTGTAAGGATTTACAATCCCAGGTGCCTTTGGTGGAGATAATCCCTGGATAATCTGATCACTTAAGACACCTAATGATTGTGCTAGCTTTGTGACGTAAGACCCTCCCATGAGACTTTTCAGAGGTTGTGATTTTTGACTAGAAAAATATCCAGCAAGTCCGTGGGCAATATTACAAGGAACTTGCTCAAACATGCTACGCAGATAGAAAAGTTTGATTTTTTTAACCCTTTGTGGATTATGCTTGCGCCCCGTGATAGTGTTGGCTAACACACGGTGCATATATTGATAACAAGGGTTTGTGAAGCTCGTAGCACTATTGTGGCCACACCATGCTTTTGATGAATGGCATTGCCAATAACTTACCATATCAGCGGAGGAATAAGAGGTTGATGCCTCCGTAAAAATGGGTTGTTTAGCTTCTTCATTTGTATATATGCCTAGACGAACTGCGAATTCTGTCAATGACATAGTATGATGTTGTCCACAAAGTTGAAAATGAATGGATTCATCGGTAAGGTTTCTATTATATTTATAATAGAAAGTGGACGAGAACTCATACACCAGTTCATCGTATGATGGTTCTTGGATGTCGAAGAAACGACGCCAGGGCGTATTAGGTAGTAGTGATCTCGCCAGTAAACCACTGGGATCAATCATTCCCATATGTTGCCAATCAATACCACTAATATTAAGAACTTCATGCTGCTTGAGTTTTTGATACCTCTCTTGATAGTGTAATTTAGTAAACTGAAGGAAGGGATGAATGTTTGCTGCATTTGAAGATTCAGCATATGCTGGTGGGAGATTTGCCATGGGGTTTTTGTTGAGCTAAGAAAAGTTAGGGTATGGGGTATTGGATTACATCAGAAATTGTAGTTCTTGTGTAGATTAGCTTGGGTGGTGATTCCCTTAAATAGATAAGGAAATTCCGGATTACACCATAGGATCGGTTAGAGCTTCCCTGCTACGTCCTACAGCTAGTTTGAAAATTTGAATCTAACAGGTATGGTCTCGAGAAAATTTTGAACTTTGAAAAAGAGGGAATCGTATCGTAATAATTTGATAATAGTACAACGTAGGTTGATTAGAACTTGGATTGTTCTGAAACAGAGAAAAAGAAAACAATCCTTTCGAATTAGGGTAACATGCCTTGAGCCTATAGGCATACTGTACTCTCATCGGTAGTTCCCAGGTAGGCAAACGTGTGTCTCGTCGTAGAGGCATCTTCCAAAAGAAAGATCAAAAGCTGGAAAGAAAATTGGTGATGTTAAGTTTTGAAAAAGGAGACGGTGATTGCTGTCAGGTTTAGGCGGCAAAAATTTTAAAAGATTTTTGTTTAACGAAATGAAAACTATAAAAAGGATAGGTTGTCCCTATAAAGAAAACCTTTAGTGATGACAAATACTTATATTTTTAACTTTTAACGATTAAATTAATAACTTATATTTTTAACTTCATCAAATTGTATATTAAATTAATAATAACGAAATACAAATTATTTTGTTACTCATTAAAAACAGATGAAACAAACCGTGAAGCATGAACTAAAGAGGCGAGTACGAACCTATTTCGATATGTTCATTATAAACGATCAGTTTAAACGTTTTTTTTTTTCAAAAATTAAAAAACATATCATTTCCTAACACGTCCCAGGGGCAGAGATAGAAAGTATGTTCTTATTTCAAGGTTATTTTATCCTTAACAATGTTAGCATGTATGCATGATTTATATTATTTTTCTTAGATGGTTGAAGCAACTGCATCAAGACTAGGAATCACGAGCCCTTGGATCACTAAATCATATCTTGAAATGATTCGGGTAATTTTTTTTAAATGTTGTCTATTATGCTGTTTTTAATTAATATATTATATTTATAGGTGTTCCTCGCCTTAATACGCCTCCACATCTGGCCACCAGATCTTTATATCTTTATAGCAAACGGGTCAAACCAAAATTTTTAATATATTTATAGCAAATTAGTTATCTTTTATTGTTTTGTGACTGACATCCTTCAGTGGATATGGCGTTGTAGCATTTGCAGATATCGTGATGATTTTGACGGAAACTCCTGAACAAATTGCCCAACTTGAAGATGCTATTTCTACTTGACAAAATGTCAGAAAAGTGGCTTTAAGAATATATATAGACAAACAAAAATATACATAGCATTCTTTGTTTTCAATGGAGGGATCCCAAACTAGATGCATTTGTGTCTTTTTTTATCATCAAAGATTCAATGAATGCATTAATTTTACATCAAAACAATTGTACAGTAATGCAGTTTGATGGGTAAATTAAATATTGATTATTTTAATAAAATTGTTTGCTATGTTCATGCCGTTTCACTGTCTCCTATTTTAGCCAGTTTATATGATTTGACCCATTTGTAATAAAAATATAATTCATTCTTTAAATATGGATTGTGAGAAATTTACCTCATATCATGAAAATTGGGAGCCACAAAATTAAAAGTGTGATAGAAAGAAACTTGAAAAAGAATTAGAAACTTTTACATTTTCCTATAAACTAATTGCATTTAAAGTCTAATTGTTAATTAATTTTTTGATTGCTAATTACATTTGTTAATATCTTATATATATTTCTTTAACTTTATAATGTTTTAATTTTCTTAATATATTTTAGAGAATTATTTATTAATACACAGGTTGAGACACAAATACAACTATTATCCAAAGCTTATGTCGACACTCTTAAATATTTACATAAGTAATGAAACGTTTCTTTGGTTTCAAAGTTTATGTCAACACTATTAAATACTATAATTTACTTTGAGCCACCCGTGTAACACACGAGGACTTAGACTAGTATCCAATATATACATCACACATGCTAATTTTAGTAATTAACATCATATATATGTTCTCACATACACTGATTAATTTCTTTTGTGACAAACTAATTTGCACTACAAAAAATATTTGTGATTTTGTTTAACCACTTATAGTATGCTTGTATATATGTTAACATATGTTAATATACATGAATAGTTGTGTATCTGTAATCATGTTCTTATTCTCTATCATTTAGAATATAATAAAAGTAATAATTTTTATTTTATGATATATTATAAAAGAAGGGAAAGATGGATCTGATAGTTTGTACAATCGGTATAAAAGAGAGTAAATTAATGTTTTTAAAAGTAAGGATATTACAAAATGAAAACCCATTTTTCTTACTCGACTTAAATTAATAATTTAATATTTTATTTTTACCTGGCACGTTAAAACTTCCCTAAATGTTCTAGTTATTGTTTCATTCTCAAACTAAGATTAAAATGAATGCCCCACATAAAAATAATTGACTCAAATGTATGTTTAGTACACTTGTCCTTTATATAGTTTTATTTAAAATTACAATGTTAATATTATAATGTCTTTGAACAAATTACTATTATTATTAGATACAAATACATGTATATTACTTAATTACCTAATATATTTAGAATCAATTTTAGAAACGTCAAACTTTGTATTACTTACTATTATACTTCTTTGAATAAATAATATAATATACAATAAATTAAGAACTAAGTTTTAATATTTTAAACCAGTATGGTTCAACCCACTAGTTAAAAATGAAAATTTTCTCATGAGTCCAGAAAGCCTATATTTTGAGTAATTTATTTCCCTAAACTTTTATTTACCCATCCTTTAATTCCAAAATATTATATTCAATAAATTTAACAGAACTTTATTTCAATATACTACTTTTATAAAAAAAGGTAAATAAAGTTGTGGAAACAAACTTGATGATTGGTACCATCGGATATATAGTTATATTTTTATAATTTAAAGATATGACAAAATAATTTAGTATTATATATGTGTGTGTATATATATATATATATTACATAAGTTTAAATAATAAACTAGAGATTTGAAATTTTATGCTTATACATAAAAACAAAAAATTGATGGTATACACAATATAATAATCAAATATCTTCTGTAAGATAAAATATCACTAGTGATTCATATGAAAACATGAAGTCATTATAAGAATAAATCATGAAAACGTGTTATGTTTTAAAATTGCCATCTGTCTCAATAAAACATTCCTTACGAAGGAATCCAATATTGTATAACCACGAACAGAGTTAACTATGAACATACTATTCACATTAAACCTAGCCATAGTGTCAATGGAAACAATGATATTTTTGTCAAAACTCCATTTTTCAAGAAAAAGAAAAACCACAACTGTCACGACCCCGACCCACCCTGGACGGAATCGGGAGCCACGAACAGCCACGTGGTACCGGTGATTATTTTGAAAACATTGCAACGGAAATTTCATCAGGACCGTGAGTTAGGAAAAATTATCAGAGTTTAGAAAACACCGGATTTTATTTATTAAATAGATGGGATAAACCCATGTTTTACAATGGTAGCTTTAATAAAGATAAATTTGATTACATAAAACAATATTTCTTAATTTGTTTAATTAATAAAATAAGCCAACTCTTGAAGCCTTTCAGTGCCGTATTCATCTCTTATTCCAATCTACTTTAATTACCTGAAACATGTTTGAAAAAGGTTTTGTCAGCGGGAAATACTGAGTGAATCATTCATTTTGCTAAAACGACTCATTTGTTATAATTTACAGTATTAAGAGCGATTACAATGTTTCTATATCAACCAACTACCCTCGGTATTTGTCACTCGACTCGTTTCTGTGACTATGGTCATATCACCCATTGGCTAACTCGTTGTCCAATGGTGAAGATTATCAAGTAATGTATACAAAACCCCACATACCGGCTGTAATATGGAGATTACATAGACTTAATCCCTGTAATTATAACCTTTGAAAATAAACATGATTTTGAAAGTAATTTGATAAAAAGAGAATGACTCACATTATAAACATGCAGATTCATACGGGCAAAGTTTAGCCTACAGATAAGCCTTGCTATTGCAGATTTATACAGGCAGAGCTTAGCCTATAGATTTAGCCTTGTAACCTAGTGCACACGAACTAGGTAGGTAACTTAATACAGCAATTACGATAACTCACGAGATTAAAACCCTCACAACGAATGACAAAGTGCAATCACTTAAACATCCATCGGATTCACAACGAATGACAGAGTATTCCCCGAGTTCGGGTGGTACTCAAACATCCTGTCAGAATCACGACTAATGACAAAGGATAGTACTAAAACATCCATTGAATAGTTTCAATCGATCGGACATTGAATCGTAGCAGCGATCGAGTTAATACCCGGTATCGTAGCAGCACCCCGCTATACTAATTAGTGATTTTGATAGTAAACAGAACGTAACTCAGTGTGTATTATGAGTTTTTACGTCGTTTAATCGCCCAAATTCCAGTCCCAAAGTCTGCTATTTATATACGAAATTTGACAGGCTTACGGACCGTAAGCCTTATCCCTTACGGTCCGTAAGGGACACGATATCGCCATAGGCTTGCCACGCGTGTTTCTAGCCTAGCTGAGTCAACGGAATCGAGAAATAAAATTTATTCAGCGTTTTATAAGGATAATCGTTAAGTAGGAATTACCCCCCTTGAGTTTTAGGGGCCCTGATCCTGATTCTGATTGTTCTGAAAATTTTAGGGTTTGTGCAGAATCACTTGGGTGTCATAATTAGGGTGTCCTTTTGGATAAAATAATAAAATAAATAGGACTTTTAATGAGGGTTGTTACAACAACCATAATAATATCTATGCTTAAACGAAAAGAGTTAGGATTTTAATATTTACTAGTAAACACCCAGGCTAGTATTTAGACTTGAACCTAAGGAAAATGCCTTAGTATAAGCTTCAAGATAAGCTAACTCCTTGCATAAATAAAGTGCGATGGTTATTGGTATGCCATGAGGATAATGACTAGAATAGTGCAAGTATGATAAATAAGCAATAACACCTGGCCACTGTTATTTCGTGTTTATTAGTACTACTCGGTCCTAGAATATGATCCATCATGAGAATACTAATTTCCTTGTTTCTTGATATAAGCCCTAATGAATGATACACTTTTAAAATCATGATTTGAGAAAAAATATATTTATGGGAAATACAATGATAATTACCTCTCCGGCAAGACTGGGTATGGTGTAGTAGACTCTCCAGCTTGTCCGGGTAAGATGGGGGTACCTCCCCGGCAAGACCGGGTAAGATGGGGTATATGTTATGTTAATGGAATTCCCTAAATAGTACCATAACCTGATGTCTGACCTGTTTTGGAAAGATGAATCTGTTAAATATATTAACCTTATGAATAGTATGCATATTACAGTATGTGAAATATATGATTATATAGATATGTATATCTATAAGGAAATCCAAAGACCATAATGATTGACCATTAGGAATAAATCGCGAACAGGGTGTCAATAATAATTTTAGATTTATTCATCAGGAATTTCTCGTATACTTCTATAATTCCGATATCAAACATTATCTCGTTTGATAATCCGTCTCGTAACTCGTGTGACAGAATGAACGACGGGAACCCTATAAGTTGGGACGCCATCGAAAGTATAAGAATTCCCCTTGCGATTATTAATGCATTAAGAAACCTTTAACTAAAAGTTGTGCTAAGACACAAAACATCTAAAAACTTACGCTAATAATAATTTTACTTTCGTTAAGAACTCTTGAAAAGATAAGAGTCTCAAAACATAGAGAATAGTTATGGTCAAAGTAAACTGGAATTCAAGGAAAGGACCAGAATATACTTAGGAACTAGGATCAGTGACAAACTAAAAGTATTCATCCATATTTCAGCAAATCTCGAGGACGAGATTTAAAACAAGGTGGGGAGAATGTAACATTTCCAAAAATTTTAAAATTTAAAATAAAGTATATAAAAACTTATGTTATTAAACGGATAGATCATGGGTAAGTTGACCAATAGAAATATGAGTTATTTTGGCGAACCTAGGAACCGTTTAATAATTATAATAATAAAAATATGTTATAATTAACCTTGTTCCGTTTTTAATGAAACTTAAGCCAAAATGTAGATAAAATATTCTCGTTTTAATGGCATATTCATTGTTTTATAAAACGTCATATTTTAGAAGTTATAAGCGCCAAATAAATGAAGCAATTAAATTAATATATATATATTAAATAAAATAATAATGTAATAATAATTCAAAACTAACATCTAAATTAAAATGCATTTGTAAAAGTACACTACGTGGAATTGAAGGCAATTATTGAAGATTGTACGTGGCTCCAAAATCACTTGATAAATGCCTTGAATTTAATCAACAGCTCCAAAATCACCCGAATGGAAATTGAGTACAGGTGGTACATATTCGAACCTGCATCAACAAAAACAAGCAAAATACCAAAGCAATATCGACTCGACACAAACGACTCACTCAATACTACTAACTTAAACTCACTATACAAAATAAATTACTCACTATACAAACTACCGAAAATATACCAAATATATAAAATTACAAACTCTACAAAACCTCCCCACACTTGAATTTAATCAGGAGGTTTCTCTTTGACCTGGACCCTGTCCAACCCGTTTAATTCCACCCGAACCTCAAAAAGTTTCAAAAATAAATTGGTGGAATTATAAAATATTTTAAAAATTTGAAATGGGTCAGACCACCAAAATTTAAACATACCTGGAAGAAACCGGATGCGTGGCATGTAACGAGAAGAATGATCGTGCGTGAACGGCTTCTTCCTCTCCATCTCGCCCCAACCTTCGATCCTCTTCCGGTTCAGAACCTTTTCCTTTCTTTTCTTTGCCTTCTCTCGTGGCTTTTCTGATTTTTCAGTTACCCCTACCACGGGCCAGCTGTGGTGCTCTTCCTCTTCCACCACTCTTGCAGGATGATCCCCACACTTAGTCTCTTCGTAAGGGGTAGGTTCGATCAATTCCGACTCTAAAACCTCATCCTCCCCAGAAGACTTAATTTCAACCTCTTCACCTTCTTCCTCTGCACCAAACATCCAACCAGTGGAATCCCCCAATTCCACTTCTTCTTCCACAACTTCTCTATTCACTAACGACCTCTGATACGCCGCCCATTCTTCTTCGTCTATTTCATCATCAGAGTCACTCCCGAAGTCATATATAATACCCTTCTGCACCGGATGTGGGACTTCGTCGTCCATTATCGTCCCCATGACTGGAATGATCTCCTCATCTGACTCTTCTTCTACTTCCTCTAGCTCACCCCGCTCTCGAACTAACTCCTCTACTCTTTTTTTTACTTCTCTCTGTAAATTCAGCCATGGTTTCCAGGGTAGCCTGATTTTGCGCCAACATCTGAGCGAACATCCCTTCTATCCTACTCAAACTACCCTCTAAACCTCTATCGCTCGTCTGAACCAGGTTACGTTGCGGCTGCTGATACAGATCATTGTAATATGGCCGATGATCATAACCTTGCAGAGAATACCCCTGTGAAAAATATGGCTGCGGCTGTACAAAAGGGTTAGCATAATATGGCGTAGAGGACCCCTCATATTGGGTGCATTTAATAGTAAAATGAGGTCCTCCACAAATTTCACACATATTTACAAGACTCAAGAAAAATAAAAGACACGGACAATTAGACTCCTACGACTCAAACACACGAACAAATAGCACGGATGTGTCAATTAAGTCCAAACAAAGTAATCAACGCAATCGCTAAGAGTCCCCGGCAACGGCGCCAAAAACTTGATGTGCTCGAAACGGGTTAACTAAATTAACTAAAATTACCCTAATTCTAAACTCTCTAAGTTTTAAATTTATAAAACTAAGACTCTCTAAACCCTAAACCACACGACCGGCAAGTGTACCGATCGATGTAGTATAGCGTAAGGAAGTCCGAGTATCGAACCCAAGAGACTCTACTGATTACGCTAAAGACTCTATTTAAACTCAAACTGAGAGGACTTAACTAAATGTTTGTTGATTGGGGGGGGGGGGGGTTCTAAAAATCCTAAAAAATGCAAACAACGAATACTAACTAGACTAGACAAACTAGACACGAACTCACACGAAGACTGAACTCAAGGATGATGAAGGAACTACCTAGACAGGAATCCTGATTACTTTTAGTTATGATTATAATTGGAAGTTGTCTGCTATGGAACCGGGATCTTGGAATTCTCACCTATCGGGAAATCTAAGGACCCCTTTCAAGAGCACGCTAAGATCCCCTAAAGGTTGTTAAACTACCGGTTTTAGACTCCCTTACAAGACATCTAATGGGGTTTATAAAAGTATCCTACAAGGCTCACTCCCTTACGAGACCTAAACCTAGGATAGGTTTGTTTTCTCAGCTAGACTTGCTAGACAGCAGCCAATAGGTTAACTTCCTAAGAAAGACCCACCTTGCGGTTTAATCACTTAGACCTAGCAATAATCTCGCACCTTACAGCTATTGATGATTAGTAGAACACTTGATTTTATTAAATTACCAACTATTACTTCTAAGGTTACTTGTGCACTTTTCACCCTAAAGGATCAAAGGTTTATTATGTGATATAGACACTCACCAAAACCTAAAACCCTAGCCCGACTCTATTCCGTGATAAAGACCGTCACCAAGATTCAAGCGAAGCAATAATCAATAATAAAATAATATCAAGCACGCAAACACATCTAACTGATAGAACAAACCGTTTACAATTTATAAATAATCCATAGCGTTCAAAATCCAAGAATAATCAATACTTATACGCAATCATTCATCCATGTCTAGGTAGTAAAGGAAATCTAGCCAAAAATCATGTCTAAAAACATAGCAATCAATGTATAAACTGAATTCATCATTAAACAATAAAAAACAAACGAAAAACGAATGAACAAGATGATAAAACCCGTAATCTTCGATCCCGTGTGCTCCTTAATGTTCTCCGATGATTCCCAGCAATCCCGAGCCTTCAAACGCCTCTAAACAGCCTTCAAGACGTCCAAAAAGAACTCTAAATTCGTCTATGTTCGTAATGGTGTTCTTCCTCTCGGCTGATTATGATAATGATACTTAAATAACCAAGAAACCCTAATTCTGCTTGCTGTTCACGATTGATTTCGCGTAGTTCAAGTCCTCGCGGCCCGCTTGGGGTTTCAGCGTCAGTTGACGCGGGCTGCCCGCCAGTTATACTCCGGAAAACCTAGTTTAGTTGATTCGGCCCGCTTAAGAAGTTTGTATTATCTTTCGCGGCCCGCCTGGGCACTCCAGAACTGTTTTTTTTCGACTTACTTTCGCTCACGAACTCCCGGTTCTTGACCCAACAATTTCTCTTGCCATATTTTACTCGTTTCTTTCACGTTTCAGCTCCAAGTACCCGAAAACACAAAACAATCAAAAGTATATACATTCTACCTAAAACCGACACTAAAAACGAATAACCAACTACTAAAACCTGACGCGAATACCGATGTATTTTACAATACATCAAATATCCCCACACTTACTCTTTTTTCGTCCTCGAAAAAGAATTATGCAAACGGAATCATAGTCGGAATAATCAAACGGGTCAAAGTATAAGTTATTTTATTAAAATCGAAACTCGTGTTAGCCGCGATTGCAAGTATTTTGATCCTCTTAAACCCAACCCGGCTCTAAGCCCTTATCATGCAAATTAAGTTCAAGTGCGGTCAATCTACCTAGGGTCTCACGCTAAGAATTGCAAGCCCACCTAATCCCCCCTCAAGCTTATAGGACAAAAGGAACAACCACTGGGTTATTTCCTAACCGCCTTATACCAAGATCAAGAGAGTTTAAAATCAAATCTATTTTTTCTTTTTTTTTCATACAAGCTTAGACTTTGCTTTTTGCTCTTTTTTTTTCTCATGAGTCTAGACGATGCTTTCCCTAACCAAGAGGTATTCCGGCTGTAGAGTCGCGATCCCCAACCACAGATTACTTAGGTTTCGGTACTTTTATTCGGCAAGGCGATTTCACACATCCCAGATGCATTCCGGCTGTAGAGTCGCTATCCCCAACTCGGATTACATAGACCTGTGCTACTTTCATTTAGTTTCTAGCTCACTTTTTATTCTATTTTTTTTTCTTTTCCAATGAGATAATGACCAAAAACTCTAACGATCTTAGCTTATAACGGCATCCCTTATACTATTTTTGGCGGTTTCAATTTCCCCACTTTCCCTAGATGAGAACCCACTAGTAGACCGACAATTAGGTAATTTTAAATCAAAGGAACCCAGAACCGAACCGAGCCTACCCGCGCATCCCAAACTAGACACAAGCTCAATTATTTTATTCTCATATTATCATTATTTGAACCCGAACAAAAACCCAACTTTTCTATCATTTTCCATTTTTATTTTGCAAACTTCTAATTTCAAAAGACATTTTTCTATTTTTTTTTTAATTTTTCAATTTTTTAATTTTTTTTATGACTCAAGACTCTACTAACTAAACACTAAACGATAGTTTCCCATCCCCACACTTAAACTCTACATTGCCCTCAATGTAGGATGGAAACCGACTTAAAAAAACTAAAAATAAATAAGAAAAAAAAAACACAAGGGCAAATCGGAAAGGACTTAGCTGATTTTATAACGCGTATGCTCCAAATCTCTCATCCAATCCCGCTCGATCGTATAGCATTTCGTTCGCGATCGGCTTTGACTATAACTGACATGCTTGATAAATGCCTTGAATTTAATCAACAGCTCCAAAATCACCCGAATGGAAATTGAGTACGGGTGGTACATATTCGAACCTGCATCAACAAAAACAAGCAAAATACCAAAGCAATATCGACTCGACACAAACGACTCACTCAATACTACTAACTTAAACTCACTATACAAAATAAATGACTCACTATACAAACTACCGAAAATATACCAAATATATAAAATTACAAACTCTACAAAACCTCCCCACACTTGAATTTAATCAGGAGGTTTCTCTTTGACCTGGACCCTGTCCAACCCGTTTAATTCCACCCGAACCTCAAAAATTTTCAAAAATAAATTGGTGGAATTATAAAATATTTTAAAAATTTGAAATGGGTCAGACCACCAAAATTTAAACATACCTGGAAGAAACCGGATGCGTGGCATGTAACGAGAAGAATGATCGTGCGTGAACGGCTTCTTCCTCTCCATCTCGCCCCAACCTTCGATCCTCTTCCGGTTCAGAACCTTTTCCTTTCTTTTCTTTGCCTTCTCTCGTGGCTTTTCTGATTTTTTAGTTACCCCTACCACGGGCCAGCTGTGGTGCTCTTCCTCTTCCACCACTCTTGCAGGATGATCCCCACACTTAGTCTCTTCGTAAGGGGTAGGTTCGATCAATTCCGACTCTAAAACCTCATCCTCCCCAGAAGACTTAATTTCAACCTCTTCACTTTCTTCCTCTGCACCAAACATCCAACCAGTGGAATCCCCCAATTCCACTTCTTCTTCCACAACTTCTCCCTTCACTAACGACCTCTGATACGCCGCCCATTCTTCTTCGTCTATTTCATCATCAGAGTCACTCCCGAAGTCATATATAATACCCTTCTGTACCGGATGTGGGACTTCGTCGTCCATTATCGTCCCCATGACTGGAATGATCTCCTCATCTGACTCTTCTTCTACTTCCTCTAGCTCACCCCGCTCTCGAACTAACTCCTCTACTATTTTTTTACTTCTCTCTGTAAATTCAGCCATGGTTTCCAGGGTAGCCTGATTTTGCGCCAACATCTGAGCGAACATCCCTTCTATCCTACTCAAACTACCCTCTAAACCTCTATCGCTCGTCTGAACCAGGTTACGTTGCGGCTGCTGATACAGATCATTG
Organism: Helianthus tuberosus; assembly: GCA_030545235.1. Lineage (NCBI taxonomy): Eukaryota > Viridiplantae > Streptophyta > Magnoliopsida > Asterales > Asteraceae > Helianthus > Helianthus tuberosus. The sequence continues at coordinate 58,497,454 of CM060364.1, forward strand.
TAATATGGCCGATGATCATAACCTTGCAGAGAATACCCCTGTGAAAAATATGGCCGCGGCTGCACAAAAGGGTTAGCATAATATGGCGAAGAGGACCCCTCATATTGGGGGCATTTAACAGTAAAATGAGGTCCTCCACAAATTTCACACATATTTACAAGACTCAAGAAAAATAAAAGACACGGACAATTAGACTCCTACGACTCAAACACACGAACAAATAGCACGGATGTGTCAATTAAGTCCAAACAAAGTAATCAACGCAATCGCTAAGAGTCCCCGGCAACGGCACCAAAAACTTGATGTGCTCGAAACGGGTTAACTAAATTAACTAAAATTACCCTAATTCTAAACTCTCTAAGTTTTAAATTTATAAAACTAAGACTCTCTAAACCCTAAACCACACGACCGGCAAGTGTACCGATCGATGTAGTATAGCCTAAGGAAGTCCGAGTATCGAACCCAAGAGACTCTACTGATTACGCTAAAGACTCTATCTAAACTCAAACTGACACGACTTAACTAAATGTTTGTTGATTGGGGGGGGGGGGGTTATAAAAATCCTAAAAAATGCAAATAACGAATACTAACTAGACTAGACAAACTAGACACGAACTCACACGAAGACTGAACTCAAGGATGATGAAGGAACTACCTAGACAGGAATCCTGATTGCTTTTAGTTATGATTATAATTGGAAGTTGTCTGCTATGGAACCGGGATCTTGGAATTCTCACCTATCAGGAAATCTAAGGACCCCTCTCAAGAGCACGCTAAGATCCCCTAAAGGTTGTTAAACTACCAGTTTTAGACTCCCTTACAAGACATCTAATGGGGTTTATAAAAGTATCCTACAAGGCTCACTCCCTTACGAGACCTAAACCTAGGATAGGTTTGTTTTCTCAGCTAGACTTGCTAGACAGCAGCCAATAGGTTAACTTCCTAAGAAAGACCCACCTTGCGGTTTAATCACTTAGACCTAGCAATAATCTCGCACCTTACAGCTATTGATGATTAGTAGAACACTTGATTTTATTAAATTACCAACTATTACTTCTAAGGTTACCTGTGCACTTTTCACCCTAAAGGATCAAAGGTTTATTATGTGATATAGACACTCACCAAAACCTAAAACCCTAGCCCGACTCTATTCCGTGATAAAGACCGTCACCAAGATTCAAGCGAAGCAATAATCAATAATAAAATAATACCAAGCACGCAAACACATCTAACTGATAGAACAAACCGTTTACAATTTATAAACAATCCATAGCGTTCAAAATCCAAGAATAATCAATACTTATACGCAATCATTCATCCATGTCTAGGTAGTAAAGGAAATCTAGCCAATAATCATGTCTAAAAACATAGCAATCAATGTATAAACTGAATTCATCATTAAACAATAAAAAACAAACGAAAAACGAATAAACAAGATGATAAAACCCGTAATCTTCGATCCCGTGTGCTCCTTAATGTTCTCCGATGATTCCCAGCAATCCCGAGCCTTCAAACGCCTCTAAACAGCCTTCAAGACGTCCAAAAAAGAACTCTAAATTCGTCTATGTTCGTAATGGTGTTCTTCCTCTCGGCTGATTATGATAATGATACTTAAATAACCAAGAAACCCTAATTCTGCTTGCTGTTCACGATTGATTTCGCGTAGTTCAAGTCCTCGCGGCCCGCCCGCCAGTTATACTCCGGAAAACCTAGTTTAGTTGATTCGGCCCGCTTAAGAAGTTTGTATTATCTTTCGCGGCCCGCCTGGGCACTCCAGAACTGCTTTTTTTTCGACTTACTTTCGCTCACGAACTCCCGGTTCTTGACCCAACAATTTCTCTTGTCATATTTTACTCGTTTCTTTCACGTTTCAGCTCCAAGTACCTGAAAACACAAAACAATCAAAAGTATATACATTCTACCTAAAACCGACACTAAAAACGAATAACCAACTACTAAAACCTGACGCGAATACCGATGTATTTTACAATACATCACTGACATGAGTGAATTGTAAGGATATACGAAAAGACAATAGAGTTAATGTATCATTGTTTAGAGTTCCAAGTTGTTTTAATAGTGAAACAATGTGATAGTACACTATTAGTGACCATATTTTTCATACTATGTTCTAGAGATCGAAATATAATAAGAACAAGTTGTTTTGGCATAACCAATCATTATATTATATTTGTAAAGCAAATGTAATATATATTATTTGTTACGTATTTTTACTATATGTAAATGGTCACCACTTTTAAATAAATATTATTTTAGTAATTTACTATATTATGTAAAACAACTTATATTTACTATGTAATATATATTACAAAACACCGCAATGAAGTTATTACAATACAAAATATTTTAGTATTATTATTTTGTAAAAGAAATCACTTTTATTTATAACGTTAAATGAAAGTTGTAAATAAAGGTGTAAAAATATTTATTGTACAAAAATATTTATAAAATATTTTGTAAATATATAACACTTAATGGGTTAGTTCTATGTGATTACTTATTTTCATTTTGAAACCATATAACATTGTGAATGTATTTACAAATGTTGTAAATAAGTGAAAATAGCGACTATTCTTATATAGTACAATGTTCCCCTAACCCAACTTATTTTGATGACTATCATATTATTCTTATATGGTTATTTTCTTGCCAGAGCGTTACTGTAAATAGTTCTCACAAAATATGTGATATATAATTATTTATATAATTTTATTTGTCCCTCAAATTCGTATACTTGTTTTATGAAAATATGTCTTCTCCTTACAGTACAAAGTAAAATATTTTTATATATAATTAAAATTTTCTAAATAAGTATGATGACTTAATTTATATATATATTAACTAGTCATTATCATGGTTGGATATTGGTTAGTGCTGCCTTGTTTAAGCATAGGTGGCCAGTCCATGCCTAACTAAGGCTAGGTTACCCAATATCTGCCCTTGACAATAACCCTAGTATTTTAAAATAATACTAACACTATTATTATTATTAATATTTTCTTACTAATAATAAAACTAATATTAGTAATAAATAACTAAACATACACTTAAATGAGAATATAATTTAAACATAATTTTTATACATATATATAAAAATATAAATTCTTCACCTCAATGGTTTAATAAGAATATAGTAATACTATTTTGTAAATTAGGTAATTACTTATGTAAGTTTCCATATATAATTAATTTTATATAATGTTTTTTCGATTGAATATTGTTAAAACAATAATTATCACGAAAGGCTCGATTGATGTTCAAAGAATCATTAAGAGATACACTGAAATATGACAAGAATTTGTGTATCATTATCTTAGTACACGATTTGTGTTAAGATGGCTTTTATCAACAAAGCAATTTAATATATAATTAAATAAATAATTAAATCCGTATATGATATATATAAACGAGATTAGTGCAATCTTTAAATTTTGTGAAAATGTCAGTACAAGGTGATCATGATCAAAGAAATGATTCAATGAAGTCGAAGACTAAACAAGCCTATTATGGTTCAAAACAAATGAAGTGTTGGGACTATTTTGAATATGATAGCTTCCATCCATCATATGGGATCTTGAAATGAATATGTAATGTGAGCAAGTCAAATAATTTGAACTTGATTTAAACAAAACAAGTTTTAATAAGAAAGTTCGGACATGGTCACAATAGAAACTATGTATGCCAAAGAAAATTAAGTTTTTTTTTCAAGAAATTCATTGACTCGATATCAAGGAGTTATTGTTTTGCAATAATGCGGTTCACAGTACAAAAAGCGGAATGATATTTGAGTTTGGATAAAATAACAAATCGGAATGAAGCCCTCCAGTGGTCTTTATAAATCAAATGAACCAAATGCATAACAAACAATGCATGTGTAACGTGTGGATTTACCAAGAAATGAAATAGATCAATATTCGCTACTATGAAAGAAATCCTCATGGTATGATGACTATTAAGGGAAGTAGAAACACGAAAGTTAATTTATTATATGCAAAAGTCAGAATTTCAACGAAAGAAATATAAGAACTTTTATCTGGAATTTCGTGTGATAACCGTTGTTAAGTGAAATTACCAGGGAATGTCGAATAAAATAAAATAAGGAATTTGCAAAGGTATGTGACTCCTTTTTGCAGTGATAATAATTATGACTCTGATTAGACTGTGCACCGATGATTGTGAAATCTTGTTACAACGTACCTCAGCGAGATTTATGTCGGTTGTAGGATCATATGGCAAAGTGCTTCTTTTTTATTAATAGTTTTTCTACTGACGGAATCGTGTCTAAATTATATTTTCCAAAGGTCTTACCAAAATAAGTCGTGTGTGCTATAATTCGACGTCTGTGGACGTATAATTTAAGTTTCATGTGTTTTCTTGTATACTAGCACATCTTTACATTTTTCTTACTTGCGTTAATAGTTTATGGTAACGCATTGGAAATTCTTTATACTTTTGATGGTATCCTAACTTAATGGGTTTCTATTGTTATTATTGTCGCTCGAGTTACTAGGCAAATGATCAAACAAAATAATGTTTGATATCGGAAAAGAGATTCCTGATAAAGAAATCTAGACACAGATGCTTGTGCTTTATTCCTAATTGACTTTTGGAATTCCTTATAGATATACCTATCTATATAATCACATATTTCATATACTATAATATACATACCTTCTATAAGGTCAATGTATTTAACAGATTCATATTTTCAAAAATAATTCAGATATCAAATCATGATACTATTTAGGGAAATCTTGTCACTTGTTTGACATATTATATACCCCGTCTTATCCGGTTCGTGCCGGAGAGGTAATCTCAGTATATCCGGACAAACTGGAGAGTCTGCTACACCATACCCAGTCTTGCCGGAGAAAATTTTCTATTTCCCATAAATAGTATCTTTAAAAGTGCCTCTTTTATTAGGCTTTTATCCAGAATTAGGGAAATTTGTATTCCCGTAACATATCTTATTCTAGCCCAAGTAATATCAATAAGCAATAATTACTATTAATTCTTGCTTATTTATCATATCTTGCAATATTCTAATTACCATTCTTATGATATACCAGAACCCATCATACTTTATTTACACAAGTAGTTAGCTTATCTCGAAGCTTATACTAAGGCATCTTTTCTTAAGTTCAAGTCTAAATGCTATCATGTGTGCTACCAGTAAATAGCAATCTCCTAACTCTATTATATAAAATTAGGTATTATTATCACAACACCTATAGGCTTAAATCAGTGGCTCTGATACCACCTTCTGTCACGACCCCCGACCCACCCTGGACGGAATCGGGAGCCGCGAACAGCCACGTGGTACCGATGATTATTTTGAAAACGTTGCAGCGGAAATTTCATCAGGACCGTGAGTTAGGAAAAATTATCAGAGTTTAGAAAACACCGGATTTTATTTATTAAATAGATGGGATAAACCCATGTTTTACAATGGTAGCTTTAATAAAGATAAATTTGATTACATAAAACAATATTTCTTAATTTGTTTAATTAATAAAATATGCCAACTCTTGAAGCCTTTCAGTGCCGTATTCATCTCTTATTCCAATCTACTGTAATTACCTGAAACATGTTTGAAAAAGGTTTTGTCAGCGGGAAATACTGAGTGAATCATTCATTTTGCTAAAACGACTCATTTGTTATAATTTACAGTATTAAGAGCGATTACAATGTTTCTATATCAACCAACTACCCTCGGTATTTGTCACTCGACTCGTTTCTGTGACTATGGTCATATCACCCATTGGCTAACTCGTTGTCCAATGGTGAAGATTATCAAGTAATGTATACAAAACCCCACATACCGGCTGTAATATGGAGATTACATAGACTTAATCCCTGTAATTATAACCTTTGAAAATAAACATGATTTTGAAAGTAATTTGATAAAAAGAGAATGACTCACATTATAAACATGCAGATTCATACGGGCAAAGTTTAGCCTACAGATAAGCCTTGCTATTGCAGATTTATACAGGCAGAGCTTAGCCTATAGATTTAGCCTTGTAACCTAGTGCACACGAACTAGGTAGGTAACTTAATACAGCAATTACGATAACTCACGAGATTAAAACCCTCACAACGAATGACAAAGTGCAATCACTTAAACATCCATCGGATTCACAACGAATGACAGAGTATTCCCCGAGTTCGGGTGGTACTCAAACATCCTGTCAGAATCACGACTAATGACAAAGGATAGTACTAAAACATCCATTGAATAGTTTCAATCGATCGGACATTGAATCGTAGCAGCGATCGAGTTAATACCCGGTATCGTAGCAGCACCCCGCTATACTAATTAGTGATTTTGATAGTAAACAGAACGTAACTCAGTGTGTATTATGAGTTTTTACGTCGTTCAATCGCCCAAATTCCAGTCCCAAAGTCTGCTATTTATATACGAAATTTGACAGGCTTACGGACCGTAAGCCTTATCCCTTACGGTCCGTAAGGGACACGATATCGCCATAGGCTTGCCACGCGTGTTTCTAGCCTAGCTGAGTCGACGGAATCGAGAAATAAAATTTATTCAGCGTTTTATAAGGATAATCGTTAAGTAGGAATTACCCCCCTTGAGTTTTAGGGGCCCTGATCTTGATTCTGATTGTTCTGAAAATTTTAGGGTTTGTGCAGAATCACTTGGGTGTCACAATTAGGGTGTCCTTTTGGATAAAATAATAAAATAAATAGGACTTTTAATGAGGGTTGTTACAACAACCATAATAATATCTATGCTTAAACGAAAAGAGTTAGGATTTTAATATTTACTAGTAAACACCCAGGCTAGTATTTAGACTTGAACCTAAGGAAAATGCCTTAGTATAAGCTTCAAGATAAGCTAATTCCTTGCATAAATAAAGTGCGATGGTTATTGGTATGCCATGAGGATAATGACTAGAATAGTGCAAGTATGATAAATAAGCAATAACACCTGGCCACTGTTATTTCGTGTTTATTAGTACTACCCGGTCCTAGAATATGATCCATCATGAGAATACTAATTTCCTTGTTTCTTGATATAAGCCCTAATGAATGATACACTTTTAAAATCATGATTTGAGAAAAAATATATTTATGGGAAATACAATGATAATTACCTCTCCGGCAAGACTGGGTATGGTGTAGTAGACTCTCCAGCTTGTCCGGGTAAGATGGGGGTACCTCCCCGGCAAGACCGGGTAAGATGGGGTATATGTTATGTTAATGGAATTCCCTAAATAGTACCATAACCTGATGTCTGACCTGTTTTGGAAAGATGAATCTGTTAAATATATTAACCTTATGAATAGTATGCATATTACAGTATGTGAAATATATGATTATATAGATATGTATATCTATAAGGAAATCCAAAGACCATAACGATTGACCATTAGGAATAAATCACGAACAGGGTGTCAATAATAATTTTAGATTTATTCATCAGGAAATTCTCGTATACTTCTATAATTCCGATATCAAACATTATCTCGTTTGATCATCCGTCTCGTAACTCGTGTGACAGAATGAACGACGGGAACCCTATAAGTTGGGACGCCATCGAAAGTATAAGAATTCCCCTTGCGATTATTAATGCATTAAGAAACCTTTAACTAAAAGTTGTGCTAAGACACAAAACATCTAAAAACTTACGCTAATAATAATTTTACTTTCGTTAAGAACTCTTGAAAAGATAAGAGTCTCAAAACATAGAGAATAGTTATGGTCAAAGTAAAGTGGAATTCAAGGCAAGGACCAGAATATACTTAGGAACTAGGATCAGTGACAAACTAAAAGTATTCATCCATATTTCAGCAAATCTCGAGGACGAGATTTAAAACAAGGTGGGGAGAATGTAACATTTCCAAAATTTTTAAAATTTAAAATAAAGTATATAAAAACTTATGTTATTAAACGGATAGATCATGGGTAAGTTGACCAATAGAAATATGAGTTATTTTGGCGAACGTAGGAACCGTTTAATAATTATAATAATAAAAATATGTTATAATTAACCTTGTTCCGTTTTTAATGAAACTTAAGCCAAAATGTAGATAAAATATTCTCGTTTTAATGGCATATTCATTGTTTTATAAAACGTCATATTTTAGAAGTTATAAGTGCCAAATAAATGAAGCAATTAAATTAATATATATATATATATATATATATTAAATAAAATAATAATGTAATAATAATTCAAAACTAACATCTAAATTGAAATGCATTTGTAAAAGTACACTACGTGGAATTGAAGGCAATTATTGAAGATTGTACGTGGCTCAATTTTGGAGAAGCAGACCAAATCTTGCGTGAGTTTTAAGCTACGCAATTCTAGTATAAATAGAACATACCTTCATTCATTCTAATTGTTCAGCTTCTATCTTTCCTCTCTCTCTTATGTATTCAAATTTTTATTTAGTATTTTTCACACCATAATAATAATAAATCCCTACCCCATTTTAAGTGTTGTAACCTATGATCACTGATACCCTGTCCGATTGATCCAGGGCCCCGTAACAAATGACAAGGCTCTGCCTGACTAAGTTTGTTGGGGTTCTGTCTCGTGACGTAGGGATAAAGTTGAATTAGGTTACTATACTTAATGCGAGTACATTATATATTTTATTAAATAATTCAGGGATTATACCCAAGATATACCAACCCTCGTAAAACGACCCTAAAACACCCCTGACACCCCTACACATCCTAAAATATACCCCGTATGCGATAAACGAGCCGTATACCTTTTATAATAATAAAAATCAAATAAATCAAAATCAGGGGTGCGCTCGCGGGGCGCGAAGCCCTTGTTTATCTTAGTCGCGGCCCGCGACAGCTCAACGTCAGGAGAACACCCAGTGCCGCCACGTGTCGATGACTCAGCAACCCTCAAACCGCCTACCATCCCTCGCGGGGCGCGAAGACCCCTTTGTATTCTTTCGCGGGGCGCGACAAAGGGTCGATCAGACCCTATAAATAGATGAGATCGACCTTCAGTTTCAAATCGTTCATTTCTCTTTCTCTCTCTCACAATTCTGAAGAATAATAATAATTCTCGGGTATAATACCCCCTAATTAATGAGGCTCTTCCTCGTTGTAAGTATTTTAACTCCCGATTACGTATTAGATACGCTGCCCGATTGATCTAGTGCTCCGTAACTGCTGTCGAGGCTCTGCCTGACGTAGTCGTTGGAGTTCTGTCTCGGGGAGGGTATAACTAATGTAAATTTGGGTTATTATACTAACGCGTGTGCATTATTTAAAATTTATAGATTATAGCCAGGAAGCCACATGAAATTACCTAAAATAGCCATGTGAGTAATCCTTATTTTTGTGTAAACCTTTTTGTGAGTAATCTCCTTTTTGTAAACTGTTTTTACAAAACCTTAATTATTTTACAATGTGATTAAGAAGTGATTGAGTCTTTGTAATTCTTCAATTACTACCGGTATTATGGGGTTTTGTATACACTACTTGATAATCTTCACAATTGGACAACGGGTTAGCCAATGTGTGATATGACCATAGCCACAGATACGGTCGAGTGGCAAGTACTGAATGAGTAATTGTGTAGATATAAACATTGTAATCGCTCTCAATAATGTCTTAATTAATAAAACTCTTTTTGATTAAACTGGGATTCCCTCACCAGTATTTCCCACTGACAAAAAAATTTTTAAATGCATTTCAGGTAACAAAATGTGAAAGCCAAATAGATGCTAGCTGGATAGCACTGAAGGCTTAGAAAAGTGGCTATAAAAGTTACCTAAATAAAAAGGAGATTTTTTTTTCAATAATTAGGGTTTATCCCTATAAATGTAATGTAAATAAAACTTGGTTTCTTCCCATGTATTTATTATTTATAAAAGTGTGGTGTTTTAACTCTGATAAACTATTTCCTAACTACGGTCCTGATGAAAATTCATGCTGCCAAATTAATAAACACCGATACCATCTGACTGGTTCGCGGCTCCCGCTCCCAGGATGGGGTCGGGGGCTGTGACACTGGGAATGGGTAAAAAGGAGTAGAAACAACCCGTGTTAATAGACATGTAATACGTTGCTAAAATGGAACGGGTCAAATAATGGCATAAAGGATTTATAAGCCGTTTTCTTATAAATTAGCTTTTAATGCGAATCGAGGTGATAAAAGGATCAGTAATTAAATTACGGACGCATAGAAACAAGAATTACACAAAACGGATAAGTAGAACGAAAGTTATGAGGTTTTTAAGTTAGAAATTGGTTAAAATTTGTAGCTGGGCATTTGCAGCATTAAGAAGGTAAACCTTCTGTTGAAACCGAGTTGTCGCGTCGCGCGACTATCATCTGGAAAGCATTAAGAAGGCAAACCTTCTGCTGAAAACGAGTTGTCGCGTCGTGCGACCATCATCTGGAAACACTGTCATGTTACGCGACATGGGTCGTGACCCACGAGAAAAATGAACTAAGCCTCTCGCGGCACGCGAGAGGCATAATTGTTGGCATTTTTGTTTTATTTTGTTTGTTTGACCCATATAACTTGTTTAGATTTGTTATTTAACTATCAAAACTAACTTTTAAATTGGTTTTGATTATAGGTGAATGTTATGAGCCTCCGGATGAAGATCAAGCAAAGATCAAGAATCGAACACACGACTAAACGAAGCTTCCGCATTGATCTAGTTTTTCTTTATAAAATATGAAACATGTAAACACTTTAACTAAGTTTTTGAATGTTTTAATCATGTATGAATGTTGGCATGACAAAGTTTTTGTAAAGTCGCATTTTTGGTATAAAATGCGTATTTTAATGATATATTTGTGTTAAATTCAAATGGGTCTTACACCGATAGTTAGCGACACTTTACACATGTGTATAAACTTAGCTGTGTATGTGTATCTTGTTGTTTTGGTAAAAAATTACCGAAGCAATTAAGTGATCAAATTAGTTTGTGAGGTAGTGTGCTATCAATGTTTGCAAAAATGTATGTTAAGTTAGTCGTTTGTGAAAACAGTTTCAGGATATAGTCTAAGGATATCAGACTGTATCGACAATTAAACAATGAGCAGAAAATGTAAAAGTGAACGCAGGATGTACAGGAAAGCCCTTGATCAATTTAGATCGCCAGCACAAAACCTCAGGAGCTGACAACTATCAGCAGCCTTGTTCTTCTTATTGATTGCAAAAACAGGATGCAACTTCGGGATAATGCTCAGATTGCTACTAAGTGTTACAATGATTGCAAGTGATGAGTGTTAATGTGTGATTGCAAGAGAGAAATGTGTACGAGTTAGAGAGCTGGAAGTGAAGTGACCTACGATCTGGCTATTCGTTTATATAGTTACATCAATAAACAAACTTTCCTACAAACTAGGGATTCTTTCGCATATTCCCTCTTGACCATTGAAGACCTATTCTTCCAGCTTCAACGTCCATTTTCCAACAATATTGAGCGAGTCTTTAGGAGAATAAGTCCTCATGAACGTTATGGACCTGCAGTCACAATCTACGAACAAACTGTTAGTAACTACCAGGATACTGCCTCAGGATGTTACCAATATCCTGGTGTGGTATCCTGACCATAAACAGCTGATATAAAATCAAGATATATTGTCAGAATATGGGCTCAGAATTCCACCCATAACAATTGTCCCCAAAAATATACTTGTTGGGATTCCGAATTCAAACGAGTATATTTTTCCTGCACTTTATCTGATGCGTGTGAAGTGTTATATATATTAGGTGTATATTTTAAGCCCCTTTAACACTTATTTTTAGCCAAGTTTTAAATTTATAAAACACGATATTTCACTAACACTAAACACACATATGGGCAAGTGCACCCATCGTGAGCGTAGTATAGTGTTGGTAAGATACCGAGGTCGTCCAAGGACACAAGAGCTTTTAGTACCGGTTTATCCTCAACGTCTAATCAAAATAAAAGTTTAGAAAAAATGTTTTAAACTAAGAAAAATAAAAACTAACTAAAAATGCTGAAAATAAAATAAAAAGAAAAAACAGATAGACAAGATGAATCACTTGGTTCCGACTCGTATCTAGTGTAACCTTTGATTATTTCCGCACTTTTGCACTATTTTAAGAGATTATCTTAGTGATTGTAGTAGGCCCCTCTTTTGAAGGTGACGTTACCCTCACCCCAGTAGTTTGAGTCAGCAAGGATACAATCCTAAAAGGGTGGATTATTGGAAGATAATTAATTAAGTTATTAATGCAAATTATGGTAGGCCCCTCTTTTGGAGGTGACGTTACCCTCGACTAAGTAGTCTGAGTCAGCAGGGATACAGTCCTAAATAGCCAGGTTATAGTATTAATAGTAGTTAACTTATAAGGGGATCAAAGAGTTTGGACCCCCGCCATCCAATACCGTTAAGTATTGAAGGAGGTCCTACTAAATTTGACCCAGGTCCATTGCAGGACCTCTAAACGCTGAACAATGGCAAGACCTTTACCAAACCGTTCCCTTAACCCCCGACCAGGTAGCCAACATACCTCCATATAGACCGTGGAGATATGAATGGTGAAAATCTTTTATTTTATATAGACAGTAAATAATGCCAAGACACCACGGACAAACGATAAGGAAAGATCACCTTCAACATAAACAACTAGTTATTAAAGTCATTAATACAAAACCAAGTAAAAAGTGCAAAAGATTAGAAATAAAAAGTATTACACTAAACACTTTGTCTTCACCAAGTGATGTAAGAGACTTAGGCAAACATGGCCTTGATTGTCAAGAACTCTTACGATCAATCTTGGATCCCGAGACGACTCACACACTTTACGATGGACAATGGATGATGGTGGTGGATGATGGTGCTATGGTGGTGGTGGGTGGTGGGTGAAGTGTGAGAGAGGTGGTGTGCCAAGGGATGGTTTGAGCTTAAGCCAAGCACTCCTATTTATAGGCTGAACAGAAGCTCGGGCACGGCCCCATGTCCAGTGAGCACGGCCCCGTGTCCACATCCTTCTCTTTCTTCATTTAATGCAGTTTTGTCTTTTTAGTTGACCACGCCCCCGTGTCCGCTGAGCACGACCCCGTGTTGCAGAAGAATCTTTGTACTATGCAGATTTGCTGGATTGTGCGAATCTTATAGTTAACCACGGCCACGTGTCCGCTGAGCACGGCCCCGTGGTGGGCAATAGAAACTTCTACCACTTTGTCTTTTCTGCTAACACTTGGGCACGCCGCCGTGCTGGCTGAGCACGGGGCGTGTTCAGGCTTCTGATGTCTTGTTTTGCTTGGGAAGATGCTGTCGTGGGGTCGGGCATGTCACGTCTTGTTCCTTTTCTTGTATTTATGTTAGATTTTGATGTCTTTTTGCTTCTTTTGTTAATTTGAGCTAATTTAATCCTGAAAATACAAAAGGAAGACAAAAGCACACTTTTTCCAACATTAGTACTAAAAGAGGGTTAGTTTTATGCCACGATTGATGAAATTTATATGTTGCATTTTGAACACATCAAATACCCCCACACTTGAATCTTTTCTTGTCCTCAAGCAAAACTCTTTAATATGTGGCTATTACACTCCCAAATGGAATGGGTAGAGAAGAAGGTTTTTGGGCTTGTCGTAGAGTGTCGGGATTTCCAAGATTCTTTATTTAATTTTATTTTTATTTATTTACAATCCTATTCGTCATGATTTATTTAAAACTTTTCATAAGATAAATTACTTATTAGGGCATAACATGCCTCTTTAAAATTCTATTTATATACAAGTTCACATACCTCACGGGGATCACTCAACACTCGGCCGAAAATGTATTTTTGTGGATCACTCGAGAGCGGCATGGAACTTACTCCTACCATAGGCTTGCCAAGCAATCAATCCTCTTCCTTTTTTACTTATATACCTTTGTAAATATCAAGAGGACTTTTCGGGTGAAGGGTTAGGCTTGGGTTAAAGGTAGGTGGTTGGGTGAGTGGTTAGTGGTTAGTATAGAAAGGCGAAAAGCGTAAGGTTTTCGTAACACTTTCTATTTTTGTAATTTTTATTTTGATGAAGCTATTATTCAAACAAAGTTATTTTTGATGAACTTGTTTGTTTATTTTCTTTTGCTTCATCATCAACAAAAAATATTTTTTTTTCTTGAAAAGTCATACGAAAAATCGAACTTGTTACTAAAACAAAGGGGTAAAAATGAAAAAGGTTTTGGTGGGTAAAACGGGTGTGTAGTTTGGGTTATGAAATGAAAAGGTTTAGGCTCAAAGGGGCTAACTAGGGGGATTTTGGGTAGGTGGTTAAAAAAAAGAAAAATAATGGTGTAGAAATAAAAAGGGTTAGTCCTAATGCCTCCGTCATTTACTTACTCGGGTTTAAGTTGGTAAGGACCGGGAATGTATCGTCATGGCAAGTTCTAGAGTTGTAAGAACCAAGTGGCTATTCACACAAGAAACGAAAAATGAGCATTTAGTTCTAATGATATGTAATTGTATGCTCAATAAAGGCTCAAAACTCACTTTTGTGGGAATGGGTTTTTATGTGATCAAGTATATATAATCAAATTATAACTAAGCTTGTCATGCCTTTTCATAATTTTCTTATGTTGGTTCTTTTTATCACGACTCTATCGGTTGTAAATTCGTAAAAATATAACCTTTTTAGAACTTGAAATTCCCGAGTTAAACCTAGACAAGAAGAAAAAAATGAAAATTTTTGAAAAAATTTGGGGTGATTAGCGATTCCAATAGAGTTTTGTGTAAGGCTTGTATTTAGGACTTGCAAGATTCAAGGTTTTAGCATCCCCCCACACTTAAATTACACATTGTCCTCAATGTGTCCCAAAAATAAGTTTTTAGGTTGATTGAATGTGTAAAAGGTGTGAAAAAGCAAAAATTTTTGTGTTACTGGGCGCTTAACACGGCTCCGTGTTATCCGGGCACGACCCCGTGTTCAAGTACCAGTAACAAAATTAAATCAAGAGAAACAGAAGCCTGGACACGGGGGCGTGTTGGGTGAACACGGCCCGTGTCGAGTTACCTGAACTGGGTCTTTTTCTGCAGACTGTGCAGCACGGGGTCGTGTTGAGCGGACACGGCCCGTGCCGAACTTACTGTAAACGAAGAAATTTGTCGGACGGTTCTGTTTTCCTGCATGGAGTGCTGGTTCAAGTTTCCGTTGCATCCTTTGCCATCTCAAGTGTGTTTTATTCATTTCAACACCATCCAAAACACCAAATTAACTAAAATCATCATTCATTAATCATAGAGAGAATTACATAATAGTCCTAAAAATTAAAATATTAGCTAATTAGGTCAAAGAAACACAAGAAATCCAATCCCAGAAGTTTCTAGCCTACTATTTATTCTACTAGCAAAATTTCCAAAAAGATAGATCTCTCGGTTAAAAGTGGCTTGACAACTTCTTCCTCCGGTTATGGGCTCCTCATACATCGGCAAGCCACTCTTCGATATCCCTAGGGAGAAGAAAAGCGGGCTCATGAGCATTGGGTTGAGGAGGTGTAACTTCCGCCTGGATTTCTTGGAGTTCTTCAAGAGGAGGCTCCGCCGGAATGTCGTCCCAACCGGTAGGATTTTGGATTCCAAGTGCGAGGTTCCAATCCTCTTGAGGGAGGATTGGTTCCACAGGAGGTGTTACCAGAATGTTTAACCTCTGGTGCAAGAGGTTTATTTCCTGGAAACTGTTTTCCAACCCCACCGGGAGATAGTTTATACGGTCAATGAGGACCTCCTCCACTGAAGTCATCTCGTCAAGTGCTTCACGTAGCGCCATTACGTATCTTACGAGAGTTGCTTCAATCGATGGCCTCCTTTCCCGTCGACTGTTCCTTGAGTGTGCAGAAGAGGTTTCGCTGTTTTGGCTAGACATTCTACGAAAACAAACCAGAAACAGCTCGTTTTAATGAAACAGTACCACGGGCACGGCCCCGTGCTCAATGAGCACGGCCCCGTGTTCAACTTTCTGCAGATTTTTAGAACAAGGAATCTTGGGGTTTCAAATTATTTTCTTGACTTATGAAGCTTTTTGAGCAGAAATAACTTAAAACAATGTTGTGTAACTTATTTTTAACAAGATTCCTTGAACAAAAATTCAATAAACATCACAACAAAGCTTGAAATCAAGCTTTCATGGAGTTTTTGGTGCAAGAAAGATGAAGAAGAAGGCAATAGATAAAAGAGGAAAGGACAAGATGCTTGTAAGAACCTTCTTTTAGAACATACCTAGGATGGTAAGTCAGAAAATCCTTTCAAATCTCTGTCCCTGGATGGTCCAAATGTGCAGGGTGCTTGGCTGCATTTATAGAAAACGACAGCGTGCTGGACACGGCCCCGTGTCGGCTGGACACGGCCCCGTGTGCAGGCAAGATCCTGACACGTTTTGTCCGTATTCTGAAAAAAGTCAGAAGGGAATCTTTTGGTGGACACGGGGGCGTGTTGACCTGGGCACGGCCCCGTGTCGGAAGGCTGTTTTATGAAGTGCGTCTATTTTTAAGGAACTTTTCCGGATCGGGCGGTTCCTTACTGGATGGAACAACCCCAAAGTGCCTAAGATACCTAAATTGATCTTGATTAAGACGAGAATGCAAGAGGTTGTCGGTGAGGGTGATTCCTATGCTATATGTAGGTGGACAAGTCCAACCCTTTCCCGGGCTCTCGTTAAAGAAGGTGTATGTCGAATCGCTCAGGTCTATGTATGCATCGAACGAAGTCGATGGGGAGTCCTTCACGGCACAATCGACACAGGGACGACTATCGCTCAAGTCCTCACTAGAGTTAGAAGTATCATTAGAAACAATGAAGTTGTTTGAATGCGTTTCCAACCTCTCTTCTTGGTTATCGTCTTGGAAAAGATTATTGAAATCTTCCCTAAGTTCTTTTAACCAATTAATAATTAGATCTTCAAGTTGAAATAATTCATCGAGAAGCATTTCTCCTAGAATATCTGGTTGGGCGCATTCGAGGGAGAGATAGGGATTATTTTTAATTTCGCCCCTCTTAAGGATACTAGGAAATGATGAGTCTATATAGTGGGGTTTATAATTTAGAAAAGAGCATTTTAATTCTTTATGGTTACCACCACATAATTGACACCACATAGTACCATAAGAGTGCCGAAAGTAAAAAGTATCAGTATCACTCATGTTTGTGTCAGAAATTACCAACCGTCGAGATCTTACGGTTCTGTTTTCAATAACTGAAACTTGGGCACGGGGGCGTGTTTAGTGGGCACGGCCCCGTGTTCAGCTTACTGTCTGACTTAAAACAAGATTGCCAGTTCCAATGATTGGGCACGGGGCGTGTTCAGCGGGCACGGCCCGTGCTGGGTTCTGCAGAAGCTGAAAAACTAAAAAAATGAAAAATAAGAAAAACGATTAGGCCGTTGATTCCTAACTTTCTTAAAATCCTTGTGTCCCTCGCAACGGCGCCAAAAACTTGATGCGTGTGAAGTGTTATATATATTAGGTGTATATTTTAAGCCCCTTTAACACTTATTTTTAGCCAAGTTTTAAATTTATAAAACACGATATTTCACTAACACTAAACACACATATGGGCAAGTGCACCCATCGTGAGCGTAGTATAGTGTTGGTAAGATACCGAGGTCGTCCAAGGACACAAGACCTTTTAGTACCGGTTTATCCTCAACGTCTAATCAAAATAAAAGTTTAGAAAAAAATGTTTTAAACTAAGAAAAATAAAAACTAACTAAAAATGCTGAAAATAAAATAAAAAGAAAAAAAACAGATAGACAAGATGAATCACTTGGTTCCGACTCGTATCTAGTGTAACCTTTGATTATTTCCGCACTTTTGCACTATTTTAAGAGATTATCTTAGTGATTGTAGTAGGCCCCTCTTTTGAAGGTGACGTTACCCTCACCCCAGTAGTTTGAGTCAGCAAGGATACAATCCTAAAAGGGTGGATTATTGGAAGATAATTAATTAAGTTATTAATGCAAATTATGGTAGGCCCCTCTTTTGGAGGTGACGATACCCTCGACTAAGTAGTCTGAGTCAGCAGGGATACAGTCCTAAAGAGTCGGGTTATAGTATTAATAGTAGTTAACTTATGAGGGGATCAAAGAGTTTGGACCCCCGCCATCCAATACCGTTAAGTATTGAAGGAGGTCCTACTAAATTTGACCCAGGTCCATTGCAGGACCTCTAAACGCTGAACAATGGCAAGACATTTACCAAACCGTTCCCTTAACCCCCGACCAGGTAGCCAACATACCTCCATATAGACCGTGGAGATATGAATGGTGAAAATCTTTTATTTTATATAGACAGTAAAATAATGCCAAGACACCACAGACAAACGATAAGGAAAGATCACCTTCAACATAAGCAACTAGTTATTAAAGTCATTAATACAAAACCAAGTAAAAAGTGCAAAAGATTAGAAATAAAAAATATTACACTAAACACTTTGTCTTCACCAAGTGATGTAAGAGACTTAGGCAAACATGGCCTTGATTGTCAAGAACTCTTACGATCAGTCTTGGATCCCGAGACGACTCACACACTCTACGATGGACAATGGATGATGGTGGTGGATGATGGTGTTATGGTGGTGGTGGGTTGTGGGTGAAGTGTGAGAAAGGTGGTGTGCCAAGGGATGGTTTGAGCTTAAGCCAAGCACTCCTATTTATAGGCTGAACAGAAGCTCGGGCACGGCCCCGTGTCCACATCCTTCTCTTTCTTCATTTAATGCAGTTTTGTCTTTTTAGTTGACCACGCCCCCGTGTCCGCTGAGCACGACCCCGTGGTGCAGAAGAATCTTTGTACTATGCAGATTTGCTGGATTGTGCGAATCTTATAGTTGACCACGGCCCCGTGTCCGCTGAGCACGGCCCCGTGGTGGGCAATAGAAGCTTCTACCACTTTGTCTTTTCTGCTAACACTTGGGCACGCCCCCGTGCTGGCTGAGCACGGGGCGTGTTCAGGCTTCTGATGTCTTGTTTTGCTTGGGAAGATGCTGTCGTGGGGTCGGGCATGTCACGTCTTGTTCCTTTTCTTGTATTTATGTTAGATTTTGATATCTTTTTGCTTCTTTTGTTAATTTGAGCTCATTTAATCCTGAAAATACAAAAGGAAGACAAAAGCACACTTTTTCCAACATTAGTACTAAAAAGGGGTTAGTTTTATGCCACGATTGATGAAATTTATATGTTGCATTTTGAACACATCATTATCTGAGATTCATAATGGTGTGCAGAACTTGAAAAGACTTGGTGCTACTTCCAACACGCTTTTCACTCAAAGGCTATCTATCTTTGCCCATATATCTTCTCACTTTCTCTTTGAAAAATACCCATCCTCCTCAGAATTTACAGGTACAATTTCTTCTTCTTTCTCTCGAAATTCTTTCTGTTTATCTCTCTAGATGGCTGCAAGAACTCGATCCCATTCTGGCGAATCTGCTTCGTC
Source organism: Helianthus tuberosus (assembly GCA_030545235.1). NCBI lineage: Eukaryota > Viridiplantae > Streptophyta > Magnoliopsida > Asterales > Asteraceae > Helianthus > Helianthus tuberosus. Next base: position 58,516,876 of record CM060364.1, read on the forward strand.
CTTTACCAACCAAAATCTCCCCAAGAACCCCGAGAAGGAGGTGTGTTCCTTCGACAATGCTGATATCGCTGCACTGAGGGCCTCCGGTGCCTTTTCTGATGGGGCGGTGATCCGACCGTTTGACCGGACTCTCCGGTCAGACGTGTCGTCTAGTGAGTGGATTTGTTTTCTAGCATACCCCTTCTCTTTAGGCCTTCGATACCCCTTTCCCGAGTTCATGATGAAGTTCTTTCGCATCACCGGTCTTAGTTTTGCTCAAACAATGCCCATAGTTTGGAGGGTGCTAGTGGTACTCAACCCAATCAAAACCCTTCATGTTCCTGATCTGTGTATCGAGGACATCCCTAGAGCTTACCGTCTTTGATCTCATGGAAACAGCTGATTTCTGCTTTTCTCTACTTCTAACAGTCCCCTCATACTCAAAGTGACAAAAAACGAGGATGAATGGAAACGAAAATTTTTCTTTGTTAGACGAGATTCCATCGGCGAAGGCGACAGCCTTCCGGTGAAGTGATTTACTACTGGTAGGATTTAGGATTTTGGGGGTATTCCCAAATGTATCTTGAAATAATATCCTGAACTAATATCCTCATTTTTCCATGCAGCAAACTTTAAAGAACTAGCTCCCCCCACTGCAGAATCTGAAGAAAGAATCAAAGCAATTTAACAGTTACCTGAAAGTGACAGAAGCTTCTCGTCTCATCATCCAAGTTCGAGCCAGTATTCCTCATCTAACACATCTGGTAAGGACCATACATTTCTGCATACGTCTAATTAATTGTGAAATTAAAATAAAATTTGAGAATCCTCCCTTTTGTGCAAATCCAACCAAAATGCCTCAAGTTTGTGATCTTAAAGAACTTGACAGTTACTCCGGTCCTACCCAAGTAAAGGAAGAGCCCACCAGCAAGCCATCCACTGCATCCAAGCCTGCAGCCAGTTCCAAGCCAACGGTCATGCCTAAGCCCTCTCCTGCCATGAAGCCTCGTGCTTCCAGTTCACGTAAAAGGAAAGAGACAGACTCCCCTGCTACTTCTGAGGCTTTTCCTTATGAGAACCATGGGTTCCTCGAGTCTAGTGGTTTCATGACCTCTTTCCTTAACCAGGTAATCATCCTTAGCCTGTATCATGCACATGTATACGGAGTAGGTATCCTGGATAGATTAAGTGAATTGATACCTGAGTTTTGAATTGTAGGGTCTCGAACGCCTGACAAGTCTCTATGAGGAAGCTTGTGGGACCATCAAGATGTTGGATGTCAAGTTGAAGAAGGTTGAAGTCACTATCATGGATCAGGGAAAGATAGCCGCCGCCAGGTCATAGCATTATGAGGACAAATTCAAAGCAGTGACCCAGGAAGCTCAGGCTGCTATCAAGAAGGCTAACCAGGATGCCCAGGCCAATTTGGATGTTGCTCAAATCCAACACGAGCATGATATGAACTCCTACCGGGAAGGCCTGTAAGACCCATCTTTAAATAACATGATTTTTAACATTTAAAATACGCATTTTATACTAAAAATGCGACTTCACAAAAACTTTGTCAAGTTAACATTCATACATGTTTAAAGTATTCAAAACACAGGGCTAAGTGTTTACATAATTCACTTTTATCAAAACAAAACAAGATTTAACGTGGAAGCTTCATTTAGCGAGTGTTCGGTTCATGTTCGTTGCTTGATCTTCACCCATCCTAACTTCAAACACACCTACATTGTAAATTTGTGACAAACTTTAGTATATGAGACCCTAGAACCCGTCTAAACGGACCCGAAAGCTCATAACCATCAAATAAACAAAGTCATAATTTTTATTAGAAGTCGACCGTAGGCTGCGGTCCTCAGACCGTAGCTTACAGTTCACCTTAAATATTTCAACCAGAACTACTGAACCGTAGGCTACGGTCCAGGACCGTAGCTTATGGTCTGCCTGCAGGTTTTGCTTGTTTTCCGTTTTTAATACGAAAACCTTCATAACTTTTTATCCGTTTGTCCGATTTACGTGATTCTTTTTCCGACGCGTCCGTAATTAAAACACATATCTGTTTGTCGTCTTTATTTGTATCGAATTCTGGTTTATGAGCGAATGGCTTATAAATCCCTTTTTACAATTATTCAACCCGTTCGGTATTAAGACACACTACATGATTGTCATCAAATCCTTTCTAAACATTTTACCCATTCTCGGGCTTATCATTCATTGGCGTTTCGCTCCCATACCATGTTTTACGTACGCTTTAACGTCATGCTTGATATCTACGATTCAAGCATGCACTTTTAACAAGGTATAATTTCTAAACTTTTGACCCAATACCAAGGGTTCGTTAAATCGATTTTAGCATATCCTTTTCTTGGCTTATGCACTATTAACACGAACTTATTGCGTGACATTCAATTCACTTCAAGCATTGTCGTTTTAAAACTTAGTTTTGACCCGTTTGGTTGTCGAGTGAGCTTCGTCACTTCAATGACGTGCCAAACTTATCCTAACCATTGTTTTGACCCGTTTGGTTGTCGAGTGAGCTTCGTCACTTCAATGACATACCGAACTTGCATAGTACACTACGACACCATAATTTAATTACGATCAAGGTTTATACATAATGTAACGAAGCCATAAGTTACGTACCTTCAAAGCGTTCCTTTCAAACGTGTGTCGCCACCGGCTTGTCTGTAACAACCCTCGGTAAAATTAAGGTTCTCATAATATTTCCGACCCTCTAATATATTATAAAATACCCTTATATGTTTTATATTGTGCCCCGTATGTAAAACCGAGCCCGAAATACATTATAGATTATAAAATAAATCAAAAATCTGAAAATAGTAAGTTGAGGCGGGCCGCGTAAGACCTCACCTCAACCTTACGCGGGCCGCGACAGAGCATCACACGCGATTACACCAGAGGCCGACACGTGTCAACATCGTGGCGGACCTACTAGCTGACCCAGCTAAGCTACTGAGTTGACTGAGGTTGACGCGGGCCGCGTAAGGGTCCCTTGTCTTTTACGCGGGCCGCGACAGGACTGAAATCAGCAACTATAAATAGATAGCATCAGATTACAATTTCCGTCGCTCATTTCTTTTTCTCAATCTCGAAATCTGAAAGTTATAAGCATTATAGTCGGGTATTATACCCCTAATTAGCGAGGTTCTGCTCCGTTGTAAGTATTATAACCCCAGTTTCATAATAGTTACGCTGCCCGATTGATTTAGGGTTCCGTAACAACTGTCGTGGTTCTGCCCGACGTAGTTGTTGGAATGTCGTCTCGGGGAGGGTATTATTAATAATTTCAAAGGGTTATGATACTAACCAATGTATATTTGTATAAATTATAGATTATACCCAGGAAACCCTTACGAAAAGCCTAAGACAGCAATGTGAGTTTATCCTCTTTTTGTTAATGTTTTTGGAATAATTTACAAAACCTTAATTGTTTTACAATGTGATTAAGCGGTGATTGAGTCTTTGTAGTTCTTCAATTACTGCCGGTATGTTGGGGTTTTGTATACAAAATTTGTACTACTTGTGAGTAGTAAGTCAAGGTTGACAGTATGTTACCATTGGACAATGAGTTAGCCAATGTGTAATATGACCCACAAGTCAGTGGATTGATAGTACCAAATGGAGTAATTGTGTAGACATAAACATTGTAATCGTCCTCGATACTGTTTTAATCAGTAAAAGATTTCTTGATTAAATTGGGATTCACTCATCAGTATTTTCGACTGACAAATGTTTTTAAAACGCGTTTCAGGTAACCCAATGTGAAAGCCAATTAGTAAAAAGCCAGCTGGAGAGCACTGAAGGCTTGGGAAAAATGTGGCTATAAAAGTTACCTAATAAACGGTGTTTTAAATTCAATAAAATAGGGTTTGTCCATATAAGTGTATTGTAATAAGAAACTTGGGTTTTGCCCATGTTATTATTAATATGAAATATGGTGGTTTTACTCTGATAAACATTTCCTAACTACGGTCCTGATGTAAATTCCGCTGCGAGATTAAATAACCAGCTGATACCACCACTGTGATCGCGTCTGCCCGTTCCCGAGGATCAGGGATCGGGGGTTGCGACAGAAGGTGGTATCAGAGCCTAGCCACTGGTCTGAGCCAAAGAAGTGTTCAGCTGACACTTAAATTTAAATTTTGTGTTAGGAAATAAATTATGGAAATAAGTGCATAACTGTAATTATGTGTTATGTGTTATTTGACTATCTGTTAGTCTTCAGTATGAGTGATCAAGGACCATCAGACGTGAATCATCAGTTATTTGATTCACCTAGGAGTGAAGGACATCATCACAGCCTGCCCTCTCGGGGTATACTGCTGATCAGGAAGACGGGATATTTGCCTTTAGAGCTAAGTCGGAGGAACCATTTCCTAATAAGAAACGAGGATGGTTCAGTAAAGAAGCTTTTGCTCGTAGGAAGAGAATGCGAAAATTGCAACAGCAAAGGGCCTTAGCAGCTATTAAGCGAGAGACCGATGCCCATACGCAAGATATGCTTAATAGAAGCCTAGCCAATTTCCATATCTTAGCTACAACTGCTGCTGACCCAAGTCTGGAACAACTAGTAGCCCCACAACCACAAAACCCAGAACAACCCATGGAGATAGAAAACCAGGAAAACCAAGTGGAGATGCACGACTTTAACCCAGAAGAAATCCCTAGGGTGCCTGCACCAAACCCTCTAGATCCGAATTACGACCCCTGGTGGGACGATAATATGGATTTTGTGCAACGTTACCCTATCCAGGATTATCCACCCATACAGAACATAGAAGCCTACCCAGGTATGGACCCTTTAGATCCCTATTACCATGATAACTACATTAGGGAAATATTAGAGGATCCTTACCAATTTCATGAACTGTCACCCCCATATCAGGAAACCGCACCCCAGATTCCAAACCCAGTCCGAGAACCTGCACCCCCAATGAGTGCAGAAAACGTTCAAGAACTTAGGACTTTCGGGGAGGAAATTTTAGAGAACAGTGAGAGAATGCGTCAGGTGGGAGAGCGTCTCGTATGGAAATACGATGAGCGCAATATGGATTTTTGGATGTATCCATATCCGTGAATGTGAAAATAGAGGAAACGGTACAAGTAATAAAATAAAATAAAATAAAATATGTGTGTACGGATGCATATTACTATTAGTGTAATTTTCTTTCTGTTGGTATTGTAATTTTATTTCTGTACTAGTGTGTAATAGGCGCATAGTATATGAAAAGAATATAGTAGTAATGATCTACGTTTTTTGTTAGAATGCGTATCGTGTGATTAACTATATTAAAGATATTAATTGTGATATTAATATGAGATAAATGTTTAAAATTCAGATGGTCGACGAAGGAAATCAAGGAAATCTGAATAACGATAACCAGAGTAACATTAACGTGGTTAATGATAATCCAAGTATCAATAACAATGGAAACCAAGTGGATAATAGTGCTATCCAACATATTGTGGCACAAGGAATTATAGATGCTATGCCATTTATACTTCAAACTGTTAAGGAAGCTGATAATAAAAGTAAGCATAGCAGCAAGCGACCCGTTGAACCAGAAAACAGTGTAAACAATGGACCAGTACTTCAAATGCCTATTCCCAAAAGAAGAAGAACCATGCCTTATGGTTGTTCTTATAAAGAATTCTGGTCTTGTAAACCAATGGAATTCTCGGGCAACGAAGGGGCCATTGCAACCTTACGCTGGATAGAAAAGACTGAGGCAGTCTTAAGGATAAGCAAGTGTGCTGAAGAAGATAAGATACTGTTTGCTTCTAATCTATTTAAGAATGCAGCACTAGAATGGTGGAACACTATCCTCCAAACAAAAGGAAGTGATAGAACCTATAATATGGAATGGGAAGAATTTAAGAATAAGGTAGAAAGGAAATTCTGCCCACCTAATGAGAAGGAACAAATAGCAAACAAATTCCTAAATCTTAGGATGACTGGTGTAGATAGCAAAGGGTACACTAAGTTATTCTTCGAATATGCTAGGATAGTGCCAACTCTTGCTTCACCAGAACCAGTATTAATCTCTCGTTATATTTGGGGATTAATTGGAGAGATTAGACACATAGTCAAGGCAGCTAGACCTCAAACCATAGAAGAAGAGGTAGAATTAACAAATACCTTAACTGATGAATTAATTCGTACTAGAGAAGAGGACCAGAGGAGAAACTTAACCCAAAGTCTTACTCAAGAATTTCGTTCTGGAAATTACAATCGTAGGAATATGAGTTCTACCTCTGCAACCTACTGCAAGGTCTGCAAGAAAAAGCACTCGGGAAAATGCTCAAATCTCTGCAATTACTGCAAGATGCCAGGACATAAGGAAGAAAATTGCAAGAGGAAGTCCAGTAATGGATTATGCTACAACTGTGGAGAAAAAGGTCATATCAGGCCAAATTGTCCGAAATTAGCCCCAGCCACAGACAACAAGAATACTAAAAATGCTAGAGCATTTGTTCTAACTGCAGAAGAAGCCAAGATGATTCCAGATGTCATAGCTGGCGTTTTTAGTTAATGATGTTTTTGCTAAAGTATTATTTGACTCTGGTGCAAACCAAAGTTTTATTAATACATCATTTTGCAAATTTCTAAATCAGTCATTAACTAAACTACCACATGAATGTTTAGTAGAGACAACAAATGGGGAAACTGTTAGAATTTCTGAAATCTTGCAGGGAGCAAGAATAGAAATTTTAAATCAGAAATTTATTGCAAACCTATATCCCATGAATTTGGCAGGATTTGATGTTGTGTTAGGAATGGATTGGTTAATAGCCAATAAAGCCAGTATTTTATGTGATCAAAAGTTAATTCAAATAAGTGCACCAAAAGGTAAAAAGATCATAATTAAAGGAGATAAACTTTTTAGGTCTACTAAATTTATATCTGTGATGAAAACTGCAAGTTGTATGAGAAAAGGTTCTATAGTGTATTTGATTTCTATAATCACTAACACTAAAGGAAAAGAACTAAAAGATATTTCAGTAGTATCTCAGTTTTCAGATGTATTTCCAGAAGAATTACCAGGATTACCTTCGGATAGAGAAGTTGAATTCAGAATTTACCTACTACCAGGAACATCACCGATTGCCAAAGCACCTTACCGTTTGGCACCTGCAGAAATGCAAGAATTGAAGAAACAATTGGATGAATTGTTGGAAAAAGGATTTATACAACCGAGTTCGTCGCCATGGGGAGCGCCAATACTGTTCGTTAAAAAGAAGGACGAATCAATGCGTATGTGCATTGACTACCGTGAATTAAACAAGGTTACGATTAAGAATGGGTACCCATTACCAAGAATCGATGATCTGTTTGATCAACTGCAAGGAGCTCAATTTTTCTCTAAGATCGATTTAAGGTCAGGATATCATCAATTAAAAGTACAAGAAGAGGATATTCCTAAAACCGCATTTAGAACAAGGTATAGTCATTATGAATTTACTGTCATGCCATTTGGTTTAACCAATGCCCCAGCTGCATTTATGGACATGATGAACCGAATATGTAAGCCATATTTGGATAAATTCATAATTGTATTCATAGATGATATTCTAATTTACTCTAAGAGTAAAGAGGATCATGCAAAGCATTTGCACGCACTTTTAAGTTTATTAAGAAAGGAAAAACTTTATGCTAAGTTTTCAAAGTGCGAATTTTGGTTAGAACAGGTAAAATTCCTTGGACACTTAGTCAATCATGAAGGAATTCATGTGGATCCAACCAAGATTGAGGCAATTACTAAATGGAAAACCCCTGAATCACCAACTGAGGTTAGAAGTTTCTTAGGATTGGCCGGTTATTATAGAAGATTTATTAAAGATTTCTCTAGAATAGCCATTCCTTTAACTAAGTTAACTTGTAAATCTGTTAAGTTTGAATGGGGAGTAAAACAAGAAGAAGCCTTTAGAATCCTTAAGCAAAGATTGACCCATACACCCATACTATCATTACCAGAAGGAACTAAGGACTTTATAGTCTACTGTGATGCTTCTAAATTAGGTTATGGATGTGTATTGATGCAACGACAAAAGGTTATAGCTTACGCATCTAAACAACTTAAGAATCATGAAGAGAATTATTCAACCCATGATTTAGAATTAGGAGCTATAATTTTTGCTCTTAAGATTTGGAGACATTGCCTTTATGGTAGTAAGTTTACCATATTTACTGATCATAAGAGTTTAAGGTATATCTTCAAGCAGAAGGAGTTGAATATGAGGCAAAGACGCTGGATGGAATTTCTTAGTGACTATGACTGTGATATTCAGTATCATGAAGGAAAAGCAAATGTAGTGGCAGATGCTTTAAGTAGAAAGTATCATGAAAAGACAAAGAGAGTACGTTCTCTTAAATTAAATCTACAAGTAGATTTAAATGAACAAATAAGAGAAGCACAAGAATCAGTAATCAAGGATGATTCTGAAAAATTAAAAGGTATGCTAAAAGAATTAAAACAAGGAACAGATGGAATATGGAGATTCCATGAAAAGAGAATGTGGATACCTAAATTAGGAAACATGCGTAATCGTATACTAGAAGAGGCCCATAAGTCTAAATACACGATGCATCCAGGAAGTGATAAAATGTACCAGGATTTAAGGAAAAATTTCTGGTGGATAGGAATAAATAAAGACATAGCAACTTATGTTTCTAAATGTTTGACTTGTTCACAAGTCAAAGCTTAACATCAGAAACCCTCAGGTTTGTTACAACAATTAGAAATGCCAGTTTGGAAATGGGAATTTATAACAATGGATTTTGTTACTAAATTACCTAAAACTAGGAAAGGAAATGATACAATCCGGGTGATTGTAGATAGGCTAACTAAGTCAGCTCATTTTCTACCAATGAAGGAAACAATTAGTATGGAACAATTATCTAAATTGTATGTAAATGAAATTGTTTCTTTACATGGCATTCCTTTATCAATTGTTTCTGATAGAGATAGTCGCTTTACATCTCATTTTTGGTCAAGTTTCCAAAAGGCAATGGGAACCAAGTTAAAGTTAAGCACAGCTTATCATCCTCAAACAGATGGACAAAGTGAAAGAACAATCCAGACAATGGAGGACATGCTTAGAGCTTGTGTAATTGATTTTGGGGGTAATTGGGACGATCACTTACCTTTAATAGAATTTTCTTATAATAATAGTTATCACACAAGTATAAATGATGCACCATTTGAAGCACTTTATGGACGAAAGTGTCGAACTCTAGTCTGTTGGGCAGAAATTGGGGAAAAGCAATTATCTGGACCTGAGATAGTGCAAGAAACAACCGATAAGATTATTCAAGTCAAGGAACGATTGAAAGCAGCACGTGATCGACAAAAGAGTTACGCTAATAACCGACGCAAGCCGTTGGAGTTTCAAGTAGGAGATAGAGTGTTGTTGAAAGTCTCTCCTTGGAAAGGAGTGGCAAGATTCATCAAGCGGGGAAAACTAAGTCCCAGGTATGTTGGACCTTTTAAGATTGTTAGAAGAATAGGACCTGTAGCCTATCAGCTACAACTGCCAGAGGAAATGGCAGGAATACATGATGTGTTTCATGTATCTAATCTTAAAAAGTGTTTAGCTGATGAATCATTGATAGTGCCTCTTAAGGATATAGAGGTAAACGAACAACTCAAGTTTGTAGAAAGACCCCTACAGATTGAAGACAGGAAAGTCAAGAATCTCAAGCATAAGAGATTAGTTCTAGTCCTCCAAAAGAGGACCTGAGTACACATGGGAGCTCGAGTCAGAAATGAAAAAGAAATATCCGCATTTATTCCAGTAGATCTCAAGGACGAGTTCTAAATAAGGTGGGGAGAATGTAACAACCCTCGGTAAAATCAAGGTTCTCATAATATTTCCGACCCTCTAATATATTATAAAATACCCTTATATGTTTTATATTGTGCCCCGTATGTAAAACCGAGCCCGAAATACATTATAGATTATAAAATAAATCAAAAATCTGAAAATAGTAAGTTGAGGCGGGCCGCGTAAGACCTCACCTCAACCTTACGCAGGCCGAGACAGAGCATCACACGCGATTACACCAGAGGCCGACACGTGTCAACATCGTGGCGGACCTACTAGCTGACCCAGCTAAGCTATTGAGTTGACTGAGGTTGACGCGGGCCGTGTAAGGGTCCCTTGTCTTTTACGCGGGCCGCGACAGGACTGAAATCAGCAACTATAAATAGATAGCATCAGATTACAATTTTCGTAGCTCATTTCTTTTTCTCAATCTCGAAATCTGAAAGTTATAAGCATTATAGTCGGGTATTATACCCCTAATTAGCGAGGTTCTGCTCCGTTGTAAGTATTATAACCCCAGTTTCATAATAGTTACGCTGCCCGATTGATTTAGGGTTCCGTAACAACTGTCGTGGTTCTGCCCGACGTAGTTGTTGGAATGCCGTCTCGGGGAGGGTATTATTAATAATTTCAAAGGGTTATGATACTAACCAATGTATATTTGTATAAATTATAGATTATACCCAGGAAACCCTTACGAAAAGCCTAAGACAGCAATGTGAGTTTATCCTCTTTTTGTTAATGTTTTTGGAATAATTTACAAAACCTTAATTGTTTTACAATGTGATTAAGCGGTGATTGAGTCTTTGTAGTTCTTCAATTACTGCCGGTATGTTGGGGTTTTGTATACAAAATTTGTACTACTTGTGAGTAGTAAGTCAAGATTGACAGTACGTTACCATTGGACAATGAGTTAGCCAATATGTAATATGACCCACAAGTCAGTGGATTGATAGTACCAAATGGAGTAATTGTGTAGACATAAACATTGTAATCGTCCTCAATACTGTTTTAATCAGTAAAAGATTTCTTGATTAAATTGGGATTCACTCACCAGTATTTCCGATTGACAAATGTTTTTAAAACGCGTTTCAGGTAACCCAATGTGAAAGCCAATTAGTAAAAAGCCAGCTGGAGAGCACTGAAGGCTTGGGAAAAATGTGGCTATAAAAGTTACCTAATAAACGGTGTTTTAAATTCAATAAAACAGGGTTTGTCCATATAAGTGTATTGTAATAAGAAACTTGGGTTTTGCCCATGTTATTATTAATATGAAATATGGTGGTTTTACTCTGATAAACATTTCCTAACTACGGTCCTGATGTAAATTCCGCTGCGAGATTAAATAACCAGCTGATACCACCACTGTGATCGCGTCCGCCCGTTCCCGGGGATCAGGGATCGGGGGTTGCGACATTGTCCGCTTGACGATCCGGTTTCCTTGCCTAAAGAGTTCAATTCACAAACCGTTTAGAACCCTTTTTATGAGTCTTAACGCATATTTTGCCATATAAATCAAACATGCGTTTTTGCCCAAATTTTCCAACATTTGTTTTTCACTTAGGCATTTTAACGAACACCTAGCGGGTATAATTTTACATATTTAAAATCAAGTGCGTAACTTGTTATTTTTACCAATTATAAACATACATTTCAATTCTATTATGTCAAGCATGCATACTATCATCAGAATCATCTCATAGAAATCAAGTAACACCACTTTTGGTAATCATAATTCTTGTGTTCATCCTATTTCTACAAAACCCATTTAACCTATAAATGGATTATCATGAGCTTCATAATTTAAACACAAATTCAGCAAGTTATTGACTAAGATTTACTCCTAGATATATTTTCGTTACTAATTTCATCTAAACATCAGTTAATCATGCTCAGATTTTGATTTCACAAATCATCAAGAATTTGAGATGGGACTAAATGATGAAATTAAGCATACCTTATGATCCCTTCACCGAGGTGATCACGAATTTGTACTCGAATTTCGATTTGGGTTAGATTTACCCTTTCAATTTGTCAATTTGAGCTTGTTAGGGTTTGATATGGGGAGCTCCTGTCTTCTCTGGAGAATTCGACCAAAACACACACTTAAAGTGTGTGTTTTGGTGTCTAGAATTTTAATTAAAACAAACTTGTTTCAAGTTTGATACAAGTGGCCCCTATACTTTATTCCAAGTTACATGTAGTTTATTTTAACAAATTTCCTTATTACAATAAGACTTATGATTTAACTAGGTTATTTGTTCCTAGTTACTCTTTCTTGTTTATCACCGATTTTAATTTATAATATAAAAATTTATAATTTTCGGGGTGTTACAAGTCCACCCCCCTTAAAAGGGGTTTCGTCCTCGAAACCGGAATACGCACCAAATAATGTAGGGTAGAGTCGCCTCATCTCCTTTTCGGATTCCCATGTAGTATCTGTCACACCCTCTCGTGGCGGAAGCGCGAGGTGTGATCTGATCGGTTATCATTGCATAACAATATAAGTGAACATACTAAATGAATAAAAACAAGCTCCAATGCCATTGTCATAATCGTTTCAAAAGAACGCAACATAAGTTAATTGTATTGGTTATAAACTATCAAATGAAAATAAGTTGTCATTGTTTCATACATCAAAATGTAAGTCTTAAAATGTCAAGGCTTTGACCACTATATCACCGCAAGGAGGCGGTATATAACGGGCAAACCCTTCAAAAGTTGGCATGGAGTCTTGATACTTGCTTTCTTGAATTGAAATATCTGCATGGTCCACTAATTACCTGAAATACATGTTAAGTTGAAAACATTAACAAAAGTTGGCGAGTTCATGCAGTTTAGTTGTATAAGATGTATTTGTATCAAAACTGTATATAAAGATGTATCCGTAAAATGTGAGATGTATTTGTATCAAAACTGTATGTAAAGATGTATCCGTAAAATGTGAGTTGTATTTAGGTGAAAACCAATAAATAAGATGTAGTATGTAAAGCGTCAATGAAATCGCTGATCATTAATGTTTCGTGAGGACATTAATATGTGAGATGAAATAGGAAGCAATCCAAACGTAGACGATTTTGTGTCGACTACTATCGACTGGGACACAAACACACTTTTCTGTATGGGTCCACGACCAAGAGTGGGGCTCGCCAAAACCCATTAGATCTAACCCTCTGTACCTAGGTCCAAACTGGATTAATGGTGCTTAGATGTATGACCCTAATCGCACATGATCTAAGGTGTTTCATTCCATGACTTAACATACAATTAAACATCTATTTTCCTCGATAGTTGTAAAGTTGTAAAGCATTTAAAATGAATAGGGGACCTGAACTCACAGAATTGCGTTCCGTAAACTGTATATAACTGTAACCTCACTGGTCGTTGTCTTGAATTGTATCACGACCTACAAAGGTCCTAGATCTGTTAGACACTTCGGTCTTTGTAACGACTTGAGTACAAGTCTTTTATCTTGAATATGTGTTAAGACTTGTATGTCTTTGTTATTTGTTGAACTGTGTCTTAGATGCATTAACTGATAACTGTTTAATGTATATATTTCGCCAAATATATATTCTTGTATCTCGTGAGTTGTATCGTAGTTGTATAAATGTGTGTTCACCAAGTGTTAGGTGAATGTGAATGTGCATATCGTTGCACGTATAGGAATATGTATGTCCGCATGTTTGTTATATGTGATCTTGTATTCCTTAGAATACATATACTTATATATTCTAAGATATATTTCATAAATATATATGTGTTATACTTGGTAAAAGGTATAGAAAATATCTTAAAAATAAACTATTTTTAAGATTAGTTCTAAAATTATATTTTTAGTCTTTCACTAAAACAATATATTTTAGATGGTAAGAAATATATATGTATGTTTATATATTAAAAAAAACAATACTTTTTTTAATATAAACCATAAGTAATATATTTTGTATATTGTAGAAAATATATGGTTACTTATTCGGTTTAGAAAATGTAGTTTTACCAGGTCGTCAATATATGGTATATTACAGTCCGTAATATTTATATAGTCCGTATATTTGTCCGTAAGTCCGATTTGTCCATAAGTTGTGTCCGAAGGCTCGGATCGTCCGTAAGTTGTTTTTAAGGTGTCTTTATATGTAGTCTTGTAAGACTTTAGTTGTAATGTGTCTTGTGTTTAATGTAGGAACCGTTCGCGTAATTTAAATAAAACAAATTTTATTAATACAATTACAATCAGAAATAAGAAAGCAAAAATTACAATTACGAATACAACTGAAATAAGCAAAATACAAGAATGGGGTAGAAACAGAGGGGGCTGAGTCACGTGTATACACGCTTCCCTTAAAACAAATTTCGAGTCTCCCAGGAATACTCGTTTTGTTTCCCATGGTACAACAGCCGGAGCAGTAGTATACTGCCGGAGTTCGCCTACAACCCGGAGGTTACCTTGAATGCTGCAAGAAAGAGATCAGGAAATTCTAGAGAGAAAGTAGCGTATGCTGTTGTGTTGCTGGTGTCTCTCTGATGTGGGTATACAGCTCCTAGGTTGAAACAGTCAAAAACGAATTAAAGAGAGGTTTAAATTGCATTAAACGTCTTCAATGCAATTTAATACGTCATTTAATTCTCAGTCAAAGCCCGTTAACTCGTCAGTTACGAAGCTGGACTGAAACTGCTCTGTCATTCAATGCTGGAAGCTTCTGCGCGCGTGCGCACGCAAGACACACTGGTGCGCGCGCGCCCAGGTCTACACGCCCATGCGCGGTGCGTCCTCTTGGCTCACTGCCATGCGCGCGTGCGCCTCACTGACTCAGGTCCATGCGTGCGTGTGCCACATCACCTGTGAGCCTCTACGAGCATGCCACACAGTCGCGCCGTTTTGGCTCACTTTGGTGCGCCGTGCATGACACCTCAGGACCTATGCACCATGCGCTACCGTGCGCCTTTGTGCCACGTATACCCACGCACGGACTGCCACGTCACGTGCTTCGAACCTGCACTCCATTTGGTCCCTGCAGCCTATGAGATCCACCACGCGCACGTGGTCAAAAATACAAAGGCGGCTCTCAAGCGGTTCGCGGCGATGCGAGCGTGCAAAGTGCGCCATCAAAGCGCCACATTGTGCCTAATCGCCCACGCCACGCGCGCGAGCGCGTGCGAGTGCGAGTGCGAGCTAGGGTGCTCTGCACCCTTCGTGAGTACACTAGTGAGTGCTCCCATGAAACAATAAGGATGGAGAGTTCCCACTTAAATACCCCTTTAAGTTCCATCTCTCATCCGATGTGGGACAAGGTGCTACTTTCCCTTTTGTTTCAGCATTGAATGTTCCAAACACCCAACTTTGAGCATCGATATCTCATTCATCTTAGCTCTGTTTTGGACGTGGTTTAGTTCGTTGTGAAGCTCTTCCAACATAGAACACAAACCCACAAATAAATATATAAAACCCGCTCATTTTAGTATATTTATTTCTAGTCCAAAATAGGAAAAAATCATTTTCCTATATTTGTGAAAAATGCTATTTTCACCTATTTTTCCAACATTTATTTGTACCATTGTATTCAAGTTACTAGTTTTCAAGTATATAACTAATACAAACAAATAAAACTTAGCACATAAGTTGTTAAGATAACTAAATATATATTTTCTCAAAAATATATATTTATATGTAGTTTTTGCATTTATAAAAACTATTATTTTAAATCTTTTTATGCTAATACAGTTTTTGTCAAAAATAATAGTTTTATAACTTATGATTTTTAAGAAAAATGGCCATATTTCCTTTGAAATATATACTTTGCCATGTTTATATAAAACATATATTTTTCTTTATAAAAATCACCAACAAGTTCTCATATCATTCTTAATAAAAACATATGAGATTTATATCAAAATCTTAACAAGATGAAATCAATAATATGTAGGGTTTTGGTATAATCATAACATATGTTAACTAGTTCAAAATCCATGCTTTACTTCTAGTTTTAACAAACTCTTTATAAAAACCCATCTTGTATATTTCTTTTTATAACTTTGTAAAAGTATTGTTTTTAGTGAAAAACCTTATATACTTTAACAAAACCAAAGAATATGATCATCCCTTCAAACATTTATGTTTAACAAAACCCTTAAACATTTTCATGTACACTTGTTAGATCATGTTTTTAAACATTATCTAACATGTTATTTATATGCTATTCATCAAAACTAGAACAATTATGCAAGTAATAATCCCTAAATCACAACATAAACAAACTTTTATATCATGATTTTTATTTTGCTTCTTTGTATTTTCATATTATTTTGTATGATTGTTTAGTTTATTACATGTTCTTTAAACAATAAATACATAAATAAGTATTAAAAAAAGGATTTTAGACGCTTACTTCTAGCACTAATGGCTAGGGATGATCTTGATGATGATTAAAGAAAAGAAAAAGTTGTTGATCTTAGGGTTTTGAAAGCTTTTGAATGGATGGAAAGGCTTGCTTCTTCTTGTTGTTGCTTTAGATCACCTTAAGTATCTTCAAGCTCCATCTTGATCATCAAAAAGTGTTAAAATGGTGAAAGATTTTGGTGGGTGTTCTTGGCTAATGTATGAAGTTTGAGAGGATTTCTTAACTATGTGTAAATGAAGGTAAAAATGAGTACTTTAAGTGTAAGAAAGTTACCGAAAAGTGGCAGTTGTCACAGTATCCGCACCCTTTTCTATGCTCCCACTTAACCTTCACTTGGTCAATTTCCTTGTTTCATAAGCTTTTTATCTTTCTATCCAAAATTTCAATCGGTTTTACCGCATAATTAAGGCTATTATCCACTTCGATGTCGTCGTAATGGATATAAGCCGTCTCTTCGGCTAAGCACTTTCGGAGATGTGATACGTGGAATGTGCTATGGATTCCTCTCAATTCCTCGGGTAATTCGAGGCGGTTTGAAACCTTACCGACCCGTTCTAAAATTTTAAACGACCCTATAAACCTCGGGCTTAACTTTCCTCTTTTTCTGAACCGAATAACCCCCTTCCATGGAGATACTTTAAGCATAACTTTATCGCCAACCTGAAATTCGATTGGTCTTCGTCTCTTGTCAGAATACGACTTTTTCCTATCTTGAGCCGCTTTTAAATGAGCCCGAACCATATCAATTTTCTCATTAGTGGCTCGAACTATATCCTTATGGGCAACTTCACGTGGTCCCACTTCACCCCAACACACCGAGGTTCGGCACTTCCTCCCGTAGAGCATCTCGTACGGCGCCATACCTATACTTGCGTGATAACTATTGTTATACGAGAATTCAACCAACGGTAGGTAAACATCCCAACTACCTCCGAAGTCGATAATACATGCCCGTAGCATATCTTCCAACGTCTGTATTGTTCTTTCGCTCTGTCCATCCGTTTGAGGATGGTACGCAGTGCTAATAAACAATTGTGTTCCCATTTGCTCTTGGAAATCGCGCCAAAAGTTCGAAGTAAACCGGGTATCCCTATCAGACACGATGGATACCGGTACTCCGTGGTGTGCTACTATCTCGTTAGTATATACTTTTGACATCTTTTCGGACGTATAAGTCTCACGTATCGGAATAAAGTGAGCACTCTTCGTCAGCCTATCTACAACCACCCATATAGCATCGAATCCGCGGTTTGTTCTTGGCAGTTTGGTCAATAGGTCCATTGTGATTTGCTCTCAATTCCAAACTGGGATGTCCAACGGTTGCAGTTTACCGTATGGCTTTTGGTGCTCTGCTTTGACTTGTAGACACGTCAAACATTTCTCTACATACTTCACTACTTCTCTTTTCATTCCAGGCCACCAATAATTTTGCTTTAAGTCGTTATACATCTTGGTCGCCCCCGGATGAATAGAATAACGGGATTTGTGAGCTTCGTCTAGCAGAAGCTTTTTAACCCCACATGAGTTAGGAACCCATGTCCTTCCGAAGCGGGTTTTCAACCCGTTGTTACCTTCTTCTATATCCTTCAATTGGCCGAAGCTCATTCTAATAAATATTTATGCATATGTTCTTTTATATTTGGTGAAAACAAATATATGAGAGAACTGAATCGTCAAAATAATCCTACAAAATAAAATATATATTATTAGTTGACCCATATGAACACTTTTACCTGAGATACAAACCCAAGTTTTCTGATTAACTTACCAATGTCACGATTTAACACTTTAAGTTAAAACTCACTGATGTCGCAGATTAACTTTCCGAAAAACCGACACGCTGGAAAGAAAGGAGGTAAACTATGCCCATTGAAAACACTTAAAACTTGATTCTATATCATTAAAAAATGATAATGATATAAGCATTACACTCTTCCCCTTCTAGTTGAGTTAATAAGACATTATAAGTAAAAATGAATATTATAGATTGAAAATAATAGATTTTTTCCTTGTAAGTTTAGCACAGCAAAGATTAGCACACATTTGATAATCTTAGTGCGTGTTAAGTCAGTATCCATTTTTTCATCCTCATTTATCCTTTCCACAAGTCCCTGAAATAGTGGAAAAAACAAGACTAAGATTGGGGTTTGTTATTTTGAGATAAACAAATGTATTTTTGTTATTCAAGACCTCAACAATCAGTATCACACTTGAAAAATTGTTTACACCCCTACTTGCAGGCTAATGTATAGCAGAAAGCATTAACAAAAATGACTTACGAAAAGCTGATAGTATTCTGCTTCCTGCGAAAGCTCTAAACACTCTACATCAGACAAGTTGGGAGCCACGCAGGTTTTGGTGGTGGCGGGTAGACTACATGTTGTTCTGGTGGAGGCGGCATAGTGGGGTTTAGGAGAGGCAAGTGGAATGATTTTAGGGGGAAATGGAAGAATGGTCGCCCGCCTAGGGTTTTAATCACCTTTAAGGGATGATAAAACTAGACCGTCAGATTGCTTTATGATCAATGGTCAGGGACTCGTTCTCAAAAGTGTATGATATTTATAAGACGGTGTTCAAGACAACACCGTCTAAAGGTTGCATAAAATAGTATAAGACGGTGTTTAAGCATTAGACGGGGTTTTTTTGAATTTTCTTGAATATTTTAATCAAAAAAGCACAATGGTCATATGGATATTGATTTTAAGACGGTGTTATTGCTTTAACCCCGTCTAAAATAAAACTTTAACACCGTCTAATACTCCATTTTGTAGTAGTGTAATAAACGTTACCGGTATCGACATCCTCCGAAATAGTGATCCATGTTAGCGCTAAAGCCACTTCCTCGATGGTACTCCACGCTAGAGGTTTCCAGTTGCAATTATCTGGAACCATTTTATAGATAAATAAAACTGATAGAATAAAAATGTAAAAATTTGAAGTTTAAAGTGATATATATAGAGAAATTTGTAATTTTTAAGTATTTTTTCACTAGTTGTTGGAGCCTAACGCCTCTTTACCATCTTCCCGCTCGATAAATAATCCACGTTAGTGACACATTAGATTGGAACTAGGGGGCGTTAGTGTTCCCATACGGCACCATAAATCCACATAGGTCATGTCGTCCTGCCCCTAATCCACTCCCCTCACCCTTACATAATATAAGATGTGCCATATTCAAAAGATTTAACTTTGTTTATATCATTTCTCCTTCGATTGTTGATGTTGTTGTAGATGACATGGAACCACATCATCTTCCGCTTTAAATCCCTCCGCTTCAAGTTAAGCTGATGGTAAGTACGTTATTCAGGGGCGGAGACAGCTAAGAACCAGCCGTAGCACGGGCTACGGCTCAAAGTCGTGTTCGCAGTGTTAATTTTTTGATTTTTTTTCGATTTTATATAAAGGATACCCCTCAAAGTTAATGATTTTTTTTTGGGATACCCCTGGTTTTAAGGTATAGCTCTGCCCCTGACGTTATTCTTCAGGTTGCATTGTGGTGTGAAAAGAATTCGAAACGTGCCTTGAAAAAACTTTGTGACTTAACTAATATTAATAATAAAAAACATTTTATAATAATAAAAAGGATGATTAAACATTACATAAACGTTTAAAAAAACACTACTAGTATCACTATTCGCAGAAACAAGGCGCTCCCTCGATCCTACTGCTACGCTAAATGATTTGGGTTGGGATTCTTTGGATCCATTTTTTAGATATAGATTTAATAATAGAGTAATGAGAATTGTTGTGAGGAAATGACTATAGTAAAAATAATATTCATATAAGTATAATTTTCTTTTTTTTTTTTAAAGAAAGATATATAGGCAAGGCTACGTGAAATGGTTACGTGAAAGAAACACGGTTTCACCGTTGGAGTGAGTTGGAAACACGGTTACGTGAAATGGTTCACGAGTGAAGAAACACGGTTTCACCATTGGAGGGAGTTGGACCGCTTTCTCTAAGAGACCGAGAATCACACCTTATTTTTCCTCTTGAATCTAGCTCTGCAATGGAGAAAAGGAGCCAGCTGGTCGTTCGTCAGCTGTCCGACCAAGAGAAATATTCATTATGTCCGCTCTGACATGACCAGACCTTGTCCTATACCAGGGATGACGTGGCGTATGAGCACTCGTTCCACCTCATAATTCTTTGGTACTTGCTGTCGGTTTGTCTCAGGCTGTCCTTTGAGGATCTTGTGACAGGTGTTGACGTCCCGTGATTGGTGCCACGTGGTGTCCTTCACTGTCTGCTAGGAGTATCCTTTCTGTCACCAGTTGTATCCTTCTAGATCTTTCTAGATGACGGGGTCGTGTTTTCAGAGTGGTGTGGTCTCACTAATGCGTGTTTGTGCATGTCGTTTGGGACCATACCTCTTCAACGAGGGAGGAGTTTCACCCAGGGCCGCAACTCCGCAAGTGAGGCGCAATGTTTCCGCTCGGTGCCACATGCCACGTCAGCCTCCGGCAGCTCCCCTCGAGTGTAACACAAAGCATGATGTAATATCATTCAAGATACCATGCGATGAATGAATACAAACTCAAATGTATGGTCAAGTCAAAGGCTGCTAATTTGGGTGGTTTATGTTTTAAATAGGGGGTTAATGGATTTAAACACCCCCAACTATGGCCATTTGGCCGATGGCACTCTCAACTTTGACTTTGGCTCACACCACTCTCAACTTAACACTTGGGTTGTTGTGTCACCCCGTCGTTAAATAAACATTAACTGGGTTAGTTCTTTTTGCTGATGATGTGTGTAAAATGCAACATATAAATTACATCAAATGAGGCATAAAACTAACCCTTTTTTAGTACTAATATTGGAAAAAGAGTGTTTTTGTCTTCCTTTTGTATTTTCAGGATTAAATGAGCTCAAAAACGCAAAAGAAGCAAAAAGACAGCTAAATCCAACATAAATACAAGAAAAGGAACATTAGTGGATTGCCCGAACCCTCAACGGCACCTTCCAAAGCAAAATAGAGAAAACAGAAGGCTGAACACGCCCCGTGCTCAGCCAGCACGGGGTCGTGCCCAAGAAGCAGCAGAAAAGACAAACCTATAGAAGCTTCTATTGCCCACCACGGGCCGTGCTCAGCGGACACGGGGGGCGTGCCGAAAGTACTGCAGGCGCATTAATTGTAATTGCGAATTACAATTAATGAAGAGAGAGAGTGTCAGACGGGCACGGGGCCGTGCCCAGCGGACACGGGGCCGTGCCCAGGCCTCTGTTCAGCCTATAAATAGGAGTGCTTGGTTTCATTGCAACTCATCCCTTGGCACACCACCTCTCTCACACTTCATCCACCACCCACCACCATCACAACACCATCATCCACCACCATCATCCATTGTCCATCATAGAGTGTGTGAGTCATCTCGGGATCCAAGATTGATCGTAAGAGTTCTTGACAATCAAGGCCATGTTTGCCTAAGTCTCTTACATCACTTGGTGAAGACAAAGTGTCTAGTATAATACTTTTTATTTCTAATCTTTTGCACTTTTTATTTGGTTTTGTATTAATGACTTTAATAACTAGTTACTTATGTTGAAGGTGATCTTTCCTTATCGTTTGTCCGTGGTGTCTTGGCATTATTTTACTGTCTATATAAAATAAAGGATTTTCACCATTCATATCTCCACGGTCTATATGGAGGTATGTTGGCTACCTGGTCGGGGGTTAAGGGAACGGTTTGGTAAAGGTCTTGCCATTGTTCAGCGTTTAGAGGTCCTGCAATGGACCTGGGTCAAATTTAGTAGGACCTCCTTCAATACTTCACGGTATTGGATGGCGGGGGTCCAAACTCTTTGATCCCCTCATAAGTTAACTACTATTAATACTATAACCCGGCTATTTAGGACTGTATCCCTGCTGACTCAGACTACTTAGTCGAGGGTAACGTCACCGCCAAAAGCGGGGCCTACCACAATACTGCATTAATAACTTAATTCATTATCTTCCAATAATCCACCCCTTTAGGATTGTATCCCTGCTGACTCAAACTACTGGGGTGAGGGTAACGTCACCTTCAAAAGAGGGGCCTACTACAATAACTAAGATAATCTCTTAATTATGTGCAAAAGTGCGGAAATAATCAAAGGTTATACTAGATACGAGTCGGAACCAAGTGATTCATCTTGTCTATCTGTTTTTATTTTATTTTTATTTTCAGCATTTTAGTTAGTTTTTATTTTTCTTAGTTTAAAACATTTCTCCAAACTTTTATTTTGGTTAGACGTTGAGGATAAACCGGTACTAAAAGCTCTTGTGTCCTTGGACGACCTCGGTATCTTACCAACGCTATACTACACTCAACGATGGGTGCACTTGCCCATATGTGTGTTTAGTGTTAGTGAAATATCGTGTTTTATAAATTTAAAACTTGGCTAAAATAAGTGTTAAAAAGGGCTTAAAATATACACCTAAAATATATAACACTTTCACGCACACCAAGTTTTTGGCGCCGTTGCCGGGGACACAAGGATTTTAAGAAAGTTAGGAATCAACGGCCTAATCATCTTTTATTTTCCTTTTTTATTTTTTAGGATTTTCTTAGTTTTTCAGCTTCTGCAGAGCTCAGCACGGGCCGTGCCCGCTGAACACGCCCACGTGCTCAATCATTGGAACTGGCAATCCTGTTTTACATCAGACAGTAAGCTGAACACGGGGCCGTGTCCACTCAACACGCCCCCGTGCCCAAGTTTCAGTTACTGAAAACAGAACCGTTAGATCCCGACGGTTGGTAATTTCTGACATAAACATGAGTGATAGTAATTATTTTTACTTTCGGCACTCTTATGGTACGTGGTGTCAATTATGTGGTGGCGAACATGAAGAAGTAAAATGCTACTTCCTAAATTATAGGCCCCACTACATGGACCCACGATCTTTTCACAACCTTAAGAGGGGCGAAAGTAAAAATAAGCAATATTTCTCCCTCGAATGCGCCCAGCCAGATATTCTAGGGGAAATGTTCCTTAGCGAATTATTTCAACTAGAAGAGCTAATTCTGAAATGGATAGAAGAGCTTAGGAAGGATTTTATTAATCCGCCCCAAGACGATACCCATGAAGAAATGTTGGAACCGCATTCCGACAACCTCGTTGCTCCCGAAAATACCTTCGTACCTAGCAAAGACTTGGACGATAGTCGTCCCTGTGTCGATTGTGCCGTGAAGGACTCTCCATCGACTTCGTTCGGTGCATACATAGACCTGAGCGATTCGGCATATACCTTCTTTAACAAGAGCCCGGAAAAGGGTTGGACTTGTCCACCTAGAATGAAAATAGGAATTACCCTCACCGACAACCTCTTGCGTTCTCGCCTTAGTCTAGGACAATTAAGGTATATTAGGCACTTTGGGGTTGTTCCAACCAGTCAGGAACCACCCGATAAAAACAAGTTCCTTAAAAAAAACTAGACAACTTCATAAATCAGTCCGTAGACACGGGGCCGTGCCCAGCCAACACGCCCCCGTGTCCATCGAAAGATTCCTTTCTGATCAGTACGTCAGAATACGGACAAACTGTGTCAGAGCTCCACCTGCACACGGGGCCGTGTCCACTGAACACGGGGCCGTGTCCAGGTTGCTGTCATTTTCTATAAATGCAGCCAAGAATTCTGCACATTTGGACCAACTTGGGGCAGAGATTTGCAGGAATCTTCTCTCAAACTATCCTAGGTAAGTCTAAAAGAAGGTTCCAACAACCCATCTTGTCCCTTCCTCTTTTAGTAATTTCCTTCTTCTTCATCTTTCTCCAAGAACTACCATTGAAAGTTTGGAATTCCTCCAACTCTATGGTAGGGATAAATGAGTTTTGTTCAAAGAATCTTGGTAAAAACATGTTATGAAACATGGTTTTAAGTTATTAGTAGCCAACAAGGGCCTACAACATTCAGAAAATAACTTAAAAATACAAGTTTCCTTGTTCCAAAACTCTGCAGAAAGATGGACACGGGGCCGTGCTCAGTGAGCACGGGGCCGTGTCCGGTTACTGTTTCATTAAATAAGCTATTTTTAGTTTATTTTTCGTAGGATGTCGAGTGAAAACAGCGATACATCTTCTGTGCATTCGTCAAACAACCGAAGAGGAAGAAGACCCTCCATTGAAGCTACACTTGTTCACTATGTGATAGCATTAAGGGAGGCTCTAGATGAAATGACTTCAGTAGAGGAGGTCCTTATCGACCGTATTAACGATCTTACGATGGGACTTGAAAGCAGCTTCCAAGAGATTAACCTCTTGCACCAGAGGTTAAATATTCTTATAGCACCTCCAATGGAACCAGTCCTTCCTCAGCAGGATTGGAACCTGGCTCTCGGAATTAACAACCCTACCGGGTGGGAAGACTTTCCGGCGGAACCTCCCATGGAACACCAACAAGAGATCCCGGTGGAAGTTGAAACCCCTCAAACTAATGCCAATGAGCCTTCTTTTCTAGAAGAATGGCTCGCCGACATTTGAGGAGAACCGCACTCGGAAGAAGGAGTTCACTAAGGCCTTGTTTAACCAAGATTGAGTATTTCTTGGAAATTTTGCTAAATTAAAATAAAGTAAAGGCTAGGACTCCATGGTTTGTTATTTCTTTTATCTAGTTTAATTTAGGTTTATGTAAGTTCTCTCTATGATGAAATGAAATGATGGTTTTAATGTTTGGATGGTTTGTAATGAATAAAACACACTCATGGTGGTATAGGATGAAAAGGGGAACGAGAAAAATGATCCCATGCACAAGAACGAGGCAACCCGACAAATTTCTCCCTTTCAGAAGGTTCAACACGGGCCGTGCCCAACCAACACGGCCCCGTGTTGAACCACCTGCAGAAAACGCCCAGTACAGGTAACTGGACACGGGCCGTGTTCACCCAACACGCCCCCGTGTCCAGACTTTTGTTTCTCTTATTTCAATTTTGTTACTGGCACTTGAACACGGGGCCGTGCCCGGATAACACGGGGCCGTGTTCAGTGCCCAGTAACACAAATTTTTGCTTTTTAAACACTATTTTACACATCTAATCAACCTAAAAATTTATTTTTGGGACACATTGAGGACAATGTGTAATTTAAGTGTGGGGGGGATGCTAAAACCTTGAATTTTGCAAGTCCTAAATACAAGCCTTACACAAAACTCTATTGGAACCGCTAATCACCCCAAATTTTTTCAAAAATTTCATTTTTTTTTACTTGTCTAGGTTTAACTCGGGAAATTCAAGCTCTCAAAAAGGTTATATTTTTACAAATTTACAACCGATAGCGTAGTGATAAAAAGAACCAACATAAGAAAATTATGAAAAGGCATGACAAACTTATTTAAAATTTGATTATATATACTTGATCACATAAAAACCTATTCCCACAAAAGTGAGTTTTGAGCCTTTATTGAGCACTCAATTTCATACCATTTGACTAAATGCTCATTTTTTTCGTTTCTTGTGTGAATAGCCGCTTGGTTCTTACGACTCTAGAACTTGCCATGACAATACATTCCCGGTCCTTATCAACTTAAACCCGAGTAAGTAAATGATAGAGGCATTAGGACTAACCTTTTTCATTTCCACACCATTATTTTTCTTTTTCTTTTACCACCTACCCAAAAATCCCCCTAGTTAGCCCCTTTGAGCCTAAACCTTTTCGTTTCATCACCCAAAACAAAAACCATTTCACCCACCAAAACCTTTTTCATTTTTTTTACCCTTTATTTTAGTAACAAGTTCGGTTCTTCGAAAAAAAAAAAAAAAAATTTTGAAGCAAAAAGAAAATAAACAAACAAAGTAATCAAAAATAACTTTGTTTGAATAAAAGCTTCATCAAAAATAAAATACGAAAACCGACACTTGTTACGCTTTTTAGCCCTTTTTCTACTAACTACTAACCCAACCACCTACCTTTAACCCTAGCCAACCCTTAACCCACAAAGTCCTCTTGATATCTACAAAGGTATAAAAGTTAAAAAGGAGGAGGATTGATTTCTTGGCAAGCCTATGGTAGGAATAAGTTCCATGCCGCTCTCGAGTGATTCACTAAAAATACACCTTCGGCCGAGTGTGAGTGATTTCCCCGCGAGGTATGTGAACTTGTATATAAATAGAATTTTAAAAAGGCATGTTATGCCCAAATAAGTAATTTCTTTTATGAACAGTTCTAAATAAATCATTACGAATAGGAGTGTAAATAAATAAAAAATAAAACCCTAAAAAGATCTTGGAAATCCCGACACTCTATGACAAGCCCAAAACCTTCTCTTCTACCTATTCCATTTGGGAGTGTAAGCCACGTATTAAAGAGTTTTGCTTGAGGACAAGCAAAAGTTCAAGTGTGGGGGTATTTGATGTGTGTAAAATGCAACATATAAATTACATCAAATGAGGCATAAAACTAACCCTTTTTTAGTACTAATATTGGAAAAAGAGTGTTTTTGTCTTCCTTTTGTATTTTCAGGATTAAATGAGCTCAAAAACGCAAAAGAAGCAAAAAGACAGCTAAATCCAACATAAATACAAGAAAAGGAACATTAGTGGATTGCCCGAACCCTCAACGGCACCTTCCAAAGCAAAATAGAGAAAACAGAAGGCTGAACACGCCCCGTGCTCAGCCAGCACGGGGTCGTGCCCAAGAAGCAGCAGAAAAGACAAACCTATAGAAGCTTCTATTGCCCACCACGGGCCGTGCTCAGCGGACACGGGGGGCGTGCCGAAAGTACTGCAGGCGCATTAATTGTAATTGCGAATTACAATTAATGAAGAGAGAGAGTGTCAGACGGGCACGGGGCCGTGCCCAGCGGACACGGGGCCGTGCCCAGGCCTCTGTTCAGCCTATAAATAGGAGTGCTTGGTTTCATTGCAACTCATCCCTTGGCACACCACCTCTCTCACACTTCATCCACCACCCACCACCATCACAACACCATCATCCACCACCATCATCCATTGTCCATCATAGAGTGTGTGAGTCGTCTCGGGATCCAAGATTGATCGTAAGAGTTCTTGACAATCAAGGCCATGTTTGCCTAAGTCTCTTACATCACTTGGTGAAGACAAAGTGTCTAGTATAATACTTTTTATTTCTAATCTTTTGCACTTTTTATTTGGTTTTGTATTAATGACTTTAATAACTAGTTACTTATGTTGAAGGTGATCTTTCCTTATCGTTTGTCCGTGGTGTCTTGGCATTATTTTACTGTCTATATAAAATAAAGGATTTTCACCATTCATATCTCCACGGTCTATATGGAGGTATGTTGGCTACCTGGTCGGGGGTTAAGGGAACGGTTTGGTAAAGGTCTTGCCATTGTTCAGCGTTTAGAGGTCCTGCAATGGACCTGGGTCAAATTTAGTAGGACCTCCTTCAATACTTCACGGTATTGGATGGCGGGGGTCCAAACTCTTTGATCCCCTCATAAGTTAACTACTATTAATACTATAACCCGGCTATTTAGGACTGTATCCCTGCTGACTCAGACTACTTAGTCGAGGGTAACGTCACCGCCAAAAGCGGGGCCTACCACAATACTGCATTAATAACTTAATTCATTATCTTCCAATAATCCACCCCTTTAGGATTGTATCCCTGCTGACTCAAACTACTGGGGTGAGGGTAACGTCACCTTCAAAAGAGGGGCCTACTACAATAACTAAGATAATCTCTTAATTATGTGCAAAAGTGCGGAAATAATCAAAGGTTATACTAGATACTAGTCGGAACCAAGTGATTCATCTTGTCTATCTGTTTTTATTTTATTTTTATTTTCAGCATTTTAGTTAGTTTTTATTTTTCTTAGTTTAAAACATTTTTCCAAACTTTTATTTTGGTTAGACGTTGAGGATAAACCGGTACTAAAAGCTCTTGTGTCCTTGGACGACCTCGGTATCTTACCAACGCTATACTACACTCAACGATGGGTGCACTTGCCCATATGTGTGTTTAGTGTTAGTGAAATATCGTGTTTTATAAATTTAAAACTTGGCTAAAATAAGTGTTAAAAAGGGCTTAAAATATACACCTAAAATATATAACACTTTCACGCACACCAGCTGACGTGACCATTTTGTCCAACGTGGCATGCTGACGTGGCCTGTTTTTATGAGATAACATGCTGATGTGTATTGTTATTTTTTTTTAATCTGATAAAAAAAAAGAAATACATCATCTCCTTCTCCCAACATTTCCTTCTCCCTTTCTCATCACCTCCAACATAAACCCAGCCAACATCATCTCCATTCTCCCTCTCTCACCACCACCACCACCACCACAGCTCCACCTTCACCACCACACCGCCCACAACCGTTGCACCTCTACATCACCACCACACCCACCCACCTATAAAACCTAAATCAATCCGCCGGTGACCATCGCAGACGCCTCCACTGCCGCTGTCGCCGCCGCCGACCGGCGACGGCTCTGGTTCCGTCGCTCACCACCTCCTCGGTTCCTCTCTCTCGCTCCCGACTTCTCTGTCTCGCCTGGTTCCGCTGTCACGCCGCCACCGTCGGCTCTTCCCCTTTCCCGTTCGAACAACCCACCGACGCCACCCACCACAGAGCCGCCGCCTGTGGTGGTGGCTATTCTTGCAAAACCCTTGCCCGTCGGGTCTTCTATCGCCACCGTCTGGCGCCGCCACCAACCATGGTGGCCGGCTGAACATCATAGAGTGAGGGAGAGGGGAACGAGTACGTGGTGGTGGGGTAGATAGGGTTCTACAGGTGTGTGTTTTTAGGAGGGTAAGGTGTTCTATTAGTTTGTTTGAGTTTAGAATTGATGATGAGTTTCTTTTGATGAGCAGGGATAAATCAAGATGGAGAGAAGGTGGGTGTAATTGTCTGGATGAAGTTTGTATATTAGGAATTGGGAGAGACAAAAGAAGAGGGTGTCGGCTGATTATAATGGAAGGGGATTTAGGGTTAGCACCCTTTTATAGGTGGTGGTGTCGCTGTTTTGAGCGGTGGTGGTGTGGCTGTTTCAGATATGGCGGTGGTTGAGCTTATATACATGCTAATGGGGCGGTTGTAGTGTGGCTGTTTCAGATCTGGGGTGGATGTTAGCAGGTGAGGAAGTGGTGGCGGTGATGGTTGATGGTGGCAGTTGGTGGAGAGAGGGAGAGGGAGATGGAGATGTACAGAAGGGGAGAACTAGAGTGGTGTATATTATTATATATATTATTAAATATAATAAATATAATATAGATTTCTTTAAAAAAATAATTGGCCATATCAGATTTAAATGACACATCATACATGCCACATCAGATAAAATTGTCACATAGCCTAAATTTACTAACCTGGTTAGTGAATATTTAACGAGGGGGTGCCTTGACAATCAATGTGTTAAGTTGGGAGTGGTGTGAGCCAAAGTCAAAGTTGAGAGTGCCATCGGTCAAATGGCCATAGTTGGGGGTGTTTAAATCCATTAACCCTTAAATAGGTGATTAGTATTGGTGTGTTTTGTATTATGTTTCGGTCGTGTTGGAAAATAGGTGAAAATAGCATTTTTCACAAATATAGGAAAATGATTTTTTCCTATTTTGGACTAAAAATAAATATAATAAAATGAGCGGGTTTTATATATTTATTTGTGGGTTTGTGTTCTATGTTGGGAGAGCTTCGCAACGAACTAAACCACGTCCAAAACGGAGCTAAGATGAATGAGATATCGATGCTCAAAGTTGGGTGTTTGGAACATTCAATGCTGAAACAAAAGGGAAAGTAGCACCTTGTCCCACATCGGATGAGAGATGGAACTTAAAGGGGTATTTAAGTGGGAACTCTCCATCCTTATTGTTTCATGGGAGCACTCACTAGTGTACTCGCGAAGGGTGCGGAGCACCCTTACTCGCACTCGCACACGCGCGTGGCGTGGGCGATGAGGCGCAATGTGGCGCTTTGATGGCGCACTTCGCACGCTCGCATCGCCGCGAGCCGCTTGAGAGCCGCCTTTGTATTTTTGACCACGTGCACGTGGTGGATCTCATAGGCTGCAGGGACCAAGTTGAGTGCAGGTTCGAAGCGCGTGACGTGGCAGTCCGCGCGCGGGTATACGTGGCACGAAGGCGCGCGGTTGCGCATGGTGCATGGGTCCTACTGTGTCGTGCGCGGCGCACCAGAGTGAGCCAATACGGCATAGTGCAGGTGACGTGGCGCATGCGCGCATGGACTTGAGCCAAGAGGACGCACCGCGCATGGGCATGCAGACCTAGGCGCGCGCGCACCAGGGTGACTTGCGCGCGCACGCACGCACAGAAGTTTCCAGCATTGAATGACTGAGCAGTTTCAGTCCAGCTTCGTAACTGACGAGTTAACGGGCTTTGACTGATAATTAAATGACGTATTAAATTGCATTGAAGACGTTTAATGCAATTTAAACCTCTCTTTAATTCGTTTTTTGACTGTTTCGACTTAGGAGCTGTATAAATACAGCTCCATACCCACATCAGAGAGACACCAGCAACACAACAGCTATTCACTTTCTCTCTAAAGTTTTTCTGATCTTCTCCTGCTCTCTTCAAGGTAGACATCGGGTTGTAGGCGAATTCCGGCAGTACTACTGCTCCGGCTGTTGTACCCTGGGAAACAAAACGAGTACTCTTGGGAGACTCGGAATTTGTTTTAAGGGAAGCGTGTTGAACACGTGCCTCAGTCACTCTGCTTCTACCCCTTTCTTGTATTTGGTTTATTTTCAGTTGTATTTGTAATTGTAATTTTGTCTTTCTCATTTCTGTTTGTAATCAGTATTAATAAAATTTGTTATTTTTTTATTTATTTACGCGAACGGTTCCTACAATCTTAAAACAAATTTTTAAAACCGTTCGTGTAATCAAAACCATTCTGTTTGTGATTCAAACTAGTTTTGTTTTCACTCAGTTTGTGTTTTAAAAACAGTTTTTTTTGTTGTTTTCTTCTCCAAAGGAGCGACTTTGGTTGAAAACAATTGGTTACATTTAGAGTGTCCTAAAATTTGCTAAAACTTTCTGATTTGGTCTTCAAAGTTGGACTTAGAAGCCAATAAGTAAGTTCTAAAACTATTAAATTTTCTGTTTTTGGTCTTCAAACTTGGACTTAGAAGCCGAAACAGTAAATTGTGGTAAATTAAAATTTAGTAGTTTCCTTCTGGTTTGTGCGTAAATCAGAATTTTTGACTAAAAATTTTAATTTTAATTTTTTCAGCATGTCGAACGAAAATGTCAACGTTAACAACACCACAAATGTTGTGACGGGAACCCCCTTTAACGCCACCACTGTGGGAGCGACCACAGTGGCCAATCACGCTGAACGACCCGAGAAGTTCTCGGGTCTACACTTCAAAAGGTGGCAGCAGAAGATGTTCTTCTACCTGACCACCATGAACCTTGCGAGGTTCTTAACTGAAACCGCTCTCCAACCTGCGGAAGGGGAGACCAGCGCTCAGGCTCTAAGCGCGGTAGAGGCGTGGAAGCACTCGGATTTCATATGTCGAGGCTATGTACTTAACGGTCTCTCGGATGCATTGTATAATGTGTAATATAATATCAAGACTTCCAAAGAATTATGGGAGTCTTTGGAGAAAAAGTACAAAACGGAGGATGCGGGAACAAAGAAATTTGTTGTCGCCCGTTTCTTGGACTTCAAAATGGTTGATAACAAGACTGTTATGAACCAAGTCCAAGAGTTGCAAATTATACTACATGACATCCATGCTGAGGGAATGGTACTTAGCGAGACATTCCAAGTGGCAGCGATGATTGAAAAATTACCTCCTGGTTGGGTGGATTTTAAGAATTATCTTAAACACAAACGAAAGGAGATGACTTTAGAGGACCTTATTGTTCGTCTTCGGATTGAAGAGGGCAATAGAATTGCCCTAAAAGGCAGCCATGCGCAAACTTCTGCTAGCGCAAACGTGGTTGAGCATGGGCAATCCTCTAAGGGCGCGAAGGGTAAGGGGAAAAAGGACAAAGAGAAAGCAAAGGCTAGCAAACTTGGACCGAAGAAAGGGGTTGTGAAAAAGAAACCTCCAACGTTCCAAGGGACTTGTTACAACTGTGACGAGCCAGGGCATCGGGCTAACCAATGCAAGAAACCAAAGCGTGAGCGCGTGCACATGGTGGATGAAGACGGAATGCCTTTGGTGGCAATGATTTCCGACAAAACCGCAATGTTGGATGAGGTCAATGCTGTGACCAACACTCCAAAAGGGTGGTGGATTGATACGGGAGCGACCCGTCATGTGTGCCCAGACAGGAGCCTCTTTACCACCTTCAAGGAGCTTGCGGGAGATGAGAAGCTGTACATGGGAAATGCAGCCACCGTGGACATCAAGGGTGAAGGAACGGTGATTTTGAAGTGGACTTCAGGGAAGGAGCTCACTTTAAGCAACGTGTTATATGTTCCAGACTTGCGCAAGAGCCTAGTCTCGGGATGGTTGCTTAATAAGTTTGGATTTCGTTTAGTTTTTGAGAGTAATCAATTTGTACTTACTAAACGAGGAATGTATGTAGGCAAGGGCTATGCCCAAAATGGTATGTTCAAATTGAATGTAATGGCTGTGAAAAAGAACGTGAATAAAATTGCTACTACTTCTACTTGTATGCTTGAGTTTTCTGAATCGAATAAATGGCATGGTAGATTAGGTCACGTAAATTTTAATTCAATACGCCGTTTAATCAATTTAAATTGTATACCAACATTCCATATTGATTCACACTATAAATGTGAAACATGCGTTGAATCCAAACTTACAAGAAAATCATCAAAATCGGTTGAACGAATAACCGAAACCCTTGATTTAATTCACACCGATATTTGTGATTTAAAAGCGGTACCCACAAGAGGTGGAAATAAGTACTTCATCACGTTTATTGACGATAGTACTAAATATTGCTATGTATATTTACTAAAAGGTAAAGATGAAGCAATAAGTAAATTTATCTTGTATAAAAATGAAGTTGAGAATCAACTTCAAAAGAAGATAAAAGCTTTGCGAAGCGACCGAGGAGGCGAATATGTTGCACCTTTTGCCGACTTATGCGCAAAAAGTGGCATTGTACATGAGTGTACACCTCCTTATTCTCCACAATCAAATGGCGTGGCGGAACGAAAGAACCGCACATTGAAAGAAATGATGAACGCCATGTTGATAAGTTCTGGGGTGAGCCAGGAAATGTGGGGGGAGGCCATTCTCTTGGCCAATTATCTTTTGAACAAGATACCATTGAAAAAGAGAGACGAGACTCCATATGAGTTAGGGAAAAAGAAAAAGCCTTCATATAAATACTTGAAAGTGTGGGGGTGCCTAGCAAAGGTGATTGTATCACCTCCTAAGGCTCTTAGGATAGGACCCAAAACTGTTGATTGCATATTTATTGGGTATGCGCATCAAAGTAGTGCACATCGCTTTCTTGTACATGAGTCCAAGAATCCTGATGTACACGTAAACACTATCATGGAGGTGAATCCTAACGTTGTGTCTTACTTTGAAAACGTGTTTCCTTTGAGAAGACAAACACATGCAACGTTATCTACACCTACATTTGAAGTAGGTGAAAGCTCATCTAGACGAGTTGATGATGTAGTTCATGATAAGACACATGAACAACCTAAGGTTGAAGAAAGTGACCGTAGGCGAAGCAAAAGGCCAAGGGTTGAAAAATCCTTCGGTCCAGACTTCGTTAGCTATATGGTTGAGGGCGAGCCTAATACATATCGCGAAGCGGTTTCTTCCTCAGAAGGACCTCAATGGAAAGAAGCAATAAGGAATGAAATTGATTCTATATTGCAAAATCATACTTGGGAGTTAGTAGATCTTCCACCTGGTTGCAAACCACTTGGATATCGTTGGATATTCAAAAGGAAGATGAAAACTGATGGAAGTATTGATAAATACAAGGCTAGGTTGGTGATTAAAGGATTTAGACAAAAGGAAGGTCTAGATTACTTTGATACATACTCGCCTGTGACGCGCATAACCTCGATTAGATTGGTTCTTGCTATAGCGGCTTTAATAAATTTGGAAGTTCACCAAATGGATGTTAAAACCGCATTTCTAAATGGCGATTTAGAAGAAGAGATTTACATGGAGCAACCTGAAGGTTTCTCTGCCCCAGGTCAAGAGGGTAAAGTATGTAAACTCGTCAAGTCTTTGTATGGCTTGAAGCAAGCACCAAAACAATGGCACCAAAAGTTTGATCATGTCATGATTGACAATGGTTTCAAAATAAATGAGTGCGACAAATGTGTTTATTTCAAAGACACAAATGAAGGTTATGTGATTTTATGCCTTTATGTAGACGATATGCTTATCATTGGGAGTAATGATAAAATTATCAAAGCTACTAAAAGCATGTTAAAAGCGAGATTTGACATGAAAGACATGGGTTTAGCGGATGTGATTCTTGGAGTAAAGATCATAAGAACCCAAGAAGGTCTTGTGTTAAGTCAATCTCACTATGTCGATAAAATTCTTGAAAAATTCAACTCGGGAGATACGAGTGTAGCTCGAACTCCAGTTGATACGTCCCAACATCTCAAGAAGAATAAAGGAGACGGAGTTGCTCAGTTAGAGTATTCAAGAATTATTGGCAGTCTAATGTATCTAATGACATGTACTAGACCCGACTTGGCTTACGCGGTGAGTAGGCGAAGTAGATACACCAGCAATCCGTGCGCGGATCATTGGAAAGCTATCACGAGGGTGCTTAAATACATAAGATACACAAGAGATTATGGACTGCATTATACCCGACAACCAGCAGTGATCGAAGGATACACTGATGCAAACTGGATATCGGATAATAAAGATTCCAAATCAACAAGTGGTTGCGTGTTTACACTTGGAGGAGCTGCTATTGCTTGGAAGTCTTCTAAGCAAACGGTGATAGCAAGATCCACAATGGAATCAGAATTTATCGCCTTGGATAAGTCAGGCGAGGAGGCGGAATGGTACGTCAATTCGTGGAAGATATTCCAAGATGGCCAAAGCCTTTGCCAGCCATATGTGTACATTGTGATAGCCAATCAGCGATTGGTAGAGCTCAAAGCTTGATGTACAATGGCAGATCAAGGCATATGCGACGTAGACATAACACGATACGACAACTACTCTCAACGGGTGTTATCACAATTGATTATGTGAGATCAACGGATAACATTGCGGACCCGTTAACAAAAGGCTTAAGCAGAGAGTTAGTAGAAACGTCGTCAATAGGAATGGGACTAAAGCCCGTGATAAATGGGAATATGAGGGAAACCTAACTTAGTTGACTGGAGATCCCAAGATCTAAGTTCAATAGGACAACTTAATCATATTACCAAACGGAGTCACTGTGGGGGAGTACCCCAAACTAAATAAAAGGGAGTTATATATACTTCCTAGTCCATTCCAATCAGTGACATTGAAGTGAGGCTAAGCATATTAAGGTTAAATATTTCGGGAAATCAAATAACCATGATGCTTTTAATGATTCAGAGGAATCACCTATGTTAGAGAGAAGTAGGGTCGCTTCGAATGGATTTGTGGGGTGCGCAAATCCTAGAGCTCTCGCAGAACCAGGCTAGTGTTCCAGGACCATAATAGGACACGACAATGAGGAGTTGGCCAAACCAGGGAGAGTATTGTGTGAAGTGTATTGTCGTTTACACAAATGGGGGTATGTTCAAGGACATCGCGTCTACACACCGCTAGTAAACTAAGTGCGCTTCACAAAAGAAGGTTCAAAGGTGACAACCTACTTATCTTGCAATACTCAACTGTCGAAGTTTATCGTTGAAAAGTGTAAGGAAAAGATCCATTTCCATACATGTGGGGGATTGTTGGAAATTTGATGAAAATTGCATTTTTCATATGGGGGATTATTGGAAAATAGGTGAAAATAACATTTTTCACAAATATAGGAAAATGTTTTTTTCCTATTTTGGACTAAAAATAAATATAATAAAATGAGCGGGTTTTATATATTTATTTGTGGGTTTGTGTTCTATGTTGGGAGAGCTTCGCAACGAACTAAAGCACGTCCAAAACGGAGCTAAGATGAATGAGATATCGATGCTCAAAGTTGGGTGTTTGGAACATTCAATGCTGAAACAAAAGGGAAAGTAGCACCTTGTCCCACATCGGATGAGAGATGGAACTTAAAGGGGTATTTAAGTGGGAACTCTCCATCCTTATTGTTTCATGGGAGCACTCACTAGTGTACTCGCGAAGGGTGCGGAGCACCCTAACTCGCACTCGCACACGCGCGTGGCGTGGGCGATGAGGCGCAATGTGGCGCTTTGATGGCGCACTTCGCACGCTCGCATCGCCGCGAGCCGCTTGAGAGCCGCCTTTGTATTTTTGACCACGTGCGCGTGGTGGATCTCATAGGCTGCAGGGACCAAGTTGAGTGCAGGTTCGAAGCGCGTGACGTGGCAGTCCGCGCGCGGGTATACGTGGCACGAAGGCGCGCGGTTGCGCATGGTGCATGGGTCCTGCTGTGTCGTGCGCGGCGCACCAGAGTGAGCCAATACGGCATAGTGCAGGTGACGTGGCGCATGCGCGCATGGACTTGAGCCAAGAGGACGCACCGCGCATGGTGACGTGGCGCATGCGCGCATGGCAGTGAGCCAAGAGGACGCACCGCGCATGGGCATGCAGACCTGGGCGCGCGCGCACCAGGGTGACTTGCGCGCGCACGCACGCACAGAAGTTTCCAGCATTGAATGACTGAGCAGTTTCAGTCCAGCTTCGTAACTGACGAGTTAACGGGCTTTGACTGATAATTAAATGACGTATTAAATTGCATTGAAGACGTTTAATGCAATTTAAACCTCTCTTTAATTCGTTTTTTGACTGTTTCGACTTAGGAGCTGTATAAATACAGCTCCATACCCACATCAGAGAGACACCAGCAACACAACAGCTATTCACTTTCTCTCTAAAGTTTTTCTGATCTTCTCCTGCTCTCTTCAAGGTAGACATCGGGTTGTAGGCGAATTCCGGCAGTACTACTGCTCCGGCTGTTGTACCCTGGGAAACAAAACGAGTACTCTTGGGAGACTCGGAATTTGTTTTAAGGGAAGCGTGTTGAACACGTGCCTCAGTCACTCTGCTTCTACCCCTTTCTTGTATTTGGTTTATTTTCAGTTGTATTTGTAATTGTAATTTTGTCTTTCTCATTTCTGTTTGTAATCAGTATTAATAAAATTTGTTATTTTTTTATTTATTTACGCGAACGGTTCCTACAGGTCGAGCATCTTGCTCGTCCAAACATTAAAAATCAAGTCAAAGGCTGCTAATGATATAGCAACATGTGAAGATCATTAGATCAAGGTGGATAGCATTAATTAAGTGCAAATTCAAAATTTCCTCGGGTTTGCAACTTGCTGATAGGCTTATCTAGGTTGCTGATAGGCTTATGCTTATCAATTATTAATCTTTAAAATAAACGGTTTTGGTGTATTGTACATTCGGGTTAACAATTTGGTTAACTCGTTTTCTTTTGATTGATGTGAATACAATAATTTTTTTTTACAGTGAATTTCATTAGACAAACAACAACACAGCCGCAAATGCCATAAAAAGGCACAGCAACCAAACCCAAACAATTATATACCGACTTACAATTAGACCTATGTTTGAACCATAAGAAACTAAGGGGCTGTTTGTTTAGGTCTGAATGGCCTCATTAAGAGGCTAGCCTCTGAATCGGACAGAACCAAAGTGTTTGGTTCACAAAATATGGGCCTCTTAATGAAACCATTCAGAGCTGAATGGTTCAGACAAATTTGAGATCTGAATAGAAATTGTTACGTGAATACCCTTATACCCTAAACACATCTCATCTTCCACACACAGCCGCACTTCCCCAGTTCCCTCATTTTCTTCCACATCGAGCTCCTCCACTCGCGCCTCCATCTCCCCAGCGACCTTCACCGTCGATCTCCTCCACTCGCGCCGCCATCTCCACACCGACCTTCACCGTCGATCTCCTCCACTCTGCACCATCGACCTTCTTCCACATCGATTAAGGTACAAACAGACACCTATATCTCTGTTGTTTGAAATATCTCTGTTACGATTGCCCTTTTTCATCTGTTGTTTGATTCATAAAAGTGTAGACTACTTTCATCATTGTCATTTTACAATAATCAATTATGATAAAAGGAATATGATAAAGGTTTTCATCGGTTTATGATAAAGGAATATCTTTTCATTTGCTGTTTGACTTATGGATCAAAAGGGATTATGATAAGGGTCATGCTAATTGCACACGGCCAAAATTATTTTCACACCTCAAAGCGCCGCGCTTTGGCCATAGCGCGGCGCTTAGATCGACAAAAGGTGAGTTGATTGACGCTTGAGACATGAGTTACTGTTTGAGAGACATAAAGCTGATTATAGGGGTGTGCATGGGTCGGTTTGGGTCGGTTTTGGGTCATAACCATAACCATAACCGCGATGTCGGTTATGGAAAAGTCATAACCATAACCGCTCGGTTATGGCGGTTTCGGTTATGGCGGTTTTGATGGTTATCGTGGTCGGTTATGGGTCGGTTAACCATGAACTTGGGTCTAGCTAAATTTAGCTCAAAACAATATTATCCATAAATATTAATACTTTTAATCACCGAATGTTTTAACCAAAAATGACATAATCCATAAACTCAAACAAAGTTTTAACCAAAAACACCAAATACTCAAACAAAGTTCACCAAAATGACATAATCCATAAACTCAAACAAAGTTTTAACCAAAAACACCAAATACTACATGGTGGAAGTTTAATCCCAATCTCCATCTCCAATGAAAGAGTCTTCAATTGTTCTCTTTTCCGGTGACAAATCTAAAAAAAACATATTCAATTATGCTTTAATATTAAGTAAAAATAAATAATAAAGTAAAAAATAAGTGCATTATTACCTTCTTCTATTTCCAATGGTCTCACCCTTGTGATTTGGAACTTGGCAAAAGTTTATAATTTTCTTCCTTAGAACCCAATCATCATCAACCCAATGTGCAGTAAGGCACATATAATTAAAGTTTTGAACAGATGTCCATGTATCTGTAGTGAGTGATACAGTTTGATCCTTTAAAGTACCCTTAAGTTTTTTCTTCTCCTCTCTAAATATTGACCAACAATCTCGAGCCACGGTCCATCTAGATGGAAACTTAAACATCGGGTTTAATCCCCATGAATATTCCCTAAATCCCTCATCGTCTACTATACTAAAGGGCTGGTTATCTTTGATGCACATTCGAGCAAGTAGAATTCTACACTCTTCTTGGCTAAATTTATAAGAAGCCAAGCTACTACTACTTTCATCAGAATTTTTAGTCTTAAAACTCAAGATTGATTGTTTCTTATCTACTCTCTTGTAAAGCGGAGACTTTATGCAAGAAAACTTTAAATGATGACCTAAAGAACTCGTGCCATTCCTTTTAGAACCGGACGCTAGTAAGGAGTTACAATAAGGACATTTGGCTTTACCTGAATCCTTATCTTCAACAAAATGGTTCCATACCCAAGATTTTTTAGCTCTACCATTTTTCTTTTGATCTACGGTTTCTTGACTTTCTTCAACATTAACAACCGGTGGCTCGTTTGGGGATTCTTCATCAAGAGTAACAACCGGTGTTTCGCTACCAGGTGTTTCCATCTACATTTGACAAAAAAATTTAGTAATGAATGAAGTGTAAAGTGTTAACTATTAATAGAAACAAATATAACAAACATATTCTGAAATCTGATTGAACCACAAAACAGAAACAAATATTACAAAAGTAAACAACAATAACAAACTTCTTTCAATCTTTATTAGGGGATCTCAACTACATAAACAAATATAACAGACTTCTTTCACATATCCCAAGAATTAACAGCAGTCTATCATCATTTAAAACAAATATATATAATCATTCGATCATCATTTAAAACAAATATATATAATCAGTCGATCATCATTTAAAACATATATATAATAAGTCGATCATCATTTAAAACAAATATATAACAGCAGTCGATCATCATTTAAAACAAATATATATAATCAGTCGATCATCATTTAAAACAAATATATATAATCAGTCGATCATCATTTAAAACAGACTTCAGAATGTATACTTCAGTTCAGTCGTTAACAGATATATTACAGCAGAATCAGAATGTAAAAGAATTAACAAATATATACAATCAGTCGATCAGATATCAATCAGTCAATATACTTTAGTTCAGTCGTTAAAACAGACTTCATATATTTGTTCCTGAATGTAAAAGAACTCACTAAAGATTCTGAACTGAATGTAAAAGAACTCACTATAACGTTGAACAAGGTTCGCTTGAGGAAGCCGCTGAATAGTAATACGTTGAACTCACTAGATTCTGAACTGGACAGT
Organism: Helianthus tuberosus; assembly: GCA_030545235.1. NCBI lineage: Eukaryota > Viridiplantae > Streptophyta > Magnoliopsida > Asterales > Asteraceae > Helianthus > Helianthus tuberosus. The sequence continues at coordinate 58,557,437 of CM060364.1, forward strand.
GAAGAGTCTGGAGAGTGGAGGCGATGGAGAACTAGAAACTAGAAAGGACGATTAGGTTTCAACCCTAATCGTAATACGTATAAGTAAAGTAGTAAACGACACCGCCCACTTTTGATTTTGGAAACATTGGAATTTGGAATTGGATTTATTATATTAGGTTTAATATTTCAAAAATAATCCTTTGGTATTCTGTAGTCATATGGGTCGGTTATGTATATGGGTCGGTTAAACGGGTCGGTTATGCATGACTTATTAAGTAGTGGGTCGGTTCGGTTATAGCGGTTATTGAAACTTACAAAACCATAACCGACCCATGATTGTCGGTTATCAAAAAATTAAAAACCGACCCATCGGTTTTCCATTCGGTTCGGTTATTTTGGTTATGGGTCGGTTAAGTCGGTTTTTTGCACACCCCTAGCTGATTATGAGGTTTGTCGTTAACCCTAAGCGCCGCGCTTTGGCCATAGCGCGGTGCTTCGACCCCAAATTTCACCCACTTTACCTTTTAAAAGCAACCTCTGAGAGACAGTTGTGTTTCATTTCAAATCGTGGTTGCCTTCATTTCAGATCAAAGGTCTGTATTGCCTTTATTCCCCATCCGTTGTGTTTCTTCAAAATAACGCGCGGTTTTGCTGTATTAGTTACATCTCTTGAAAAAATGATGTCGTGGTTAAACAACTATATTTTCGGTCAATATTCTGACGAGACAGTTGTTCCTGATTCTTACGAGGGGACCGCTATTTTTGACTCGTATGAGAAACCGGTCTCGTCCAACTTGAGGGAGGCAGAGGTTGTATCTGGCATTCGTTATCGTGATAACACGGTGACGCTGGATTTGAATACCCCTGTGGAGGACCCTTACGCACAACAAGGTTATTCGAATTTCGGTTACGGTGGCGAGTACAGCTTTGTACAGCAGGAGTGTGGTCCAAACGACAGTTACGGTTGTCAACAGAGCTTACAAGGTTATTCGAATTTCGGTTACGGTGGCGAGCACAACTTTGAACATCAAGTATATTCGGACCTCGGTGACGATGGTGAGCCGGGGGATGTGTCTGTTGACGAGGAAGGCTGTTACCCGGTTACGTTTTCGTTTGATACAACGCAGACCTTTTCGTCACGTAAAGAGTTGGTGCGTTGGGTACAAGACACGGCAAAAGACAACGGTTACCTCATTGTGACTAAGAGGTCGAATAAAAGAGGAAAGAATTACAAGATTTGGTTTCAATGTACTTTTGGTGGGGAGCATAAGAGTATAGCTACACAGAGGAAAACGGGTAGCAAGAAAATAGGCTGCCCGTTCGAGATGATCGGGTTTTCGAAATCATCCGAAAGTGTTTGGAGGATCGAGGTGACGAAGGCGTAGCATAACCACACTCCTATTGAAAACTTAGAGGGTCACGCGTATGCGAGAAGGCTTTCTTCGGAGGATACAAAACTGGTTAAGGAGCTGGCAGTCCTTGTCTGTTGACCTTGGCCAAAGCGCCCCGCTATGGCCAAAGCGGGGCGCTTTGAGTGTGCAAAAAGACAAAGGCCGTGTGCGAATAAACCAGGCCTTATGATAAAGGTTTTTTTTTTCATCTGTTGTTTCAAAAGGGAATATGATAAAAGAGAATATCTTTTGATGAAAATGATATTGTGAATATTGTGAATTGTTATCGGTTTTGATTTTTTTATCGATTCTAATTTTTTAAGTCACACTAATCAAATGAAAACAATTAGTGAACTGTTATCAGTTCTGATTTTTTTAAGTCACACTAATCATTTCTTCAACAAGCATATTATATGAATGTGTAGTTTGATACGATATTATGATGGTTTGAATTTGATTTTGGTGCTATTGATACGATATTATGATGTGTAATTTGGATTTTCTATTATGTTTTGTATTTTTTTAAGTTATTCATCATTTAGTACAAAGCACTGAACAAACAGCTATATTTTATTCAGCACAAAGTAGCTCAGAGGGGTAAAAATGTCATTTTACACAGTCATTCAGAGGTGCAACCAAACAGCACTTTACTGGTTCAGCACTTATTGGTTCAGAGTCTCTTAACCATTCAGACATCTTATTCATTCAGCACTTAATCATTCAGATGTTGCCAAACAGCCCCTAAAAGATCTAATATAAAAAAAACAATGATTTCTTCAATTTTAACTTTCTTTTGTCGAAACTTCGTCTTGTTCATCGCCTTCCAAATGCTCCAACTAGCTACAATAACAATTCCTTGAGGCACATATTTTTTTGTGGGGCATAAATTTATGTGGTTGTGGAATAAAATGATTTTGTTGGGCATTATAAAAAAATCCTTTAAATAAACAAAATTTAAATCTCACTAATAAACCATAAACCGCAGACCTCCAATAATAATATAATACTTTTCTAGAAACAAGAGTTCAACTGACACTTGTACCACCCGCTTACACAACTTGTACGTTGTCTCGTACACATGACCAAACCCCCCTATTTATACCTCACAAGTCACACCTATTCAGTATTCACACATATCCCACTTAACCTCCGTTATCACCAATGGCCGGACTCCATCTTCACCTCCATCTCCAAACAAATCTCAGCCGTTCATCATCCCCCCGCCCACCATCCGCTTATCAACCCACAACAACCCTCCTCAACCCGACCCGAAACGCACCATACTGGGACTCCATATACTCCGACATCCACACCCACTTAAAAAAATCCATACCCATCCGTGAACCCGTTACCGTTTACGAACCAATGCACCATTTAACATTTGCGCCACCTATCGCCACTGCATCCGCACTGTGTGTGGCGGCGTGCGAGGCGGTAGGCGGCCACCGAGACGACGCTATAGTTGCCGCCTCGGCTATTCACCTCATGCATGCAACTATACACACGCATGATAATTTATTATTATCTGCTAAAAAAATATCCGAACCCGTATCCGAAATTTCATATAAGTTTACCCCGGGCATCGAGCTGATGACCGGGGATGGGATTCTTCCCTTTGGGTTTGAGCTATTGGCTGGGGCAAATGACAATGAAAATTCTGAAAAGATATTAAAAGTTGTTATTGAGATTAGTAGAGCTATGGGTGCTCAAGGGATGATCAACGGTGGAGATGATGACACAAGTGACGTGGTTGGATCCGACCAATGGAGAGGACAGCCGATGCGACAGCTCCACGGTTGTGGGGCCGCGTGTGGGGCGATTATGGGGGGTGGGAGTACGGAGGAGATCGAACAGTTGAGAAGGTTTGGAGATTTTGTGGGGAAAATACAAGGGGTGTTGAGTGGAAAGGGTGGAAGTGGAGGGGGTGAAATGGGGTTAGTGGAGAAGTGGAGGGGTTTGGCTTTGAAAGAGTTGGGATGTTTTGATAGTAAAAGGGTTGAGCAAATTTCGAGTATTGTTAACGTTTTATGTGATTAAATGATTTTTGTTTATGGTTAAGTTACTTCTTTCTTTTCTTAATTTTGTTGTGTTTGTGTTTGTAATGAATAAACACTCGATTATAATAAACTACTAAGATTCACCCCACAGAAATGTATGTATACCAACAAAATAAAAAATAAAAATCTACACAAGTATCAGATTGAATTACATATATGTCGGTGTGTGTAACTAAAACATAAAATTAAAAAAAATTTAAAGATATCTTCGTGTTTACATAGTCGAAACTATAAAAACCAATACTGATACCATCTTTTATGGTTTTTTTTTGGCATTATTAGTTTGGTTAGTTATGGTATCAATACTCGTTATACGTTAGGTTACCAAAAAGAATATTTTATGTTGAATACAACTTCGTTTTTAATAAAAGGTAAAAGTTAATTTTAAATCACAAGTGTATATTTCGTTTTTTACGGTTAATGAACCCAAGTTAATAAAGAAAAATAAAATTATTTAAAATTAAATAGATAGTGAATTGCAAGTTTTGTCCTTTATCTTTAGGCTATTTTGCAAGTTTTGTCCTTTATGTTTAAAGTTGACGAGTTTTGTCCTTTATGTTTGAAAATCAAGCACGTTTTATCCTTTGGGCCTTAAAAATCAAGCACGTTTTGTTCTTTATGTTTAAAAATCAAGCACGTTTTGTCCTTAAAAATCAAGCACGTTTTGCCCCAAAGGGTAAAACGTGCTTGATTTTCAAACTTAAAGGACAAAACTCGTCAACTTTAAACATAAAGGAAAAAACTTGCAAAATGGCCTAAAGATAAAGGACAAAACTTGCAATTCACTCTTAAATAGATTAAAGATGTATGTTATTTTACTTATTTGTATGATAGAGGAGAATTTGAAAGTTTAAAAAATAAAGTTAAAAAGGACATGTTGGATAGGCGTGGGGCCGGGTTACTATTCATGCAACCCAAATGATATTAACTTTTGTTATCGTATTGGTTGATAAATTGTGTTTTAGGGTGTTAGGAGTGGAGTCCGCAAAGAGAACGGCAAAGCGGGTTGTCGCGCGGCAAACACCGCCGCCAACCCTTTGCCGATGCCGAGAATCAAGAGGATCGGGGAGTGCATGCCGACGCGGGGACCAAGGTTTCAAACGGCATTATAGCCGTTGGGTATTAAAAAAAATCATTTTTACCTTTTATAAATTAACCATTTCAAATCTATTTTCTCCAAACATCAATCTCATCCATTTTTACCACATTTCACTCTAATTTTTTCAAATCTTTTCAAAAAAATGGAAGGCTCAAACAAAGGTGAGGGCAAGAAAAAAATGGTAGGGTCCGGTTCGAAGTCGAGGGCTCAAGATAAACGTGGTTTAGGTGGTTCTAGTGTCCTGTTTCATCCGCACCTTGTGTTTGCGAATCAAGCCCAACCTCCATTTTATTTTAACCAACCAATGCATCAACCTTTTGGTTATGATACCCAACCCATCCAAAATTGGATGCAACACGGTCCGACGATGACTCAACCCAGTTATTATGATTACTCCCTAGAAGCCCAAAATGCTTTTGACCCGTTTGCTTTTCAAACCCCAGGCTCACTATCACTGAGACCTTTTCAAACCCCAATGTCACAATCACCGAGAGACGTACAAGATGACTCCGATGAGGAGTTCGTGCCGGAAACCCAAGAACAAGAGTTAGATGAGGATGAAGATGTTGCGGTTGAAGAAAATCCCGTGAACGAAAATGAAGACGCACCGGAAAGAAAAGGAAAAGCGAAACGGGAAACTTGGATGCCTAGACAATAAGAGGCGTTGGCAAAGGCTTTTTTTCATTGCACTTTGAATAAAAAGAAAGACAATCAACAAAAGGCGGATGAGTTTTGGAAGAAAGTTCTAAACCACTACAATCAAACGGTCGGAGGAAGTAACCGAACCCACCACCAAGTTCGATCAAAATGGATGACGATGCAAACAAAATTGAACACATTCAACGGTCTATATCATCAAGCGGTATACTTTATTTTTTTATACGGTTTATTTTTTAACGAAATATTTGGATTTAGTTGTTGATAATTTATTATTTTAGGATCGTTTACGTCATAGCAGGAGTGACGACTCTTTTGTAATGAAGCAAGCGCTAAAGGATTACAAAAGCAAAGAAAAAATTGATTTTGGTCATATTGCGGCTTGGGAGATTGTTAGGACAAATCAAAAGTGGTCGCCGGTACCTTTGTTGGGTGAAGAAAGCTCCGGCTCAAGTCAAAAAAGAAAGTCTTCGGATTCGGGAAACTATAGAGCGGATACACCGAATGTCGAAATCTCGAGCGGATTCGGTATTCCCGACATGAACGAGGATCCCTCGCCAAGACGACAAACGAGAAAGCAGAAAAAGGACAAAGGGCCGTCTTCAAGAAACAAAGACCCAAGAGATATAACACACAAATTCGAAGAGTATAAGACCATGAAAAAAAGAGATAATGGAAATTAAACGTATATGAGAAGAAAAATACTTGACCTTGGCGAATTAACAACGAGAGGCGTTGCGACAAACAATGTTCGACAAGGACTTGGAGACGTTTAATCGGCCTACCGACAATGTTCACCCTGCGATGTTGGAAATCACACTCGCAAGAAAACGTGAGATCGCAAAAAAATATGGATGGCCTTGTGATTTTTAGTTTTTTTTTTTTAAGTTTGATTTTATTTAAAATGTAATGCTTTATTTTTATTTAAAATGTAATGCTTTATTTTTATTTATAAAAGTTTGATGTTTTTTTTTCCATTTTATCTTAAATTAAAAAAAAACAGAAAATTAAAAAAAAGTTTGCCACTTAGCAAGTGTTTAAACCATTGCCAACACTTTTCAGCAAAGTTTAAACACTTTTGACTGATTGACGCACTCTGATTGGTCGTTTTTTTTGTTTGCCACTCTAAGGTTTTAACATATTTCTAATGATGCGAACAATACAAGTTCTAAACATGAATACGACTCTTTTAATTACTTTATATCCAATTTCTATAGCAGGTTTTACCTATTTTCTGTCCTAGTATTTAATTAGTAATTAAAAATAGGAAATCATAACAAATCGTTTATTAAAACTAGAACGTGATGTTAAGAAAATCTTATAGTAAGACCAAGCGTAATGGGGCGTTTTTTTTTTTTAAAATTGCCCGAAAACGCCCTAAAACGCCTAACCCCCCATTACAGGGGGCGTTTTCCGGCGTGATTTTCGAAAAAAATTGGGTCCGGCGTTTTAAAAATAACGCTTAATTCGTGTGGGGCCACCAAAATTCGACCGTTTCAAACGGTAATATTCTTTTATTTTTTTTTAATTTAAAATAATTCCCACTATATATATTTACCCCACATTCACACCATTTTTTATACAAAAACTCACTTTCTCTCCCACTTTCTTCCAACTTTTATAAAAAAAAAACCCACTATCTTCTAATTTTTATACAATCATGCATCCATTCCGCCCTCCTTTTGGTGTCCCCGCTAGACCCGCACACCCGAACACAACCCAACCGCAAACCCCATACAACCTTCAAGACATGGACCCGAGCTTTTTAACTTACGCGGCTTACTTGAGTGGCGCCCCTCCGTTTGTTCCTCCAACTTTCGGCTATGGTCAAGCCGGCGGGTCTCAACCGTCACAACCCGAAGCCGAACCCGATGTGGAAGTCGTACCGGAGACGCAACCCGAACCGGTGCAAGAAACATCGAAACGCGGCAAAAGGTCGCATAAAAAGAAGGATAAGGACGCACCGAGGCGTACAAAAAATATAATCAAATGGACGAAGGAAGAGGAATACGCGTTGACTCGGGCGTATGTCGACATTTCGGAGGACGAAGAGACCGGTAACTATTTTATATAAATATTATTTTACTTAGTTTGTTATTTTATTTTTTAACAAACAACTTATTTTTTTTTTTGTAGCAAACTTTCAAACGGGCCCGGTTTTTTGGGATAGGGTTCGTGCACTCTTCTTTAGCACGTGGGGTCAAGGCGAACATCGGGACAAAGACTCCATTTCTAGCAAATGGACCGACATCAACAACAAGTGTCATGGGTTTCAAGAAGTCTTCCAACGTAACTACGATAATCGGCCGAGCGGTGAAGGTGACGTGTGGGTTTTAACGAAGACTTTGGAGGAGTTCGAGAGGACAAAAGGCCCTTTCACGTACTACAAGTGTTGGGAGCTACTTCGAAAAAGTCTGAAGTGGGCGGTAGTTAACCCAATGACGTCTAGTAGTAGACGTCGGGCTAAAAGGTCAAAAACATCATCCTCCGTTGACCCGTCAACTCCGACATCGGATGCCCGCAATGTTGATTTAAATGAGGCGGTGGACGAGGGCATTCAAGAAGAGTTGGCCCGACCCACCGGTAGAAGAAAGGGAACCGGGAAAAAAACGGTCGAGTCGTCTTCCGATCTCGAGTTAAAGGATGATTTCGAGGAGATGAACCGTCTTCTCCAAGACATTCGAGATCTCGGCCACCAACGTTATGAAATTATGAAGGAACGAGTGGCCGAAACAAAAAAATTTAACGAGATGCAAGAGGCGAGGCAAATGGAAAAGGACATCGAGTTTTTGTCCAAACCTATCGACCACCTACAAGGCGATGCGTTGATCCTTACGCAAATGCGTCGCCAAAAAATTAAAGAAAAATATGGACTCTAGATCATATTATTTTTTTATGTTTTTTTTTTATTTTTTTCAGTTTTTTTTCGGGTTTTTTTTTATTTTCTGCTTTTTTTTTATTTCCGGTTTTTTTTAAGTTTTTTTTTTATTTTTTTTTTCAAGTAATGTAATTTTATTTTTAAATTAATGAAGGTTATTTTATGTTTTAAATTAAAAAAATAATTGTGAAATGATTGTAAAATGATTGAATGGGGCATTATACCCACTACACCACTTTTGCTATAATGCCCCCTTGCTGACTAGGACGCTACATGGCACAAAACGCCCCATGGTGGGGCATTATAGTGTTCTACCACTACACATGGTCTAATAGGAGTGTGATGATGGAAATATCTGTTTCCACTCTAACCAACAACTTTAATATATATATTCACGTGTGCCAAAATATATTAACATGTGTGTCTAAATGTATTAACATGTGTATCTAAATATAACTTTTAAAACATATTGTATATGGTATTTCTGCATATGAATGCTAAAGTAATTATTATTTTATTATTAGTATATATAATATAATTTTAATAGTATTTTAATTTATATATTATTATTTTATTATTAGTATATATAATATGAATAGTAACTATTCTAATAGTATTTTATTATTAGTTTTCTTTCAAAGTATATATAATAACATAATGTTATCAAACATAAATAAGGCAGCCATTTCACCGAAGCAAATAAGTAATTACAATGATATTGTTACCGTATCGTACCGAACATCGGTACCGGTACCCGTATTCATTTTTATGGTTTTCGGTTTCTATAATATTTCATTTATGCAAATCTGTCTCCAGCAATAAGTGAATATTGGTACCAGCACTGTAACGATATAAACCGATCGATACCGTTCGATCATCGGTGCGGTAACATAGTTAGTTTTTATTGATTTTGGTCGATGTGAAACAAACGTTGATTTCTATACCGAATGCATGTATCTTACATGTAGTATAACAAATCGAACCAATATCCACTGAATCAGGGGCGATGCTTTGAAGGGGCCGGAAGGGGCGCCCGACCCCCCGAACTTTTCGGCCAGTAGTGTTATATATGTAGTTTCGTATAGAAATTTTTGGGTATATACATTTTCGACCCCCCGGTTCTGTATAAATTTTTGGGTATATACGTTTTCGACCCCCCTCGTAAAAAATTTCAAGCTTCGCCACTGCACTGAATGCTCGCGGTTACGTACCGCCGCAATGCGCGGAGAAATACTCTAGTTTATATTAAAAGTTAAACCCTAATTTAAAGAACTTGATATAGAGCTTGAAAAACTACTCGACACCTAACCTCGGTACTAATATATATAAGTGTGTTCCTTTTTAACGATCAATGTTATATGTTTTTTCTATGAAAATGCCACATCTGATTCTGTTAGCTTTGTTTCTGTTACCTAAGTAAAGATCATTCGTCATGAAATTACTTCATTTTTATGTCAAAAACTAGATACACGTTGAGGATATCGTTATACAATCGTTAATGCCCTATAAAAACCTACATCGGATATATTTATGTTTTGACAACTGGTGAGAGTTTAAGAATATTAATGGTAGGGGTATCATCCCTAACTTCCTACACCTTATCTAACTCATCAACACAGTTTGCCTATTCGCAATGAATTAATTTTTCATATATTAATTTACAAATTTACTCTCCCTCACTAAATTACTATTCAATCTTCTTTCTATTAAATGGTTGATTGATATAAGTTTTTCTATTAATTGGTTAACTACTTTAAGTTCCTGTGTGTTATACGGGTTGTATAAAGAAAATACTTTTTACAAATCTATTGATAATTGTTATGTTTTGAGTAATGAGCTTGAGGAAAGTTATTCAATCTTCTTTCTATTAATTGGTTGACTGATATAAGTTTTTCTATTAATTGGTTAACTACTTTAAGTTCCTGTGTGTTATACGGGTTGTATAAAGAAAATACTTTTTACAAATCTATTGATAATTGTTATGTTTTGAGTAATGAGCTTGAGGAAAGTTCACCATAAATTGTAACATCAACAAAAAGAAATTAATTTTGTAAACAATAAATAATAATTTTTATTCTTGGTTTGAATATAAAATTGGTAGGTTTTTTAAATCCAACTATGAAAGGGAATTTGTAATTGAGAATGTGAATGATTTTGCCGCTCAAAACAAATGAATGAGTGATTTACATTGCTAAGTGGATATATTAACCCTAAGGTAGCGTTTGGTATGAAGGAATGAAAGGTGGAATGGAATGGATCATTCTAATGGAATGAAAAGAAACATGTTTGGTTATCATGTGGTAATGGAATGGAGCATTCCAAAGGAATGTAACTCCTTCCAAATATAATAATTTTCATTCCTTGGTATGTAGGTGTTTTTTTTCCATTCCTTCAAGGAATGGAATGGAAAGAAATATGTTGTTATTATTATTATTATATTTATATTTATATTTATTAATATTCATACTAATATTAATATATATCAAAAATCTATTATTAATTTGTTTATCATTAATATATTATTATTATTGAGGCAATTATATTTTTGTCGTTTTTAATACAGTTGTGTTTCGTTACTTCATCTTTTTTTGTTTATCAAATTGTACAAATTAATGATTCATTCTATTCACGTATGAGTAACCAAACATCACAATGGAATGGAATGATCCATTTCTTTCCGTTGTCCATTCCATTACCTCATCCATTCCATTCTCTCATCTATTCCATTACCCCATACCAAACAGACCCTAAGTTCATGACAAGTGACATAAGTTAGTTTTGTTTTAATATAGTTAATATATCTATATCTATACTACTTTATAAAACATATAGGAAGGGCAAGATTGGAAAAAAAATATGTACTTAAAACACCCTCAATGCACAATGTACAAGTCTTAAAGCACCAAGAAACACAAAACTTTTACCCTTCACCCGGATTCATCATCAGCCGTCCATTTTCTTTCAATTCTTCACACGGATCATGATCTGACGGTTGATATTCATTTCACACGGATTACCGATCAGACTTTCTTTTCTCTTTCTCTCTCTTTCTCTCAAAAAACCCGCTTCCCTGCTCCTCCTCTCTATCTCTCTCTCTCTGGCTATTCCAGATCCCGATCTGGATCTAGGGTTTCTCTGTCCTCCCCTTTGCACACACAAGCCAGTACAAACACACACGTTTTTGTGGAAATCAGAAGCATGAAGCTTTGGTGTGGTTGCAATCGATGGGAAAAAGATCGAGGTAGGTTTATTTTTTTTCCTGCTGAATGTTTTCTATTGTTTGATGGAAAGGAATCCAACAAGGCATACTTAATCAAGGCTTATGCTTTTGCATTTCTTAGGTGTAACCGCTGGATTTCATATAGATCTGGTGGCGATGACTAGATTGATGAGGTTTTGGTTGGAATTCGCGACTGGATGCTTAAGTTTAGGAAAACAAGGGTTTGGTAAGTAGAGATTCCGGCGATATATTGCATAAACAAGCTTTCTATAACAAGAAGGTAAGAACTAACACCAGTAAAATCATTTATTTTCTTCGATTTCAGGTATAATAGGGTTTTGGTTGCTGTTTTTTTTCATGTGAGTAATCTATACTTTTTTTTTCCTATTTTTTTCTTGGTTGTTGATACTGTTTAGGGTTTTGATTTCAGAGATAAAGATTGAATCATCTGTTGTGTTGATTAAGTTACAGCAGGGAAATAGAAAGAGACGGGGATTTGTAAATGTTCATTCCAATTTAGGTCTCGCAGATACGATTGTCGCTTGTAATTTTTAGACGACTAGCATTTTTATTTGAAGTAAAGTGTGTCTTCTACAACTATTATGAACATGCTTTTATATGCTATGTTAATACTATTATGAACATGCTGTGTTTTGTCTCTCTGTATCCTCTGTTTCACGCCTTTACTAATTATCTGTGTTTTTTTTTTTGTGAACAGGGTGAAGGTATACTGACTGAGGCAGGAGAAACAACTTTTTAAAAAAGGTTACAGTGCTAAGTGGCATAAATGGTATATTTAGTGTGATTTTCATATGATTATTTAGCTAGATTGGTTATGAATTTTGGTAGTAGTGAATCATGTAGTTGATTTTATGTCGCATTTTGCATGATTTGTTTAAGCCCAAATCGACCCATTCAAAAGGTAATTTTATCATGAAATTTTCTGTTTAATCTTTATTGCTTTCGGAGATCTATTGATACCGTGCTGATTTTTCGTTCTCTTTTACTGATTTATCTTTTACTGATTTAACCCTTTTCATTCAAACAGTTCAGCTTAAAAGGGGGTCTGATCCGCAACAAGTAGGTGACTCCTCCTTCCTGGTGGTTATGATGTATTTAGTTTGAAGATAAAAATAGGTTTTCATTCAAACAGTTCAGCTTAAAAGTAGTATATGTATAATTTTTGGTTATTTTCCCATATTTTTATATGTTATTTATTAATTAAACTTAAAATGTACACATTTTTTTAATATAATTAAAATAAAAAAAATCTAAATAGAGCCAGCTCGCGGCCTAGCTCGAGCTCGACTTGTTTACAAATCGAGCCGATCCGAGCTGGCTCATTTACAATTGAGCTATTTCCGAGCGAGCCGTGAGCTTTTTGACAAGCATATTTTGTCCATTTTTTTAATTATTAGTCAATGCAGGGGCGTTTTGAGATCTGTCTCTTTCTGGTTCATTTATGGTGGCTGAGGTTGATGGTCAACGTAGTAGAACGGGTGGGTTAAGTGTGGCAGGTTAGTGGCCCTTCAGGGCAAATGACTTGGATTCTTATGCTATAACATAAAGGTGCCATTTTTTAAACCCATTTACTAGAAAACAGGCTAGATTTTATTGGGCCCTTCACCTCTTCTACAAGGTTTGACCCGTTTCAAAAAGTTGTATTTGGCCCATTTCTCGATGGGCGTTCATATTACAAACTTTAAGTAAAATCTATTTTGTTTTACTTTACAGTTTTGATATTTGTTTTCTGTAGTACTTTGCAAGGTGGGTTTGAGTTACCGACACGTCTTTCGGTGGCTGCAGCAGATTGTATTATAGCTCTTAGTGTCGCATTGGCGAAAAAAGGGAATGGTTTCTAATCCTTCATTATGTGATGTATCTCAATGATCTTGGTTTACAACTTTATAGTATGATCTTGGTTTAAAAAGGCGCGCCCTAGGCGTTTGCAACAAGCCTTAGGGGCGGTGAGGGCATTTCACTAAATTATGGTTTCTCAGTCCTAAAGTTTTTAATTAGCAAAATTACCGATATCCCACCGATATCTTACTATGATAACCTATATCTCAAATATCGGCCCTTGACCGATATCCTATATTTTACCGCATTAACTGCATAACTGAATAGTATATAACTACGAGAAACTCATTTTTTAAATATTTTCCAGCAGCATGGACAGAGAATCAATGGAGATGCTGGTTGAAGCTTCTGCTGCTGAAGCTTCAACAAAGATACCAACCTTTCGCATCTGAAAGTTTATCTAATCCCGCTAAAAAAGAGCAGCTTGAAGTACGGATGGCGTCTATCAAAGAAAATCCATCTTTGAAACCTATTTTAGAAGAGATAGAATCTGGTGGTCCAACAGTTATGATGAGGTTGTTAATCATTAATATATGACTAAGATCTATGTCTGTGTAAAAATTCGAGTTATGAATTAATTTTTGCATTACAAACAAGGTACTGGAATGATGAAGATGTTTTAAAGAAAGTGGGTGAAGCCATGGGTCTTGCAGTCACAGAAGATGCTACTGCTTCTGCTGGGCATCCAGTTGCATATATCCGAAAGGTACTCAAGCTTTAAATATACAATTTCCATCACACAGTTAGTTCCAAATTTACATCATCATAGTTAATTAGTTTGTTAGATTTGAGGTGGCGAAATGGGTGGGTTGGATAACACAGGTAATTGCCCATGATGTTTAAGTTTTTTGTTGTTTTATTCTAGCATGTCAATTATGTTTTTATAAAGTTCATGTTATAATAATAATTACAGAAGCTGCAGCAGCTTGATGAGGAGGTTAAGGCTATTAAGGCTGAGTTGATGAGCAAACAGAAGCAGCAGCAGCTCAAGGAGGAGGAGGTTAATGCTAAGAATGCTAAGTTGACGAGCATACAGGAAGAGTCGCCCCAGTTTGACATGGACTGTGAGGCTGCGAGGCTGAGTTTATGCGCATGCTGGAGCAGCACCACCAGCATAACGAGCAATCCGAGGCTTTGAAGGCTAGGTTGATGAAGATGCAGGAGCAGCATCAGAAGCTGCAGGAGCGGGGGATTGCTGCTATAGAGCAGAGGATTGCTGCTATGGAGCCGATGATTGCTGCTGTGGAGCAGGCGATCACCATGGCTAATGATCGCACCAAGCCCGTGAGGGCACGTGTTGGAGTCAGTGTTGCCGTTACTATTGGCGTGTTTTCTCATGTCTATCGTTAGACCTATCGTGGGCGGGTTGTGCTCACGTAATATTATAGGATGAAACTTGTGTCGATGAGGCTTTGTACCCCCATCCATATTGTATCTTTTGTAAACTATGTAACAAGTTATTTTATCTATATGTAATGTGGTTTTTATGGTGGTTCACATCTTGTGTTCATGTGTTGACCTTATTATATATTGTTTGTCTAATTTCTTTTGTTCGTGTGTATATAAGAAAGAAAACATGGCACCAAGACGGGCTACACACCCATCCGATGACCTCAGAGGACACAGCACAGTTGGTGGCCCAACAATTTGTTGCCATTGCTTAGTATGAGGCGAATCGTAACGGTGACACAAGTGGTGGATTCGGACGCACCAGACCGGGTGGATCTGGCGAAGATAGAGACAAAGGTCCTAATATTATTCAAAGGTGAAGTCACTGTCCATAATTGTTTGGTTGTAACATTTGTGACATTGATAATTGTTTGGAAGAGAAGCAGCTTACCAACTTTCTTGGGAAGACTTGAAGGCAATGCTGATGGAAGAATAATGTCCTCGGAATGAGTTGTGAATTGAGACCGAATTCTGGAATTTGGTCATGGATGAAGCCGAAGTAGGGATGGTAATGGGTCGGGTTTGGGATGGGTATACCCAATTACAAAGTTTGTCCCACGGTCCAAACCCGTCGACGATATCCTCTCCAGAAGCAGCCATGAACTTGCTTGATTGGGCCATTTTTTCTCTCCAAAAGCAACCATGAACTTGCTTTTCCTATCGACGATATCCACATGATTAATAAACGTAGTCGGATATTTTGATTATTATCCGAGCTTGTGAGATAATGTTACAATTGAGTGGCCTATATCTACTCATTTAGTTCTCAACTTGACGAAAATTCCAAAGTGTAGTATACTTAACTTTCCTATAATTCGACAACAGACCCAATTATATGTTTTCTCTTAAGCGTTGTTAATGTTTTTTTGAGCTGGGGTTGACTTTGACCTATTGTGTGTTGTGTGTTGTTAATTTACCCACATCTTTAAAACCCCTCATAACATCACTAGAATTAGATAATTTTCTTTGTTTTCTCCTAAAGCCGGTTATCGGCCGTCGCACAATAACCACCAAACGCCATCACGAAACCACCAATCGCCGCACACCATTGATTCTCCACCATTGAAGAAGGCCGCAGTCGACCCTCACATTCTGCTACACTGGCACCATCGTCGTCGCACGCCACATCGGAAACTACATTCCCGTACGTAGCCCTAAACTCACCAACCTAAGTGATATGTTTCCCGCCGCATCGCGCGGGTAAACGACTAGTTAATACAAAACAACAAAAAATTCCTTAACAACTTAATATTAATAAATGTTTTATTGTTTACTTAAATATTAATCATTTACTTTTGATTTATCTATAATATATAATTAGTAATTAGTAACAATTTTAAATAATGTCATTTTGACAACATCTTCTTATTCTTTAAAATGAATTTTTTACTATATGTTTAAAACATCTATTAAATAAATTATTATTTTATATTATAATAATAAAAATGGTAAAGAATATGTTAATCCGATACTTGAAAATTGGTTTACTTCTAAGCTTTGAAAACACTTTTAATGTTATTAGATCCGTGTAATACACGGGTTTAAGGATAGAATATCTTCATAATAATTGTGATACAAGTCTATACTCACCGGATATCCTAAGTGGAGTTATATTTTTAGGCTTGCCAAACTATTGATAATTACAAAGGTACATGTTCCAGTGATGTTATAAAGAAATATTGATCGAAAGAATGGTTTATGTAATGGAACTCGACTACAAGTCCTAACACTGGGTGATTAGATTATTGAGGCACTCATATTATCCAGAAGTAATATTGTCACTCGAACGTTAATTCCTAGATTTCGTTTAATACCGCCAAATAGAAGGATTTCGTTTAAATTGAAAAAAAAAGACAGTTTTTTCCCGCCTTATGTCTTGCCATGACGATAAACAAAAGTATATGAATATTTATATGTAAAGTTGGTTTTTTTTCTAAAAGAATCGGTTTTTTACATATGACCAGCTGTTGCGTTATCTATGGTAAAAAAATTAAATAGTTTATAATTTACAGGTCTAACTAAAAATTATTATAAGCATTTAATTCATTTGATAATTTAAATTAACTAGTATTAAACACCCCCCGCGTTGCGGCGGGGGAGAGCACTAATGTTACACTACTGTCAGCGACCACCGACACTGAAGTTGCGGTGTTAATGCGAAGAAATTAAACAGAAACGTCGAAACGTAAAACATAGAATAAAATAACTAAGTTGATCTAGGACTCGCGCGTTATGATGAACCCGCGTCAATTTTTCCTCGTTTGACAGGTTCATCGTAATCTATATATAATATATATCATTACCACTATATAAACAATAATGCATACATTACAAAAACCATTGCATCAATATGTTGCAAATTATATTTATACAAGATTTTGGCTAAATTAATTAGATTATTATTTATAATAATAATTTACAAATAAAACAATACAACTTTGAATAGATCAAACCGAATGAATATGGTAAGATAATGATGTATTGCAAAATACATACTTTTATCGTGTATAGTTTGTACGTTCTTTCGTCATTTCTAGTATAGTTTTATTTAGAATTGCGTACTATTGATCAAAGTTCGGTTTTCCAGGTCTTGATATGATAATTGGCTGAAAATTGAGTGGAAACGAGCTTGATGCTGAAAGTGTATGTCTTGGAATGAAGTAAAAAGAGTTAGAATTATTTTGAGGAGTTTTAAGGTGTTAAAGCTGAATTTCGGATGAAACCTACTGTGAAAAATAAGACACTCGCGTAGCGCTAAGGTGAGAGGTTGACCAGTCGCGCTACGCTACTGATGAATGTTGACTTTGCTGACTTCGGTGATGCTCGCGTAGCGCTAGAGTAAGATCAAGACCAGTCGCGCTACGCGACTGGTAGGAGAATTACGCCAGAGTTGCTGCTGATTAGGGTTTACTATTTAAACCAAGAAAAAAATCATTGTAGAGGGAGTTACGAATTAGAGGAGATTGGAGGCGATTGTTGAGCGTTCTTGGAGCTGAATCTTGGAGTTCTCGAAGCATCGGAATCATCGGTACAAGTCAGAGACAAAGAATCGAAGGATCCATCGGGTTTTCTAATCCCTTGTTTTGTCGATTTCTTTTCTTGAACTTGTTACAATGAATTCATGTTTAGACAACTTTGTTTTGATTTCATATTTTAGTATGCTTGGCTAAACCTTTAAACCACCTAGACTTGATGAATGGATTGATATAAAGATTTTACCGTTTTGTTATTTGCACGTTGTTTATGGATTGATTGTGATTTGTAAAAGGTTTGATTTAATGGTTTGATGTGTATGCGTGCTTTGATTTGGTTTGTTATTGTTACCTGCTTCATATGATTCTTAGTGACGGTCTATATCACAACGTAGAGTCATATTAGGGTTTAGGGTTTCGGTGAGTGTCTATATCACATAAGAAAACCTTCACTCTTTAGGGAGAATCGGCCGATAACCTCTAGAAGTAAGTGGTAATAATTTGCTAGATCTTAGTGTTCTGCTAGTTTCAATATCTGGGAAGTGAGGGGCTATTGGTAGGTCTTACCCGGCGAATTGCTTTAGATAGGCCTTGGGAAAGGTTATGTCTTGGTTTACCTGTCGGTCTTATTAGTCTATCAAGTCAAATCTATTACTTCAAACTACCCTAGACCTAGGACTGGGAAGAAATAGGTCAACATTAGGGTACTTACACAATAATTAGAGGACTGGGAAGAAATCTAATAACCGGTAGGATTAACGGCCTAGGTAGGTCCACAGGTTTCTCCTTGAGAAGGGTCGAGGGGCCTCGATGGTTCTTAATAGGTTTAGTATCATACGATCCCGGTTCCATAACTAGTGCATTTAACTTAATTGGTAATCTCTTAAAAACAATCCAGGATTCTTGTCTAGGTGGTCTAGTTCTCATATAAGAAAGAGTTCACAGTCTTAGTTCGTGTTTAGTCTAGTTCTAGTTATTTTAGTAGTTAATATAGATTTCCTAGTTTTCAGTAACCCCCCCCCCCCCCCCAAAACAAATAAACAGTTTAAGTCGCGTCTGTCAGAGTCTATTAGAGTCTAGTTTACGTAATACATAGAGTCTTTGGGTTCGATACTCGGACTTGCTAGGTTATACTACATTGACCGGTACACTTGCCGGTTGTGTGGTTTAGGTTAGAGAGTCTTAGTTTACAAATTTAAAGCTTTTCGTGTCTAGCTTAGAGAGTCTAACTTAGTAAATTTTTATAGTCTGTTTAGCACACATCAGATAATGAAACCATTATTTGATTAGGGTACAACCACTTAAGTACAATTTACAACCATACATGCATACAAAACAGATTGAATTTGGTAAGGTAATAACCATTATTATTTGATTAAGATACAATCACTTAAGCACAACTTATAACCTATATTTGATTAAGGTACAACTATTTAAGGACAACTTACCACCAAATATGCACACAAATATTTAAAATTAATAGTATATAAATAAACCAAATTGGCTTAAAATACAACCCACAAATACATTAACAAATAACAAAGCATAGTATACAACTATCATTGCACAAATATTTTCTAAATTGATAGTATATAAATAGTATATATATGTATGTATATATATATATAGGAGCGTTAAAATGAAAACCACCTCCAGTTGTAAGAACCGTGAGAATCACTTTTCAACCATTAGATCATCAAGATCAATGGATGAGATTAAAAGTAATTAAAAAGTATTATTAAATATTTTTTTGTCTTATTATGTTTTTAATATTTTAATCCAATAGGTTAGTTTAGTAAATTTACTCAATTTTGTCTTTATTGTTTTTTATTACTATTTTTGTGTTAGTATATTAGTTTTTATTTTTTAAAGAAATTTTTTTATTAAAAGCTTTTTAAATTCAGATTTTTACAGATTTTTTAATATTTTTACGTTTTTACGTTTTACGTTAAAAATTTTACGTTTTACGTTAAACTTTTTACGTTTTATGTTTTACGTTAAACTTTTTACGTTTTATGTTTTACGTAAAACTTTTTACGTTTTACGATTTTACGTTAAACTTTTTACGTTTTACGTTAAACTTTTTACGTTTTACGTTAAAAAGTTTACGGTTTAATTTTTTTTTACAAAAACTTTTTTACGCAAAACGAACGCACCCAGAAATCGCTAACTCGGTAGGTGTCTCAGATAGATTGTTATCGACATCGACTGGGGAAAAATATAAAAAATCGACAACATCAAAACAAAAGTGTATCTCGAAAAAAAACGGGGTTTGGCTCAGATTTTCCGATAATCAAAAGGCTGCAAAGTGGGGTTGCATGTTCAAAAACCTACCCTCCACCATCCTTGCCGCGCCATCGTCATCAAAATCTAGGGTTTTTTTTTTTTGAATCATTGCCACCCAATCCAACATATCAAACCCACATAGTTCACTAATAAAAAATCACTAGAAAAATCAAGAATACAGGCCAAAAATCACCAGAAAATCAACTGAACCCATAACCTTCAAATTCAGGAACACAGGCCAAGAATCACCAGAAAAATAAAGAACACAGGCCTAGAATCACCATAAAAATCAACTAAACCCAGAAAAATCAAGAACACAGGTGAAAAAACACTAGAAAAATCAAGAACACAGGCCAAGAATCCGATGAACTAATCTTGAACCAACTAAACCCATAACCTCCAAAGTCGACCCAAGCATCAACTCGTCGGGAGGAGACCAGGACCGCCGCCGCTCACGGCGGCGCTGCCGTCGGCCAGCCTCCGTCCTCTTTCTCTGCCGGAGCTGCAACGCCACCGCCTCCGTCCTCTTTCTCTCTCCTCGGACTCTCCTTCTCTCTCCTCGGACTCTCTCTCTCTCTACAACGAGTGTGAACGAGTGTGAGAGACAGAGAAACAGGGGTGGGTGTGCCGGTGGTGAACGAGTGTATCAGAGAGAGAAACAGGGGTGGGCAGCGCCAGTGTGCAGAAGAGGGGTTTCATCGCCGGCAGAAGATGATTAGGTGGGTTTCAACGCCGGCAGAATGGAACTTGAGGAAGGGAGGTGTACAGGAGAGGTTTAGGTGGGTTCCATCGCCGGCAGCCGGCCGGTTGCCGGTACCTCCCTGTGCTTGGCCGATCTTGAATGGAGAGGGAGAGAGGTTGTTTGTGTGAGATGAGAGAGGAGAGTGAATGTGAGATGAGAGAGGAGAGAGGATAGAGGTAATATATAAAGTCAGTGGCTTTAAATGAAGAGAGAGGGTAGATTTGATATTTAGGGTAAATGACCAAAATACCCTTTTTTCTGATTGGTTGAGAGTGATTCTCACGGTTCTTACAACTGAAGGTGGTTTTCATTTTAGCGTTCCCATATATATATATATATATATATATATATGTGTGGCCAGGATCATTTCAGAACCATAAATATTTACAAAACTCGCAGAACTCTTAATAAACAATCTTTTTATTTATATATTTTTATGTTTAGGATAATTTTATCATTTATTATGTGTATTTTTACGATTACACACATGTTAAGAGTAATTTTATCATTTTTTATATGTAATTTTATAATTACACATATGTAAAATAGTTTTTTTACATATATGTAATTAGTTATGACACATATATATAATTTTGGCAATTAAACATATGTAAACTACTTTTAACATGTATGTAATCAAAGAAATACATATAATAGATGATAAAAAGATCCTAAATACAAAAACTTATATATAAAATGATTGTTTATTAGGAGTTCTGAAAGTTCTGTAGTTATTTAGAGTTCTGAAATGAGTGAACTAACTTCTTGAGAGTGAACTGAGTGAACTAATCTTGGCCCTTGATCATTTTTTAAATTAAAAGGGTAAGATTGACATTAGCCAAGTACTATTAATTAAAATCCCTTAATTTTTTCCTCTCTTAACTCTCTCTCTCTCTCTCTCATTTTTAATTATTTCTCTATTATTTTAATTATAAGAGATTGAAGAGCTAATGTTTTTTTAAACAAACTGTTATGTTCCTTTTAAAATTAAATATTAAACCTAATTAAATTATGATTTTTAACATATGTGTATATAGGTCAGTATATACAAGACTTATACACTTGTGTATTATTACATCTTGTTTTCACCGATTAGTATAAACCAAATTTATACACTTGTGTATTATTCAAGTACATATGTGTATACGGGTCGGTATATACCAGACGTATACACATGTGTATTATTCAAGTACATAGTGTATACATGTCGATATATATCAGACTTATACACTTGTGTATTACTACATATTGTTTCCACTATACATCTTTTCATCAAACATTGATCTAATACATATATGTATAGAGAATGTAATTATATATTTTTAATTGTGTTCTAGCTGGAACAATATTTGATAATGTTTGTGTTTTTTAAATTATGAAATATTAAGTTAGGTAATATGTGAAAGAAAAAAAAATATAGATAATGTAATTAAATATTCTTTTAATTAGAAAGAGAAATCAGGATAGAGAAAAAAATAATTAATTAAATGAAGATGGAAATATACAATTATACCCTTGTGTCTATTAAAATACTTGTAATTTACAAAAGATAATTACAATCTTGCCATTAAAGAAAAATCTAGATCTACAAAATCAATGGTCAGGATAAGTTCATTTTGTTCACAAATAAATCATTGTTCACTCATGAACCCTACCCTATATATATATATATATATAGGGTAGGGATGCTAAGAGAAGTCTACCCTATTCGAGAAACTTGAGAGACAATCTGGACCACGCATTTTCCCTAAGCAAAAAAGGTGAAAAAAATGCAAAAAAAAATTCCTTTTCTTTTTTTTTTTTGGAAAAATTGCAGCATTTTCTTTAATGATTTAATTTTTTTTTTTTTTTAATTTTTTTTTTGGATTTATACACATGTGTATATTGTTAATCTTTTAACTATACATATATGTATATTGTCAATTATACATATATTTATATACATGTTTAAAATTGAAAAAATATGTGTTATAAACCCTCAACCTTAAACCCTAAACACTAAAGCTAAACCTTAATGCTAAACCATAAAGCTAAACCTTAATGCTAAACCTTAAACCATAAAGCTAAACCCTAAAGCTAAACCATAATTCTAAACCCTAAAGCTAAACCCTAATGCTAAACCCTAAATGCAAACCCTAAAGCTAAAGCTAAACCCTAATGCTAAACCCAAAAGTTAAACCCTAATGTTAAACCCTAATGCTAAACCCTAAAGCTAAACCCGAAACCCCAATGCTAAACCCTAAATAACACTTATTTTTCAATTTTAAACATGTATTTACATATATGTATAGTAAAAAGATTAACAATATACACATGTGTATAAATCCCAATTTTTTTTAAATAAAAAATTAAATCCTTAAAGAAAAAGTTGCGATTTTTCCCAAAAATTTTTTTTTGCATTTTTTCACCTTTTTTTTTGCATTTTTTTACTTTGGGAAAATGTGCGGTCCAGAATGCTTCTCAAGTTTCTCAATTAGCCTACCACTTCTCACATGATCCTTATCCTATTAGAAATCTGACGTAAAGATGTTCGAGTTATATGTATCTTTTTATTAGTTGATTAGGTATTAGGAAACATAGTGGTCATGATCCTTATGACCACCATGACCCTCCATGTTAGTGCCATGTAACTCACCTCTAATCCACCATCCAAAACCACTATCCTAAGGGTGTGGTCATGACCCAAACCACTAGCCCCTTATTTATTTTAATTTATCTTTGTCTAAAGAGAAAAAAAGAAATGATTTGTTGAAAAATGGAAAGGAGGACCATGGTTGTCATGGTTTAATCCATGCAAACCATGGTGGATCAATTAAGGGGGTTGTGTTGCCTTCTATTCATGTTCCTAAGTGGCAAATCATGTCCCAACCATGACCCCACACCCCACACCCCACACCCTATAGCCTAAGCTTAAAGAAAACAATTTTCATTTTAAGCGATCGTAATATATTTTATGTGAAATAGAAAAGCAATATGAAAATTTGCGTCATTAAAAGAAATAAATAAAAAAGCGTTTAGATATCATTAGGGGTGGGAAAAAAGGAAATAGTTTGAACAATTAGGAAAGTCAATATTTTTTTAGGGTAAATTACTTTTTGAGTCCTGTGTTTTATATGTTTTAACTAGTTGAGTCCAAAAGCAAAAATTTTAACGACCTGAGTCCTTATAAGCATTTTCTTTAACCATTTGAGTCCAAATTTCTAACACTGTTAAAATTATTCTGTTAACTTTTGTTAAATGACCAAATTACCCTTTTAACAAAAAAACCATTTTATTATTAAATATATATATATATATAGGGAGCCGCTAGAATGAGAACCACCACGAGTTGTAAGAACCACGAGAACCGCGCCCCGCGGGTGGCCGTTGACCACGAATTTTTTTTTACACCTAGATCCGTATATTTTAAGACCGGGTGTAAATTTTGGGTTCAAACGGCGCGCCTGAGGGGGTAGTTTTTTACGCCCAAAGTTTGGTTAAAAAAAAAAAGAAAAATTAAAAAAACCCAAACTTTGGGCGTAAAAAACTACCCCCTCGGGCGCGCCGTTTGAACCCAAAATTTACACCCGGTCTTAAAATATACGGATCTAGGTGTAAAAAAAATTTCGTGGTCAACGGCCACCCGCGGGGCGCGGTTCTCGTGGTTCTTACAACTCGTGGTGGTTCTCATTCTAGCGGCCCCCTATATATATATATATAGGGGGCCGCTAGAATAAGAACCACCTCCAGTTATGAGAACCATGAGAACCATTCTCAACCAATCAGAATTTGACAACTCAAAGGGTATTATGGTCATTTACCCCATATGTCTAATCTCTCTATCTCTCTTCATTAATTGCTACTGACTTTATCTCTCCTCTCTCTTTTAAATATACTCTCTCTCTTCATTTTCATTTTTTGAAACACTCTCTCTCTCTCTTTTTATCATCTGATGAAGATCATCATCTCCATCATCTTCAGGGTTATGAACACCACCATCATCATCGACAACTTATGAACACCACCGGCATCTTCATGGCCGTCACCCCCACCCCCGCCTGGAACTCCACCTACCTTTCTCACACTCAGAATCCCACTCTCTCTCCAACACACTTTGTCTTGTCCGATTTTACAGTTGATCGGAGCCGGGTACCGGCGAATATCGATGACGGCCGGTGCCGGTGAGATGATTGGGTGTTTTAGCTAAAAATGATGGGTTTTCTTTACTAAATTGGTAAGAATTTAAGCCTTTGATTTTCTGGTGGGTTTTGATTATTTTGGTGGGTTTGATGATTTTCGTGGGTTTGTAAAAATCTGGTGGGTTTTGATTTTTTGGTGGTGTGGCAGTGGGTGCGGTGGTGTTGGAGGCGGTGGCGGGTGGCGTTGGGGATGGTGGGTGGGTGGGTGGAGAGGCCCGGCGGCGGTGGCTGAGCCGGTGAAGCCGGTGATACCGATGGTTTTTTTGGTATGTGTTCTTGATTTTTCTGGGTTTGATTTTTGGGTGTTCTTGAATCTGTGTTTGATTTTGGGTGTTCTTGAATCTGATGGGTGTTCTTGATTTTTCTGGGTTTGATTTTGGGTGTTCTTGAATCTGGGTTTGATTTTGGGTGTTCTTGAATCCGATGGGTGTTCTTGATTTTTCTGGGTTTTTTTGGTATGTGTTCTTGATTTTTATGGGTTGATTATGGGTTTTAATTTTTGTTGAATCTGTTGGTGGGTGTTCGAATCTGGGTTTGAATCTTTTGTGTTTTTGCTGCAGGTTTGATTCTGTTGAATATGGTTTTGAATCTTGGGGGTTTGACTTTCTGGGTTTGATTCTGTTGAATCTGGGCTTGAATGTTGTTCATGTTGAATCTGGGTTTGAATGATGTTGAATCTGGGTTTGAATGTTGTTCTTGTTGATCTGTGGGTTTTGATTTGTGATATTTAAATCTGTGGGTTTTGATACGATCGACGGGGTGGCGATGATGCAAAAAAAAAAAAAAACCGTAGATTTTGATGACGATGGCGCGGCAAGGACGGCGGAGGGTAGGGTTTTTGATCCTGCAACCCCACTTTTGCAGCCTCTTGATTATCGGATAATCTGAGCCAAACCCCGTTTTTTTTTTCGAGACACCCTTTTTTTTTATGTTTGTTGGGTTTTTATATTTTTTTGAGGCGTCGATGATGATAACAATATATCTGAGACACCTCCCGAGTTTGCGATTTCTGGGTGCGTTCGTTTTTGCGTAAAAAAAAATTTGTAAAAAAAAATAACCCGTAAACTTTTTTAACGTAAAACGTAAAAACGTGAAGCGTAAAAAGTTTTACGTAAAACGTAAATCGTAAAAAGTTTTACGTAAAACGTAAAAAGTAGAAAGTTCTACGTAAAACGTAAAACGTAAATTTTTTTTACTATAACGAAAAAAACGTTAACGTAAAAACGTTAACGTAAAAAACCGTTAACGTAAAAACCGTTAACGTAAAAAAACCGTTAACGTAAAAAACCTGAATTTAAAAATGTTAACGTAAAAAACGTTAACGTAAAAACCCGGTGCGTAAAATGTAAAAACGTAAAAAACGTAAACGTAAAAAACCGGCGCGTAAAACGTAAAGGGTTTTACGTAAAATGTAAAAAGGTTTTACGTAAAACGTAAAAGGTTTTTCGTAAAACGTAAAAAGTTTTAGGTAAAACATAAACGTAAAAATGTTAACGTAAAAAACCGGCGCGTAAAACGTAAAAAAAACATTAACGTAAAAATCCGGCGCGTAAAACGTAAAAAAACGTTAACGTAAAAAACCGGCGCGTAAAACGTAAAAAATGGCGTTAAAAAACGACGCGTAAAAAGCGGCGTTAAAAAATAGGCGCGTAAAAAACGGCGCGTTAAAAAAACGTTGCTTGAAAAAGTCGGGCGTAAGACGGGTCGTAAAAACGGGTCGTAAAACGGGTCGTGAAAACGGGTCGTAAAACGGGTCGTAAAAAACCGACGCGTAAAACGTAAAAAACCGACGCGTAAAACGTAAAAAAACGGGGCGTAAAACGTAAAAAACCGACGCGTAAAACGTAAAAAACCGACGCGTAAAACGTAAAAAACCGATACGTAAAACGTAAAAAAACCGACGCGTAAAACGTAAAAAAACGGGGCGTAAAACGGGACGGCTTGTAAAAAAACGGGACGGCTAAAACGGGACGGCAGAAAACGGGACGGCTAAAACGGGACGGCAAAAAACGGGACGGCAAAAAAGGTAAAACGTAAAAATTTTAACGTAAAACGTAAAAAGTTTTAACGTAAAACGTAAAAATTTTAACTTAAAACGTAAAAATTTTAACGTAAAACTTAAAATGTAAAAAGTCTAAAAAGGTTAACGTAAAACGTAAAAAGTGCAAAAACGGCGCGTAAAACCGGGAATAAAAAACCGCACTTAAAAACCCGGTCGCAAAAAAACGGCATGAAAAAACGCGGCGTAGAAAAACGGCGCGTAAAACGAGCCGTATAAACGGCGCGTAAAAACGGGACATAAAAACGGGACGTAAAAAATGGGGCGCAAAAAACAGGACGGCTTGTAAAAAATGTGACGTAAAAAACGGCGCGGAAAAAAACGGGACGGCTTGTAAAAAAACGAGACGACAAAAAACGGGACGGCAAAAAAACGGGACGGCTTGTAAAAAAACGTGACGCTAAAAACGGGACGGCTTGTAAAAAACGTGACGTAAAAAACGGGACAGCTTGTAAAAAAACGGGACGTAAAAAATGGGGCGCAAAAAACGGGACATAAAAAATGGGGCGCAAAAAACGGGACGGCTTGTAAAAAACGTGACGTAAAAAACGGCGCGGCAAAAAACGGGACGACTTGTAAAAAAACGGGACGGCAAAAAACGGGACGGCTTGTAAAAAACGTGACGCTAAAACGGCGCGCTAAAACGGGACGGCTTGTAAAAAACGTGACGTAAAAAACGGCGCGGCAAAAAACGGCGCCTAAAACCGGGCCTAAAAACGACACTTAAAAACTACGGTCGCAAAATCGGCGTGAAAAAACGGAGCGTAAAACGGGTCGTAAAAAAACGCGCGTAAAAAACGGGTGGTAAAAAAACGCGCATAGATTTTTTTTATATAAAAAATCTGATTTTCAAAATTTTTGTTTAATAAAGAAATCTTTAAAAAAAATAAAAAGTAATATAATAAAACTAAAAAGTAATATAATAAAACAAAAAGTAATTAAAAAATAATAAAGTGAAAAAGACAAAAAAGAGTTATTTTACCAATCTACCCTTTTTGATTAAAATATAAAAGACATAATAAGACAAATTTTATTTAATATTAGTTTTTGTTACTTTTAATCTCATCCATCCATCAAGTTGATCTAAAGGCTATAAAGTGGTTCTCATAACTGGAGGTGGTTCTCATTTTAGCGATCCCCTATATATATATATATATATGTTATCTAGATCAGATCATAAACCATCTCCATCTCACCAGAACACCTCCAGAACTTTCTCTCTCTCTACCTAAACCATCTTCATCCCACCACCACACCTCCACCATCAACTCCACCGTCGCCACACCATCAACACCACCGTCGCCACTGCACCTCCACCGTCACCACCACCACCACTACACCGTCACGACCACTGCTGCACCTCCACCGTCACCGTCACCACCACCATTACACCTACAGATCCCCCATCCTCCCTCGTCTAACCCTATTTACCCCCAATTGGTTGCTGAACCCTCAATTTTGGGAATCGATTTGCTTGAATCGACATATTGTACATCTCAGATGGTCGTATAGGGTGACATCGCTGCACATGGCTCACGCTGTCACACCCCGATATTTCCACGTATTACCGGTGGGGAGTATCGTGACGTAGTTGATATCATCATAGTCAATTAATCACAGTTTAATGCACAGTGGAAGTCTAAAAGTAATTTATACAAACCGAGTTGAAAGTACAATAAAATATTATACAATGGATTGTAAAAGGATCCACAGGCGGATCTAAAATAAAAAGAAATATTGTTCAACAGATTTAAGCATCAAAAGCTTGCAAGACTCTTTATTTGATACTAGGAGTAGCCAGCCCATTACGCGTAGTACCTGCACTTAATTTTTTTAAAAAAATAAGTCAGTTTACACTGGTATATACAATTAACTGACTTTTTTGAAAACATTTATAAAATTAATTTGGATACACAAGGCATAAAATCTTTTATAACTTGGGACAATTATTTAAAAATAAACTTGTATACAGATTTATATGTTTGTCGTCCATTCAGTAGCCCGGGTTAGAAGTACCGGGTTTAAGATTAATAGACACACCACTAATATAATCCCACGGCGAGTTATCCTCAACGAATGGTTATATCTTTTACATACGCAATTGTCAGGTGTATGCCTACACCCCGTGCTTAAGTCGTGGCCATTCCTAATGAATGAGCCGAGGATATCAGGACACGGTCATTAACCCCCCAAAGGCATTGCATCAAACAAAACAGATTAAAACGGGTTATCTCAATGATTTAACCATTAATTGATTAAAGATTCAATACCCTACCAAGCGATAATAATTTACCATATCCCAAGCCCGTATAACGGAAAATAAGTTAAAAGTATTTACTTGAGCTTAAAATATAATTTTATTCTCAGCCGTATATCAATCAGCAAGCACAAATAGCTTTTACTGGGCTCCTAATCTGGAACGAAGATTTTAATAATCTATTAGATTCCTAACGATCTTATTTAAGTCTAAACTTCTACCAGTTAGATTTAATGAAAGGTTTACGGTTCAAAATGCAAGATTAAGCGAATACCGGATTAGAATGTGATTTAGACCCGAAAATTATGAAGACTTGTATAAAATAGGTAAACTAAACACATTCTGGGTTTTGAAGTAAAAATGATAAGGTTTGACCCGTTTCGGTTAATTTATGCAAACTAGTTACATAAACCGTACCAAATGCGAATATGCATAACGGGTAACCAAATGAATCATGTACAGGTTCCACAAGTTAATATGCTTTAAATAAGTTATGATATCAGCAGGATATCTTCCATTATGCCCAAAACGAATTTAAAAACAATTTATGCCCCGTAGGGGTATTTTGGTCTTTTTAAAGTTCATAAAAGAGGTGAAATGGAAATCTGAGGTTTTGGTCTAAAAAAATCAGTAAAAATATTTATTTTAACAAGTTACATCAGTAAGATATCACACATATGTGAATTTTATCATTTATGGCCAAACTATGCACCGTAGGGGCATTTTGGTCATTTCACATATGCTATAAGGGTCAAATTTGGAAATCTGAGTTCAAAACTTTTACTTACTATTAAAGTATAAAAATTTGCTTATAATATCAGTAGGTAATAAGTCTTAGGTGTTAAATATAGTTTTAAACCATACAATGCGCTAAAATCGCATAAAAGTCGGTATTTGATGATATTCGGGTGTTTAAGGGAATCTGAGGTTTTGATTAGCCTCTACTGTTTAAAATAATTTATTTAATGTATAAAATCAGTAGAAAAAGGTTTGACATGTAAAGGATGTATAAAACTCATTTTATTAGCGAAAAGAACATTATCGTCAATTACCGAGCCTATGCAAGAACTCTATGTTATGATCAGTTTAAAATTAAAAAAAAATTCCAAAAATCCTTAAATATTATATATTAACAGTAGGTGGCAAGTTTGGTGCCAAAATTTGGGTTTAAATATGATTTATACTAAAAATGCCATTTAATTAATAAAAAGCTTTCATTTTACGATATCGTGCATAACTTCTATTTTAGACCATGAACTGATGTCAAATTTTTAGGACATGCTTATAAATTAGTAATAAAGGTTTTTGTCCTCTCACATTTTCAAAAATCTCGTTTTAATGATAAAAGGGCATAATGGTCAACTTTTAAGCATTTAACAGAAACATGCAAATAATTCAGATTTCAAAGGAACCATATAGTATAATCTAAGAGGGTTATACTAACATGTAATATGGTCCTAAGGGAACCCTAAGGCATATCTAAACTAAGCTAAATCGGGTCAGAACTGAAAGTCAAAGCAAAAGTCTACTTTTGCGACTTTCGGTTGCGAACCGAGCCTAAACTCAGAATTGTCGGGTTGAACATGCCTAAACATGTTCTTATATTATTTACCAAGTTATTTAAGTCTTAAAACATGTTCCATAACCTATGCATTATCAGTTATGAATTAATTTGTAAAAAACTGACCCGTTTGACTTTTTATTAATAAGTTTGACCCGACAATTGACTGAGATAATGTGATAATTAGAAGGTGCCCTTTTAAGGGTTTATTACCTACATAATTACCAACACATAGCCATTTTAATTCGAATAATGGCTGGACCGTTAGTGATTAATCACAAAGTCAAAGCTTAATTACGATAACTTTGACTTTCGGTCATTAAGCTAATAAAACTTAAACTTAGGAAGCTAAGAACACTTACTATAGTCCTTAGCACGAATATTGAACTTTAGAAAGCTTCCTTAATCAGCAGGAGGCTTCAGAGAGTGAGCTTGAAAGAAATTTTCAAATGTGCAAGTTCTAAGTGCAAACAAAGGGGCCTTTATATAGGAATTTCCACTTCATAAGATCAATCCATCTGTTCCTAGGGGTAATCCAGATGTTTACAAGTGTCCCTAGGACAGTAAAACCAGTTACATAGTCCCTGGTATCGAAAAACAAGCTTGCAAAGGCGGTGGAATGGTTGTAACCTGCAGCTGTCAATTTTACAGCCTAGTTATAGGTCTTACGGACCGTAAGCTTAAGGCTTTACGGTCTGTATCTGCTTTTCAAATTTTATTCGCCCAGATCAGCCACCTTACGGTCCGTAAGGTGGTCTCTTTGCGGTCCGTAAGCCTTAGTCAGAAGACAAAAACTTTGAGAACTTTTAGATTTTGACCATGCAATCTTTATAACTCGAATCTAATGTCATTTTCAGCAGGAGGGTCCCTTTGTTTAGTTCTGAAAAGTACTTGAAAGTAATGGCATGCAAAATATAGTCTTGGAATCTTTGAAAGAGGCCATGAAATGAAAAATTGTCGTGTATACTCACATGGTCATTTTCTTGATAGTTGAATTATTCCTCAAAAGATTTAACCGGATGCCTTTGAAATCTTTATCAGATATTCATGAGTACATATTAATGTTTTATCAAAAGTTGGAAACGTTAAAAGGTCACTCAGAGGTAATAATTAACATGTTGACACTTTTAATCCCTCCAGTTATCTTTTAACATGATCCGGGTTTATAACACGTTTAAAGTTCATGACACGTGTCTTTATTATATTGGGCATGATTTTTGCGAGGTGTTACACACGCTTGGATGACCGCATATGTGACTAGGATCCGCTCCGCCCATCTCAAAAAGCGGAAGTGAGGCTAGAGGCAACAGAGAGCTTGTTTCAGAGAAAAAAGAAATAGGTTTTGAAGAGGAAAGTATCATGAAGCATGATAATGAAGAAGATAAATGGGTATAATTTATGAAAACCTAAACGGTTAAGTGTTAACAGTTATTTCTTTATGTCTTTGTTTTTTTTTTTATATTGGGTAATCTCAGGGTGTTGAGTCATGAACCTTTTATCAATCTACCCTGTATTGGGTAATTTCAGACGTGACTTTCCATACCAGGGGATCCCAAATCACCCTTAGAAGACATGCTGGAGAGATGGTGGTGGTTGACGGCGGGGAAGGCAGTGATAATGGTGGAGGTACGGTTTGCAGTGGTGGTGCGATGGTGTTAATGGTGGTGGTATGGTTAGAGAGAAAGAGAGGAGGGATGGAGTGTGAAATGTCTGTGTAGTGGGTATAAAAATATATATAATTTATTTTATATATAATATTAAAATATTTATGCATTAAAAGACTTGTTCCTTTTACTCTTGTGCATATAAGACTTGTACTTTGTGTGTAAATGACCAAATTACCCTTGTAGTTAACAAACTTGGTAGATGAAGTTAGAAATTTGGATCAAATGGTTAAAAAAATGCTTATAGGTACTCAGGTCGTTAAACTTTTTGCTTTTGGACTCAACTAGTTAAAACCCATAAAACACAGGAACTCAAAAACTAATTTACCATTTTTTTTTAATTTTGGTTCAATTAAGAGTGAGAAAAAAAAACCCATAATATATAAGTGGTGTTTTTCCTCCTTAAATACAATTAAAAAGGTTTAAAGAGATGCCAAGTGATATATAGTTATTATAATTATAATTATTATATATATTGTTATCGAGTGATAATAAATAGTAACTTTATTTTTATAATAATATATAGTTTTTTTATTATTTTATTATTTAATATATTATAATAGTTTATTATTATATTTACTTTTAATAACATATTTTTCTTTTCTTTTAAACATATATTTCCCTTTACCTTTTTTTAATAATTGTTTTTTAACATATATTAATTTATCGATTAATTTGATACCTCTTTAATAATTTACGTTTATAACTTTTTTCTAAAAACTTAAGTACGTAGTTGTGCTTGATTTTTTCTTTTACCTTATTTTAATAATTTTTTTTTGTTTTTTAACATATATTAATTTATCGATTAATTTGATACTTCTTTAATAATTTACGTTTATAACTTTTTTCTAAAAACTTAAGTACGTAGTTGTGCTTGATTTCTTTCCCTGACATTCCGTTATAAGTTTTGTTAAAAACGAAGTTGCACTCAAAATAAAGTATTTATTTGGTATCATAAAACGGTACAATGATAAACTAAATCTTTTTAATGGTTTGACTTTCTAAACAACATGCTTTATTTTCAAATCGTTTGTTTTACATTATTGTTATGGGTGGTTTTCTGCTCATATATCCTGACTAATATTC
The DNA here is from genome assembly GCA_030545235.1 of Helianthus tuberosus. NCBI lineage: Eukaryota > Viridiplantae > Streptophyta > Magnoliopsida > Asterales > Asteraceae > Helianthus > Helianthus tuberosus. The sequence goes on from CM060364.1 coordinate 58,590,834, forward strand.
TGACTATGTTTCTTTTGTTGTGACCAGGATATTGGTAACATCCTGATGCAGTATCCTGATAGTAAATAATTAATTCACGTGCAGATTATTGGAACAAGTCTATAACGTTCAAGTGGACTTCTTCTCCCAAAGACTCGGGCAAATCTGTTGGATTATGGACGTTGAAGCCGGAAGACGTGGACTACAACGTTCACATAAGGAATATTCGTTAAATCCTGGAATAATAGGCTAATTAGTTAGTTTCTTTTTCTATAAAAAGGATTGATCGGATCAGATAAGGGGGATCAATCTTTCGAACTCTCTTTCTCTCTAGCTGCAAACACTCACAACACACTTAAACTTGTATCGAAATCACATTGTAACACTTAGTTGATCCGCATCATATCCTGCACTGTATCCTAATATTTGAAGCAATAAGAAGAACAAGGCAGCTGCGATTGTCAGCTCCCGAGGTTTTATGCCGGCGATCTAGATTGATCAAGGGCTTTCCTCGTACATCCCGTGTCACCCTTTACATTTTTGCTCATTGTTTGATTGTAGATACAACTCGATATCCTGAGCCGTATCCTGAAAACTGTTTTTACAAACAACTAAATTAGCATATTTTTGATACACATTCTTAGCACACTACCTCACTTAACTAATTTGATCACTTAATTGCTTCGGTAATTTTTGACCAAAACAATTTGGCGCCCACCGTGGGGCGAGTGGTGCTATATCTACTAATAGCTTTTGCAAAATCATTGCTTGGTTTTCTATTTTCAAAACGTTTTGCTACACTATTTTCAATGGCCTCAAGATCAAACATGAGCTCTTCTACCGTGTCTGCTACAACATCTGCAACGATTGGCTCGGTGCTTCCACCACCTCCTCCAAGGACTCAAACTTCTTCACAGCCTCAGGATGTTATCCCCACTCGGAATATTCGGGGATCTGCTCCTGTTTTGGCCTCTAATGATGAAATTTTGACTTTATTTGGTAGTGTAGAGGAACAGATGAGGCAACAGCAGGAGACCAACCAAATGCTGATGAGGGAGATACAACTCTTGAAGTCTGGTCCGAGTAGGCCTGCTGAGGATATTGTCACTCCTTTGCAGCCCAGAGCTTTGAACTTCAGTTCTGCAGTATATACTGAGGATAACAGGGGCAATATTGTGCCTAGTCATTCCCAGAATCATACTCCTGAGATACCCTCTTCAGTTAGAGTGTCGACTGTGAGAAGTTCAGGATATGCTTTAGGATATGGCCAGAATCCTCAGATTGGTAACGTGTCTAATAATAATAATACTCTTGCTACTAATGGTATTGGATCTTCGCATGATGCAGGTATGACATCAGCACTTTCCAGGGTGCTTCAGAAGTTAAAGGACATGATATCCAGTATACTTGGAGTAGTCCAGCCGATCCCAGAAGTATCCCAGGATAGCCACAAGATATCTCGGTTTGCATATCCTATATGTGATGCTGAAATCCCTAAGAGATTTCAAACCCCCAACATGAAGCTCTATGACGGAACTACGGATCCTGAAGAGCATATTGCCCAGTATAGGGAAAGGATGGAAATCAACCCTATCCTTCCAGATCTCAAGGAAGCATGTCTCTGCAAGGGTTTTGGTTCTACCTTAACAGGATCAACCTTAAAATGGCTCTTAAACGTTCCTCCTCATTCAATTACATCGTTTGCTCATTTAGTCAATTTATTTAATAGTCAATTTTATTGCAGTCGAAGTTTTGAGAAATTAACCAGTGATCTCTACAGGATAACTAGTATAAACCATATCGCTCTAAGCCATATGGCAGGAATGACAGCAAGAAAGTGAATGATGTTGAAGACGAGGATCCTGAGGAGTATCTTGAGTTGTTAGAATATTGTTTCTCTGTTAACATACCTGAACTAATGTATGCTATGCAGGGTTTGGGAGACAAAGCAATGTGGCCTAGGAAGAACCAACAGAAAGCTGATTGGAAGGATAAATCCAAGTGGTGTGCCTTCCATGAGGATTTTGGACATGTTACAGAAGATTGCATTGCCCTGAGGAAAGAAATAAGCTATTTGCTGAGCAAAGGATACCTAAAGGATCTTCTGGGAAGAAAGAAGAATAAGGGTCAGGATACTGAGAAGGATCCTGAACGAGCAGCATCACCTCCTGCAGATGCCAAGATAATTAACTTCATTTCAGGAGGGTCCGATATCTGTGGGACCTCTTATTCTGCAGCAAAAAGACATGCAAAGGAGGCTAAGGCATAAAGGGGAGATAAGCCAACCAGGATGTCAACCCTCACGACTGATAAAGTGATCACGTTCGATAGTGATGATCGGGATACTGTCCAGGATCCTCATCATGATGCTTTGGTAATAACTTTATATGTTGCTAATCATTTTGTGCGCATGATACTAGTGGATAATGGCAGCTCCGTCAACATAATTCAGCTGGAAACACTGAAAAGAATGAATGTATCCCCGATGGATATTACTTCGAAATCCACTGTGCTTGTTGGGTTCAGTGGAGAAGCCAGGAATACCATGGGAGAGATAAAGTTGCCTGTGTATTTTGAAAGGGTCAACTCAATGCAACGATTTTGTGTCATGGACTCCTTATCCTGCTACAATATTATATTGGGTAGGCCATGGATCCATGATATGAAAGCTGTGCCATCGACCTATCATCAATGCATCAAGATTCCTACCCCTTGGGGGGGTAGTCAAGGTGGAAAGTGATCAACAGGAAGCAAAGGAGTGTTACTCTTCTTCGATGAAATCCTCGACAAAGCCTAATGCAACATAGCAATTAAAGATGCGAGCCCAGGATATCGTGGAGGCTTCAGAGCAGGATGTAAAGAAAATTATCCTGGATCAGGATAATCCGGATATCTCGGTGCTCGTAGGAACCAATTTCCCTCAGGATATTGAAAATCAATTGACTAACTTTTTGAAATGCAGGATGTCAACATTCGCATGGAAACATGAGGATATGCCATGGATTTCCAAGGATATTATAACCCACAAGCTTGGAATCGATAGGTCTTTCAAGCCTGTCCAACAGAAACGAAGGAAGTTTGCTCTAGAGCGGAACACTATCATTCAGGAAGAGGTTGAAAGATTGTTAAAGAGCAAGATGATTAGGGAAGTTAAATTTCCCAAGTGGCTAGCAAATGTAGTTGTGGTGCAAAAGAAAAATGGAAAATGGAGAGTTTGTGTGGATTACACAGACTTGAACAAAGCTTGTCCCAAAGACCCATTTCCTCTGCCTCATATTGACTCAATGGTGGATGCTACTACCGGCCATGAAATGTTAACCTTCATGTAAGCATCCTCAGGATTCCAGCAGATCCAAATGGAACCTGCAGACCAGGAGGATACAGCTTTCATGACACCAACATGTATCTATTGTTATACTGCTATGCCTTTTAGTTTGAAAAATACAGGTGCAACATACCAAAGATTGGTGAACATGATGTTTAAAGACAAACTGGGGGACACCATGGAAGTATACATTGATGATATGGTGGTAAAATCTAAGAAGGCTAAGGATCATCTCCGGGATATTGAAGAAGCATTCGATATCCTGGACCAGTACAATATGAAGCTAAATCCTGCTAAATATCATTTTGGAGTGGGGGCAGGAAAGTTTCTAGGATATATGGTGACTAAGAAAGGGATAGAAGCAAGTCCAGAACAGATCAAAGCCATCTTGGATATCAAGTCACCTTCCAACATGAAAGATGTACAAAGGCTAACAGGATGAGTAGCAGCATTAAACAGATTTATCTCAAGATCCTCGAAAAAATGCAAGGAATTCTACGATATCCTAAGGAAGAATAAGAAATTCGAATGGGGAGAGAAGCATGAAGCAGCCTTGCAGGAATTAAAGCAATATCTCTCAGCTGCACCTCTATTGATGAAGCCAGAGAATGGTGAACCATTATCCCTGTATCTTGCAGGGTCAGGGAATGCGGTAAGTGCTGTCCTGGTAAAGGATCACGAAGGTCAGCAATATCCTGTCTATTATGTTAGCAAACGTTTATTAGATGCTGAAACTAGATATTCTCATTTAGAAAAGTTGATATTGGCCCTAGTTATGGCATTGACAAAACTTAGACATTATTTTGAGACACATAGGATTCATGTTAAAACTAACTATCCTGTTAAAAATGTGCTTAGGAAACCCGAGATGTCAGGTAGGATGGCTAAGTGGTCAGTAAAATTAAGTGCCTATGATCTAGTATATGAACCTAGAAATGCTATAAAGTCTCAGGCTTTAGCTGACTTTGTGGCTGATTTCAGTAGTGATATTCAAAATGAAGTAGACTTAGAAGTTCAACAACTAGGAGAAACCTCGGAATCCTGGACATTATATACTGATGGTGCATCTAATGTAAGAGGTGTAGGTTTGGGTATACTACTAAAATCGCCATAGGGGGGTATATTACCCCAGGCTATTAGATGTGAATTCCCTGCCACTAATAATGAAGCAGAATACGAAGCTTTGATTGCAGGATTAGAGTTGGCCAGGAATATGAATATTAAGAGTTTACAAGTGTTTGTTGATTCCTTGTTAATTACTAATCATTTTAATGGATCCTATGCAGTTAAAGGTGAGAAATTAATCGAGTATCTCGAAATTCTCAAAAAATTAGCAAGATATTTCGATGTTTTTACACTTGAACAGGTACCAAGAGAGGATAATGCTGAAGCAGATGCCTTGGCAAATCTAGGATCATCAGTCAGGATACCGGAGGGAACCCAAATACCAATACTACATATCCTGTATCCTGCGATGGATCTTCTTAAATCTCAGGATAAGAAAGTAGTAAGTATCTAGGATCCTGATGATGAGTATCCCGAGGAGGATCCTAAGTGCTGGACGGCTCCAATCATGAGATATCTCAAGGAAGGACACATCCCAAAGGATGAGAATCCTAAGGCTTTTAGAATGAAGGTATCACGATTCACTATTAAAAATAATGTTTTGTATAAGAAATCTCTTGCAGGACCATATCTGAGGTGCTTGGAGGCTCCCGAAACTAAAGAAGTGCTTCAGGATATGCACGTAGGAGATTGTGGTAACCATACTGGGGGCAGGTCGTTATTCTCAAAGGTATTAAGAACAGGATACTATTCCCCAACGATGAGGAAAGATGCTGCAGAATATGCCCGAAGGTGTGATGCATGTCAAAGACATAGTAATTGTCTTGGTCAAAAATTACCGAAGCAATTAAGTGATCAAATTAGTTAAGTGAGGTAGTGTGCTTGAAATGTGTGTCGAAAATATGCTAGTTAAGTTATTTGCAAATACAGTTTCAGAATACGGCTCAAGATATAGAGTTGTATCTTTGATCAAACAATGAGCGAAAATTTAAAGGGTGACACGGGATGTACGAGGAAAACCCTTGATCAATCTAGATCACCGGAACAAAACCTCGGGAGCTGACAATCGCAGCTGCCTTGTTCTTCTATTACTTCAAATATCAGGATACAGTGCAGGATATGATGCGGATCAACTAGGTGTTACAATGTAATTCGAGTATATGTGTTTGTGTGACGTGATTGTTTGCTGCCAGAGAGAAAAAGTGTGCGTAAGAGTGTGTGACTTAATCTGATCCGATCAATCTATTTATAGTAAAAGGAAACTAACTAAATATCCTATTATTCCGAGATTCAGCGGATATTCCCCCATATGAACGTTGCAGTCCTAGTCTTCCAGGTCCAACGTCTGTAAGCCAACTGATTTGCCCGAGTCTTGAGGGGAAGAAGTCCACTTGAACGTTGGAGACTTGCACCTTCTAATCTACACGTGGTTAAATCAGTTACTACCAGGATATCGTACCAGGATGTTACCAATATCCTGATCCGGTATCCTGATCACAAATAAACAATCAAAGCCAGAATATTAGTCAGGATATATGTTCAGAAAATGACCCATAACAATTGTCCCCAAAATATATATGTTGGTATACCAATTCCCACGGATATATTTTAAATTTTATCCCTCGAATCGAGGTTATTAAATTGGAACGACGGTCAAGATAGCACTATGCAACTCCCTATGCGGTTTTCACTCGATGGATATCCATTACGCCCCTATATCTTCTCTCTTTTTGTTTGAAAATCAAATATCATCAACAGAGTCTCCAGGTAATTACTCATTCCTTCCTCATTTCCTGTTAACCTCTTTACTCTACTTCCTATGGCCACTAGAACCTTCTCTCAAACTGGTAAATCGTCGGAGACCTTCGTCCAGCAAAACCTTCTAAAAAATCTCGAGAAGGAGATCTGTGCTTTTGATAACGCAGACATTGCAGCGTTGAGAGCTTCCGGCGCTTTCCCCGATGGCACGGTTTTTAGACCATTTGATCGATCAATTCGATCAGATGTTTCTTCTACCGATTGGGTCTGTTTTCCGGCATACCCTTTCTTGCTAGGTCTTCGGTATCCATTTCCTGAATTCATGATGCAATTTTTCAGAACCACTGGTATTTCCTTTGCCCAAACCATGCCCATGGTTTAGAGAGTACTGATTGTGCTCAACCAAATCAAAAATCTTCATTGTTTTGACCTCTGCATCGAGGATATCCCGATTGCTTACCGCCTCCGATCACACTTTTCCAGCCGGTTCTTGCTTTTTCAACTTCCAGCAAACCCCTTATACTTAAAGCCACCAAGAACGAGGATGGATGGCAACGTAAATTCTTCTTTGTCAAGCGAGACTCCATTCATGAGGGTGCTAGCCTTCCGGTGGAGTGGTTAACCACCGGTAGGGTTTAAGGTTTTAAGAATATCCCCAGATTTTTCCAGGCCTTTATCCTGAGCTAATATTTTCTTCTTTGGCCTTTATGCAGTGAACCTTAAGGAAGTAGCCCCTCCTACTGTAGAATCCGAAAAAAGAATTGAAGCAATTTATCAGTTACCGGAAAGTGACAGGAGTTTTTCCACTCACATCCCAAGTTCCAGTCAATATTCATCATCAGAAATGTCTGGTAAGAATCATTTCATAAATAATCGATTAACGCAATATAATGAAAGAGTAATAAGGATTTAGAATTTCCCCCTTATGCAGCACCAGCCAAGATCCGAGAAGTTTTCGACCTTGAGGAGCTGGATAGTTACTCCGACCATGTCCAGGTCAAGAAGGAGCCTAGTCCCAAGGCTACGGCCTCATCCAAGCCTAGCAATTCCAAAGCCATCATCATACCTAAGCCTTCACCAGCCACGAAGCCCCGGAGTTCTAGTTCTCGCAAAAGGAAAGAGACTGATTCATCTACCATCTCCGATACGTTTCCCTATGAGAATCACGGGTTCATTGAGGCAAGCGGGTTCATGACTTCCTTTCTTAACCAGGTATAAATTCGTATTCCACATCCTGCAAATATATGTTAAACCAATATCCTGGTTATCATAATACCTGTGTTTTTGGGTGTAGGGCCTTGAACGTTTGGTTCATTTGTATCAAGAATCCTGTGGGCTCAACAAGACGCTCGAGTCCAAGTTGAAGAAAGCTGAGGTTACCATCTCCGACCAAGGTATGATAGCTGCTGCCAAAACTCGACACTACGAAGACAAGTTCAAGACCATGACTCAGGAGCATCAGGTCGCTCTCAAAAAAGCCACTCACGAAGCCCAAGCCCACCTGGACGCCGCACACGCCCAACATGAGCAGGATATGGCCACTTATCGAGAAGGCCTCAAAGGCTCCGTCGTCATCTCCCTCTTGCAGGCTTGGCTAAAAATGGCTTACGAAGCCAAAGCCCTGGGCTTTGAGTGCCCTTATTGGAACGTCGACGCCTGGGAGACCAAGCTAAAAACTCTTGGAGGTAATCCCATGGAGCATCCCGTTAAATCTGCAGCTGCAGTGTCTTCAAAGACCATGGAGAAACTAACGGGTGCTGGCGACGAGGCTGAGAAAGAGGTTCAAGCTAATCCTAAAGCGGATGCTGGTGAAGACGCGATGATCGAAGAAGGCGTTGCCCCCTAAAACTCATTTCTTTTAAATCTGATAGTTATGTTTGTTCGAACAATTTTAATTCTTGTCCTTTGAACAATTTCTTTTCCTGCATTAAAACGATTTGATAACCAAAGGTGGATGGGTCCTAGGTTTTAGGATGAAACCTTTGGTTATCAACTAGTATCACTTATTTTAGATTATGCCACCTTCTTTTAACTTATTTGTTGTCGTTTTTCAATATTTTGTTACACATTGCTTAGTTTAAATCTCAGTTTTCCAAAATCAGTGTAATTATTTCCTGACGCAAACAGGGTTTTTACAACTCAAAACAATTCATATAAAGTTTTCAAAGGAAAATGGTAGTTTACTTAGAATTTATAAACCTTGTCTCGATAATAGATGTTTATCACGAACACAATTTTGATTTTAAATCCAGGTATTATATCCCAAATATTCCAACCAAATATCCTGAAACATATTCCGAAAGCACATTTCGAGAATATATCCTTAACCAGGATATTCAAACATTTTCCAAACATAGTTTCAAAAGTTCACATGACTTAAGTAAGATTCACAAAGGAAAGATCATACCAGGAATAAAGTGTAACCCCAATATCGAACTTCTACCCTTTTGCAACTTCTCCCACTAAGATGTTCCCAGTCCGAGATACTTAGTACACTAGGCCCAACTTTGATCTTTTGAGCTCTACACAATTGCCTCAGAAGGAATGTCCCCTGTGCATGAAGTCTTTGAGTACTTAGAAAATTTTTCGAATTTCAGTTCCAACTGTTTGGACAATTCTTGTGTTACAGGGGTAAAACCTAAAAACATACTGGAGATAAATCCTTAGTTTCCTGGGGAAAATCCCATAAGTATCCTGGGGATAAACCCATATTTTCGTGCGCTACAGGCGGGAGTGTATAAACTCCAAGACTTAGAAATGTGATAACCTTTAAACCTTAGAGAGTATGAAAATACCCTTTCGTTAGTAGGGCTGTAAACGAGCCAAGTCAAGTCGAGCTCGGCTCGAACTCAATTCGAGCTGGCTCGGCTCGAGCTCGAGTTTCAAATTAAGCTGAGATTTGAGACTAGAGCTCGACTAGATTAAAATTCGAGCTAGCTCGGCTCGGCTCGATCTAGCTCGAATAATAAAGAACCGCAAAATTTACTACTAAAAAACCCTAAAAATGATTCTCTTCATAGACTAAGGGTCATAATTGCAATTTAATTTAACCAAATAGCTAAATATGCAAGTATAAAATGTTAGCCCACTTTGTACATTGTCTTTACCTTCTTTTATAGGGAAGATATCCTCTTAGTTTTTGTCTTCTAAGCGATGCGGGACAAAAAATAAGGATGTAAACTTTATCGAGCCGACTCACGAGCTCACGAGCCGAGCCAGGCCAAGCTCAAGCTCGGCTCGTTTACAAACCGAGCCGAGCTTTTTTCGAGCGAGTTTCGAGCGAGCTGCGAGCCGCGAGTTTTTTAAACACCACTATTCGTGAGAGAGGGTGATCAATCCTCATATACCTTTAGGATCCAGGATATAGCCAACAATAACGAATTTGTCAGCCACTTTTACATGGACTGGTCCCGCTATCTTGAACTATTCCTGGATGACTTGCGCTCCAGGCGGGGTGTTTAAACCCAATTCGAGGGAAAGGTGAATACCTTTAAACCTGTGAAGAGATCAGGATCCTTTAAACGTGAGAGAGGGGGCCAATCCTCTAATCTTTCGAAGTATCCTGAATGTGTATCCTGGAGCTATATCCCGAAGCATATACTGCAAAACAATTGTAAGCTAAGGCAGGCTAACACCCCTCCGATGCTTAAGTCAGTAATGGGTTCATAACAATAAATAATATTAAAACATATTAATAAAGATAGAATTCATACCATCCTGAGTTAGAATTTAAATTCCAAACTCACTTGAAATAGAGCTTTAGATGTATAGCATTCCAGGATCTTGGTAGCATATCCCCCTCCATATTCTTAAGTCGATATGCTCCTTTTCCGGATTCTGATTCAATCTCATAGGGTCCTTCCCATTTCGGAGCTATCTTTCCATCAGCAGGATTAGTAGTATTCTGAAAAGCCTTTCTCAATACCCAATCTCCAACCTGGAACCTTTTAGTCCTTATATTCTTGTTATATGCTTTAGATATCATTTGTTGATATGCTGTCATCCTTAGCCTTGCTGCGTTTCTTGTCTTATCAACCGTATCTAACTCCTGGCAAAGGACTTCAGGATTCTGCTCAGGATCCCGGAGGTTTGATCTTGCAGTTGGTATCACCATTTCCGTTGGGATTACCGCCTCTGCTCCAAATACTAAGGAAAACGGGGTTTGCCCAGTTGCACTTTTCACCGTCGTCCTGTCAGCCCATAAAACAAAGGGTAGTTCTTCTGCCCATCTTCCTTTTTTAGCTCCTAGTCTCTTTTTCAGGTTGTTGACAATTATCTTGTTTGAGGATTCTGCTTGTCCATTTGCTTGAGGATGTACCGGTGTGGATGTGATCATTTTGATTCCCCAACTCTTGCAAAAGTCAGTAGTCCTCTTACTTATAAACTGAGATCCATTGTCACAAATTATCTCAGCTGGTACCCCAAACCTAGTCAGGATATTCCTTTTTATGAAGGATACCACTTCTTGATCTCTAACTTGAACAAATGCTTCGGCTTCGACCCACTTAGTGAAATAATTAGTCATTGCCAACATGAATACCTTTCCTCCTGGAGCCTTTGGCAATTTTCCTAATATATCCATTCCCCACTTCATGAATGGCCAAGGGGAAGCTATAGGATAAAGTGGCTCAGCCGGCTGATGTAATATATTACTGTGTCTTTGACAAGCATCACATCTTCGAGCCAATAATATCATGTTCTTAACACCTTTGAGAATAACGACCAGCCCCCAGTATGGTTACCACAATCCCCTTCGTGTATATCCTGAAGCACTTCATTGGTTTCGGGATCCTCCAAGCACCTCAGATATGGTACTGCAAGAGATTTCTTATACAAAACATTATTTATAATAGTGAAACGTGATACCTTCATTCTAATGGCCTTAGGATTTTCATCCTTTGGGATGTGTCCTTCTTTAAGATATCTTATGATTGGAGCCATCCAAGACATAGGATCCTTCTCAGGATATTCATTACCAGGATCCTGAACACTTACTACTTCCTTATCCTGAGGATCCGTCGCAGGATATAAGATATGTAATATCGGTATTCGGGTTCCTTCCGGTATCCTGACTGATGATCCTAGATTTGCCAAGGCATCAGCTTCAGCATTGTCCTCTCTTGGTACCTGTTCAAGTGTAAAAATTGTCACACCCCTTTCTAAGGCGGAAGCACGAGGTGTGATCATGAAAGGTTCTCATTGCATACGAATGGTAAACATACTACATGCTTGTAAAAATAACTTCAAATACCAATGACATTACATAACTGAAATCATTATTTAAGTGTTTACATCACAAGACAACATTTTGTCTGAAAAGTTTACAACTTTATTCAAAGGTAAACATAAACAACATCCATGAGCAAGAGTATGACCGCGCGCACATCTACCTGAAATACATGTGAGTTTTTGTAAAAATGTCAACATAATGTTGGTGTGAATTCATGCAATTTTTGTATTGAACGTTTGTATACTTTGTATGAAAACATGGTATGTAATTTGTATAAATCAAGTATTCCTGTATGTATCGAGTTTGTTAATGGGTTCCAAGGCCATTAACATGTGACACGACATAGGAAGCATCCAAACCATAGGCATTTTTCTAGTTGTCGATTCACGACTGAGACACAAAAGCACTACTCGGTACTAGTTTTCACCAAGAGTGTGGCTGCCCAAAAACCCATTAGATCTATCCTTTTGTTCTGCGGTCTTAGTATGTACACGATTAATGGTGCTTCTGGTACCCTATTCGCGACACAATTTCTAGTATCATTCCTTATTTCTTGTATCCATCATACCATAACTCATGTATTTTCCCCAAGTTTAAAAAGTATGTAAAAGTTTAAAAGTGGGGACATAATCTCACTTTTCTGTAAACATTTAGTAACATGTACTTCACCCCCGAAGTTATAAAACGGAAAACAGTTAAAAGAAAAGGGGGAGCATGAACTCACAACTTTGCGTTTCTTGCGCTGTAAACTTCACCGGATTTGCTTATATAGTGTCGTGACCTATACATGTTTTATTAACGTTAGTCACTAGACTTGTATCGCAGAAGTACAAGTCACCATCTTTTATGTATCTGTTCTTTGTGTGTTAAAAATAATTTATATTTTTAACTATGTATCTTACTTATATTATTTTCTCAAAAATAAATATAAGTATCTTGTATTTTTCACCCGAGTTATGTATTTTGTCCAAAACTTCATTTCATGTTCATAACTTGTCCAAGTTACGTAATCTATCAAGTAATATATTTTCATAAATATATTCTCTTGTATTTGTGTAAGCATGTTGTATGTGTATTTTGTATTTTCACTCCTTAGGAGTATTTAGTGTATTTTCAAGTCTTAACACACTAATACATACTACATACACTTAGCACAAAATTTGGTGATCAATAAATATTATATTTTCCTCAAAAATATACATACTTGATATCAATTTTCTCTTGAAGAAATCATCATTTCTTAACTTGAAGTTTACATAAAAATTAGGGAAACCTTGGTTAATATTTTTGGGTACATTTTTAGGGAATAAGTTTCACCCAAACTTATATTTTTCTAAGTGTCAAAATTTATAGAAATTTTGACATGGTTTCCCCTAAAAATGGAGTTTTCCCATGTTTTCAAAACATGTGTTTATTTTCTTTTAAAAACGTCACAACAATCAACAACTCATTTAACACTTACCGAGTGTCACAATCAAGTATATTATACTATATCATGAACTTGAAGTTTTTGTAAAAACTTGTAGTAACTTACCATGTTATTTAGTAGGTTTAGTTACCCTTAAAAACATGGTTATTTGTTTGTAAATTACTTTACTAAAAGATCTAGTCATTTACAACTTGTAAGATGATTTTTCTAAAAATATTTCTCTTGCATTTTTCTTGTTACAAACATGTTTCTAGTCTTGTTTAAACACTAAAAATATGACTAGTTTATTTAGAAATCATAACTTTGTAAATCTTGTAAATAAACTTGGTTTCTTGGGAAAATTATCTTTGTAATCATCTATTTACAAGATTTGTATTTGGTTTAAATCATTTTTACATATGAAAATTACTTTCATCATTCAAGTTCACGAAGATATAAAGTATGATGATCTTGGTCTTTCACAAGATCACCACTTTAACTTACTAGATCATGTGTTTAATCACAATCTAGTTGTCGCAACCCTTACCCCTATCTGTCACGGGAACGGGCGGCCGCGAACTCAGTGGCGGTGGTATCAATATTTATTAATTTGGCAGCGGAAATTTCATCAGGACCGTAGTTAGGAAATGTTTATCAGAGTAAAACCACCATATTTTATTTTAATAATCACATAGGTAAAACCCAAGTTTCTTATTACAACATGTTTATAGGGATAAACCCTACTTTACTTAATAAAAACATCTATTTTATTTTAGGTAACTTTATTGCCACTTTTCCAAGCCTTCAGTGCTTTCCAGCTGGCTTTTATTAGCTTCACACTAAGTTACCTGAAACACGTGTTTAAAACATTTTATCAGCAGGAAATACTGGTGAGTGAATCCCAGTTTAATCAAGAAACATTTTATCAATTAACACAGTATTGAGAGCGATCACATTGTTTATATCTACACAATTACTCCTTTAATACTGTCAATCTTGACTTGTGGGTCATATTACACATTGGCTAACTCATTGTCCAATGGTAATGTATTGTCGTCCCGACTTACTACTCACAGTGTAGTAAATTTTGTATACAAAACCCCAACATACCGGCAGTAATTGAAGAACTACAAAGACTCAATCACCGCTTAATCGCATTGTAAATCATTTAAGGTTTTGTAAAACATTACAAAAAGGTTAACAAAAAGAGGATAAACTCACATTGCTTTCTTAGATTTTCCGTAAGGGTTTCCTGATAATTATCTATAATTTACACAAATGTACACGTGTTAGTATAATAACCCATTTTAACATTAGTTATACCCTCCCCGAGATGGCATTCCAACGACTACGTCGGGCAGAACCACGACAGCCGTTACGGAACCCTAGATCAATCGGGCAGCGTATCTAATACGTATCCAAGGGTTATAATACTTACAACGGAGTAGAACCTCGTTATTTAGGGGGTATAATACCCGCTTAATAAATCCTATATCAGAATTTGAGAGAAAGAAATCGATTTTGAACGAATTTTGAATGAAACTCGATGGCCTTCTTATATAGTTGCTGCGTCTAGTCCTCTCGCGGCCCGCGTAACACAAGCACATGGCCTACGCGGCCCGCGTTCACTCCAAGTCAACGTATAGCTTAGCTGGGTCAGCACATAGGTATGCCGGGTGTTGGCCACGTGGCCGCACCGGGCTGCGCCATCTATCTGATCTCACGCGGCCCCCTTGAACTTAACGGGTAGCTTACGCGGCCCGCCTAGACTTTAAAACTCAAATAAATCAGGTTTAACCTTTAAACCTCCCGCGTAAACTAAGGGTGAGGGTTGTCGCGGCCCACCTAAACTTATACTTTCTTGTTTTTAATTATTTTTAATAATATATTGTATTTCGGGCTCGGTTTTCACATACGGGGTGTATTTTAAAGACATATAGGGATATTCTAAATATATTAGGAGTGTCGGAAATATTTTTGGAGGGTTGATATATCTTGGTACTACTCCTGGATTATTTAATAGAATATATAGTGCACTCACATTTAAGTATAGTAACTTTATCCCTACGTCACGAGACAGAACCCCAACGAATTTAGGCAGAGCCTTGACATACGTTACAGGGCCCTACATCAATCGGACAGGGAATCAGTGATCAAGGGTTAAAACACTTAAAACGGGGCAGGGCTTTAGAGTATTATAAATATAATACTTTTAAGAAAATTTGAGAATATAATGAGAATGGGGGAACTCGAGTGAAACTGAGCAAATTTGAAGTTTCTGTATTGTCTCTTATTTATACGAATTCTTAGCTTGATCTTTATGCTACTCCATTACACCTATACCGTATTTTATTAAATGAAAATGTACAACACATTTAACAACTTTTGACTAACCACATATCACCTTCACACGTGCACTTGTTTTCATATTATTATTATTATTATTTTATATATTATAATATTATAGTTAATTAAACTGATTCACTTATTTGGCGCTTATAATTTCTAAAATATGACGTTTTTATCAAATAATAAATATGCCATTAGAACGAGAATAATTTTATCTACATTTTGAATCAAGTTTTATTAAAAACAGAGTAGGTTCAAATATAATGTATTTTTATAATTTAATTATTAAATGGTTCCTACGCATGCCAAAAATACCTCATATTTCCATCGGTCAACTTACCCATGATGCAATCATTTTAATAACATAAGTTTTTTATATATTTTATATAAATAAATTTTTTGGGAATGTTACATTCTCCCCACATTGTTTTAAATCTCGTCCTCGAGATTCCCTGAAATATGGATGAATATTTAGTTAGTTTAGTTTCTAGGTATATTCTGGTCTTTATTTTGAATTTCACTTTACTTTGACCATAACTATTCTCTATGAGATTTCTTATCCTTGACTGAAATATGTTTTGTATTTTAACACAGCTTTTAGTTACAGGTTTCCTAATGCGTTAATAATTGCAAAGGAAATTCTTATACTTTTGATGGCGTTCCAACTTAAAGAGTTCCTGTCGTTCATCTTGTCGCACGAATTTCGAGACGGATGATCAAACGAAATAATGTTTGATATCGAAATTATAGACGTATACGGGAGATTCCTAATAAATAAGTCTAAAATTATCATTGACACACTTGTTCGTGATTTATTCCTAATAATCAATATGGTCTTTGGATTTCCTCATAGACATACATGTCTATATAATCATATATTTCACATACTGGTAGTATACATACCATTTATAAGGTTAATAGATTCATATTTCCAAAAACATGTCAGACATCAGGTCATGGTACTATTTAGGGAATTCCATTATCATAACATATACCCCATCGCACCCGGTCTCACCGGAGAGGTACCCTCATCTTACCCGGACAAGCTGGAGAGTCTACTACACCATACCCAGTCTTGCCGGAGAGGTATATATTATTGTATTTCCCTTAAATAGAATTTTTCTCAAATCATAAATTTAAAAGTGCATCATTTATTTTGACTTATATCAAGAAACAAGGAAATTAGTATTCTCATGATGGATAATATTCTAGAACCGAGTAGTACCAATAAACAAGAAATAACAGTGGCCATGTGTTATTGCTTATTTATCATACTTGCACTTTTCTAGTCATCATCCTCACGGTATACCAATAACCATCACACTTTATCTATGCAAGTAATTAGTTTATCTCGAAATTTATACTAAGGCATTTTTCTTAAGTTCAAGTCTAAATACTATTCTAAGTGTTACCAGTAATTATCAATATCCTAATCTTTAAGCATAGATATTATTATGGTTGTGGTTTTTTTTTCTTTTGCTTGGAAAATGGAGTTTTGAAAAAAATATCGTTGTCTCCATTGACACTATGGCTTGGTTCAATGTGAAGAGTATGCTTACAGCTAACTTTATTAGATTCCGTCACAAGGAATATTTTATTGAGACAAATGACATTTTAAAACATAGTAGGGTTCATGGTTTATTCTTATAATGACTTCATGTTTTCATATGAATCACCAATAATATTTTCTCTTATGTTTATCTTACAGAAGATATTATATTGGGTATACCATCAAGAAATTCTATTGGGTATATGCATATATGTTTATAAAATTTCAAATCTCTAGTTAATATTAAACTTACGTAATATATACACACATATATATAATACTAAATTATTATATAATACTAAATTATTATATAAAAATAATACTATACATCCGATGGTACCAATCATCAAGCTTATTTCCATGACTTTATTTTTTTTCCTTTTATAAAAGTAGTATATTGAAATAAACTTCTGTTTAAATTTATTGAACATAATATTTTGGAATTTAAGGATGGATAAATAAAAGATTTAAAGAAATGAATTACTCAAAATATGAACTTTCTGGACTCATGTGAATAATTTTTTTAACTAGTGGGTTGAACCATAAAGTATCAAAACTTAACTATCAATTTATTGTATATTATATTATTTATTCAAAGAAGTACTTATGGTAAGTAATACAGAGTTTGACGTTTCTAAAATTGATTCTAAATATATTTGAGTAATATACATGTATTAGAATATGTATGTATATCCCATACAATAGTAATAGTAATTTAAAGATATTACAATATTAAAATTGTAATCTGATTTTTAAATAAAGTTATATAAAAGACAACTGTATTAAACACACATTTGGGTCAATTATATTTATGTGGGGTATCTATTTTAAATTTTAGTTTTGAAAATGAAGCAAAACTAGAATTTTCAGGGAAATTTTAATGTGCCAGGTAAAATAAATAAATAAGTAAATAAATAGAATACTTAAATTATTAATTTAAGTCGAGTAGGAAAAGTGATTTTCATTTTGTAATTATTTATTCTCTTTTATATATACCGATTGTATAAACCATTAGACCCATCTTTTCTTTTCTTTTATAATATATTGTAAAATAAAATTTATTACTTCTTTTAAATATAATATTCTAAATGGTAGAGAATAAAAACATGCTGATTATAAAAATCTTTTGAACATATACTTTCTTTGAATTATGCTATACGTATAAAATTCTACATGTACCCTACGTAGAATAACTTTTAGTTTATATTATATACACGTATAAATATATAAATGTTATTTAAACGTTAAGATAATGTATATATATATTTCCAATTATTAATACTAAACAAGGCAATAGAACAATATAACACGTATTTGGATGAGTTATAGGTTATTATTAATATTTACTATTATAAGTTATGTTATAATCATCAATATTGTACTTTGGTTTATATTTCAACTATAGTTAATAAATATAATAATAATAACTGTACCAAATATCTTGTTGTAATATATGAACTTAGTCAATAGGTTAAAACATTTACTTCATAATGATCCTTTATTTACGTTAATCAGTTTATATAATATATATATATCTAAACAATACCGATGACACAGAATCATAAATTAGTTTTAAATAATATAGATAAAACATTAAACTTATAGTTAAAACTGAAGTTTTTATTGAACAAATAGTCTATTATATATAAATATAAAAGCTATTCTATGATGTTTTGTGACTAAAGTAGTAACTTAACTAGAGTATTCTAGTTTGAAAAAAATCTTCTCCATTTTTATTATATATATATATATATATATATATATATATATATATATATATATATATATATTTTCTATCATAAAGTTACAACTAAACCATTTATTCTTTGTATGTGAAGGAATATATCATGTAAGATATATATAGTATGTATTAATACATATTAAAAAAAAATTCAATCATATTTAGGTGAATGAATGCCAGCTCCCTTGGACACGTGTAGTTTCAAAGAAAATTTATGGTGACTCACCTCAATTGTGATATACATGAATTGCAATTTCAATTATATATACATATACATAAATTCATAATTGTAAACTCATATGTATTAATAAAATAATTAGTAGATATCTGTGTATATATTAGTGAAATGATAAGAGGCTGTTTACTCATTTGTATAATAATTTGAAATGTTCCTTGAAACAATTACTTTTTGAATGGTTGTTTCACAATTTAAATACGGCTTAAGATTATTGGAATGCATATTTTATGAAACAGCTAACATTTGGGCGCAATCATAAAATAGATTGATTAAGAACGGCGAACCTTGCGACTTATATATATATGTATTTATTACAGATTACAACTGGAATTCAAAATATACTAGTGATTAGCATCCGTAACTTATTTTAGTCTATCTAGGTTATAGGAGTATTATGCTCAACATGCTTTCATGTAAGGTTTATTTTATCTCTTTCCTCTACTAGGTTGTTTATTTAATGGGCAAAGTTCCTTTAAAGTTTCTGGCTCATAGGTGGCATGGGTGCTGGTACTAGTTTGGCAGTTCAACTATTTAATATAAGTTAGCATTTACTGCTGTAGTGGCTAACATATGGAGATTTACCCATTGTTGATCTAATTCATCTTTCCATGGTGGGTTATTGTCTGTTTCCTGAGTTTGTGCATTTATTTCCTCATTGATTATCATTTTCTTTGGTTGTGACCTATTTATTTTCTTTATTTTCTCTTGACCTTTTCTAATAATCCAACTCCTCTTCTTAGTGGTAAGTGATTTCTCAGACTGTGCCTTACGAATAAATATTCCTTCTTCAGTATCTGCTGAGTATCCTGAGGGTTTTGGTTGAAATGAGGTTTCCTTATCTTTTGGTAAACTATCTAATTGACGATAGATGTCCGAAATCTTTTGCTTACCCATACTTTAGACTAATAAATAGTCAAATAATATATAACACATAATCACATATATTATTTCCTAACACAGAATTTAAAACTTAAGTGTCAGCAGAACACTTCTTTGGCTTGAACCAGTGGCAAGGCTCTGATACCACCTTCTGTCGCAACCCCTGCCCCCTATCTGTCCCGGGAACGGGCGGCCGCGAACTCAGTGGCGGTGGTATCAATATTTATTAATTTGGCAGCGAAAATTTCATCAGGACCGTAGTTAGGAAATGTTTATCAGAGTAAAACCACCATATTTTATTTTAATAATCACATAGGTAAAACCCAAGTTTCTTATTACAACATGTTTACAGGGATAAACCCTACTTTACTTAATAAAAACATCTGTTTTATTTTAGGTAACTTTATTGCCACTTTTCCAAGCCTTCAGTGCTTTCCAGCTGGCTTTTATTGGCTTCACACTAAGTTACCTGAAACACGTGTTTAAAATATTTTATCAGCAGGAAATACTGGTGAGTGAATCCCAGTTTAATCAAGAAACATTTTATCAATTAACACAGTATTGAGAGCGATCACATTGTTTATATCTACACAATTACTCCTTTAGTACTGTCAATCTTGACTTGTGGGTCATATTACACATTGGCTAACTCATTGTCCAATGGTAACGTATTGTCGTCCCGACTTACTACTCACAGTGTAGTAAATTTTGTATACAAAACCCCAACATACCGGCAGTAATTGAAGAACTACAAAGACTCAATCACCGCTTAATCGCATTGTAAAACATTTAAGGTTTTGTAAAACATTACAAAAAGGTTAACAAAAAGAGGATAAACTCACATTGCTTTCTTAGATTTTCCGTAAGGGTTTCCTGATAATTATCTATAATTTACACAAATGTACACGTGTTAGTATAATAACCCATTTTAACATTAGCAATACCCTCCCCGAGACGACATTCCAACGACGACGTCGGGCAGAACCACGACAGCCGTTACGGAACCCTAGATCAATCGGGCAGCGTATCTAATACGTATCCAGGGGTTATAATACTTACAACGGAGCTAAACTTCGCTATTTAGGGGGTATAATACCCGCTTAATAAAGCCTATATCAGAATTTGAGAGAAAGAAATCGATTTTGAACGAATTCTGAATGAAACCCGATGGCCTTCTTATATAGTTGTTGAGTCTGGTCCTCCCGCGGCCCGCGTAACACAAATACAGGGCCTACGCGGCCCGCGTTGACTCCAGGTCAACGAATAGCTTAGCTGGGTCAGCACATAGGTATGCCGGGTGTTGGCCACATGGCCGCACCGGGCTACGCCATCTATCTGATCTCACGCGGCCCGCGTAAACTTAACGGGTAGCTTACGCGGCCCGCCTAGACATAAAAACTCAAAGAAATCAGGTTTAACCTTTAAACCGCCCGCGTAAACTAAGGTTGAGGGTTGTCGCGGCCCGCCTAAACTTATACTTTCTTGTTTTTAATTATTTTTAATAATATATTGTATTTCGGGCTCGGTTTTCACATACGGGGTGTATTTTAAAGACATATAGGGGTATTCTAAATATATTAGGAGTGTCGGAAATATTTTTGGAAGGTTGATATATCTTGGTACTACTCCTGGATTATTTAATAGAATATATAGTGCACTCACATTTAAGTATAGTAACCCAGTTTAACTTTATCCCTACGTCATGAGACAGAACCCCAACGAATTTAGGCAGAGCCTTGACATACGTTACAGGGCCCTACGTCAATCGGACAGGGTATCAGTGATCAAGGGTTAAAACACTTAAAACGGGGCAGGCTTTAGAGTATTATAAATATAATACTTTTAAGAAAATTTGAGAATATAATTAGAATGGGGGAACTCGAGTGAAACTGAGCAAATTTGAAGTTTCTGTATTGTCTCTTATTTATACGAATTCTTAGCTTGATCTTTAAGCTACTCCATTACACCTATACCGTATTTCATTAAATGAATATGTACAGCACATTTAAAAACTTTTGACTAACCACATATCACCTTCACACGTGCATTTGTTTTCATATTATTATTATTATTATTATTTTGTATATTATAATATTATAGTTAATTAAACTGGTTTACTTATTTGGCGCTTATAATTCCTAAAATATGAGTTTTTATAAAATAATAAATATGCCACTAGAACGAGAATAATTTTATCTACATTTTGAACCAAGTTTCATTAAAAATAGAGTAGGTTCAAATATAATGTATTTTTATAATTTAATTATTAAATGGTTCCTACGCTTGCCCAAAATACCTCATATTTCCATCGGTCAACTTACCCATGATGCAATCCTTTTAATAGCATAAGTTTTTTTTATATATTTTATATAAATAAAATTTTTGGGAATGTTACACTAGTAGTATCACTAACACTAATAATCAATCAACAAGAAGCAAGTCAACATTTTCAACATGTATTCTTATGTATTTAAGCTTATGTTAAAGTATCATGATCATGTTCTTTTGTGTTCTTCAAGTTTATCATTGTTCATCATCTTTTAACCAACAATATATGAAGTAACAAGTTGCAAGAAGCTTACAACTAGCACAAGGGCTAGGGAAGAACACTTGAAGAAAAAGATGACAAATGGGTTGGGTAAAAGCAAATGGAGAAGGTTCTTCAAGATTCACAAGCTCCACACTTCGTTAATCACCTTCTAGCACCTTATGTTAAGCTTGGAATGGATGAATGGAATGGAATGATGTTGGTGGTTGTGGGGGTGGCTCACGGCCGTAGGTGGGGGAGAAGGGAGAAGAAAGTGGTGGTGTGAAGGAGATGAATGCTTATGTCTTCTTATATGCAAGATCCTTTATGATATCTTTACAAGATCACAATATATCTAAATAATATCTAATTGTATCAAAGTGGATCCATGGAGATCAAGTAAGATCTTGGCAAATATTTGGTGGGGTCACCCCCCATGTGACCGTATATATGAAAGGGGGGGGGGGTAAAATGTAACTTTCAATCTCTAATTCATAAATAAGTTAAGTTTCAAGGGTAAAGTCTAGGGACTTGATGTGTTATTATGTTATAAGGGGTGTTATGGTATTCAGGGACCATAACTAGTTCAGAAACATTAAACAATGCTTCTAGTAATATTTTGATGTTCCGGGTAATGTCCGGTTGTTCGGTTAAATACCGGTTCGTTAAAGTGCTAAATTGCACTGTTTAGTGTCCTTTAAGTACCCTTTTGTAACCCTTTTAATTCCCAACACTTAGGAGGGTATTCTGGATAATAAAACATGAATTCTGCATAATATTTATGTGTTAAAAACTAATTATAGCTGATTTGTGCAGAATTCTGCATTTAACGTGCGTTTCGGGTGCTTTTTAGTGTGTATTTTAGCTTCCGGGAAGTCTATATGTTAACCCTTGTATATATTCTTGGGTTTTAATGTATTCTTGACGTTGGACCTACACCTAGGCTCCAATTCTATTGTCTGACTGCTTTCTACAGAATTGTTGACACAATGTGTCTTACCGGTGAGTTTACTAGTATTTCTGACGCAACGCTATCATTAATGCATAAAGCAATTTTTGTAGTATAAAACGTGAATGAATTCACATGTATAGCATATAACCAGATAATGTTGACATTTAAGCACATAACTGTAGTCATTAAGTATTAATTAAATTGTACGGAAATTACCGGTTTTGTGCCAGTTGTCACAGTCTCCCCTCATTAAAAGAATTTCGTCCCGAAATTCAGGCTGATCTATCTCTCGCAGGAGTTTTCTTGAACAGGTGGGGGTACTTTTCTTTAAACTGGTCTTCACGTTCCCACGTATACTCGGGTCCGTGCTTAGAGTCCCAACGTACTTTGACAAGTTTGACACTACTCCTTCTGGTCTTGTTGACTTTCCAGTCTGTAACCTCAACGGGTTTTTCTGTAAATCGGAGGGTGTCGTCAATATGCACTTCATCCGCACGGATGATCACTGTTTCTTGGGTTGGACTCTTCTTGAGGTTGGATACGTGAAACGTATCATGTACTCCGTTAAGTTCTTCCGATAATTCCAACTTGTAAGCCACGGTACCAATTCTTTCCAAAATCTTGAATGGTCCGATGTATCGTGGATTCAGCTTTCCACGTTTTCCGAATCTTACTACGCCCTTCCAAGGTGAGACCTTTAACAAAACTTTGTTTCCCACCTTGAATTCTAATGGTTTTCGTCTTCGATCAGCGTAGCTCTTTTGTCGATCTCGAGCCGTCTTAATGCGCTCTCGGATCTGCATGATTTTGTCGGTTGTCTCTTGAACAAGTTCAGGACCAACCATACGTTTGTCTCCAGCGTCTGCCCAACATAATGGCGAGCGGCAGTTGCGGCCATACAGAGCTTCGAACGGTGTGGCTTTTATGCTCGTATGATAACTGTTATTGTAGGAAAACTCAACTAAGGGTAGATGAGTATCCCAGCTACCGCCTAAATCCATAACACATGCGCGAAGCATATGTTCCAGCGTTTGTATGGTCCGTTCGCTTTGACCGTCTGTTTGTGGATGGAAGGTTGTGCTTAGATCTAATTGAGATCCAAAGGCTTCCTGAAAGGATTGCCAGATCCTCGAGACAAAACGTCCATCTCTGTCTGAAATAATTGAGATAGGCACTCCATGACGTGCCACGATTTCTTTCAAGTATAGCTCAACAAGCTTTTCAGTGCTATCCTTCTCTCG
Source organism: Helianthus tuberosus (assembly GCA_030545235.1). Classification (NCBI taxonomy): domain Eukaryota; kingdom Viridiplantae; phylum Streptophyta; class Magnoliopsida; order Asterales; family Asteraceae; genus Helianthus; species Helianthus tuberosus. The sequence continues at coordinate 58,615,075 of CM060364.1, forward strand.
GATCGGTAGGAAATGCGAAGATTTCGTCAATCGATCAACTATCACCCATATCATATCGTGCCCTCTTGGGGTCCTGGGTAATTTCGTTATGAAATCCATCGAGATTTGCTCCCACTTCCACATGGGTATCTCGGGTTGTTGCAGTAGACCGGACGGTCTTTGATATTCAGCCTTAACCTTAGCATAGGTTAGGTACTTTCCAACATAGATAGCAACATCGCTTTTAAGTCTCGGCCACCAATAGTAGTCCTTCAAGTCTTGATACATTTTTTCCGATCCTGGGTGGATCGAGTATCTAGACTTGTGAGCTTCATTAAGGATGACTTCTCGAATACCGCCATAGAGCGGAACCCAAATACGCCCTTTAAAGCACAAGGTTCCCTCTTTGTTTGGCACCAAATTTTTCAGCATACCTCGAAGGTATTTAGTTCTATGATTCTCCATCTTAAGGGCTTCTTGTTGTGCGTCACGAAGACGTGCAGTGAGGTTCGTTTGAATAGTCATTTCCAATGCTCGAACCCTTAGGGTCTTACCCCTTTCTTTTCGGCTTAGCGCGTCTGCTACAATGTTTGCCTTTCCAGGATGGTACTTAATCTCACAATCATAGTCATTTAGTAGCTCGACCCAACGTTGTTGACGCATATTTAATTCCTTCTGATCAAATATGTGTTGTAGGCTCTTGTGATCTGTAAAGATTGTACATTGAGTACCATATAAATAGTGTCGCCAGATTTTTAAGGCGAATACCACCGCGCCTAGCTCCAAGTCGTGCATGGTATAATTAATTCCTTTCATGTAGCTTCAGTTGTCTTGAAGCGTAAGCGATGAATTTTTGGCGTTGCATGAGCACACAACCCAAACCTTGACGTGAAGCGTCGTAGTATACCACGAAGTCTTCAGTGCCTTCGGGTAAGGATAGTATCGGTGCATCGCATAGCTTATTTTTGAGCAGTTGGAAGGCTTCTTCCTGCTTATCACCCCAGTCGTACTTCTTGTCTTTCTGTGTAAGGGTAGTTAGTGGTTGAGCTATTTTGGAGAAATTCTCGATAAATCGTCGGTAATAGCCCGCTAAGCCCAAAAATTGTCGAACTTCAGTCGGGGTTTTGGGGGCTTCCCAATTCTTTATGGCTTCTATCTTAGATGGGTCTACATGAATGCCCTTCTCATTCACAACGTGATCAAGAAACTGTACTTCGCAAATCCAAAATTCGCACTTTGAAAACTTTGCATAAAGTTTCTCTTTCTTCAGTAGTTTCCAAAATGGTTCTGAGATGTTGCTCGTGCTCTTCTCTCGTTCGTGAGTAAATCAGGATATCATCGATAAATACAATCACGAATTTATCGAGATATGGTTTGCATACGTGGTTCATCAGATCCATAAATACCGCTGGCGTGTTCGTCAGTCCGAATGGCATCACAAGGAACTCGTAATGCCCATAGCGTGTTCTGAATGCAGTATTTGGTATGCTTTCCTCTTGAATTCTTAACTGATGGTATCCAGATCGAAGGTCGATCTTGGAATAGTAGCTCGATCCTTGTAATTTATCAAATAAGTCATCAATCCTCGGTAGTGGGTACCCATTCTTGATTGTGAGCTTGTCCAGTTCTCTGTAATCGATACACATCCACAGTGTCCCATCCTTCTTCTTCACGAACAATACTGGAGTTCCCCAAGGCGAGAAGCTTGGCCTTATGAATCCTTTATCCAACAACTCCTGGAGTTTTTGGGAAACGTGGGAAAACCCCCGGGCAAACCTTTTATTAACGATGATCAAAAAAGAGATTACAAACAAGAGCATTTGGCCAAGGCGACTCGCCAAAAGCCAAACCACAAAAAAAAAAGATAACAAACGAAGAACCAACATACAAGAAACACCAAACTAAAAATGAAAAGAAGCTAAACTCCACGAGCGATTTCTCTTGCCGACTCATCCGTTTCAGATTCAACCTCTACTTCATCTTCAACATTTGTTTCAACCATAGATTCCTTCACCGGGTCAAACTTTGTAAGCATTAAATAGTAAGCCTTCAATTTTTCTGACCATGAAGAAAAAACATCATCCGGCGGTTGCGTATTTGTCTCGTAAAATTTACGAACCACTAACATTTCTTTTTCCCACAACCCGTGCTCGGTATCAAAACAATCTTCATCGCCTTGAAGTGTTTCAAACGAATTTTTTGTACCAATGATTGGGCTTTGTCGAGGCCCAAAATTCTGTTTTGAGACATCAAAATAACCGCTTCCATTTTTTGGGCCTTTGATTTCCATAAGAACTGGATCAGACTTTAAACCATAAATGTTTGGGCTAGCCGAGACTGGGCCTGACTTCATCGCAACCCCCAAATCAACACCATCACCCAAACCTAGGCATGAATTAACTGGGCCTGAAGTAACTGATTTCGCTGCATTACACTCCAAACCAGTGTTGGGCCTGTTTCCATCAACCGAACCTCCATTACCAGCATATCTCACTGCTGGGTCATTCAGCTTTGGGCCCAGCCCATCATGTAATGAAACATCAACTAAAGTAGTGCTTTCATTTGGGCCATTCATATCCAATAAGCCCACAACAGATTTACCGCCACTATTAAGCCCATAAGCCTTATCGCTGGGCTTAACTGGGCCTGCTTGCTTTGCAAATTTTTTGTTTGGGCCAATATTATTATTCAGAACTACAGATGGGCCTGCACCATTTGTTTTCGGTCCATGAACCAATCGATCAACATCCACCTTAGCCAAAGGAGCCCACTTCACTTTTGATTTTTTCCGTGTAACTAATGTGAACCCATCATCTTAGACCATCGGTTTTTTCAAAACAGATTTTATAACCGGTTGATCAACAACATTTTTATCTTTTGATACACTATCAACCGGCTTTTGAATAATTTCATGGCTAGCCTCCATATGACCAAAAACATTACATTTCCCACATATAGGAGGCTTCCATTTGTATGATAGATCAAATAAGCAATTTTACACGGTAAATCATTTAAAGATGGGAACCGAACCTTTACCCGATTAGGCAAGCCACATGAAGCACTAGCCTCCACAAGGACACGAGCGAAGCTCAAAGGTCCCCTCTTGGTCTCACATCGTTCATATGTTGCCTTATCTAACATAAGTGGCTTTCCAACTCTACTAATAATTTGACCAATGTTGCCTCCATTCCATAAGCAAAGCGGAAGATCCTTTATAGTAACCCATATCGGCACTTTGTCCAAATCCGGTTTATACAAAATAGTATCCGGTTACCAAAGTTGTAAAACAAGCGGAACATTTTTTACCAACCATGGGTTCCTTTCAAGGACTTGGATCATACCCTCCTCATGATCAAAGGTGAAAAAATAAAATCCACCACTCTTTTTGTTAATAGATTTTAATCCGAATTTGTGCCACATCTTAATAAGGTTCTCTTTTACCATTTGAAAAGACAAATTATCACCCACAAAGTATCCATATAGTTGCAAACGATGAGCCTTGATACTTTTAGTCATAAAATGACCATTAAGATTCACAATAACCTCTCCCTCTTCAACCATAGGAGGTTCATACATCAATCTTGTTTCACTCTCATCAATTTCAAGTCCATTCGTTAGTTGAGAAAACAATTCTTGGTTCCAAAACTTTGTACCAAAAAATGGATCCACATCAATACCATTAGGCCCAAACTTCAAATTAGGATCACATACAAACTGAAATGTTGGTTTTTTCATTTTGTTAGGTTCAAACGTACCAAACTGTAACAAATGATTTGTGATATTCTGAGGCCCAGCTGAAACATGAACATCAATAATTAGCCCACTATTATTTTCAGATTTATTTAGGTCCATAGATTCATCAGGTATACTCCCTCCCTCTACGGATCCATTAGGATATTGAAAATCAATTGACTAACTTTTTGAAATGCAGGATGTCAACATTCGCATGGAAACATGAGGATATGACATGGATTTCCAAGGATATTATAACCCACAAGCTTGGAATCGATAGGTCTTTCAAGCCTGTCCAACAGAAACGAAGGAAGTTTGCTCTAGAGCGGAACACTATCATTCAGGAAGAGGTTGAAAGATTGTTAAAGAGCAAGATGATTAGGGAAGTTAAATTTCCCAAGTGGCTAGCAAATGTAGTTATGGTGCAAAAGAAAAATGGAAAATGGAGAGTTTGTGTGGATTACACAGACTTGAACAAAGCTTGTCCCAAAGACCCATTTCCTCTGCCTCATATTGACTCAATGGTGGATGCTACTACCGGCCATGAAATGTTAACCTTCATGTATGCATCCTCAGGATTCCAGCAGATCCAAATGGAACCTGTAGACCAGGAGGATACAACTTTCATGACACCAACAGGTATCTATTGTTATACTGCTATGCCTTTTGGTTTGAAAAATACAGGTGCAACATACCAAAGATTGGTGAACATGATGTTTAAAGACAAACTGGGGGACACCATGGAAGTATACATTGATGATATGGTGGTAAAATCTAAGAAGGCTAAGGATCATCTCCGGGATATTGAAGAAGCATTCGATATCCTGGACCAGTACAATATGAAGCTAAATCCTGCTAAATGTCATTTTGGAGTGGGGGAAGGAAAGTTTCTAGGATATATGGTGACTAAGAAAGGGATAGAAGCAAGTCCAGAACAGATCAAAGCCATCTTGGATATCAAGTCACCTTCCAACATGAAAGATGTACAAAGGCTAACAGGATGAGTAGCAGCATTAAACAGATTTATCTCAAGATCCTCGAAAAAATGCAAGGAATTCTACGATATCCTAAGGAAGAATAAGAAATTCGAATGGGGAGAGAAGCATGAAGCAGCCTTGCAGGAATTAAAGCAATATCTCTCAGCTGCACCTCTATTGATGAAGCCAGAGAATGGTGAACCATTATCCCTGTATCTTGCAGGGTCAGGGAATGCGGTAAGTGCTGTCCTGGTAAAGGATCACGAAGGTCAGCAATATCCTGTCTATTATGTTAGCAAACGTTTATTAGATGCTGAAACTAGATATTCTCATTTAGAAAAGTTGATATTGGCCCTAGTTATGGCATTGACAAAACTTAGACATTATTTTGAGACACATAGGATTCATGTTAAAACTAACTATCCTGTTAAAAATGTGCTTAGGAAACCCGAGATGTCAGGTAGGATGGCTAAGTGGTCAGTAAAATTAAGTGCCTATGATCTAGTATATGAACCTAGAAATGCTATAAAGTCTCAGGCTTTAGCTGACTTTGTGGCTGATTTCAGTAGTGATATTCAAAATGAAGTAGACTTAGAAGTTCAACAACTAGGAGAAACCTCGGAATCCTGGACATTATATACTGATGGTGCATCTAATGTAAGAGGTGTAGGTTTGGGTATACTACTAAAATCGCCATAGGGGGGTATATTACCCCAGGCTATTAGATGTGAATTCCCTGCCACTAATAATGAAGCAGAATACGAAGCTTTGATTGCAGGATTAGAGTTGGCCAGGAATATGAATATTAAGAGTTTACAAGTGTTTGTTGATTCCTTGTTAATTACTAATCATTTTAATGGATCCTATGCAGTTAAAGGTGAGAAATTAATCGAGTATCTCGAAATTCTCAAAAAATTAGCAAGATATTTCGATGTTTTTACACTTGAACAGGTACCAAGAGAGGATAATGCTGAAGCAGATGCCTTGGCAAATCTAGGATCATCAGTCAGGATACCGGAGGGAACCCAAATACCAATACTACATATCCTGTATCCTGCGATGGATCTTCTTAAATCTCAGGATAAGAAAGTAGTAAGTATCTAGGATCCTGATGATGAGTATCCCGAGGAGGATCCTAAGTGCTGGACGGCTCCAATCATGAGATATCTCAAGGAAGGACACATCCCAAAGGATGAGAATCCTAAGGCTTTTAGAATGAAGGTATCACGATTCACTATTAAAAATAATGTTTTGTATAAGAAATCTCTTGCAGGACCATATCTGAGGTGCTTGGAGGCTCCCGAAACTAAAGAAGTGCTTCAGGATATGCACGTAGGAGATTGTGGTAACCATACTGGGGGCAGGTCGTTATTCTCAAAGGTATTAAGAACATGATACTATTCCCCAACGATGAGGAAAGATGCTGCAGAATATGCCCGAAGGTGTGATGCATGTCAAAGACATAGTAATTGTCTTGGTCAAAAATTACCGAAGCAATTAAGTGATCAAATTAGTTAAGTGAGGTAGTGTGCTTGAAATGTGTGTCGAAAATATGCTAGTTAAGTTATTTGCAAATACAGTTTCAGAATACGGCTCAGGATATAGAGTTGTATCTTTGATCAAACAATGAGCGAAAATTTAAAGGGTGACACGGGATGTACGAGGAAAACCCTTGATCAATCTAGATCACCGGCACAAAACCTCGGGAGCTGACAATCGCAGCTGCCTTGTTCTTCTATTACTTCAAATATCAGGATACAGTGCAGGATATGATGCAGATCAACTAGGTGTTACAATGTAATTCGAGTATATGTGTTTGTGTGACGTGATTGTTTGCTGCCAGAGAGAAAAAGTGTGCGTAAGAGTGTGTGACTTAATCTGATCCGATCAATCTATTTATAGTAAAAGGAAACTAACTAAATATCCTATTATTCCGAGATTCAGCGGATATTCCCCCATATGAACGTTGCAGTCCTAGTCTTCCAGGTCCAACGTCTGTAAGCCAACTGATTTGCCACTTGAACGTTGGAGACTTGCACCTTCTAATCTACACGTGGTTAAATCAGTTACTACCAGGATATCGTACCAGGATGTTACCAATATCCTGATCCGGTATCCTGATCACAAATAAACAATCAAAGCCAGAATATTAGTCAGGATATATGTTCAGAAAATGACCCATAACAATTGTCCCCAAAATATATATGTTGGTATACCAATTCCCACGGATATATTTTAAATTTTATCCCTCGAATCGAGGTTATTAAATTGGAACGACGGTCAAGATAGCACTATGCAACTCCCTACGCGGTTTTCACTCGATGGATATCCATTACGCCCCTATATCTTCTCTCTTTTTGTTTGAAAATCAAATATCATCAACAGAGTCTCCAGGTAATTACTCATTCCTTCCTCATTTCCTGTTAACCTCTTTACTCTACTTCCTATGGCCACTAGAACCTTCTCTCAAACAGGTAAATCGTCGGAGACCTTCGTCCAGCAAAACCTTCTAAAAAATCTCGAGAAGGAGATCTGTGCTTTTGATAACGCAGACATTGCAGCGTTGAGAGCTTCCGGCGCTTTCCCCGATGGCACGGTTTTTAGACAATTTGATCGATCAATTCGATCAGATGTTTCTTCTACCGATTGGGTCTGTTTTCCGGCATACCCTTTCTTGCTAGGTCTTCGGTATCCATTTCCTGAATTCATGATGCAATTTTTCAGAACCACTGGTATTTCCTTTGCCCAAACCATGCCCATGGTTTAGAGAGTACTGATTGTGCTCAACCAAATCAAAAATCTTCATTGTTTTGACCTCTGCATCGAGGATATCCCGATTGCTTACCGCCTCCGATCACACTTTTCCAGCCGGTTCTTGCTTTTTCAACTTCCAGCAAACCCCTTATACTTAAAGCCACCAAGAACGAGGATGGATGGCAACGTAAATTTTTCTTTGTCAAGCGAGACTCCATTCATGAGGGTGCTAGCCTTCCGGTGGAGTGGTTAACCACCGGTAGGGTTTAAGGTTTTAAGAATATCCCCAGATTTTTCCAGGCCTTTATCCTGAGCTAATATTTTCTTCTTTGGCCTTTATGCAGTGAACCTTAAGGAAGTAGCCCCTCCTACTGCAGAATCCGAAAAAAGAATTGAAGCAATTTATCAGTTAACGGAAGGTGACAGGAGTTTTTCCACTCACATCCCAAGTTCCAGTCAATATTCATCATCAGAAATGTCTGGTAAGAATCATTTCGTAAATAATCGATTAACGCAATATAATGAAAGAGTAATAAGGATTTAGAATTTCCCCCTTATGCAGCACCAGCCAAGATCCGAGAAGTTTTCGACCTTGAGGAGCTGGATAGTTACTCCGACCATGTCCAGGTCAAGAAGGAGCCTAGTCCCAAGGCTACGGCCTCATCCAAGCCTAGCAATTCCAAAGCCATCATCATACCTAAGCCTTCACCAGCCACGAAGCCCCGGAGTTCTAGTTCTCGCAAAAGGAAAGAGACTGATTCATCTACCATCTCCGATACGTTTCCCTATGAGAATCACGGGTTCATTGAGGCAAGCGGGTTCATGACTTCCTTTCTTAACCAGGTATAAATTCGTATTCCACATCCTGCAAATATATGTTAAACCAATATCCTGGTTATCATAATACCTGTGTTTTTGGGTGTAGGGCCTTGAACGTTTGGTTCATTTGTATCAAGAATCCTGTGGGCTCAACAAGACGCTCGAGTCCAAGTTGAAGAAAGCTGAGGTTACCATCTCCGACCAAGGTATGATAGCTGCTGCCAAAACTCGACACTACGAAGACAAGTTCAAGACCATGACTCAGGAGCATCAGGTCGCTCTCAAAAAAGCCACTCACGAAGCCCAAGCCCACCTGGACGCCGCACACGCCCAACATGAGCAGGATATGGCCACTTACCGAGAAGGCCTCAAAGGCTCCGTCGTCATCTCCCTCTTGCAGGCTTGGCTAAAAATGGCTTACGAAGCCAAAGCCCTGGGCTTTGAGTGCCCTTATTGGAACGTCGACGCCTGGGAGACCAAGCTAAAAACTCTTGGAGGTAATCCCATGGAGCATCCCGTTAAATCTGCAGCTGCAGGGTCTTCAAAGACCATGGAGAAACTAACGGGTGCTGGCGACGAGGCTGAGAAAGAGGTTCAAGCTAATCCTAAAGCGGATGCTGGTGAAGACGCGATGATCGAAGAAGGCGTTGCCCCCTAAAACTCATTTATTTTAAATCTGATAGTTATGTTTGTTCGAACAATTTTATTTCTTGTCCTTTGAACAATTTCTTTTCCTGCATTAAAACGATTTGATAACCAAAGGTGGATGGGTCCTAGGTTTTAGGATGAAACCTTTGGTTATCAACTAGTATCACTTATTTTAGATTATGCCACCTTCTTTTAACTTATTTGTTGTCGTTTTTCAATATTTTGTTACACATTGCTTAGTTTAAATCTCAGTTTTCCAAAATCAGTGTAATTATTTCCTGACGCAAACAGGGTTTTTACAACTCAAAACAATTCATATAAAGTTTTCAAAGGAAAATGGTAGTTTACTTAGAATTTATAAACCTTGTCTCGATAATAGATGTTTATCACGAACACAATTTTGATTTTAAATCCAGGTATTATATCCCAAATATTCCAACCAAATATCCTGAAACATATTCCGAAAGCACATTTCGAGAATATATCCTTAACCAGGATATTCAAACATTTTCCAAACATAGTTTCAAAAGTTCACATGACTTAAGTAAGGTTCACAAAGGAAAGATCATACCAGGAATAGAGTGTAACCCCAATATCGAACTTCTACCCTTTTGCAACTTCTCCCACTAAGATGTTCCCAGTCCGAGATACTTAGTACACTAGGCCCAACTTTGATCTTTTGAGCTCTACACAATTGCCTCAGAAGGAATGTCCCCTGTGCATGAAGTCTTTGAGTACTTAGAAAATTTTTCGAATTTCAGTTCCAACTGTTTGGACAATTCTTGTGTTACAGGGGTAAAACCTAAAAACATACTGGAGATAAATCCTTAGTTTCCTGGGGAAAATCCCATAAGTATCCTGGGGATAAACCCATATTTTCGTGCGCTACAGGCGGGAGTGTATAAACTCCAAGACTTAGAAATGTGATAACCTTTAAACCTTAGAGAGTATGAAAATACCCTTTCGTTAGTAGGGTTGTAAACGAGCCAAGTCAAGTCGAGCTCGACCCAGCTCGAGCTCGGCTCGAACTCAATTCGAGCTGGCTCGGCTCGAGCTCGAGTTTCAAATCAAGCTGAGATTTGAGACTAGAGCTCGACTAGATTAAAATTCGAGCTAGCTTGGCTCGGCTCGATCTAGCTCGAATAATAAAGAACCGCAAAATTTACTACTAAAAAACCCTAAAAAATGATTCTCTTCATAGACTAAGGGTCATAATTGCAATTTAATTTAACCAAATAGCTAAATATGCAAGTATAAAATGTTAGCCCACTTTGTACATTGTCTTTACCTTCTTTTATAGGGAAGATATCCTCTTAGTTTTTGTCTTCTAAGCGACGTGGGACAAAAAATAAGGATGTAAACTTTATCGAGCCGACTCACGAGCTCACGAGCCGAGCCAAGCCAAGCTCAAGCTCGGCTCGTTTACAAACCGAGCCAATTTCGAGCCGAGCTTTTTTTGAGCGAGTTTCGAGCGAGCTGCGAGCCGCGAGTTTTTTAAACACCCCTATTCGTGAGAGAGGGTGATCAATCCTCATATACCTTTAGGATCCAGGATATAGCCAACAATAACGAATTTGTCAGCCACTTTTACATGGACTGGTCCCACTATCTTGAACTATTCTGGATGACTTGCGCTCCAGGCGGGGTGTTTAAACCCAATTCGAGGGAAAGGTGAATACCTTTAAACCTGTGAAGAGATCAGGATCCTTTAAACGTGAGAGAGGGGGCCAATCCTCTAATCTTTCGAAGTATCCTGAATGTGTATCCTGGAGCTATATCCTGAAGCATATACTGCAAAACAATTGTAAGCTAAGGTGGGCTAACACCCCTCCGATGCTTAAGTCAGTAATGGGTTCATAACAATAAATAATATTAAAACATATTAATAAAGATAGAATTCATACCATCCTGAGTTAGAATTTAAATTCCAAACTCACTTGAAATAGAGCTTTAGATGTATAGCATTCCAGGATCTTGGTAGCATATCCCCCTCCATATTCTTAAGTCGATATGCTCCTTTTCCGGATTCTGATTCAATCTCATAGGGTCCTTCCCATTTCGGAGCTAACTTTCCATCAGCAGGATTAGTAGTATTCTGAAAAGCCTTTCTCAATACCCAATCTCCAACCTGGAACCTTTTAGTCCTTATATTCTTGTTATATGCTTTAGATATCCTTTGTTGATATGCTGTCATCCTTAGCCTTGCTGCGTTTCTTGTCTTATCAACCGTATCCAACTCCTGGCAAAGGACTTCAGGATTCTGCTCAGGATCCCGGAGGTTTGATCTTGCAGTTGGTATCACCATTTCCGTTGGGATTACCGCCTCTGCTCCAAATACTAAGGAAAACGGGGTTTGCCCAGTTGCACTTTTCACCGTCGTCCTGTCAGCCCATAAAACAAAGGGTAGTTCTTCTGCCCATCTTCCTTTTTAGCTCCTAGTCTCTTTTTCAGGTTGTTGACAATTATCTTGTTTGAGGATTCTGCTTGTCCATTTGCTTGAGGATGTACCGGTGTGGATGTGATCATTTTGATTCCCCAACTCTTGCAAAAGTCAGTAGTCCTCTTACTTATAAACTGAGATCCATTGTCACAAATTATCTCAGCTGGTACCCCAAACCTAGTCAGGATATTCCTTTTTATGAAGGATACCACTTCTTGATCTCTAACTTGAACAAATGCTTCGGCTTCGACCCACTTAGTGAAATAATTAGTCATTGCCAACATGAATACCTTTCCTCCTGGAGCCTTTGGCAATTTTCCTAATATATCCATTCCCCACTTCATGAATGGCCAAGGGGAAGCTATAGGATAAAGTGGCTCAGCCGGCTGATGTAATATATTACCGTGTCTTTGACAAGCATCACATCTTCGAGCCAATAATATCCTGTTCTTAACACCTTTGAGAATAACGACCAGCCCCCAGTATGGTTACCACAATCCCCTTCGTGTATATCCTGAAGCACTTCATTGGTTTCGGGATCCTCCAAGCACCTCAGATATGGTACTGCAAGAGATTTCTTATACAAAACATTATTTATAATAGTGAAACGTGATACCTTCATTCTAATGGCCTTAGGATTTTCATCCTTTGGGATGTGTCCTTCTTTAAGATATCTTATGATTGGAGCCATCCAAGACATAGGATCCTTCTCAGGATATTCATTACCAGGATCCTGAACACTTACTACTTCCTTATCCTGAGGATCCGTCGCAGGATATAAGATATGTAATATCGGTATTCGGGTTCCTTCCGGTATCCTGACTGATGATCCTAGATTTGCCAAGGCATCAGCTTCAGCATTGTCCTCTCTTGGTACCTGTTCAAGTGTAAAAATTGTCACACCCCTTTCTAAGGCGGAAGCACGAGGTGTGATCATGAAAGGTTCTCATTGCATACGAATGGTAAACATACTACATGCTTGTAAAAATAACTTCAAATACCAATGACATTACATAACTGAAATCATTATTTAAGTGTTTACATCACAAGACAACATTTTGTCTGAAAAGTTTACAACTTTATTCAAAGGTAAACATAAACAACATCCATGAGCAAGAGTATGACCGCGCGCACATCTACCTGAAATACATGTGAGTTTTTGTAAAAATGTCAACATAATGTTGGTGTGAATTCATGCAATTTTTGTATTGAACGTTTGTATACTTTGTATGAAAACATGGTATGTAATTTGTATAAATCAAGTATTCCTGTATGTATCGAGTTTGTTAATGGGTTCCAAGGCCATTAACATGTGACACGACATAGGAAGCATCCAAACCATAGGCATTTTTCTAGTTGTCGATTCACGACTGAGACACAAAAGCACTACTCGGTACTAGTTTTCACCAAGAGTGTGGCTGCCCGAAAACCCATTAGATCTATCCTTTTGTTCTGCGGTCTTAGTATGTACACGATTAATGGTGCTTCTGGTACCCTATTCGCGACACAATTTCTAGTATCATTCCTTATTTCTTGTATTTTTCACCCGAGTTATGTATTTTGTCCAAAACTTCATTTCATGTTCATAACTTGTCCAAGTTACGTAATCTATCAAGTAATATATTTTCATAAATATATTCTCTTGTATTTGTGTAAGCATGTTGTATGTGTATTTTGTATTTTCACTCCTTAGGAGTATTTAGTGTATTTTCAAGTCTTAACACACTAATACATACTACATACACTTAGCACAAAATTTGGTGATCAATAAATATTATATTTTCCTCAAAAATATACATACTTGATATCAATTTTCTCTTGAAGAAATCATCATTTCTTAACTTGAAGTTTACATAAAAATTAGGGAAACCTTGGTTAATATTTTTGGGTACATTTTTAGGGAATAAGTTTCACCCAAACTTATATTTTTCTAAGTGTCAAAATTTATAGAAATTTTGACATGGTTTCCCCTAAAAATGGAGTTTTCCCATGTTTTCAAAACATGTGTTTATTTTCTTTTAAAAACGTCACAACAATCAACAACTCATTTAACACTTACCGAGTGTCAAAATCAAGTATATTATACTATATCATGAACTTGAAGTTTTTGTAAAAACTTGTAGTAACTTACCATGTTATTTAGTAGGTTTAGTTACCCTTAAAAACATGGTTATTTGTTTGTAAATTACTTTACTAAAAGATCTAGTCATTTACAACTTGTAAGATGATTTTTCTAAAAATATTTCTCTTGCATTTTTCTTGTTACAAACATGTTTCTAGTCTTGTTTAAACACTAAAAATATGACTAGTTTATTTAGAAATCATAACTTTGTAAATCTTGTAAATAAACTTGGTTTCTTGGGAAAATTATCTTTGTAATCATCTATTTACAAGATTTGTATTTGGTTTAAATCATTTTTACATATGAAAATTACTTTCATCATTCAAGTTCACGAAGATATAAAGTATGATGATCTTGGTCTTTCACAAGATCACCACTTTAACTTACTAGATCATGTGTTTAATCACAATCTAGTTGTCGCAACCCCTGCCCCCTATCTGTCCCGGGAACGGGCGGCCGCGAACTTAGTGGCGGTGGTATCAATATTTATTAATTTGGCAGCGGAAATTTCATCAGGACCGTAGTTAGGAAATGTTTATCAGAGTAAAACCACCATATTTTATTTTAATAATCACATAGGTAAAACCCAAGTTTCTTATTACAACATGTTTATAGGGATAAACCCTACTTTACTTAATAAAAACATCTATTTTATTTTAGGTAACTTTATTGCCACTTTTCCAAGCCTTCAGTGCTTTCCAGCTGGCTTTTATTAGCTTCACACTAAGTTACCTGAAACACGTGTTTAAAACATTTTATCAGCAGGAAATACTGGTGAGTGAATCCCAGTTTAATCAAGAAACATTTTATCAATTAACACAGTATTGAGAGCGATCACATTGTTTATATCTACACAATTACTCCTTTAATACTGTCAATCTTGACTTGTGGGTCATATTACACATTAGCTAACTCATTGTCCAATGGTAATGTATTGTCGTCCCGACTTACTACTCACAGTGTAGTAAACTTTGTATACAAAACCCCAACATACCGGCAGTAATTGAAGAACTACAAAGACTCAATCACCGCTTAATCGCATTGTAAAACATTTGAGGTTTTGTAAAACATTACAAAAAGGTTAACAAAAAGAGGATAAACTCACATTGCTTTCTTAGATTTTCCGTAAGGGTTTCCTGATAATTATCTATAATTTACACAAATGTACACGTGTTAGTATCATAACCCATTTTAACATTAGTAATACCCTCCCCGAGATGGCATTCCAACGACTTCGTCGGGCAGAACCACGACAGCCGTTACGGAACCCTAGATCAATCGGGCAGCGTATCTAATACGTATCCAAGGGTTATAATACTTACAACGGAGTAGAACCTCGTTATTTAGGGGGTATAATACCCGCTTAATAAATCCTATATCAGAATTTGAGAGAAAGAAATCGATTTTGAATGCAACTCGATGGCCTTCTTATATAGTTGCTGCGTCAGGTCCTCTCGCGGCCCGCGTAACACAAGCACATGGCCTACGCGGCCCGCGTTGACTCCAGGTCAACGTATAGCTTAGCTAGGTCAGCACATAGGTATGCCGGGTGTTGGCCACGTGGCCGCACCGGGCTACGCCATCTATCTGATCTCACGCGGCCCCCTTGAACTTAACGGGTAGCTTACGCGGCCCGCCTAGACTTTAAAACTCAAATAAATCAGGTATAACCTTTAAACCGCCCGCGTAAACTAAGGGTGAGGGTTGTCGCGGCCCACCTAAACTTATACTTTCTTGTTTTTAATTATTTTTAATAATATATTGTATTTCGGGCTCGGTTTTCACATACGGGGTGTATTTTAAAGACATATAGGGATATTCTAAATATATTAGGAGTGTCGGAAATATTTTTGGAGGGTTGATATATCTTGGTACTACTCCTGGATTATTTAATAGAATATATAGTGCACTCACATTTAAGTATAGTAACCCAGTTTAACTTTATCCCTACGTCACGAGACAGAACCCCAACGAATTTAGGCAGAGCCTTGACATACGTTACAGGGCCCTACATCAATCGGACAGGGTATCAGTGATCAAGGGTTAAAATACTTAAAACGGGGCAGGGCTTTAGAGTATTATAAATATAATACTTTTAAGAAAATTTGAGAATATAATGAGAATGGGGGAACTCGAGTGAAACTGAGCAAATTTGAAGTTTCTGTATTGTCTCTTATTTATACGAATTCTTAGCTTGATCTTTATGCTACTCCATTACACCTATACCGTATTTTATTAAATGAAAATGTACAACACATTTAACAACTTTTGACTAACCACATATCACCTTCACACGTGCACTTGTTTTCATATTATTATTATTATTATTATTATTATTATTATTTTATATATTATAATATTATAGTTAATTAAACTGGTTTACTTATTTGGCGCTTATAATTTCTAAAATACGACGTTTTTATCAAATAATAAATATGCCATTAGAACGAGAATAATTTTATCTACATTTTGAATCAAGTTTTATTAAAAACAGAGTAGGTTCAAATATAATGTATTTTTATAATTTAATTATTAAATGGTTCCTACGCTTGCCAAAAATACCTCATATTTCCATCGGTCAACTTACCCATGATGCAATCATTTTAATAACATAAGTTTTTTATATATTTTATATAAATAATTTTTTTGGGAATGTTACATTCTCCCCACATTGTTTTAAATCTCGTCCTCGAGATTCCCTGAAATATGGATGAATATTTAGTTAGTTTAGTTTCTAGGTATATTCTGGTCTTTATTTTGAATTTCACTTTACTTTGACCATAACTATTCTCTATGAGATTTCTTATCCTTGACTGAAATATGTTTTGTATTTTAACACAGCTTTTACTTACAGGTTTCCTAATGCGTTAATAATTGCAAAGGAAATTCTTATACTTTTGATGGCGTTCCAACTTAAAGAGTTCCTGTCGTTCATCTTGTCGCACGAATTTCGAGACGGATGATCAAACGAAATAATGTTTGATATCGAAATTATAGACGTATACGGGAGATTCCTAATAAATAAGTCTAAAATTATCATTGACACACTTGTTCGTGATTTATTCCTAATAATCAATATGGTCTTTGGATTTCCTCATAGACATACATGTCTATATAATCATATATTTCACATACTGGTAGTATACATACCATTTATAAGGTTAATAGATTCATATTTCCAAAAACATGTCAGACATCAGGTCATGGTACTATTTAGGGAATTCCATTATCATAACATATACCCCATCGCACCCGGTCTCGCCGGAGAGGTACCCTCATCTTACCCGGACAAGCTGGAGAGTCTACTACACCATATCCAGTCTTGCCGTAGAGGTAATTATTATTGTATTTCCCTTAAATAGAATTTTTCTCAAATCATAAATTTAAAAGTGCATCATTTATTTTGACTTATATCAAGAAACAAGGAAATTAGTATTCTCATGATGGATAATATTCTAGAACCGAGTAGTACCAATAAACAAGAAATAACAGTGGCCATGTGTTATTGCTTATTTATCATACTTGCACTTTTCTAGTCATCATCCTCACGATATACCAATAACCATCACACTTTATCTATGCAAGTAATTAGTTTATCTCGAAATTTATACTAAGGCATTTTTCTTAAGTTCAAGTCTAAATACTATTCTAAGTGTTACCAGTAATTATCAATATCCTAATCTTTAAGCATAGATATTATTATGGTTGTGGTTTTTTTTTCTTTTGCTTGGAAAATGGAGTTTTGAAAAAAATATCGTTGTCTCCATTGACACTATGGCTTGGTTCAATGTGAAGAGTATGCTTACAGCTAACTTTATTAGATTCCGTCACAAGGAATATTTTATTGAGACAGATGACATTTTAAAACATAGTAGGGTTCGTGGTTTATTCTTATAATGACTTCATGTTTTCATATGAATCACCAATAATATTTTCTCTTATGTTTATCTTACAGAAGATATTATATTGGGTATACCATCAAGAAATTCTATTGGGTATATGCATACATGTTTATAAAATTTCAAATCTCTAGTTAATATTAAACTTACGTAATATATACACACATATATATAATACTAAATTATTATATAATACTAAATTATTATATAAAAATAATACTATACATCCGATGGTACCAATCATCAAGCTTATTTCCATGACTTTATTTTTTTTCCTTTTATAAAAGTAGTATATTGAAATAAACTTCTGTTTAAATTTATTGAACATAATATTTTGGAATTTAAGGATGGATAAATAAAAGATTTAAAGAAATGAATTACTCAAAATATGAACTTTCTGGACTCATGTGAATAATTTTTTTTAACTAGTGGGTTGAACCATAAAGTATCAAAACTTAGCTATCAATTTATTGTATATTATATTATTTATTCAAAGAAGTACTTATGGTAAGTAATACAGAGTTTGACGTTTCTAAAATTGATTCTAAATATATTTGAGTAATATACATGTATTAGAATATGTATGTATATCCCATACAATAGTAATAGTAATTTAAAGATATTACAATATTAAAATTGTAATCTGATTTTTAAATAAAGTTATATAAAAGACAACTGTATTAAACACACATTTGGGTCAATTATATTTATGTGGGGTATCTATTTTAAATTTTAGTTTTGAAAATGAAGCAAAACTAGAATTTTCAGGGAAATTTTAATGTGCCAGGTAAAATAAATAAATAAGTAAATAAATAGAATACTTAAATTATTAATTTAAGTCGAGTAGGAAAAGTGATTTTCATTTTGTAATTATTTATTCTCTTTTATATATACCGATTGTATAAACCATTAGACCCATCTTTTCTTTTCTTTTCTTTTATAATATATTGTAAAATAAAATTTATTACTTCTTTTAAATATAATATTCTAAATGGTAGAGAATAAAAACATGCTGATTATAAAAATCTTTTGAACATATACTTTCTTTGAATTATGCTATACGTATAAAATTCTACATGTACCCTACGTAGAATAACTTTTAGTTTATATTATATACACGTATAAATATATAAATGTTATTTAAACGTTAAGATAATGTATATATATATTTCCAATTATTAATACTAAACAAGGCAATAGAACAATATAACACGTATTTGGATGAGTTATAGGTTATTATTAATATTTACTATTATAAGTTATGTTATAATCATCAATATTGTACTTTGGTTTATATTTCAACTATAGTTAATAAATATAATAATAATAACTGTACCAAATATCTTGTTGTAATATATGAACTTAGTCAATAGGTTAAAACATTTACTTCATAATGATCCTTTATTTACGTTAATCAGTTTATATAATATATATATCTAAACAATACCGATGACACAGAATCATAAATTAGTTTTAAATAATATAGATAAAACATTAAACTTATAGTTAAAACTGAAGTTTTTATTGAACAAATAGTCTATTATATATAAATATAAAAGCTATTCTATGATGTTTTGTGACTAAAGTAGTAACTTAACTAGAGTATTCTAGTTTGAAAAAAATCTTCTCCATTTATATATATATATTTTCTATCATAAAGTTACAACTAAACCATTTATTCTTTGTATGTGAAGGAATATATCATGTAAGATATATATAGTATGTATTAATACATAATAAAAAAAAATTCAATCATATTTAGGTGAATGAATGCCAGCTCCCTTGGACACGTGTAGTTTCAAAGAAAATTTATGGTGACTCACCTCAATTGTGATATACATGAATTGCAATTTCAATTATATATACATATACATAAATTCATAATTGTAAACTCATATGTATTAATAAAATAATTAGTAGATATCTGTGTATATATTAGTGAAATGATAAGAGGCTGTTTACTCATTTGTATAATAATTTGAAATGTTCCTTGAAACAATTACTTTTTGAATGGTTGTTTCACAATTTAAATACGGCTTAAGATTATTGGAATGCATATTTTATGAAACAGCTAACATTTGGGCGCAATCATAAAATAGATTGATTAAGAACGGCGAACCTTGCGACTTATATATATATGTATTTATTACAGATTACAACTGGAATTCAAAATATACTAGTGATTAGCATCCGTAACTTATTTTAGTCTATCTAGGTTATAGGAGTATTATGCTCAACATGCTTTCATGTAAGGTTTATTTTATCTCTTTCCTCTACTAGGTTGTTTATTTAATGGGCAAAGTTCCTTTAAAGTTTCTGGCTCATAGGTGGCATGTGTGCTGGTACTAGTTTGGCGGTTCAACTATTTAATATAAGTTAGCATTTACTGCTGTAGTGGCTAACATATGGAGATTTACCCATTGTTGATCTAATTCATCTTTCCATGGTGGGTTATTGTCTGTTTCCTGAGTTTGTGCATTTATTTCCTCATTGATTATCATTTTCTTTGGTTGTGACCTATTTATTTTCTTTATTTTCTCTTGACCTTTTCTAATAATCCAACTCCTCTTCTTAGTGGTAAGTGATTTCTCAGACTGTGCCTTACGAATAAATATTCCTTCTTCAGTATCTGCTGAGTATCCTGAGGGTTTTGGTTGAAATGAGGTTTCCTTATCTTTTGGTAAACTATCTAATTGACGATAGATGTCCGAAATCTTTTGCTTACCCATACTGTAGACTAATAAATAGTCAAATAATATATAACACATAATCACATATATTATTTCCTAACACAGAATTTAAAACTTAAGTGTCAGCAGAACACTTCTTTGGCTTGAACCAGTGGCAAGGCTCTGATACCACCTTCTGTCGCAACCCCTGCCCCTATCTGTCCCGGGAACGGGCGGCCGCGAACTCAGTGGCGGTGGTATCAATATTTATTAATTTGGCAGCGAAAATTTCATCAGGACCGTAGTTAGGAAATGTTTATCAGAGTAAAACCACCATATTTTATTTTAATAATCACATAGGTAAAACCCAAGTTTCTTATTACAACATGTTTACAGGGATAAACCCTACTTTACTTAATAAAAACATCTGTTTTATTTTAGGTAACTTTATTGCCACTTTTCCAAGCCTTCAGTGCTTTCCAGCTGGCTTTTATTGGCTTCACACTAAGTTACCTGAAACACGTGTTTAAAATATTTTATCAGCAGGAAATACTGGTGAGTGAATCCCAGTTTAATCAAGAAACATTTTATCAATTAACACAGTATTGAGAGCGATCACATTGTTTATATCTACACAATTACTCCTTTAGTACTGTCAATCTTGACTTGTGGGTCATATTACACATTGGCTAACTCATTGTCCAATGGTAACGTATTGTCGTCCCGACTTACTACTCACAGTGTAGTAAATTTTGTATACAAAACCCCAACATACCGGCAGTAATTGAAGAACTACAAAGACTCAATCACCGCTTAATCGCATTGTAAAACATTTAAGGTTTTGTAAAACATTACAAAAAGGTTAACAAAAAGAGGATAAACTCACATTGCTTTCTTAGATTTTCCGTAAGGGTTTCCTGATAATTATCTATAATTTACACAAATGTACACGTGTTAGTATAATAACCCATTTTAACATTAGCAATACCCTCCCCGAGATGACATTCCAACGACGACGTCGGGCAGAACCACGACAGCCGTTACGGAACCCTAGATCAATCGGACAACGTATCTAATACGTATCCAGGGGTTATAATACTTATAACGGAGCTGAACTTCGCTATTTAGGGGGTATAATACCCGCTTAATAAAGCCTATATCAGAATTTGAGAGAAAGAAATCGATTTTGAACGAATTCTGAATGAAACCCGATGGCCTTCTTATATAGTTGCTGAGTCTGGTCCTCCCGCGGCCCGCGTAACACAAATACAGGGCCTACGCGGCCCGCGTTGACTCCAGGTCAACGAATAGCTTAGCTGGGTCAGCACATAGGTATGCCGGGTGTTGGCCACATGGCCGCACCGGGCTACGCCATCTATCTGATCTCACGCGGCCCGCGTAAACTTAACGGGTAGCTTACGCGGCCCGCCTAGACATAAAAACTCAAAGAAATCAGGTTTAACCTTTAAACCGCCCGCGTAAACTAAGGTTGAGGGTTGTCGCGGCCCACCTAAACTTATACTTTCTTGTTTTTAATTATTTTTAATAATATATTGTATTTCGGGCTCGGTTTTCACATACGGGGTGTATTTTAAAGACATATAGGGGTATTCTAAATATATTAGGAGTGTCGGAAATATTTTTGGAAGGTTGATATATCTTGGTACTACTCCTGGATTATTTAATAGAATATATAGTGCACTCACATTTAAGTATAGTAACCCAGTTTAACTTTATCCCTACGTCATGAGACAGAACCCCAACGAATTTAGGCAGAGCCTTGACATACGTTACAGGGCCCTACGTCAATCGGACAGGGTATCAGTGATCAAGGGTTAAAACACTTAAAACGGGGCAGGGCTTTAGAGTATTATAAATATAATACTTTTAAGAAAATTTGAGAATATAATTAGAATGGGGGAACTCGAGTGAAACTGAGCAAATTTGAAGTTTCTGTATTGTCTCTTATTTATACGAATTCTTAGCTTGATCTTTAAGCTACTCCATTACACCTATATCGTATTTCATTAAATGAATATGTACAGCACATTTAAAAACTTTTGACTAACCACATATCACCTTCACACGTGCATTTGTTTTCATATTATTATTATTATTATTATTATTTTGTATATTATAATATTATAGTTAATTAAACTGGTTTACTTATTTGGCGCTTATAATTCCTAAAATATGAGTTTTTATAAAATAATAAATATGCCACTAGAACGAGAATAATTTTATCTACATTTTGAACCAAGTTTCATTAAAAATAGAGTAGGTTCAAATATAATGTATTTTTATAATTTAATTATTAAATGGTTCCTACGCTTGCCCAAAATATCTCATATTTCCATCGGTCAACTTACCCATGATGCAATCCTTTTAATAGCATAAGTTTTTTTATATATTTTATATAAATAAAATTTTTGGGAATGTTACACTAGTAGTATCACTAACACTAATAATCAATCAACAAGAAGCAAGTCAACATTTTCAACATGTATTCTTATGTATTTAAGCTTATGTTAAAGTATCATGATCATGTTCTTTTGTGTTCTTCAAGTTTATCATTGTTCATCATCTTTTAACCAACAATATATGAAGTAACAAGTTGCAAGAAGCTTACAACTAGCACAAGGGCTAGGGAAGAACACTTGAAGAAAAAGATGACAAATGGGTTGGGTAAAAGCAAATGGAGAAGGTTCTTCAAGATTCACAAGCTCCACACTTCGTTAATCACCTTCTAGCACCTTATGTTAAGCTTGGAATGGATGAATGGAATGGAATGATGTTGGTGGTTGTGGGGGTGGCTCACGGCCGTAGGTGGGGGAGAAGGGAGAAGAAAGTGGTGGTGTGAAGGAGATGAATGCTTATGTCTTCTTATATGCAAGATCCTTTATGATATCTTTACAAGATCACAATATATCTAAATAATATCTAATTGTATCAAAGTGGATCCATGGAGATCAAGTAAGATCTTGGCAAATATTTGGTGGGGTCACCCCCCATGTGACCGTATATATGAAAGGGGGGGGGGGTAAAATGTAACTTTCAATCTCTAATTCATAAATAAGTTAAGTTTCAAGGGTAAAGTCTAGGGACTTGATGTGTTATTATGTTATAAGGGGTGTTATGGTATTCAGGGACCATAACTAGTTCAGAAACATTAAACAATGCTTCTAGTAATATTTTGATGTTCCGGGTAATGTCCGGTTGTTCGGTTAAATACCGGTTCGTTAAAGTGCTAAATTGCACCGTTTAGTGTCCTTTAAGTACCCTTTTGTAACCCTTTTAATTCCCAACACTTAGGAGGGTATTCTGAATAATAAAACATGAATTCTACATAATATTTATGTGTTAAAAACTAATTATAGCTGATTTGTGCAGAATTCTGCATTTAACGTGCGTTTCGGGTGCTTTTTAGTGTGTATTTTAGCTTCCGGGAAGTCTATATGTTAACCCTTGTATATATTCTTGGGTTTTAATGTATTCTTGACGTTGGACCTACACCTAGGCTCCAATTCTATTGTCTGACTGCTTTCTGCAGAATTGTTGACACAATGTGTCTTACCGGTGAGTTTACTAGTATTTCTGACGCAACGCTATCATTAATGCATAAAGCAATTTTTGTAGTATAAAACGTGAATGAATTCACATGTATAGCATATAACCAGATAATGTTGACATTTAAGCACATAACTGTAGTCATTAAGTATTAATTAAATTGTACGGAAATTACCGGTTTTGTGCCAGTTGTCACAGTCTCCCCTCGTTAAAAGAATTTCGTCCCGAAATTCAGGCTGATCTATCTCTCGCAGGAGTTTTCTTGAACAGGTGGGGGTACTTTTCTTTAAACTGGTCTTCACGTTCCCACGTATACTCGGGTCCGTGCTTAGAGTCCCAACGTACTTTGACAAGTTTGACACTACTCCTTTTGGTCATGTTGACTTTCCAGTCTGTAACCTCAACGGGTTTTTCTGTAAATCGGAGGGTGTCGTCAATATGCACTTCATCCGCACGGATGATCACTGTTTCTTGGGTTGGACTCTTCTTGAGGTTGGATACGTGAAACGTATCATGTACTCCGTTAAGTTCTTCCGATAATTCCAACTTGTAAGCCACGGTACCAATTCTTTCCAAAATCTTGAATGGTCCGATGTATCGTGGATTCAGCTTTCCACGTTTTCCGAATCTTACTACGCCCTTCCAAGGTGAGACCTTTAACAAAACTTTGTTTCCCACCTTGAATTCTAATGGTTTTCGTCTTCGATCAGCGTAGCTCTTTTGTCGATCTCGAGCCGTCTTAATGCGCTCTCGGATCTGCATGATTTTGTCGGTTGTCTCTTGAACAAGTTCAGGACCAACCATACGTTTGTCTCCAGCGTCTGCCCAACATAATGGCGAGCGGCAGTTGCGGCCATACAGAGCTTCGAACGGTGTGGCTTTTATGCTCGTATGATAACTGTTATTGTAGGAAAACTCAACTAAGGGTAGATGAGTATCCCAGCTACCGCCTAAATCCATAACACATGCGCGAAGCATATGTTCCAGCGTTTGTATGGTCCGTTCGCTTTGACCGTCTGTTTGTGGATGGAAGGTTGTGCTTAGATCTAATTGAGATCCAAAGGCTTCCTGAAAGGATTGCCAGATCCTCGAGACAAAACGTCCATCTCTGTCTGAAATAATTGAGATAGGCACTCCATGACGTGCCACGATTTCTTTCAAGTATAGCTCAACAAGCTTTTCAGTGCTATCCTTCTCTCGGATCGGTAGGAAATGCGAAGATTTCGTCAATCGATCAACTATCACCCATATCATATCGTGCCCTCTTGGGGTCCTGGGTAATTTCGTTATGAAATCCATCGAGATTTGCTCCCACTTCCACATGGGTATCTCGGGTTGTTGCAGTAGACCGGACGGTCTTTGATATTCAGCCTTAACCTTAGCATAGGTTAGGTACTTTCCAACATAGATAGCAACATCGCTTTTAAGTCTCGGCCACCAATAGTAGTCCTTCAAGTCTTGATACATTTTGTCCGATCCTGGGTGGATCGAGTATCTAGACTTGTGAGCTTCATTAAGGATGACTTCTCGAATACCGCCATAGAGCGGAACCCAAATACGCCCTTTAAAGCACAAGGTTCCCTCTTTGTTTGGCACCAAATTTTTCAGCATACCTCGAAGGTATTTAGTTCTATGATTCTCCATCTTAAGGGCTTCTTGTTGTGCGTCACGAAGACGTGCAGTGAGGTTCGTTTGAATAGTCATTTCCAATGCTCGAACCCTTAGGGTCTTACCCCTTTCTTTTCGGCTTAGCGCGTCTGCTACAATGTTTGCCTTTCCAGGATGGTACTTAATCTCACAATCATAGTCATTTAGTAGCTCGACCCAACGTCGTTGACGCATATTTAATTCCTTCTGATCAAATATGTGTTGTAGGCTCTTGTGATCTGTAAAGATTGTACATTGAGTACCATATAAATAGTGTCGCCAGATTTTTAAGGCGAATACCACCGCGCCTAGCTCCAAGTCGTGCATGGTATAATTAATTCCTTTCATGTAGCTTCAGTTGTCTTGAAGCGTAAGCGATGAATTTTTGGCGTTGCATGAGCACACAACCCAAACCTTGACGTGAAGCGTCGTAGTATACCACGAAGTCTGTTGGTGCATGTTTGTGACAACAGCTTAGATTTGGTCTTTGGATATCTTGTAATTAGTTAAAAGATAAACAGTTAGCGGGTTTAGCTTTGTAATAGTTAGTTGTAATGTTTGGGCTAACTAAACCCATACTTATGGGGATGTGGGAAACGAATTGGGCCTGTCTAATTCGCAGTCCATGATGTTTAACCTTGGCCCAAGTAGCAAACCTTGTGTTATATAAACAAGGTTAGGCTTTAGGGTTTAGGTTAATCAGCAAATCAGCCAAAACAATATTTGAGAGGCATAGAAATTCGTGAGAGCTAGCTTGGACGAATTTGAGTGTTGGTTAGGGATCTTGATTGATTGTAATCAGGTTGATAGATAATCAATAAAGATCCAGTTTGAAAGTGATTTGCTGTTTCTGTTTCCTACACGTTTTCTGCTAATTCTGATCAAGAGGATTCCGCACTCTTGATTGGAAAGACAATTCTGTGAAAGATCCATACGAATAGGGGACCTACAATTGGTATCAGAGCATTAGGCTCTAGAAGGCTCGGTTCAGAATTGTGCTTGGAGAAACAGGAGGAAATTTTTGAAATTTTGAAAACCTGAAAAATTAGGGTTTTGAAATTTTCGAAATTTTTGTGTGTTTGATACTGATTTTCGATTTTTGTTGGATGTTTTGATCTTCTGCTTTGTTTGTTTGCTGTTTTGCAGGTGTTGGAGAAAGTTCTGGTTGATAATTTTGAAGAATTCTGGCTGAAAGACTTGAAGATTCGAAGACTGTTCTTCGTGTTCTTCGTGGTTTTCCATCTGTTCTTCATAATTTTCGAAATTATTGTGCTGATTAGGTTTTCTGATTTTGCAGATTTGTGTTAGCAGAATCCAGAAAATCATCAAGAAATTCGAACAGATTGAGTTTCCAAAGTTACTGGGCGATTTTAACAAATTCGCAGACTGATCAGCGAATTTGAGGCTTGATATCTCGGTAACCAGCGAAATTGTTTGACTCGGTGATCGGCGAAGTAAATCCAAAGGCGACTTTGGTAACCATATAATTTTCCACAGCGAAATTATCACGGTTTCAGCGAAACTCAGCAGTAAATTTGACCAGCGAAAATAACTAGCGAATTTAATCAGTAACCAGCGAAATTAATCAGTAACCAGCGAATTTAACTAGTAACCAGCGAAATTAAGAGGTGGAATTTCAGCTGGCAAGCGTCGATAAAATTTAACAGTTTTGCAAATAGAAATTGATCCGTAGGTCGTTAGACAGAACCGTTTAGACCGTTGAATTCCTTGGATTTTTAGGGTAAAAAAAAAAAAAAAAGACTCTGGAAAATCCCGATTTCGGTTTTCGACATTAGATATCATTGGATTTGTCTTTTCGAGACGATTCTAACGGTGTAATTTGGTAACCACTGTTTTCGGAGATATTTTGTACGGTTTTAACAGTCTGTTTGCGTTAAAATGTCGAGCATGACAAAATTGAAAGCACCTAAGATGATGAAGGTGGAGAATTATCTTACATGGAAGGACAACTTCAAATCCTTCATTAAATCTCAGGATGCACGTATGTGGATATGTATTGAAGATGGGTACATAAACCCTACACATGATTATGAGGGCAGGCAACGTCTAACAGACTATGCGAACATGAAAGAGGATGATAAAAAGATGTATGAGGCTGAAAAAAGAGCATTGGCTACAATAAAGACTTCATTACCTGATAGCATCAAGCATACCTTCACAAAGTACACTAATTCAAAGGATATGTGGGATGCATTACAAAAGAAATATCAGGGAAATGAGAGTGTTACTCGTGCATTCATGGCAGAGATAGTGCCAGTTGATGAGGCTGAAACTACTGTGAGTGATGCTGAAACTACTGTGAGTGATGCTGAATCTGAAGTGAAGAATGCTGAAGCAAAAGTGGATGCTGAAGTAGAGAAGGAGAGTGAAGCTGAACAGGTTGTTGCTGATGAAAACTCAGAAGTTCATGAGAAAGAGGTACAATCTATTTCTGTATGTTTGAGATGTCGTGAACTACAGGGTGAGGTTGCCAGGTTGACAACACAAAACCAAAGTCTGGTAAGTGAGATGTCTAACATAAAAGAAGCAAACTTTTTTGTTAAAAGAAATGAATCATCATACTTGAAGAAAATAAAAGGTTGTGAAGCTGAAATTGAAGCTTTAACATGCAAGTTAAATGAAAAACTTCAAGTAATAGATTTAGCTCATGACATGATGGCTGAAAAAACAAAATAGATTTCTGAAAAATGCAAAGAGTTGTCAGATGCACAACTCAAAATTGTTGAACTTGAAAAGAAATTAGATCAATTCAGAGATTCGTCTTTTGTTATGAAACACATGATGGGTGGGTTAAAGAAGAGTAATGACAAGACCAGTGTGGGATTTCATGGTTTCAATGAAGTTCCACCTCCTCTTAGTCATGACTATTCATTCCTGCCTAGTGAAAATGAGCTAGCAGACTTTATGGCATCTACACCAAGTAGTTTCGCATCCACATCAAGTAAAGGTGATGGATCAGAGAGTGATGATTTGAAAAAGAAAAATTCACCGCCTAAGAATAAAAATCAAGCTTTTGTTAAAAAGATTAATTTTGTTCAAGGTAGTGATATGAAAAACGAAACTGCTGTTATTGAAAATGAATCGAATGTAGAGTTTGCTAAAAATAAGAGCATAGAAAAATCTGAAATAAAGCAAACTGAACAAGGTTCATCTAAGGGATCATCACCATCTGATAAGGGATCTACCTCGGGGACTCCAGGTAAGAAGTCTTCGGAAAAGAGATCGTGCTTCAAATGTCACGTCAAGGGACATGTAGCTAGCTGCTGTCCTAACAAAAAGAGTGAAGCAAAACTGAGTGAAAAACAGAGAGGGAAATTACCTGAGAAGAAAGGTGATAGTGAGGAGAAAGGCTCAAATTCTCCAAAGAAATCTGCTCCTAAGCAACCAGAAAATGTTGCTGTTGGTGTAGATAAGGCTGAAAAAGGAACTCCACAAGTTCCACGTTTTCAAAGAAATCAACCTAGATTTCAGCCTAGATCTCCATCAGGCAGATTTGAGAGACCTAGAAGCAGTTCACCAAGAATGAACAATTATAATGCTAACAATTTCAGAAGTCAAGGTCAATATCAAAATCGATACCAAAATAATGGTTGTCGAAATTTTTATAACAATGGCTTCAGAAATTATAACTATAATGCTTCTTGGAATCAAAATTCGAGATATCAGAATCAAAATTTTCAAAGGTCATATAGTCCAAATGTATATAGGAACCCTCAGGACCAAAGACCTAGTGGAAATCAAAAACAAATTCCATCAACAGGTCTGAGATCCAAGACTCCAGTTAGGAGTAATGGATATTGGATGGATGTTCCAGTGGTTGGTGAATTTGGACGACCCAAGACCATTAAGGCTTGGGTCCCCCAATCTAACTAATTTCTTAGTTGGTGTGTGCAGGAGCTGCTAAGGAGGATTATCAACTTGTGTTGATAATGGCTGCTCTAGGCATATGAAGGGGGATGTGAGATTGTTGATTTATATATGTTAATTGATTTAAATTGAGGTTCAAAGTGCTGATTCGACACCGAAGATAACCTGGCAGATCTTTATACTAAAGCTTTTGACAGGGCTCGCTTTGAACATTTAGTCGAACTCAACGGGATGAGGAATTCTGAATAACTGGTTTTTCATAAGAATTTTTGTAAATAGTTTACTGCTTTTCTTAAAAATCAAAAATAAAAAAAATTGAAAAATCAAAAACATAAAAAAAATAGAAAATAAAAAATGAGTTATCACTGTGTGAAAAAGGAGAAATGATAGTACATCGGCAAGTTAGACTGTCACACTGAAATGAAATTAAATTGCTTGAGTGTGATAGCAGCTTCATTATATGATGTACCAGTAGGCAAAAAGAATGTGATATAAACTTAAATAAACTGTGTATGAGTGGGGAATACATCAGTGGTGTATGGTT
The DNA here is from genome assembly GCA_030545235.1 of Helianthus tuberosus. Lineage (NCBI taxonomy): Eukaryota > Viridiplantae > Streptophyta > Magnoliopsida > Asterales > Asteraceae > Helianthus > Helianthus tuberosus. Next base: position 58,644,760 of record CM060364.1, read on the forward strand.
TAATGACCTTAAATCTTGAGTTGATAGATTGCCAAAATCTGAAGTTTTGGGTCTTTATACTGTTATTTCATCTAGGGATATCTTGACTGTCTGTCTGTTCAGAACTAGAATTGTACATGACCCCAGGAAAGAAAGTCACTTGGGATTAGCACATTTCTATTTGAATGTCTGTATGTTGTCCTGATACACACAATTTTGATCTGATTCTGAAATCTTCTCTGAAAAAATTCGTGTACCTCCTCTGCTGCATCCAGATATATGCTGACCTGGAGGTGCTAGGCAACGACAGCTTCTGCTGCATCCAGATACATGCTGACCTAGCTGTACGTTGTCGCGCTATAGATCTAATACACCCGAAAGAGGCCCTCTAGTGCCCAAATGAAACCCAATAAACCTATATCAAAATGAGAAAACTCATTTGATTTGTATATTATACCATCTCTCCTAAAGATCTATTCTGTTCTCTTCTCAACCTATTCCCAGTTAAGATTTCAGAAATCTGGATTGGACTTGTGAAATATGTGGTAGGGAAGATACTTGCATGATAGAGTGTGTTGTTTATATTTCCAGGATTTGATTAGTATTTATATGGGTGTTCATTGTTAAGCAATCAAAACATGATTAAACAGATTATATGCAGACCTAGACATTTTCAGAATATCTTAAAGGATGACATCAGTATACTCACCTACTACGATGAATCTTTGTGCATACCTTGATCGTGGGGGTATATCCTGAAGTGGGACACACTAATATATCAGAAATAAAATTATCTTAACGTATCATATGGTAATGGTACTTGAAATGTTCATGCATTTTGTTTAAGTGGACAAACATACTGGTAATCGTCTTGGACTGCTTTTCACGAAAAATTAAATAAAGAATTATCTAATAGTGTGAAACAGTTTGATTGTGCTGATATGATCTTCTTACCAGTGATTCTCACAAAAATAGAGTGTTTATTGCTTTTGTATTTACTTGCTTTCAGAAAATATAAAAAATCCAAAAATAGTGTCTTTTTCTGTTTAAAGTTCTTAACGTACGAAAAACTGTTATTCTTGGAGGAATTGTTACTGATAGGGGGAGACGGTGTTGGAAAGTGAGTTCAAAATTTTAAATCATGCGGGTTATAGAGTGTGTGATTAAAAAGTTTTGCGTGTTGGTGATCAATTGGAAAATGCTTAATCTGTTATACAGTTTGACAAATCTCTTGAATAATAATAATTTGTTTAACTTATGTTGAAAAATTCTTATGGTTTCTCGAGATGTTTGTTTTATAGTAAACAGATTGAAGCAGTATGTTGCTGAGAAGTTGCTGTGAAGATGAGAGTTTGATTGGATGCATGGTAGAACCTCCTTTCTATATTGCAGACAAAGTTGAAGAGTTTGAAGATTGCTATTCAAATGCTGAACTGGAGTTTACTCAAACGCTAAAGTTTTTGAAGATTTGGTGATTGGATGCATCAGCTTAGGGGGAGTCTGTTGCTGACAGAAGTTATTGAAGCTGAAGCTATCCAAAGACCAAAGACAGTGCAAGACTACATGAAGATTGCAAGACGACTGAAGACAAAGTTATTTTATGAAGCTATTGTCAAGGGGGAGTTTGTTGGTGCATGTTTGTGACAACAACTTAGATTTGGTCTTTGGATATCTTGTAATTAGTTAAAAGATAAACAGTTAGCGGGTTTAGCTTTGTAATAGTTAGTTGTAATGTTTGGGCTAACTAAACCCATACTTATGGGGATGTGGGAAACGAATTGGGCCTGTCCAATTCGCAGTCCATGATGTTTAACCTTGGCCCAAGTAGTAAACCTTGTGTTATATAAACAAGGTTAGGCTTTAGGGTTTAGGTTAATCAGCAAATCAGCCAAAACAATATTTGAGAGGCATAGAAATTCGTGAGAGCTAGCTTGGACGAATTTGAGTGTTGGTTAGGGATCTTGATTGATTGTAATCAGGTTGATAGATAATCAATAAAGATCCAGTTTGAAAGTGATTTGCTGTTTCTGTTTCCTACACGTTTTCTGCTAATTCTGATCAAGAGGATTCCGCACTCTTGATTGGAAAGACAATTCTGTGAAAGATCCATACGAATAGGGGACCTACAAAGTCTTCAGTGCCTTCGGGTAAGGATAGTATCGGTGCATCGCATAGCTTATTTTTGAGCAGTTGGAAGGCTTCTTCCTGCTTATCACCCCAGTCGTACTTCTTGTCTTTCTGTGTAAGGGTAGTTAGTGGTTGAGCTATTTTGGAGAAATTCTCGATAAATCGTCGGTAATAGCCCGCTAAGCCCAAAAATTGTCGAACTTCAGTCGGGGTTTTGGGGGCTTCCCAATTCTTTATGGCTTCTATCTTAGATGGGTCTACATGAATGCCCTTCTCATTCACAACGTGACCAAGAAACTGTACTTCGCAAATCCAAAATTCGCACTTTGAAAACTTTGCATAAAGTTTCTCTTTCTTCAGTAGTTTCCAAAATGGTTCTGAGATGTTGCTCGTGCTCTTCTCTCGTTCGTGAGTAAATCAGGATATCATCGATAAATACAATCACGAATTTATCGAGATGTGGTTTGCATACGTGGTTCATCAGATCCATAAATACCGCTGGCGTGTTCGTCAGTCCGAATGGCATCACAAGGAACTCGTAATGCCCATAGCGTGTTCTGAATGCAGTATTTGGTATGCTTTCCTCTTGAATTCTTAACTGATGGTATCCAGATCGAAGGTCGATCTTGGAATAGTAGCTCGATCCTTGTAATTTATCAAATAAGTCATCAATCCTCGGTAGTGGGTACCCATTCTTGATTGTGAGCTTGTCCAGTTCTCTGTAATCGATACACATCCACAGTGTCCCATCCTTCTTCTTCACGAACAATACTGGAGTTCCCCAAGGAGAGAAGCTTGGCCTTATGAATCCTTTATCCAACAACTCCTGGAGTTTTTGGGAAACGAGGGAAAACCCCCGGGCAAACCTTTTATTAACGATGATCAAAAATGAGATTACAAACAAGAGCATTTGGCCAAGGCGACTCGCCAAAAGCCAAACCACAAAAAAAAAGATAACAAACGAAGAACCAACATACAAGAAACACCAAACTAAAAATGAAAAGAAGCTAAACTCCACGAGCGATTTCTCTTGCCGACTCATCCGTTTCAGATTCAACCTCTACTTCATCTTCAACATTTGTTTCAACCATAGATTCCTTCACCGGGTCAAACTTTGTAAGCATTAAATAGTAAGCCTTCAATTTTTCTGACCATGAAGAAAAAACATCATCCGGTGGTTGCGTATTTGTCTCGTAAAATTTACGAACCACTAACATTTCTTTTTCCCACAACCCGTGCTCGGTATCAAAACAATCTTCATCGCCTTGAAGTGTTTCAAACGAATTTTTTGTACCAATGATTGGGCTTTGTCGAGGCCCAAAATTATGTTTTGAGACATCAAAATAACCGCTTCCATTTTTTGGGCCTTTGATTTCCATAAGAACTGGATCAGACTTTAAACCATAAATGTTTGGGCTAGCCGAGACTGGGCCTGACTTCATCGCAGCCCCCAAATCAACACCATCACCCAAACCTGGGCATGAATTAACTGGGCCTGAAGTAACTGATTTTGCTGCATTACACTCCAAACCAGTGTTGGGCCTGTTTCCATCAACCGAACCTCCATTACCAGCATATCTCACTGCTGGGTCATTCAGCTTTGGGCCCAGCCCATCATGTAATGAAACATCAGCTAAAGTAGTGCTTTCATTTGGGCCATTCATATCCAATAAGCCCACAACAGATTTACCGCCACTATTAAGCCCATCAGCCTTATCGCTGGGCTTAACTGGGCCTGCTTGCTTTGCAAAATTTTTGTTTGGGCCAATATTATTATTCAGAACTACAGATGGGCCTGCACCATTTGTTTTCGGTCCATGAACCAATCGATCAACATCCACCTTAGCCAAAGGAGCTTACTTCACTTTTGATTTTTTCCGTGTAACTAATGTGAACCCATCATCTTAGACCATCGGTTTTTTCAAAACAGATTTTATAACCGGTTGATCAACAACATTTTTATCTTTTGATACACTATCAACCGGCTTTTGAATAATTTCATGGCTAGCCTCCATATGACCAAAAACATTACATTTCCCACATATAGGAGGCTTCCATTTGTATGATAGATCAAATAAGCAATTTTACACGGTAAATCATTTAAAGATGGGAACCGAACCTTTACCCGATTAGGCAAGCCACATGAAGCACTAGCCTCCACAAGGACACGAGCGAAGCTCAAAGGTCCCCTCTTGGTCTCACATCGTTCATATGTTGCCTTATCTAACATAAGTGGCTTTCCAACTCTACTAATAATTTGACCAATGTTGCCTCCATTCCATAAGCAAAGCGGAAGATCCTTTATAGTAACCCATATCGGCACTTTGTCCAAATCCGGTTTATACAAAATAGTATCCGGTTGCCAAAGTTGTAAAACAAGCGGAACATTTTTTACCAATCATGGGTTCCTTTCAAGGACTTGGATCATACCCTCCTCATGATCAAAGGTGAAAAAATAAAATCCACCACTCTTTTTGTTAATAGATTTTAATCCGAATTTGTGCCACATCTTAATAAGGTTCTCTTTTACCATTTGAAAAGACAAATTATCACCCACAAAGTATCCATATAGTTGCAAACGATGAGCCTTGATACTTTTAGTCATAAAATGACCATTAAGATTCACAATAACCTCTCCCTCTTCAACCATAGGAGGTTCATACATCAATCTTGTTTCACTCTCATCAATTTCAAGTCCATTCGTTAGTTGAGAAAACAATTCTTGGTTCCAAAACTTTGTACCAAAAAATGGATCCACATCAATACCATTAGGCCCAAACTTCAAATTAGGATCACATACAAACTGAAATGTTGGTTTTTTCATTTTGTTAGGTTCAAACGTACCAAACTGTAACAAATGATTTGTGATATTCTGAGGCCCAGCTGAAACATGAACATCAATATTTAGCCCACTATTATTTTCAGATTTATTTAGGTCCATAGATTCATCAGGTATACTCCCTCCCTCTACGGATCCATTAGCCTTAGAATCAACTGGGCCCACCATAGGTGATGGCCCAATAGTAATTGGACTAACCTCATTTAATTGATGTTCCAAAACTTCCGCATTCAGGCCCACATCCGCATCCATATCTGCTTTTAATTCATCAGCATCCAAAACTGATGTTAATTCATCAGGCCCAACCTTTAGCCCAACAGAATTAGACCCATTTTCCACATGATCTGCACACGCAATAGGCCCACTTCCAACCCTAGCAAAAGCGACAATGTCAGCAGCCGCAATCGAACATTCTCTGACATTCCCTATCCTGCTGACGTCATTACCTTGATTTCCGCACTCAGAGTCACTAATTGAATCCGATAAAGATTCCGGCATAGTTTTGACCGGCGATTCTATTTCCGGAAGTACAACATCAATATTTTGCCCAGATTCCGACATATTTTTGACCGGAAAACCAGACACCGATTCCGTTTTATTCACTTCCTGCTCCATTATCGGCTTTCTGAATCTCGCCGGCGGCCATGCAATATCAGACTCATCTATAATCTTCGCATCAGATGAAGTAGAATTGACTGTTTCTTTCATTTTCGGTTCCGACACCAGCCTACTCATCATCATTGGAGACCAACCAAAACCAGAAAAACCTGAAACCTTCATTACAGACGGTGAAGAGTTCACAGAATCTTCACCATTTCTCTGATATGAAGATCCAGTCGACTCGAAACTAGAACTTCCCATTTTTTCCGATAAACTTTCATTAGAAACTGTGGGAATTGTAGAGACAGATTTACTTACAACACATACCTCCGGTTCTTGAACCTTTTCATCATTTTTCTTATCCAAAACATCTCCGTTTATCAACTTATCCCACCACGATGCTACTTGTTCTTTTATTCCAGCCCCTTCCTCCTTCACCGTAGATCTAGTGTTATAGACCTTAGGAGGCGGCGTTTTCTTTTTCTTTCCCATAATCACATTAAAACGGTAAAACTTTCCCTAAAACACACTGATTCAGATCTAAAACCGTGATATGAAGAAGATGGAACGAGTTGGATGGTAGGGTGAAGGGTGGCAGAAGGTGTAAGCGGCGGTGAATAGTGGTAGATGGCTAGAAAATAGGAAGGAGAGATGAGAGCATTTTCTCTCTCACCTTAAGTGTGTGTTTAGGAAAAAAGGCAAATGAGAAAATGAGAGCATTTTCTCCTGGAGTTGTGTAGATAATTCTTGCATCTCGGATGGTGCAAGCCGATAGGGTGCCTTGGCTACAGGAGCGGCTCCTGGAACCAAGTCTATATGGAATTCGACTTGTCATTGCAGAGGTAGTTCTGGCAGATCTTCGGGAAAAACATCAGGGAATTCCTTCACCATATGAATATCTTCGAGTTTCGGCTCCTCAGCCTTCTTATCTACAACGTGCGCCAGGAATGCTACTCATCCTTTCCTCAAGCACTTTTGCGCCTTCATACAGCTGATGATTCGCAGAGGCGTGTCTTGTTTTTCTCCATGTACGATGAGAGTTTCATCATTCGTCAGAGGGATGCGAATGATTTTCTCGTGATAAACAACTTCAACTTTGTTCTTGGACAACCAGTCCATTCCGACCACAACATCGAAGCTACCCAATTGAATAGGTAAAAGGTCGATGCTAAATCTTCGCTCACCAAGTTCTAATGTGCAACCTCTAACAACTTCACTTGATTCAACAAGTTTACCATTGGCTAGTTCTATGGAATAAGGAATATCTAATCACTAGATTCTATTCCAAGCATACGTTTAAATTCCACAGATATGAAGCTATAATCGGCACCAGTGTCAAATAATATGGATGCAAAGTGATTGTTAACAAGAAACGTACCGGTGACCACATTAGGGTCCTCGCGTGCATTCTTTTCTCCAATCACAAATGCTCGAGCCTGAGCATTGTTCCCCCTTGGGCAATCTTTTATGAAATGATCCTTGATTCCACAACTGAAGCATCCTTGGTTCTGCCCAGCTCCATTACCATTTCGGTTACCATTACCATTTCCATTTCCACCATTGTTTCTATTACCGTTGCGGTTTCAATTCCCGTTCCTTCCTTTTCCCCAACAATCCTCAGTGTGGTGACCCAGTTTACCACACTTGTCGCATTTTGGAACGCGATAAACTCCTTCGTGATGACGCTTGCACTGGTTGCAGGTGGCCAGAGTGCCCAAATACCTTTTGGCAGGAGCATCATTCATGGTTGCAAGAGTTCTCGCCTCCTAAGGCGGGTTGGAGTCTTGTTTCTTGTTGTTGGAAACCTTGTTGTTACGAGTCGCTTGATTCAGGTTCGCATGTTTCCTTTTCTTGTCACCAGATGACTCAGCATGCGTCTCGGTCTTTTCAGTAGGGTTCAGTGATAACTTCTTCATACGAACAGCATCTTCAGTAAGGCTGACAGCCAGAGTTACAGCCTCAGTGATCGTTTGAGGTTTGGCCGAAGTTACCATGCTGCGAAATTCCAAGGCCAATCCCCAAATGTAGCGTTCAACGCGCTTAAATTCGGGAGTCACCATGTAGGGGATCACTCTCGACAGATCGTGGAACCTTCGAGTATAACCAGTAATGTCAGCACCTTCCATGGTCAAGTGCCAAAACTCAGTCTCCAACCTTTGGAGTTCAGCACAAGAGCAATACTTCTCTCTCATTCGTTCCTTTAGCGCATCCCACGTTATGCCGTATGCAGCATCATCACCCAGAGTCTGGACTTGCAAATTCCACCAAGTCAAAGCTTCATCAACAAACAACCCAGTAGCAAAAGTGACTTGCTGATCCGCGGTACACTTACTCATACGGATAGTGGCGTCAGTCTTCTCCGTCCAGCGTACAAATGCCACTGCACCTCCAGTGTCGTCGTAGTTCAGCAGCTTGCAATCGAGAAACTGCTTAAAGGTGCAACCTTGAGCTGTGTTTCCTCCAGATGTATCTCCCTACCCGTTACGTCTAGCATTGCTGGGACCTCCACTTTGTTCGGTGTGGTTCGCCTCGTATTGGGCGATAGCTGCGGAGATCCTTTACTCCAATAGGGCGTTCAGTTCTTCAGCAGTCCTCGGCAGAGGAGGAGGAGGGGGTTGCTCGGAACCTTGATTGATCATAGCTCTCCTAGGTGCCATGTTCTGCCGGAACATAACACAACAGGGTTAGACATTTGTTTGATACCGTCATACGAGACAGTAGTAGTATATATACACAGGCATATACCACATAAGTGACATCAAACAATCTGGCAAACGTATAAATCAATTCATACAGCAAAAAGCATGCATAATTAGATAAATACTGATGCGTCATAAGATATTCACCGATGTCTTTACACATATCAGGGCAACTTGTTACGTTATTGTTTGCGAAGTAAACAAAAATGCATAAGGGTTACATCACCCCAAAGTACAAGTTTAATATATGTAAAGGACAAAATATCTTACTTCACATTGGCGGTTCATGTCTTTATACCCTAAATTATTACTCCAAAAGAGTATTTAATAGGCTGGGGGAAGGGTGTTCACGTTTGACCTTTTCTTGTATTGGAGGAATCTTGTTTGATACGTGACAAGACTTACTGTGGTTTCTGTGCACTGAATTCCATAATTATGTATGCATCCATAATTACGTAAGTCCTTGCACAGTCCGCACAGTTCGTTTCATCCTCGTATCACTTCCTTTTGATAGGTCATTGTTTTTAGGTAAAGTCACGAGTACCTGGGATATTCTATTTCTAGTACATGTATATATCAATTATCACACATAGTTGCAAGTAATTTCTAGTCAAAGACAAGTGCTACTCCAGCGCACTCTAAGTCTCGTAGTGTCTTTTCTTGACTCTTTGAAAATAGTTTCAGGTAGTGGATGTCGCGAAAAGTTTTATGCAATGAAAACTCTTTGAAAAATTGTTTTCGTGAAAGGATCCTAAAGATTGTAGACTAGACTCGAGAAGGAATCCTGGTTCACTACAATCGCAGCTCTGATACCAATCTGTCACACCCCTTTCTAAGGCGGAAGCACGAGGTGTGATCATGAAAGGTTCTCATTGCATACGAATGGTAAACATACTACATGCTCGTAAAAATAACTTCAAATACCAATGACATTACATAACTGAAATCATTAGTTAAGTGTTTACATCACAATACAGCATTTTGTCTGAAAAGTTTACAACTTTATTCAAAGGTAAACATAAACAACATCCATGAGCAAGAGTATGACCGCGCGCACATCCACTTTCGTTACCTGAAATACATGTGAGTTTTTGGAAAAATGTCAACATAATGTTGGTGTGAATTCATGCAATTTTTGTATTGAACGTTTGTATACTTTGTATGAAAACATGGTTTGTAATTTGTATAAATCAAGTATTCCTGTATGTATCGAGTTTGTTAATGGGTTGCAAGGCCATTAACATGTGACACGACATAGGAAGCATCCAAACCATAGGCATTTTTCTAGTTGTCGATTCACAACTGAGACACAAAAGCACTACTCGGTACTAGTTTTCACCAAGAGTCCGGCTGCCCGAAAACCCATTAGATCTAACCTTTTGTTCTGCGGTCTTAGTATGTGTTTTGGTCAAAAATTACCTAAGAAATTAAGTGATCAAATTAGTTAAGTGAGGTAGTGTGCTGAAATTATGTGTAAAAAAAATATGTTAACCAAGTTAGATATGAAAACGGTTTCAGGATACAACTCAGGATATAAAGCTGTATCAATGATCAAACAATGAGCGAAAATGTAAAGGTTGACATGTGATGTACGAGGAAAGCCCTTGATCAATCTAGATCGCCGGCATAAAACCTCGGGAGCTGACAATCGCAGCTGCCTTGTTCTTCTATTGCTTCAAATATCAGGATACAGTGCAGGATGTGGTGCGGATCGACTATGTGTTACAATGTAATTCGAATACAAGTGTTGTGTGTAGTGTTTACGATGAGCTAGAGAGAAAGTGTTTGAAAGTGTGTAAGTTGAGTGCCTTAATCTGATCCGCCCCCATCTATTTATAGTAAAACAAATGTAACTAACTATCCTACATAACCGGGATCCAACGAATATTCCTTAGTTGAACGTTGGAGACCTGGTCTTTCGGGCTCAACGTCTCTCCTTTAACAAATACGCCCGAGTCTTGAGGAGATGGAGTCCACTTGACCGTTGGCAAGTCCCAGTCTTTAACCTGCACGTGATTAATTCGATATACCTTAAGATATCACCCAGGATGTTAGCAATATCCCCGTCCAGTATCCTGATCATAGATAAACAATAAAAAGCAGGATATAGTTCAAGATACGTATGCTTAGAAAATGAGCCATAACAATTGTCCCCAAATATATCGGTTGGTATACCAATCCAACAGATATATTTCAAAAGTCTTATCCCATAATTCAAGGCATTTAAAACGAAGCGACGGTCGAGATCACATCGTAACCTCCAACACGCTTTTTGCTCAATGGAGATCCATAATGCCCCTATATCTTCTCTCTTCTTGTTTGAAAAGCAGATATCTTCAACAGAGCCTTCAGGTAATTCTCCATTTCTCATTTACTTTCTATCAATTTTCCTTGCCTTATTCGTAATGGATGCCGAGACCTTCACCCAGCAGAATCTCCTCAAAAATCCCGAAAAGGAGGTCTGTGCTTTTGACAACGCAGACATTGCGGCTTTGAGAGCTTCCGGCGCTTTCCCTGATAACACGGTCTTTAGACCGTTCGATCGGTTAATTCGATCGGATGTTTCTTCCACTGATTGGGTTTGCTTTCCAGCATATCCTTTCTCGCTAGGTCTTCGATACCCTTTTCCCGAATTCATGATGCAATTCTTCCGAACCACCGGCATCTCTTTTGCTCAAACCATGCCCATGGTTTGGAGAGTATTAATTGTACTTAACCAAATCAAAAACCTTCATTGCCCCGATCTTTGCATCGAGGATTTTCCTATTGCTTATCGCCTCCAATCCCATGGCTCTAGCCGATTCTTGCTTTTCTCGACCTCTAGCAAACCCCTTATTCTTAAAGCCACCAAAAACGAAGACGGATGGCAATGCAAGTTTTTCTTTGTCAAACAAGACTCCATTGCTGAGGGTGCCAACCTTCCGGTGGAGTGGTTAACCACCGGTAGGGTCATAAATATTCTCATGGACCGTTTGGTTTTTATCTTCTACTAATATCCTTCTCTTTGATCCTTATGCAGTGAATTTCAAGGAAGTAGCTCCCCCTACCGCTGAATCAGAAGAAAGAATCAACACTGTCTACCAATTACCTGCAATAGACAGGACTTTCACCACACACGTCCCGAGTTCCAGTCAATACTCGTCATCTGAAATGTCTGGTAAGGATTACTTTTTAAAATAATTAGCTAACACAGTACAATAATAAAATAAAGAGTAATAATGATGTGAAACTTTTCCCTTTATGCAGCACCGGCCAAGATCCCTGAAGTCTTTGACCTTGACGAGTTGGATAGTTATTCTGATCATGTTTAGGTCAAGAAGGAACCTAGTCCCAAGGCCACAGCCTCATCCAAACCCAGCAGTTCCAAAGCCATCATTATTCCCAAACCTTCACCGGCTACCAAGCCCCGGAGTTCAAGTTCCCGCAAAAGGAAAGAGCCTGATTCCCCTGTCATTTCTGACACATTTCCTTATGAGAAGCACGGGTTCATTGAAGCTAGTGGGTTTATGACTTCCTTTCTTAACCAGGTTAGTATTCTCATATTACATCCTGCGGCTTACATCATTTACAAAGATTTATCAATATTAATACCTGTCCTCTTACCTTCGTAAGGTCTTGAGCGTCTGGTTCACCTATATAAAGAATCCTGCAGGCTTAACAAGACGCTTGAATCCAAGCTAAAGGAAGCAGAAATCACAATCTCCGATCAAGGCATGATTGCAGCCGCCAAATCTCGTCATTACGAGGAGAAGTTCAAAGCTATGATTCAAGAACACCAGACTGCTCTCAACAAAGCTACTCTTCAAGCCCAAGCCGATCTTGAAGCTGCCCATGTGCAACATGAACGGGATATGGTCACCTACCGGGAAAGCCTTAAGAGTTCCGTCGTCACTTCTCTCCTCCAAGCCAGGTTGAAGATGGCCCATGAAGCCAAAACATTAGGTTTTGAATGCCCTTCTTGGGATGTCGGTGCCTGGGAGACCAAGCTAAAGAACCTCAGCGGCACTTCTTCCAGACCAGCTGCCGAAGAATCTTCCAAAGCAGTTGAAAAAGCAACCGATGCTGAGAAGGATGCTGAGCCGGATGCCAAGACGGATGCTGCTGAAATCATTATGGACGAAGAAGGCACTGTCCCCTAAAGCTTATTTCCCTTAAATTGTTTGAACAATTTTATGTTTTATGAACAATTTTTATTTCTGCATCAAAACAATTCGATAGCCGAAGGTGGATGGGTCCTGGGTTTCAGGATGAAACCTTTGGTTATCAACTAGTACTGATTGTTTCAAATAATTTCATCTTTCATATTTCTTGCTATTATCTTCCGTCTTTCTTAGTACTTAGATTTACAAAATTTCGTACAATTATCTTTCAAAAATATCCTGATCAATATGCTCAATGATATATAAAAACTGTTATTAGATCCGTTCAACTTTGTAGAAAGCTTTTTAAGGAGTGAAAAGCAGTCCACTTTTCCAAAACCTGTTTTGATAATACTTAAATAATCAAAGTTTCAAACTAGTATTAGTTTCAAATATCTTAACCAAATATCCTGAAAAGTATTTAAAAACATATTTTGAGAATATATCAGGATATTTAACCTTTTACCAAACATAGTATTATCAAAAATTTAAACATTGTTTATAAAGGAAAGATCATACCAGGAATAGGGTATAACCCTATCATCAAACCTCAATCCCTTTGCAACTTTTCCAATGAAGATGTCCCCTGTCTGAGACACTTTGTACATTAGTTCCGAGCCTTATCCTTTGAGCTTTACATTATTGCTTTAGTGGGAATGTCCCCTGTGTACAATGTCTTCAAATACTTAGAAATCTTCTGGATATCAGTTTCCATTGCATAGGCAATTTTTCATGTCAGAGGGGTATAACCCAAAAATGTTTTGGAAATAAATTCCTCGTATCCTGGGGAAAATCCCAAATTTTCGTGCGCTACAGGCGGGAGTGTATAAACTCCAAGACTTAGAAAGGTGAAAACCTTTAAACCTTAGAGAGTATGAAAATACCCTTTCGTGAGAGAGGGTGATCAATCCTCATATACCTTTAGGATTCAGGATATAGCCAACAGTAACGAAATTGTCAGCCACTTTTACAAGGACTGGTCCCGCCACCTTGAACTATCCCTGAATAACTTGCGCTCCAGGCGGAGTGTTTAAACCCAATTCGGAAGAAAGGTGAATACCTTTAAACCTGTGAAGGGATCAGGATCCCTTGTACGTGAGAGAGGGGGCCAATCCTCTAATCTTCTGAAGTATCCTGAGTGAGCATCCTGGAGCTATATCCCGAAGCATATACTGCAAAACATCCTTACACTAAGGTGGGTGTTAGCTTGGCTAACACCCATCCGATGCTTAAGTTAGTATTGGGTTTCAAAGAATAAATTAAACCAAACATATTTAAAAAAGATAGAATTCATACCATCCTGAGTTAGAAATTAAATTCTAAACTCACTTGAAATAAAGATTAAGGTGTATAGCATTCCAAGATCTCGGTAGCATATCCCCTTTCATATTCTTGAGTCTATATGCTCCTTTCCCTGCTTCTGATTCAACTTCATATTGTCCTTCCCATTTTGGAGCTAGCTTACCATCGGCAGGATTAGTGGTATTCTGAAAAGCCTTTCTTAACACCCAATCTCCAATCTTAAATCCTCCAGTCCTAATATTCTTGTTATATGCTCTGGATATACTTTGTTGATATGCTGCCATCCTTAGCCTTGCTGCATCCCTCTTTTCATCTATAGTATCCAAATCCTGACACAAGGCTTCAGGATTCCGTTCAGGATCCCGTAGGGTAGATCTTGCAGTAGGTATTGCCATTTTCGTTGGAATCATTGCTTCTGCTCCAAATACCAAAGAAAATGGGGTTTGGCCTGTTGCATTCTTTACCGTTGTCCTATCAGCCCACAAAACAAAGGGTAATTCTTCTGCCCATCTTCCTTTTTTAGCTCCAAGTCTCTTCTTTAAGTTATTGATAATTATCTTGTTTAAGGATTCTGCTTGTCCATTCGCTTGAGGATGTACCGGAGTAGATGTTATCATTTTGACTCCCCAACTCTTCCAAAAGTCAGTAGTTCTCTTGCTTATAAACTGAGAACCATAGTCACAGATTATCTCGGCTGGTACTCCGAATCTGGTCAGGATATTTCTCTTTATGAAAGATACTACTTCTTGATCCCTAACTTGAACAAATGCTTCTGCTTCAACCCACTTGGAGAAATAATCCGTCATTGCCAACATGAAAACTTTTCCTCCTGGAGCCTTTGGAAGCTTTCCCACTATATCCATACCCCACTTCATAAACGGCCAAGGCGAAACAATAGGATACAGTGGTTCAGCATGTTGATGTAATATGTTACTATGTCTTTGACATGCGTCACATCTTCGAGCATATTCTGCGGCATCTTTTCTCATTGTTGGCCAATAATATCCTGTCCTTAATACTTTTGAGAATAACGACCTGCCCCCAGTATGGTTACCACAATCCCCTTCATGTATATCCTGAAGTACTTCTTTAGCTTCAGGATCCTCCAAGCACCTCAAATACGGTCCTGCAAGAGATTTCTTGTATAAAACATTATTTATAATAGTGAATCGTGATACCTTCATCCTAAATGCCTTAGGATTTTCATTTCCGGGGATGTGTCCTTCTTTGAGATATCTCATGATTGGAGCCGTCCAGGATTTAGAATCCTCTTCAGGATGCTCTGCTCCAGGATCCTGAATACCCGCTACTTCTTTATCCTGAGGATTCGTTGCAGGATATAAGACATGTAATATTGGTATTTGGGTTCCTTCTGGTATCCTGATCGATGATCCCAGATTTGCCAAGGCATCTGCTTCAGCATTATCCTCCCTTGGTACCTGTTCAAGTGTAAAAACATCGAAATATCCTGCTAATTTTTTGAGAATATCAAGGTATTCGATTAATTTCTCACCCTTGACTGCATAGGATCCATTAAAATGGTTAGTAATTAACAAGGAGTCAACATATACTTGCAAATTCTTGATACTCATATTCTTAGCCAATTCTAATCCTGCAATTAAAGCTTCATATTCTGCCTCATTATTAGTAGCAGGAAATTCACACCTAATAGCCAGGGGTAATATGTCCCCCTGTGGCGATTTTAGTAGTATACCTAAACCTACACCTCTTAAATTGGATGCACCATCAGTATATAATGTCCAGGATCCTGAAGATTCTCTTAACTGTTGAACTTCTAAGTCTACCTCGTCCTGAATGTCACTACTGAAATCAGCCACAAAGTCAGCTAAAGCCTGAGGCTTTATGGCATTTCTAGGTTCATATACTAAATCATAAGCACTTAACTTTACTGACCACTTGGCCATCCTGCCTGACATCTCTGGTTTCCTAAGCACATTTTTGACAGGATAATTCGTTTTAACATGGATCCTATGTGTCTCAAAATAATGTCTAAGCTTTGTCGATGCCATGACTAGAGCTAATATCAGTTTTTCTAAATGAGAATACCTAGTTTCAGCATCTAACAAACTTTTACTAACATAATAAACAGGATATTACTGACCTTCATGGTCTTTTATAAGAACGACACTTACAGCATTCCCTGATACAGCGAGGTATAGGGATAGTGGTTCACCATTTTCAGGCTTCATCAATAGAGGTGCAGTTGAGAGATATCGCTTCAAATCCTGCAAGGCTGCTTCATGCTTTGCTCCCCATTCAAATTTCTTATTCTTCTTGAGGATATCATAGAATTCCTTTCATTTTTCCGAGGATATTGAAATAAATCTATTCAAAGCTGCTACTCGGCCTGTTAACCGTTGTACGTCCTTCATATTCGAGGGTGATTTTATATCCAGGATAGCTTTAATCTGCTCCGGGCTTGCCTCTATCCCCCTTTTCATCACCATATATCCAAGAAACTTTCCTGCCCCCACTCCGAAATGGCACTTAGCAGGATTCAGCTTCGTGTTATACTGATCCAGGATATCAAATGCTCCCTTGATATCCTGGAGGTGATCCTCAGCCTTTTTAGATTTCACCACCATATCGTCAATATATACCTCCATGGTGTCCCCCAGCTTATCTTTGAACATCATGTTTACTAATCTCTGGTATGTTGCACCTGCATTTTCAAACCGAAAGGCATAGCAGTATAGCAATATATACCTGTTGGTGTCATGAAAGCAGTATCCTCCTGGTCCGAAGGCTCCATTTGAATCTGCTGAAATCCTGAGGATGCGTCCATGAACGTTAACATTTCATGTCCAGCAGTAGCATCCACCATTGCATCGATATGAGGGAGAGGAAATGGGTCTTTAGCACAAGCCTTGTTCAAGTCCGTGTAGTCTACACAGACTCTCTATTTCCCGTTTTTCTTCTGTACCACAACTACGTTTGCTAGCCATCTTGGAAACTTGACTTCTCTGATCATCCTGGACTTCAACAATCTTTCAACTTCCTCTTGGATAATCGCATTCCGCTCAGGAGCAAATTTTCTTCTTTTTTGTTGAACAGGCTTGAATGATTTGTCAATTCCAAGCTTGTGAGTGATAATGTCTTTGGATATGCCTGTCATATCCTCATGCTTCCATGCAAACGTTGACATCCTGCATTTCAAAAAGTTAGTTAACTGCTCTTCAATATCCTGAGGGATATTGGTTCCTACGAGCACCGAGATATCAGGATTATCCTGATCCAGGATAATTTTCTTCACATCCTGCTCCGAATCCTCCACGATATCCTGGACCCACATCTTTAATTGCTATGCTGTACTAGGCTTAGTTGAGGATTTCATTGAGGATGAGTAGCATTCTTTCGCTTCCTGCTGATCGCTTTTAACCTTGACAACTCCCCAAGGGGTAGGGATCTTGATGCATTGGTGATATGTTGATGGCACAGCCTTCATATCGTGAATCCATGGTCTTCCCAGTATGATGTTATAGCAGGATAAGGAGTCCATCACGCAGAAGCGTTGTATGGAGTTGACCCCTTCAACATATACTCGTAACTTTATCTCCCCTACGGTATTCCTAGCTTCTCCACTGAAACCAACGAGCACAGTGGACTTCGAAGTAATGTCCATCGGAGATACATCCATCCTCTTCAATGTTTCCAGCTGAATTATATTGACAGAACTACCGTTGTCTACCAGTATCCTGCGTACAAAATGGTTAGCCACATATAATGTTATTACCAAAGCATCATGGTGAGGATCCTGAACAGTATCCCTGTCATCACTATCGAAAGTGATCACTTTATCAGTTGTGAGGGTAGTCATCCTGACTGGTCTGTCTCCCCTCTCACTCTTAGCTTACTTTGCATGTCTCTTGGCAGCCGAATACGAAGTTCCACAAATATCGGATCCTCCTGAAATAAAGTTAATTATCGTGGCATCTGCTGGGGGTGATGCTGCTCGTTCAAGATCCTTCTCGGGATCTTGACCTTTATTCTTCTTTTTTCCCAGCAAGTCCTTCAGATACCCTTTGCTTAACAGGTAACTTATTTCTTTCCTTAAAGCAATGCAATCCTCGGTCATATGTCCGAAGTCTTCGTGGAAGGCACACCATTTGGATTTATCCTTCCAATCAGCTTTCTGCTGGTTCTTTCGAGGCCACCTAGCCTTGTCCCCTAAACCCTGCATAGCATACATTAACTCAGGTATATTAACAGAAAAGCAGTATTCAGATAAGTCAGGATATTCTTCAGGATCCTCGTCTTCAACAGCATTCACTTTCTTGTTATCATTTCTGCCATATGGCTTGGAGCAATATGGCTTATATGAGGTTTCTGATTTCCTGTTAGTTGATTCATAGGTTGAGGTAGAATTCATCCTCTCCTGCATCTTCTTGTCATCTTCTAAACAGATATATCTCAAAGCCCTGTTACGAGCTTCGTCGAGATTCCTGCAGGGATTCATTACAAGATCCTGATAAAACTGAGAATCCTTTTGTAACCCCATCTTGAAAGCTTGCACAGCTGTTGCAACATCAAGATGTAGGATATCCAAGGATTCTCGACTGAATTTGTTCGCATAATCCCTCAAGGATTCCTGAGGACCTTGAGTTATCCTGTAAAGATCACTGGTTAGTTTCTCAAAACTCCGACTACAAGAAAATTGACTGTTAAATAAATTAACCAAATGAGCAAACGAAGTAATTGAGTGAGGAGGGACGTTTAACAACCATTTTAAGGCTGATCTTGTCAGGGTAGAACCAAATCCCTTGCATAAGCATGCTTCCTTGAGATCTGGAGGGATTGGATTGATTTCCATCTGTTCCCTATACTGGGCAATATGCTCCTCAGGATTTGTGGTCCCGTCATACAGTTTCATGTTGGGAGTCTGGAATCTTTTTGGTATTTCAGCATCACAGATAGGATATGCAAAGCGAGATATCCTGTGGCTGTCTTGGGATACTTCCGGAATTGGCTGGACCACTCCAGGTACACTGGATATCATGTCCTTCAATTTTTGGAGCTCCCGGGTAAATGTTGACGTCATACCTGCATCCTGCAAAGAGCCATTGTTGTTAGTAGCAAGAATGTTATTATTTGACACATTACTGTTCTGAGGAATTTGGCCATATTCTGAAGCATATCCTGAACTCCTCATAGTCGACATCCTGACCGAAGAGGGTATCTCAGGGGTATGATTCTGAGAATGGCTTGGGACGATATTCCCCCTATTATCCTCAGTGTAAACTGCGGAACTGAAGTTCAAAGCCCTGGGCTGTTTAGGAGTGACAGTTTCTTCAACAGGTCTGCTCGAGCTAGCTTTTAAGAGTTGTATTTCTCTTAACAGCATTTGGTTAGTCTCCTGTTGCTGCCTCATTTGTTCCTGCACACTTCCAAATAAAGTCAGAATTTCATCATTAGAGGCTAAAACGGGAGCAGATCCCTGGACACTCCGAGTAGGGATAACATCTTGAGATTGTGAAGAAAACGGCATCCTTGGAGGAGGTGGTGGAAGCACCGAACCAGTAGTAGCAGAGGTTGTAGCAGACATAGTAGAGGAGCTCATGTTTGATCTTGAGGCCATTGTAAACAATGTGGCAAAAAGTTTTGAAAATAGAAAACCGATTAACGATTTCACAAAGATTTTTAGTAAAAGTAGCACCACTTGCCCCATGGTGGGCGCCAAATTGTTTTGGTCCAAAATTACCTAAGCAATTAAGTGAACAAATTAGTTAAGTGAGGTAGTGTGCTGAAATTATGTGTAAAAAAAATATGTTAACCAAGTTAGATATGAAAACGGTTTCAGGATACAGCTCAGGATATAAAGCTGTATCTATGATCAAACAATGAGCGAAAATGTAAAGGTTGACACGTGATGTACGAGGAAAGCCCTTGATCAATCTAGATCGCCGGCATAAAACCTCGGGAGCTGACAATCGCAGCTGCCTTGTTCTTCTATTGCTTCAAATATCAGGATACAGTGCAGGATGTGGTGCGGATCGACTATGTGTTACAATGTAATTCGAATACAAGTGTTGTGTGTAGTGTTTGCAATGAGCTAGAGAGAAAGTGTTTGAAAGTGTGTAAGTTGAGTGCCTTAATCTGATCCGCCCCCATCTATTTATAGTAAAACAAATGTAACTAACTATCCTACATAACCGGGATCCAACGAATATTCCTTAGTTGAACGTTGGAGACCTGGTCTTTCGGGCTCAACGTCTCTCCTTTAACAAATACGCCCGAGTCTTGAGGAGATGGAGTCCACTTGACCGTTGGCAAGTCCCAGTCTTTAACCTGCACGTGATTAATTCGATATACCTTAGGATATCACCCAGGATGTTAGCAATATCCCCGTCCAGTATCCTGATCATAGATAAACAATAAAAAGCAGGATATAGTTCAAGATACGTATGCTTAGAAAATGAGCCATAACAGTATGTACACGATTAATGGTGCTTCTGGTACCCCATTCGCGACACAATTTCTAGTATCATTCCTTATTTCTTGTATCCATCATACCATAACTCATGTATTTTCCCCAAGTTTTAAAAGTATGTAAAAGTTTAAAAGTGGGGACATAATCTCACTTTTCTGTAAGCATTTAGTAACATGTACTTCACCCCCGAAGTTATAAAACTGAAAACAGTTAAAAGAAAAGGGGGAGCATGAACTCACAACTTTGCGTTTCTTGCGCCGTAAACTTCACCGGATTTGCTTATATAGCGTTGTGACCTATATGTGTTTTATTAACGTTAGTCACTAGACTTGTATCGCAGAAGTACAAGTCACCATCTTTTATGTATTTGTTCTTTGTGTGTTAAAAATAATTTATATTTTTAACTATGTATCTTACTTATATTATTTTCTCAAAAATAAATATAAGTATCTTGTATTTTTCACCCGAGTTATGTATTTTGTCCAAAACTTCATTTCATGTTCAAAACTTGTCCAAGTTACGTAATCTATCAAGTAATATATTTTCTTAAATATATTCTCTTGTATTTGTCTAAGCATGTTGTATGTGTATTTTGTATTTTCACTCCTTAGGAGTATTTAGTGTATTTTAAAGTCTTAACACACTAATACATACTACATACACTTAGCACAAAATTTAGTGATCAATAAATATATATATTTTCCTCAAAAATATACATACTTGATATCAATTTTATCTTGAAGAAATCATCATTTCTTAACTTGAAGTTTACATAAAAATTAGGGAAACCTTGGTAAATATTTTTGGGTACATTTTTAGGGAATAAGTTTCACCAAAACTTATATTTTTCTAAGTGTCAAAATTTATAGAAATTTTGACATGGTTTCCCTTAAAAATGGAGGTTTCCCATGTTTTCAAAACATGTGTTTATTTTCTTTTAAAAACGTCACAACAATCAACAACTCATTTAACACTTACCGAGTGTCAAAATCAAGTATATTATACTATATCATGAACTTGAAGTTTTTGTAAAAACTTGTAGTAACTTACCATGTTATTTAGTAGGTTTAGTTACCCTTAAAAACATGGTTATTTGTTTGTAAATTACTTTACTAAAAGATCTAGTCATTTACAACTTGTAAGATGATTTTTCTAAAAATATTTCTCTTGCATTTTTCTTGTTACAAACATGTTTCTAGTCTTGTTTAAACACTAAAAATATGACTAGTTTATTTAGAAATCATAACTTTGTAAATCTTGTAAATAAACTTGGTTTCTTGGGACAATTATCTTTGTAACCATCTATTTACAAGATTTGTATTTGGTTTAAGTCATTTTTACATATGAAAATTACTTTCATCATTCAAGTTCATGAAGACATAAAGTATGATGATCTTGGTCTTTCACAAGATCACCACTTTAACTTACTAGATCATGTGTTTAATCACAATCTAGTAGTATCACTAACACTAATAATCAATCAACAAGAAGCAAATCAACATTTTCAACATGTATTCTTATGTATTTAAGCTTATGTTAAAGTATCATGATCATGTTCTTTTGTGTTCTTCAAGTTATCATTGTTCATCATCTTTTAACCAATAATATATGAAGTAACAAGTTGCAAGAAGCTTACAACTAGCACAAGGGCTAGGGAAGAACACTTGAAGAAAAAGATGACAAATGGGTTGGGTAAAAGCAAATGGAGAAGGTTCTTCAAGATTCACAAGCTCCACACTTCGTTAATCACCTTCTAGCACCTTATGTTAAGCTTGGAATGGATGAATGGAATGGAATGATGTTGGTGGTTGTGGGGGTGGCTCACAGCCGTAGGTGGGGGAGAAGGGAGAAGAAAGTGGTGGTGTGAAGGAGATGAATGCTTATGTCTTCTTATATGCAAGATCCTCCATGATATCTTTACAAGATCACAATATATCTAAATAATATCTAATTGTATCAAAGTGCATCCATGAAAGTCAGCATTTCATGCCCAGCAGTGGCATCTACCATCGCATCAATATGGGGAAGAGGAAATGGATCTTTAGGACAAGCTTTATTCAAGTCTGTGTAATCCACACAGACTCTCCACTTTCCGTTCTTCTTCTGTACCACTACCACGTTTGCTAGCCACCTTGGGAATTTGACTTCTCTAATCATTTTGGACTTCAACAATCTTTCGACTTCTTCTTGAATAATGGTATTGCGTTCAGGAGCAAACTTTCTTCTTTTTTGTTGCACGGGCTTGAATGTCTTATCAATTCCAAGCTTGTGAGTAATAATATCTTTGGATATGCCTGTCATATCCTCATGCTTCCATGCAAACGTCGACATCCTGCATTTTAAAAAGTTAATTAATTGTTCTTCAATATCCTGAGGGATATTGGTCCCCACGAGCACCGAAATATCGGGATTATCCTGGTCCAGGACAATTTTCTTCACATCCTGCTCCGGATCCTCCACGATATCCTGGGCCCGCATCTTTAATTGCTATGCTGCACTAGGTTTGGTTGAGGATTTCATTGAGGATGAGTAGCATTCTTTCGCCTCCTGCTGGTCGCTATCAACTTTAACAACTCCCCAGGGGGTAGGTATCTTGATGCATTGGTGATATGTTGATGGCACGGCTTTCATATCATGAATCCACGGTCTTCCCAATATAATGTTATAGCAGGATAGAGAGTCCATTACACAGAAACGTTGTATCGAGTTGACTCCTTCAACGTACACCGGCAACTTTATCTCCCCTACTGTGTTTCTGGCCTCTCCACTGAACCCAACAAGCACGGTGGACTTCGAAGTGATATCCATTGGAGATACGTTCATTCTTTTAAGCGTCTCTAGTTGGATTATGTTGACGGAGCTGCCATTATCAACCAATATCCTGCGTACAAAATGGTTAGCCACATATAACGTTATTACCAGAGCATCATGGTGAGGATCCTGGACAGTATCCCTGTCATCGGCATCAAATGTGATCACTTTGTCAGTTGTGAGTGTAGTCATCCTGACAGGTTTGTCTCCCCTTTCGGCCTTAGCTTCTTTTGCATGTCTCTTTGCTGCCGAATACGAAGTCCCACAAATGTCGGATCCTCCCGAAATGAAGTTGATTATCTTGGCATCCGCGGGAGGTGAGGCTGCTCGCTCAGGATCCTTCTCAGTATCCTGACCCTTATTCTTCTTTCTTCCCAAGAGATCTTTCAAATATCCCTTGCTTAGAAGATAGCTTATCTCTTTCCTCAAAGCAATGCAATCCTCGGTCATATGTCCGAAATCTTCGTGGAAAGCACACCATTTTGATTTGTCTTTCCAATCTGCTTTTTGTTGATTCTTCCGAGGCCATCTTGCCTTGTCGCCTAGACCCTGCATGGCATACATCAATTCAGGAATGTTAACAGAAAAGCAATATTCTGATAATTCAGGATACTCTTCAGGATCCTCATCTTCGACAGCATTCACTCTCTTATTCTCATTTCTGCCATATGGCTTAGGCCGATACGACTTGAATGAGGATTCTGACTTCCTGTTAGTTGACTCATAAGTGTTGGATGAGTTCATCCTTTCTTGCATCTTTCTGTCATCTTCCAACCGAATGTATCTTAGGGCCCTGTTCCGAGCTTCATCCAGGTTCCTGCATGGGTTCATTACAAGGTCCTGGTAAAATTGAGAATCTTTTTGCAACCCCATCTTGAAAGCTTGCACAGCTGTTGCAACATCAAGATGAGGAATGTCTAGTGATTCTCGGCTAAACTTGTTCACATAATCCCTAAGGGATTCCTGAGGCCCTTGTGTTATCCTGTAGAGATCACTTGTTAATTTTTCAAAGCTCCTACTACAAGAAAACTGACTATTAAATAAATTTACTAAATGAGCAAAAGATGTGATTGAATGTGGAGGAACATTCAAGAGCCACTTCAAAGCTGATCCTGTCAAGGTTGAACCAAAACCCTTGCACAAGCATGCTTCTTTGAGATCCGGAGGGATAGGGTTGATCTCCATCCTCTCCCTATACTGAGCAATATGCTCCTCAGGATCCGTCGTTCCGTCGTAAAGCTTCATGTTGGGGGTTTGGAACCTCTTTGGAATCTCAGCATCACAGATAGGATATGCAAAGCGAGATATCTTATGGCTATCTTGAGACACTTCCGGGATTGGCTGGACCACCCCGGGTACACTTGATATCATTTCCTTCAACTTTTGAAGTTCCCTGGTAAGTGCTGACGTCACACCTGTATCCTGCAAGGATCCACTATTGTTAGTAGCATGAGTATTATTATTATTTAATATGTTACTCGTTGGAGGATTCTGCCCATATCCTGAAGCATATCCTGAGCTCCTTATGGTCGATATCCTGACCGAGGAGGGTATTTCAGGAGTATGATTCTGAGGAAGGCTGGGCACAATATTCCCCCTGTTATCCTCTGTATACACGGCTGAACTGAAGTTCAAAGCCCTGGGTTGTAATGGAGTGACAATATCCTCAGTGGATCTGCTCGAGCCAGACTTCAGGAGTTGTATTTCCCTTAAAAGCATTTGGTTTGTTTCCTGCTGCTGCCTCATTTGTTCCTGCACACTTCCAAACAGGGTTAAAATTTCGTCGTTAGATGCTAAAACAGGGGCAGATTCTTGAACAGTGCGAGTAGGGATAATATCCTGAGGTCGTGTAGAGGCTGGCATTCTTGGAGGAGGTGGTGGAAGCACCGAACCTGTAGTAGCAGAAGTCGTAGCAGACATAGTAGAGGAACTCATGTTTGATCGTGAGGCCATTGTGGACAATGTGGCAAAAAGTTTTGAAAATAAAAAACCGATTAGCGATTTAACAAAAATTTTTAGTAAAGATAGCACCACTTGCCCCACGGTGGGCGCCAAATTGTTTTGGTCAAAAATTACCGAAGCAATTTAGTGATCAAATTAGTAATGTGAGGTAGTGTGCTAAAAAGTTTGTGGAAAATATGCTTGTTGAGTTATTTAGAAAACCAGTATTCAGGATACGGCTCAGGATATTGAGCTGTATCTGCGATCAAACAGTGAGCAAATAATAAGCAAAAAGTAAAGGAAACGACACGAGATATACGAGGAAAGCCCTTGATCAATCTAGATCGCCGGCATAAAACCTCGGGAGCTGACAATCGCAGCTGCCTTGTTCTTCTTATTGCTTTTAACTTCAGGATACAGTGCAGGATATCAACCAGATCTCTAAGTGTTACAATGAATTCGTGAGAGAGTACAATTTGCGAGAGAGCAAGTGTTGGTGTGTAGTGAGTGTGATTGCAGTGAAAATGTTGTGTCCTATTCGATCTGGTGTTCCTCCTATTTATAGTAACGAAATACAAACAAATATCCCTATAAATATGGGATGCTCCGAATATTCCATCACGAACGTTGTAGACCGAGTAATAAGGCTTCAACGTCTTTCTTTGAACGGTTTGGACCGAGTCTTCCGCAGAACAAGTCTTTGTGAACGTTGCTAGCCTCCATCCCACGTACCTGCACGTAATCCGTTAGTGATCCTGAGGATACCATTCAGGATATTACCAATACCCTGAATCTGCACCCCGGATATGAACAGATATTATTTAATCAAGATAAAAGCCAAGATATTTCTCAGGATATGAGCTCAGAAATTAGCCCATAACAATTGTCCCCAAAAATGTTACCGTTTAGTATCCTCATTACTAACGGTTACATTTTTTACGCAAACCGAGGCAATTAAGAGATAAGACCTGTGATGTGACCGTCTGCAACTACCCAGCCTATATCTACTCATCATGCCCTATATCTTCTCACCCTCATCCCTTTTTTAATCATAATCGTCAAGGAAAAAGGTACATTTTCTCTCTATCTTCCATACTTATCTTCATCTTTCTCTCCGGCGAAAAATTCAATCGATCAAATGCCGCGCCAAACAAGATCCAGTTCAGGTGACTCGGCCCCTACGTTCTACCAACAAAACCTTCTCCAAGAACCGGAGAAGGAAGCCTGTACCTTTGATAGTGCCCACCTGTCTGCCTTAAAATCCTCCGGTATCTTCCCGGAAGGAACCATATTTAGACCGTTTGACCGTGAAATCCGGTCAGATATGGTCTCCAACGAGTGGATTTGCTTTAGTGCTTTCCCTTTTACCCTAGGGCTTCGATTCCCCTTTCCGGATTTCATCACCGAGTTCTTTAATATCACAAAAATCTCTTTTAGCCAAACAATGCCAATGCTCTGGCGTGTCTTAACTGTTCTTGACCAGATCAAGAGAAACCACATTCCTGATCTTTCCATCCATGATCTCCCCCTGGCTTACAAGCTTAGATGCCACGGATCATGTAGATTTCTGTTTTATTCTACTTCCGGTGACCCATTGATACTTCGTGCCACCAGGAACGAGGATGGTTGGCAATCCAAGTTTTTCTTTGTAAAAAGGGACTCAATCCCTGGTGGGACGGAATATCCGGTACAATGGTTGAGAAAGGGTAGGATTTAGGGTTTAAGAATGATCCTGCCGCTCATCCTGTTCCATATCCTGAACTAACTTATCTTCTTTATTGTGCAGCTGATTTCAGGAAGATTGCTCCTCCTCTTGCCAATTCTCAAGAAAGAATAGACGCCATTAGACTTCTCCCAGAGGCAGAAAGAAGTTTCAACCCTTCTCCACCAACTCCAAGTCCTCTTTCAAGTGCCAACATGTCTGGTAAGGATCCTGCAAGATATCCTGCACACATATGCTTCTTATCTGTTATTTGTAGGAGGGATTTAGAATTTACTCCCTGTGTGCAGATTCCAGCAAAGTCCCAGTTTATCTAGACCTGGATGAACTTGACAGTTACCCAACTCCAGCCATAGTCAAGAAGGAAACTCCTGCTACCACTAGCTCCAAGCCACTCCCGGCTCCTAAGACCAATCCAAGAACCCGTGCTTCCGCAGCAAAAAAGAGAAAGGGCCTTGAGGTCAGTACTCCAGGCTCAGAAGGGTTCTCCTATGATGAACTCAGCTTCTCCGACTCCTTAGAGCCAATGACATCCTTCCTCAACAAGGTAATATCCTGATGCATATCCTTCATGTATATCCTGCACATATATCCTGCACATATATCCTAACAGGATATCCTGGTAGGATACCTTAGTCAGCATACATTCTAACCCCATACCTGTGATCAATGTGCAGGGCCTTCAGCATTTGCTCCACTTGTACAATGACGCTTGTGGTACTGTGGCACTTCATGAAGCCAGGATCAAGCAGCTTGAGAGCACCGTTGCCGACCAAGGTGCTATCGCCGAAGCAAAGAGCCGGCATTATGAAAGCTTGCTAAAGAAGGTCACCCAAGATGCTGAGGTCAAACTTGCCAGTGTTCAAATGGACCATGACCAGGCCTTAATCAGCTTTCGAGAGGGAGTCAAGGCTTCTGCTATCGTCTCCCTGCTACAAGCACGCATCAAGATGGCCTACGAGGCCAAGGAGACAGGCCTTGTTTGTCCATCTTGGCCAGTTGAATCCTGGGTGGCCAAGTTGAAGGAGCTCGGAGGCAAAGCTGTGCCACTTCCTGCTGAAGCCGGTGAGTCTTCCAAGTCAACGGAGCTAGTGGTCCAAGCTGGAGAGAAGAAGGATGCTGGAGGTGATGCTGAGATGGACATTGGTCAGGATGCTGCGCAGGATGCTGGTAAAAATGCTGGAGCAGAGAAGTCTGAGAAGGTTGGAGGCGATGCCGCTGTGTGAGGGCATTTAGGTGGGCGATGACGGATATACGTGCCAAGGCCAGAGCCCACCTTTTTGAATTTGAATGTTGGTCTGTAGTCCCACAAACAATTTACTTTTCCGCACTTTACTTTTCCGTACCTGAACAATTTACATTTCCTGCATGCTTTTTGAACAATACAACAGTTGAAGGTGGATGGGTCTCGGTTTGAGATGAAGCCCTCAACTGTTGGGTGAATATGATTATGAACTACTAGTGCTCTTAGTGGATGGGCCTTGTTTTGAGGTGAAACTAAGAGCACATCTTTTGGTATGTTAATAATATAACTACTTTCTTTTGACTTTATTGTTGTTGTCATTAACATACGAATTTTACTTGTGAAAATTGTTTGTTTTGAACATATATCATAAATGTATCCTGGGGGATATCCTGAAAGATATCTTGAAAAGGATATTGAAATATAACCCATAAATTGTCCAAATAAAAAGGAGAGATCATACCAGAGATTCTTAGAGAATCAATCCTTTATCATAAATTTGTCCCCAGTGCATACTTATAAACTTGGATCCATCCTTCGGATTAGAATAATGTGTGTCCCCTGCGTTTGACAAAGACACAAATGTGTTTACCTTTTGGCTTGAATGAATTCCGAATGCCCAAGGGCAGGACCCCCGATATCCTGAGAAGAATCCTTAGCATATTGGGGATAAACCCTGATATCTGGGGATAAACCCTGAATTTCATGCGCTACAGGCGAGAGTGTATAAACTCCTAGACTTAGAAAGGTGAAAACCTTTAAACCTTTGAGAGTATGAAAATACTCTTTCGTGAGAGAGGGTGATCAATCCTCATATACCTTTAGAATCCAGGATATAGCCAACAGTAACGAAATTGTCAGCCACTTTTACATGAACTGGTCCCGCTACCTTGAACTACACCTAGATAACTTGCGCTCCAGGCGAGGTGTTTAAACCCAATTCGAAAGAAAGGTGAATACCTTTAAACCTGTGAAGGGATCAGGATCCCTTAAACGTGAGAGAGGGGGCCAATCCTCTAATCTTTCGACTTATCCTGAGTATATATCCTGGAGCTATATCCTGAAACATATCCTGCAAAACAGTTCTAAACTAAGGTGGGTGTTAGCTTAGCTAACACCCCTCCGATGCTTAAGTCAGTATTGGGTTCAAGATAATAAACAAATATATTTTAAAGAGATAGAACACATACCATTCCGAGATAGAAAACAAATTCTACTCTTACTTGAAATAGAGCTTCAAATGTACTGCATTCCAGGATCTTGGTAGCATATCCCCTTCCACATTCCTGAGTCGATATGCTCCTTTCCCTGCTTCTGACTCAACTTCATAAGGTCCTTCCCATTTCGGAGCTAGCTTGCCATCGGCAGGATTAGTGGTGTTTTGAAAAGCCTTTCTCAGCACCCAATCACCAACTCGAAATCTTCTAGTCCTTATGTTCTTATTGTATGCCCTGGATATTCTTTGTTGATATGCTGCTATCCTCAGCCTTGCTGCATCTCTTTTTTCATCTATAGTATCCAGATCCTGACATAAGACTTCAGGATTCTGTTCAGGATCCTGTAGCATAGATCTTGCAGTAGGTATCATCATTTCCGTTGGAATCATTGCCTCTGCTCCAAATACCAAGGAAAACGGGGTTTGGCCAGTTGCATTCTTCACCGTTGTCCTATCAGCCCACAAAACAAAGGGTAACTCTTCCGCCCATCTTCCTTTCTTGGCTCCAAGTCTCTTCTTTAAGTTATTGACTATTATCTTGTTCGAGGATTCGGCTTGTCCATTCGCTAGAGGATGTACCGGAGTAGATGTGATCATTTTGATTCCCCAACTTTTGCAAAAGTCAGTAGTCCTTTTGCTTATAAACTGGGACCCATTATCACAAATGATCTCAGCTGGTACTCCAAACCTAGTCAGGATATTCCTCTTTATGAAGGATACTACTTCTTGGTCTCTTACTTGAACGAATGCTTCAGCCTCGACCCACTTAGAGAAATAATCCGTCATTGCTAACATAAATACTTTTCCTCCCGGAGCCTTTGGTAACTTCCCTACTATATCCATCCCCCACTTCATGAATGGCCAAGGGGAAACTACAGGATATAGTGGTTCAGCTGGTTGATGTAGTATGTTACTATGCCTTTGACATGCATCACATCTTCGAGCATATTCTGCAGCATCTTTTCTCATTGTTGGCCAAAAGTATCCTGTCCTCAATACTTTCGAGAATAATGATCTGCCCCCAGTGTGATTACCACAGTTCCCTTCATGTATATCCTGAAGTACTTCTTTGGCTTCATGATCCTCCAAGCACCTTAAATATGGTCCTGCAAGAGATTTCTTGTATAGAATGTTATTTATAATAGTGAATCGTGATACCTTCATCCTAAATGCCTTAGGATTTTCATTTTCGGGGATGTGTCCATCTTTAAGATATTTCAGAATTGGAGTTGTCCAGGATTCAGGATACTGTTCAGGACATTCCACTCCAGGATCCCGAATATCCGCTACTTCTTTATCTTGAGGATTCGTTGCAGGATATAAAACATGTATTATTGATATTTGGGTCCCTTCCGGTATCCTGACTGATGATCCCAGATTTGCTAAGGCATCCGCTTCAGCATTATCCTCTCTTGGTACCTGTTCAAGTGTAAAAACATCGAAATATCCTGCTAATTTTTTGAGAATATCGAGGTATTCGACTAACTTCTCACCCTTAACTGCATAGGATCCATTAAAATGATTAGTAATTAACAAGGAGTCAACATATACTTGCAAATTCTTGATATTCATACTTTTAGCCAGCTCTAATCCTGCAATTAAAGCTTCATATTCTGCCTCATTGTTGGTAGCAGGAAATTCACACCTAATAGCCTGGGGTAATATGTCCCCCTGTGGCGATTTTAGTAGTATTCCCAATCCTACTCCTCTTATATTAGATGCACCATCAGTATATAATGTCCAGGATCCTGAGGATTCTCCTAATTGTTGAACTTCTAGGTCTGCCTCATCCTGAATGTCACTACTAAAATCAGCCACAAAGTCAGCTAAAGCCTGAGATTTTATGGCATTCCTAGGTTCATATACTAAATCATAGGCACTTAGCTTTACCGACCACTTAGCCATCCTGCCTGACATCTCTGGTTTTCTAAGCACATTCTTGACAGGATAATTTGTTTTAACATGAATCCTATGAGTTTCAAAATAATGTCTAAGTTTTGTTGATGCCATGACTAATGCTAGTATTAATTTTTCTAAGTGAGAATACCTAGTTTCAGCATCTAACAAACTTTTGCTAACATAATAAACAGGATATTGCTGACCTTCATGGTCCTTTACAAGGACGGCACTTACAGCGTTCCCCGATACCGCGAGGTATAGGGATAATGGTTCACCATTCTCAGGCTTCATTAGTAGAGGTGCGGTTGAAAGATATTGCTTTAACTCCCGTAAGGCCGCTTCGTGCTTCTCACCCCACTCGAATTTTTTGTTCTTCTTCAGGATATCATAAAAATCTTTGCATTTCTCTGAGGATCTTGAGATAAATCTGTTTAATGCTGCCACTCGCCCCGTTAATCGTTGAACATCTTTCATATTTGAGGGTGATTTAATATCCAAGATGGCTTTGATCTGTTCCGGGCTTGCTTCTATTCCTCTTTTGGTCACCATATATCCTAGAAATTTTCCTGCCCCCACTCCGAAATGGCACTTAGCAGGATTCAGCTTCATATTATACTGATCCAGGATATCAAACGCTCCTTTAATATCCTGGAGGTGATCCTGAGCTTTCTTTGACTTTACTACCATATCGTCAATGTATACTTCCATGGTGTCCCCCAGTTTGTCTTTGAACATCATGTTTACCAATCTTTGGTATGTTGCACCTGCATTTTTCAAACCAAAAGGCATAGCTGTGTAACAATAAATACCTGTTGGCGTCATGAAGGCAGTATCCTCCTGGTCAGAAGGCTCCATTTGGATCTGTTGAAATCCTGAGGATGCATCCATGAAAGTCAGCATTTCATGCCCAGCAGTGGCATCTACCATCGCATCAATATGGGGAAGAGGAAATGGATCTTTAGGACAAGCTTTATTCAAGTCTGTGTAATCCACACAGACTCTCCATTTTCCGTTCTTCTTCTGTACCACTACCACGTTTGCTAGCCACCTTGGGAATTTGACTTCTCTAATCATTTTGGACTTCAACAATCTTTCGACTTCTTCTTGAATAATGGTATTGCATTCAGGAGCAAACTTTCTTCTTTTTTGTTGCACGGGCTTGAATGTCTTATCAATTCCAAGCTTGTGAGTAATAATATCTTTGGATATGCCTGTCATATCCTCATGCTTCCATGCAAACGTCGACATCCTGCATTTTAAAAAGTTAATTAATTGTTCTTCAATATCCTGAGGGATATTGGTCCCCACGAGCACCGAAATATCGGGATTATCCTGGTCCAGGACAATTTTCTTCACATCCTGCTCCGGATCCTCCACGATATCCTGGGCCCGCATCTTTAATTGCTATGCTGCACTAGGTTTGGTTGAGGATTTCATTGAGGATGAGTAGCATTCTTTCGCCTCCTGCTGGTCGCTATCAACTTTAACAACTCCCCAGGGGGTAGGTATCTTGATGCATTGGTGATATGTTGATGGCACGGCTTTCATATCATGAATCCACGGTCTTCCCAATATAATGTTATAGCAGGATAGAGAGTCCATTACACAGAAACGTTGTATCGAGTTGACTCCTTCAACGTACACCGGCAACTTTATCTCCCCTACTGTGTTTCTGGCCTCTCCACTGAACCCAACAAGCACGGTGGACTTCGAAGTGATATCCATTGGAGATACGTTCATTCTTTTAAGCGTCTCTAGTTGGATTATGTTGACGGAGCTGCCATTATCAACCAATATCCTGCGTACAAAATGGTTAGCCACATATAACGTTATTACCAGAGCATCATGGTGAGGATCCTGGACAGTATCCCTGTCATCGGCATCAAATGTGATCACTTTGTCAGTTGTGAGTGTAGTCATCCTGACAGGTTTGTCTCCCCTTTCGGCCTTAGCTTCTTTTGCATGTCTCTTTGCTGCCGAATACGAAGTCCCACAAATGTCGGATCCTCCCGAAATGAAGTTGATTATCTTGGCATCCGCGGGAGGTGAGGCTGCTCGCTCAGGATCCTTCTCAGTATCCTGACCCTTATTCTTCTTTCTTCCTAAGAGATCTTTCAAATATCCCTTGCTTAGAAGATAGCTTATCTCTTTCCTCAAAGCAATGCAATCCTCGGTCATATGTCTGAAATCTTCGTGGAAAGCACACCATTTTGATTTGTCTTTCCAATCCGCTTTTTGTTGATTCTTCCGAGGCCATCTTGCCTTGTCGCCTAGACCCTGCATGGCATACATCAATTCAGGAATGTTAACAGAAAAGCAATATTCTGATAATTCAGGATACTCTTCAGGATCCTCATCTTCGACAACATTCACTCTCTTATTCTCATTTCTGCCATATGGCTTAGGCCGATACGACTTGAATGAGGATTCTGACTTCCTGTTAGTTGACTCATAAGTGTTGGATGAGTTCATCCTTTCTTGCATCTTTCTGTCATCTTCCAACCGAATGTATCTTAGGGCCCTGTTCCGAGCTTCATCCAGGTTCCTGCATGGGTTCATTACAAGGTCCTGGTAAAATTGAGAATCTTTTTGCAACCCCATCTTGAAAGCTTGCACAGCTGTTGCAACATCAAGATGAGGAATGTCTAGTGATTCTCGGCTAAACTTGTTCACATAATCCCTAAGGGATTCCTGAGGCCCTTGTGTTATCCTGTAGAGATCACTTGTTAATTTTTCAAAGCTCCTACTACAAGAAAACTGACTATTAAATAAATTTACTAAATGAGCAAAAGATGTGATTGAATGTGGAGGAACATTCAAGAGCCACTTCAAAGCTGATCCTGTCAAGGTTGAACCAAAACCCTTGCACAAGCATGCTTCTTTGAGATCCGGAGGGATAGGGTTGATCTCCATCCTCTCCCTATACTGAGCAATATGCTCCTCAGGATCCGTCGTTCCGTCGTAAAGCTTCATGTTGGGGGTTTGGAACCTCTTTGGAATCTCAGCATCACAGATAGGATATGCAAAGCGAGATATCTTATGGCTATCTTGAGACACTTCCGGGATTGGCTGGACCACCCCGGGTACACTTGATATCATTTCCTTCAACTTTTGAAGTTCCCTGGTAAGTGCTGACGTCACACCTGTATCCTGCAAGGATCCACTATTGTTAGTAGCATGAGTATTATTATTATTTAATATATTACTCGTTGGAGGATTCTGCCCATATCCTGAAGCATATCCTGAGCTCCTTATGGTCGATATCCTGACCGAGGAGGGTATTTCAGGAGTATGATTCTGAGGAAGGCTGGGCACAATATTCCCCCTGTTATCCTCTGTATACACGGCTGAACTGAAGTTCAAAGCCCTGGGTTGTAATGGAGTGACAATATCCTCAGTGGATCTGCTCGAGCCAGACTTCAGGAGTTGTATTTCCCTTAAAAGCATTTGGTTTGTTTCCTGCTGCTGCCTCATTTGTTCCTGCACACTTCCAAACAGGGTTAAAATTTCGTCGTTAGATGCTAAAACAGGGGCAGATTCTTGAACAGTGCGAGTAGGGATAATATCCTGAGGTCGTGTAGAGGCTGGCATTCTTGGAGGAGGTGGTGGAAGCACCGAACCTGTAGTAGCAGAAGTCGTAGCAGACATAGTAGAGGAACTCATGTTTGATCGTGAGGCCATTGTGGACAATGTGGCAAAAAGTTTTGAAAATAAAAAACCGATTAGCGATTTAACAAAAATTTTTAGTAAAGATAGCACCACTTGCCCCACGGTGGGCGCCAAATTGTTTTGGTCAAAAATTACCGAAGCAATTTAGTGATCAAATTAGTAATGTGAGGTAGTGTGCTAAAAAGTTTGTGGAAAATATGCTTGTTGAGTTATTTAGAAAACCAGTATTCAGGATACGGCTCAGGATATTGAGCTGTATCTGCGATCAAACAGTGAGCAAATAATAAGCAAAAAGTAAAGGAAACGACACGAGATATACGAGGAAAGCCCTTGATCAATCTAGATCGCCGGCATAAAACCTCGGGAGCTGACAATCGCAGCTGCCTTGTTCTTCTTATTGCTTTTAACTTCAGGATACAGTGCAGGATATCAACCAGATCTCTAAGTGTTACAATGAATTCGTGAGAGAGTACAATTTGCGAGAGAGCAAGTGTTGGTGTGTAGTGAGTGTGATTGCAGTGAAAATGTTGTGTCCTATTCGATCTGGTGTTCCTCCTATTTATAGTAACGAAATACAAACAAATATCCCTATAAATATGGGATGCTCCGAATATTCCATCACGAACGTTGTAGACCGAGTAATAAGGCTTCAACGTCTTTCTTTGAACGGTTTGGACCGAGTCTTCCGCAGAACAAGTCTTTGTGAACGTTGCTAGCCTCCATCCCACGTACCTGCACGTAATCCGTTAGTGATCCTGAGGATACCATTCAGGATATTACCAATACCCTGAATCTGCACCCCGGATATGAACAGATATTATTTAATCAAGATAAAAGCCAAGATATTTCTCAGGATATGAGCTCAGAAATTAGCCCATAACAATTGTCCCCAAAAATGTTACCGTTTAGTATCCTCATTACTAACGGTTACATTTTTTACGCAAACCGAGGCAATTAAGAGATAAGACCTGTGATGTGACCGTCTGCAACTACCCAGCCTATATCTACTCATCAT
Source organism: Helianthus tuberosus (assembly GCA_030545235.1). NCBI lineage: Eukaryota > Viridiplantae > Streptophyta > Magnoliopsida > Asterales > Asteraceae > Helianthus > Helianthus tuberosus. Next base: position 58,680,407 of record CM060364.1, read on the forward strand.
GCCCTATATCTTCTCACCCTCATCCCTTTTTTAATCATAATCGTCAAGGAAAAAGGTACATTTTCTCTCTATCTTCCATACTTATCTTCATCTTTCTCTCCGGCGAAAAATTCAATCGATCAAATGCCGCGCCAAACAAGATCCAGTTCAGGTGACTCGGCCCCTACGTTCTACCAACAAAACCTTCTCCAAGAACCGGAGAAGGAAGCCTGTACCTTTGATAGTGCCCACCTGTCTGCCTTAAAATCCTCCGGTATCTTCCCGGAAGGAACCATATTTAGACCGTTTGACCGTGAAATCCGGTCAGATATGGTCTCCAACGAGTGGATTTGCTTTAGTGCTTTCCCTTTTACCCTAGGGCTTCGATTCCCCTTTCCGGATTTCATCACCGAGTTCTTTAATATCACAAAAATCTCTTTTAGCCAAACAATGCCAATGCTCTGGCGTGTCTTAACTGTTCTTGACCAGATCAAGAGAAACCACATTCCTGATCTTTCCATCCATGATCTCCCCCTGGCTTACAAGCTTAGATGCCACGGATCATGTAGATTTCTGTTTTATTCTACTTCCGGTGACCCATTGATACTTCGTGCCACCAGGAACGAGGATGGTTGGCAATCCAAGTTTTTCTTTGTAAAAAGGGACTCAATCCCTGGTGGGACGGAATATCCGGTACAATGGTTGAGAAAGGGTAGGATTTAGGGTTTAAGAATGATCCTGCCGCTCATCCTGTTCCATATCCTGAACTAACTTATCTTCTTTATTGTGCAGCTGATTTCAGGAAGATTGCTCCTCCTCTTGCCAATTCTCAAGAAAGAATAGACGCCATTAGACTTCTCCCAGAGGCAGAAAGAAGTTTCAACCCTTCTCCACCAACTCCAAGTCCTCTTTCAAGTGCCAACATGTCTGGTAAGGATCCTGCAAGATATCCTGCACACATATGCTTCTTATCTGTTATTTGTAGGAGGGATTTAGAATTTACTCCCTGTGTGCAGATTCCAGCAAAGTCCCAGTTTATCTAGACCTGGATGAACTTGACAGTTACCCAACTCCAGCCATAGTCAAGAAGGAAACTCCTGCTACCACTAGCTCCAAGCCACTCCCGGCTCCTAAGACCAATCCAAGAACCCGTGCTTCCGCAGCAAAAAAGAGAAAGGGCCTTGAGGTCAGTACTCCAGGCTCAGAAGGGTTCTCCTATGATGAACTCAGCTTCTCCGACTCCTTAGAGCCAATGACATCCTTCCTCAACAAGGTAATATCCTGATGCATATCCTTCATGTATATCCTGCACATATATCCTGCACATATATCCTAACAGGATATCCTGGTAGGATACCTTAGTCAGCATACATTCTAACCCCATACCTGTGATCAATGTGCAGGGCCTTCAGCATTTGCTCCACTTGTACAATGACGCTTGTGGTACTGTGGCACTTCATGAAGCCAGGATCAAGCAGCTTGAGAGCACCGTTGCCGACCAAGGTGCTATCGCCGAAGCAAAGAGCCGGCATTATGAAAGCTTGCTAAAGAAGGTCACCCAAGATGCTGAGGTCAAACTTGCCAGTGTTCAAATGGACCATGACCAGGCCTTAATCAGCTTTCGAGAGGGAGTCAAGGCTTCTGCTATCGTCTCCCTGCTACAAGCACGCATCAAGATGGCCTACGAGGCCAAGGAGACAGGCCTTGTTTGTCCATCTTGGCCAGTTGAATCCTGGGTGGCCAAGTTGAAGGAGCTCGGAGGCAAAGCTGTGCCACTTCCTGCTGAAGCCGGTGAGTCTTCCAAGTCAACGGAGCTAGTGGTCCAAGCTGGAGAGAAGAAGGATGCTGGAGGTGATGCTGAGATGGACATTGGTCAGGATGCTGCGCAGGATGCTGGTAAAAATGCTGGAGCAGAGAAGTCTGAGAAGGTTGGAGGCGATGCCGCTGTGTGAGGGCATTTAGGTGGGCGATGACGGATATACGTGCCAAGGCCAGAGCCCACCTTTTTGAATTTGAATGTTGGTCTGTAGTCCCACAAACAATTTACTTTTCCGCACTTTACTTTTCCGTACCTGAACAATTTACATTTCCTGCATGCTTTTTGAACAATACAACAGTTGAAGGTGGATGGGTCTCGGTTTGAGATGAAGCCCTCAACTGTTGGGTGAATATGATTATGAACTACTAGTGCTCTTAGTGGATGGGCCTTGTTTTGAGGTGAAACTAAGAGCACATCTTTTGGTATGTTAATAATATAACTACTTTCTTTTGACTTTATTGTTGTTGTCATTAACATACGAATTTTACTTGTGAAAATTGTTTGTTTTGAACATATATCATAAATGTATCCTGGGGGATATCCTGAAAGATATCTTGAAAAGGATATTGAAATATAACCCATAAATTGTCCAAATAAAAAGGAGAGATCATACCAGAGATTCTTAGAGAATCAATCCTTTATCATAAATTTGTCCCCAGTGCATACTTATAAACTTGGATCCATCCTTCGGATTAGAATAATGTGTGTCCCCTGCGTTTGACAAAGACACAAATGTGTTTACCTTTTGGCTTGAATGAATTCCGAATGCCCAAGGGCAGGACCCCCGATATCCTGAGAAGAATCCTTAGCATATTGGGGATAAACCCTGATATCTGGGGATAAACCCTGAATTTCATGCGCTACAGGCGAGAGTGTATAAACTCCTAGACTTAGAAAGGTGAAAACCTTTAAACCTTTGAGAGTATGAAAATACTCTTTCGTGAGAGAGGGTGATCAATCCTCATATACCTTTAGAATCCAGGATATAGCCAACAGTAACGAAATTGTCAGCCACTTTTACATGAACTGGTCCCGCTACCTTGAACTACACCTAGATAACTTGCGCTCCAGGCGAGGTGTTTAAACCCAATTCGAAAGAAAGGTGAATACCTTTAAACCTGTGAAGGGATCAGGATCCCTTAAACGTGAGAGAGGGGGCCAATCCTCTAATCTTTCGACTTATCCTGAGTATATATCCTGGAGCTATATCCTGAAACATATCCTGCAAAACAGTTCTAAACTAAGGTGGGTGTTAGCTTAGCTAACACCCCTCCGATGCTTAAGTCAGTATTGGGTTCAAGATAATAAACAAATATATTTTAAAGAGATAGAACACATACCATTCCGAGATAGAAAACAAATTCTACTCTTACTTGAAATAGAGCTTCAAATGTACTGCATTCCAGGATCTTGGTAGCATATCCCCTTCCACATTCCTGAGTCGATATGCTCCTTTCCCTGCTTCTGACTCAACTTCATAAGGTCCTTCCCATTTCGGAGCTAGCTTGCCATCGGCAGGATTAGTGGTGTTTTGAAAAGCCTTTCTCAGCACCCAATCACCAACTCGAAATCTTCTAGTCCTTATGTTCTTATTGTATGCCCTGGATATTCTTTGTTGATATGCTGCTATCCTCAGCCTTGCTGCATCTCTTTTTTCATCTATAGTATCCAGATCCTGACATAAGACTTTAGGATTCTGTTCAGGATCCTGTAGCATAGATCTTGCAGTAGGTATCATCATTTCCGTTGGAATCATTGCCTCTGCTCCAAATACCAAGGAAAACGGGGTTTGGCCAGTTGCATTCTTCACCGTTGTCCTATCAGCCCACAAAACAAAGGGTAACTCTTCCGCCCATCTTCCTTTCTTGGCTCCAAGTCTCTTCTTTAAGTTATTGACTATTATCTTGTTCGAGGATTCGGCTTGTCCATTCGCTAGAGGATGTACCGGAGTAGATGTGATCATTTTGATTCCCCAACTTTTGCAAAAGTCAGTAGTCCTTTTGCTTATAAACTGGGACCCATTATCACAAATGATCTCAGCTGGTACTCCAAACCTAGTCAGGATATTCCTCTTTATGAAGGATACTACTTCTTGGTCTCTTACTTGAACGAATGCTTCAGCCTCGACCCACTTAGAGAAATAATCCGTCATTGCTAACATAAATACTTTTCCTCCCGGAGCCTTTGGTAACTTCCCTACTATATCCATCCCCCACTTCATGAATGGCCAAGGGGAAACTACAGGATATAGTGGTTCAGCTGGTTGATGTAGTATGTTACTATGCCTTTGACATGCATCACATCTTCGAGCATATTCTGCAGCATCTTTTCTCATTGTTGGCCAAAAGTATCCTGTCCTCAATACTTTCGAGAATAATGATCTGCCCCCAGTGTGATTACCACAGTTCCCTTCATGTATATCCTGAAGTACTTCTTTGGCTTCATGATCCTCCAAGCACCTTAAATATGGTCCTGCAAGAGATTTCTTGTATAGAATGTTATTTATAATAGTGAATCGTGATACCTTCATCCTAAATGCCTTAGGATTTTCATTTTCGGGGATGTGTCCATCTTTAAGATATTTCAGAATTGGAGTTGTCCAGGATTCAGGATACTGTTCAGGACATTCCACTCCAGGATCCCGAATATCCGCTACTTCTTTATCTTGAGGATTCGTTGCAGGATATAAAACATGTATTATTGATATTTGGGTCCCTTCCGGTATCCTGACTGATGATCCCAGATTTGCTAAGGCATCCGCTTCAGCATTATCCTCTCTTGGTACCTGTTCAAGTGTAAAAACATCGAAATATCCTGCTAATTTTTTGAGAATATCGAGGTATTCGACTAACTTCTCACCCTTAACTGCATAGGATCCATTAAAATGATTAGTAATTAACAAGGAGTCAACATATACTTGCAAATTCTTGATATTCATACTTTTAGCCAGCTCTAATCCTGCAATTAAAGCTTCATATTCTGCCTCATTGTTGGTAGCAGGAAATTCACACCTAATAGCCTGGGGTAATATGTCCCCCTGTGGCGATTTTAGTAGTATTCCCAATCCTACTCCTCTTATATTAGATGCACCATCAGTATATAATGTCCAGGATCCTGAGGATTCTCCTAATTGTTGAACTTCTAGGTCTGCCTCATCCTGAATGTCACTACTAAAATCAGCCACAAAGTCAGCTAAAGCCTGAGATTTTATGGCATTCCTAGGTTCATATACTAAATCATAGGCACTTAGCTTTACCGACCACTTAGCCATCCTGCCTGACATCTCTGGTTTTCTAAGCACATTCTTGACAGGATAATTTGTTTTAACATGAATCCTATGAGTTTCAAAATAATGTCTAAGTTTTGTTGATGCCATGACTAATGCTAGTATTAATTTTTCTAAGTGAGAATACCTAGTTTCAGCATCTAACAAACTTTTGCTAACATAATAAATAGGATATTGCTGACCTTCATGGTCCTTTACAAGGACGGCACTTACAGCGTTCCCCGATACCGCGAGGTATAGGGATAATGGTTCACCATTCTCAGGCTTCATTAGTAGAGGTGCGGTTGAAAGATATTGCTTTAACTCCCGTAAGGCCGCTTCGTGCTTCTCACCCCACTCGAATTTTTTGTTCTTCTTCAGGATATCATAAAAATCTTTGCATTTCTCTGAGGATCTTGAGATAAATCTGTTTAATGCTGCCACTCGCCCCGTTAATCGTTGAACATCTTTCATATTTGAGGGTGATTTAATATCCAAGATGGCTTTGATCTGTTCCGGGCTTGCTTCTATTCCTCTTTTGGTCACCATATATCCTAGAAATTTTCCTGCCCCCACTCCGAAATGGCACTTAGCAGGATTCAGCTTCATATTATACTGATCCAGGATATCAAACGCTCCTTTAATATCCTGGAGGTGATCCTGAGCTTTCTTTGACTTTACTACCATATCGTCAATGTATACTTCCATGGTGTCCCCCAGTTTGTCTTTGAACATCATGTTTACCAATCTTTGGTATGTTGCACCTGCATTTTTCAAACCAAAAGGCATAGCTGTGTAACAATAAATACCTGTTGGCGTCATGAAGGCAGTATCCTCCTGGTCAGAAGGCTCCATTTGGATCTGTTGAAATCCTGAGGATGCATCCATGAAAGTCAGCATTTCATGCCCAGCAGTGGCATCTACCATCGCATCAATATGGGGAAGAGGAAATGGATCTTTAGGACAAGCTTTATTCAAGTCTGTGTAATCCACACAGACTCTCCATTTTCCGTTCTTCTTCTGTACCACTACCACGTTTGCTAGCCACCTTGGGAATTTGACTTCTCTAATCATTTTGGACTTCAACAATCTTTCGACTTCTTCTTGAATAATGGTATTGCATTCAGGAGCAAACTTTCTTCTTTTTTGTTGCACGGGCTTGAATGTCTTATCAATTCCAAGCTTGTGAGTAATAATATCTTTGGATATGCCTGTCATATCCTCATGCTTCCATGCAAACGTCGACATCCTGCATTTTAAAAAGTTAATTAATTGTTCTTCAATATCCTGAGGGATATTGGTCCCCACGAGCACCGAAATATCGGGATTATCCTGGTCCAGGACAATTTTCTTCACATCCTGCTCCGGATCCTCCACGATATCCTGGGCCCGCATCTTTAATTGCTATGCTGCACTAGGTTTGGTTGAGGATTTCATTGAGGATGAGTAGCATTCTTTCGCCTCCTGCTGGTCGCTATCAACTTTAACAACTCCCCAGGGGGTAGGTATCTTGATGCATTGGTGATATGTTGATGGCACGGCTTTCATATCATGAATCCACGGTCTTCCCAATATAATGTTATAGCAGGATAGAGAGTCCATTACACAGAAACGTTGTATCGAGTTGACTCCTTCAACGTACACCGGCAACTTTATCTCCCCTACTGTGTTTCTGGCCTCTCCACTGAACCCAACAAGCACGGTGGACTTCGAAGTGATATCCATTGGAGATACGTTCATTCTTTTAAGCGTCTCTAGTTGGATTATGTTGACGGAGCTGCCATTATCAACCAATATCCTGCGTACAAAATGGTTAGCCACATATAACGTTATTACCAGAGCATCATGGTGAGGATCCTGGACAGTATCCCTGTCATCGGCATCAAATGTGATCACTTTGTCAGTTGTGAGTGTAGTCATCCTGACAGGTTTGTCTCCCCTTTCGGCCTTAGCTTCTTTTGCATGTCTCTTTGCTGCCGAATACGAAGTCCCACAAATGTCGGATCCTCCCGAAATGAAGTTGATTATCTTGGCATCCGCGGGAGGTGAGGCTGCTCGCTCAGGATCCTTCTCAGTATCCTGACCCTTATTCTTCTTTCTTCCTAAGAGATCTTTCAAATATCCCTTGCTTAGAAGATAGCTTATCTCTTTCCTCAAAGCAATGCAATCCTCGGTCATATGTCTGAAATCTTCGTGGAAAGCACACCATTTTGATTTGTCTTTCCAATCCGCTTTTTGTTGATTCTTCCGAGGCCATCTTGCCTTGTCGCCTAGACCCTGCATGGCATACATCAATTCAGGAATGTTAACAGAAAAGCAATATTCTGATAATTCAGGATACTCTTCAGGATCCTCATCTTCGACAACATTCACTCTCTTATTCTCATTTCTGCCATATGGCTTAGGCCGATACGACTTGAATGAGGATTCTGACTTCCTGTTAGTTGACTCATAAGTGTTGGATGAGTTCATCCTTTCTTGCATCTTTCTGTCATCTTCCAACCGAATGTATCTTAGGGCCCTGTTCCGAGCTTCATCCAGGTTCCTGCATGGGTTCATTACAAGGTCCTGGTAAAATTGAGAATCTTTTTGCAACCCCATCTTGAAAGCTTGCACAGCTGTTGCAACATCAAGATGAGGAATGTCTAGTGATTCTCGGCTAAACTTGTTCACATAATCCCTAAGGGATTCCTGAGGCCCTTGTGTTATCCTGTAGAGATCACTTGTTAATTTTTCAAAGCTCCTACTACAAGAAAACTGACTATTAAATAAATTTACTAAATGAGCAAAAGATGTGATTGAATGTGGAGGAACATTCAAGAGCCACTTCAAAGCTGATCCTGTCAAGGTTGAACCAAAACCCTTGCACAAGCATGCTTCTTTGAGATCCGGAGGGATAGGGTTGATCTCCATCCTCTCCCTATACTGAGCAATATGCTCCTCAGGATCCGTCGTTCCGTCGTAAAGCTTCATGTTGGGGGTTTGGAACCTCTTTGGAATCTCAGCATCACAGATAGGATATGCAAAGCGAGATATCTTATGGCTATCTTGAGACACTTCCGGGATTGGCTGGACCACCCCGGGTACACTTGATATCATTTCCTTCAACTTTTGAAGTTCCCTGGTAAGTGCTGACGTCACACCTGTATCCTGCAAGGATCCACTATTGTTAGTAGCATGAGTATTATTATTATTTAATATGTTACTCGTTGGAGGATTCTGCCCATATCCTGAAGCATATCCTGAGCTCCTTATGGTCGATATCCTGACCGAGGAGGGTATTTCAGGAGTATGATTCTGAGGAAGGCTGGGCACAATATTCCCCCTGTTATCCTCTGTATACACGGCTGAACTGAAGTTCAAAGCCCTGGGTTGTAATGGAGTGACAATATCCTCAGTGGATCTGCTCGAGCCAGACTTCAGGAGTTGTATTTCCCTTAAAAGCATTTGGTTTGTTTCCTGCTGCTGCCTCATTTGTTCCTGCACACTTCCAAACAGGGTTAAAATTTCGTCGTTAGATGCTAAAACAGGGGCAGATTCTTGAACAGTGCGAGTAGGGATAATATCCTGAGGTCGTGTAGAGGCTGGCATTCTTGGAGGAGGTGGTGGAAGCACCGAACCTGTAGTAGCAGAAGTCGTAGCAGACATAGTAGAGGAACTCATGTTTGATCGTGAGGCCATTGTGGACAATGTGGCAAAAAGTTTTGAAAATAAAAAACCGATTAGCGATTTAACAAAAAATTTTAGTAAAGATAGCACCACTTGCCCCACGGTGGGCGCCAAATTGTTTTGGTCAAAAATTACCGAAGCAATTTAGTGATCAAATTAGTAATGTGAGGTAGTGTGCTAAAAAGTTTGTGGAAAATATGCTTGTTGAGTTATTTAGAAAACCAGTATTCAGGATACGGCTCAGGATATTGAGCTGTATCTGCGATCAAATAGTGAGCAAATAATAAGCAAAAAGTAAAGGAAACGACACGAGATATACGAGGAAAGCCCTTGATCAATCTAGATCGCCGGCATAAAACCTCGGGAGCTGACAATCGCAGCTGCCTTGTTCTTCTTATTGCTTTTAACTTCAGGATACAGTGCAGGATATCAACCAGATCTCTAAGTGTTACAATGAATTCGTGAGAGAGTACAATTTGCGAGAGAGCAAGTGTTGGTGTGTAGTGAGTGTGATTGCAGTGAAAATGTTGTGTCCTATTCGATCTGGTGTTCCTCCTATTTATAGTAACGAAATACAAACAAATATCCCTATAAATATGGGATGCTCCGAATATTCCATCACGAACGTTGTAGACCGAGTAATAAGGCTTCAACGTCTTTCTTTGAACGGTTTGGACCGAGTCTTCCGCAGAACAAGTCTTTGTGAACGTTGCTAGCCTCCATCCCACGTACCTGCACGTAATCCGTTAGTGATCCTGAGGATACCATTCAGGATATTACCAATACCCTGAATCTGCACCCCGGATATGAACAGATATTATTTAATCAAGATAAAAGCCAAGATATTTCTCAGGATATGAGCTCAGAAATTAGCCCATAACAATTGTCCCCAAAAATGTTACCGTTTAGTATCCTCATTACTAACGGTTACATTTTTTACGCAAACCGAGGCAATTAAGAGATAAGACCTGTGATGTGACCGTCTGCAACTACCCAGCCTATATCTACTCATCATGCCCTATATCTTCTCACCCTCATCCCTTTTTTAATCATAATCGTCAAGGAAAAAGGTACATTTTCTCTCTATCTTCCATACTTATCTTCATCTTTCTCTCCGGCGAAAAATTCAATCGATCAAATGCCGCGCCAAACAAGATCCAGTTCAGGTGACTCGGCCCCTACGTTCTACCAACAAAACCTTCTCCAATAACCGGAGAAGGAAGCCTGTACCTTTGATAGTGCCCACCTGTCTGCCTTAAAATCCTCCGGTATCTTCCCGGAAGGAACCATATTTAGACCGTTTGACCGTGAAATCCGGTCAGATATGGTCTCCAACGAGTGGATTTGCTTTAGTGCTTTCCCTTTTACCCTAGGGCTTCGATTCCCCTTTCCGGATTTCATCACCGAGTTCTTTAATATCACAAAAATCTCTTTTAGCCAAACAATGCCAATGCTCTGGCGTGTCTTAACTGTTCTTGACCAGATCAAGAGAAACCACATTCCTGATCTTTCCATCCATGATCTCCCCCTGGCTTACAAGCTTAGATGCCACGGATCATGTAGATTTCTGTTTTATTCTACTTCCGGTGACCCATTGATACTTCGTGCCACCAGGAACGAGGATGGTTGGCAATCCAAGTTTTTCTTTGTAAAAAGGGACTCAATCCCTGGTGGGACGGAATATCCGGTACAATGGTTGAGAAAGGGTAGGATTTAGGGTTTAAGAATGATCCTGCCGCTCATCCTGTTCCATATCCTGAACTAACTTATCTTCTTTATTGTGCAGCTGATTTCAGGAAGTTTCAAGGGTAAAGTCTAGGGACTTGATGTGTTATTATGTTATAAGGGGTATTATGGTGTTCGGGGACCATAACTAGTTCAGAAACATTAAAACAATGCTTCTAGTAATATTTTAATGTTCCGGGTAATGTCCGGTTGTTCGGTTAAATACCGGTTCGTTAAAGTGCTAAATTGCCCCGTTTAGTGTCCTTTAAGTACCCTTTTGTAACCCTTTTAATTCCCAATACTTAGGAGGGTATTCTGGATAATAAAACATGAATTCTGCATAATATTTATGTGTCAAAAAGCTGATTATACCTGATTTGTGCAGAATTCTGCATTTAAAGTGCGTTTCGGGTACTTTTTAGTGTGTATTTTAGCTTCCGGGAAATCTATATGTTAACCCTTGTATATATTCTTGGGTATTAATGTATTCTTGACGTTGGACCTACACCTAGGCTCCAATTCTATTGTCTGACTGCTTTCTGCAGAATTGTTGACACAATGTGTCTTACCGGTGAGTTTACTAGTATTTCTGACGCAACGCTGTCATTTATGCATAAAGCAATTTTTGTAGTATAAAACGTGCATGAATTCACATGTATAGCATATAACCAGATAATGTTGACATTTAAGCACATAATTGTAGTCATTAAGTATTAATTAAATTGTACAGAAATTACCGGTTTTGTGCCAGTTGTCACAAAAATATCGAAATATCCTGCTAATTTTTTGAGAATTTCGAGATACTCGATTAACTCCTCCCCTTTAACTGCATAGGTTCCATTAAAATGGTTAGTGATTAACAAGGAATCAACAAATACTTGTAAACTCTTGATACTCATGCTTTTAGCCAATTCTAATCCTACAATTAAAGCTTCATATTCTGCTTCATTATTAGTGGCAGGAAACTCACACCTAATAGCCTGGGGTAATATGTCCCCCTCTAGCGATTTTAGTAGTATACCCAAACCTACACCTCTTACATTAGATGCACCATCAGTATATAACATCCAGGATTCTAAGCTTTCTCCTAGCTGTTGGACTTCTAGGTCTACTTCACTTTGAATATCACTACTGAAATCAGCCACAAAGTTAGCTAAAGCCTGAGACTTTATGGCATTTCTAGGTTCATACACTAGATCATATGCACTTAATTTCACTGACCACTTAGCCATCCTGCCTGACATCTCTAGTTTTCTAAGCACATTTTTTTACAGGATAGTTGGTTTTAACCTGAATCCTATGTGTTTCAAAATAATGTCTAAGTTTCGTTGACGCCATAACTAGGGCTAATATTAATTTCTCTAAATGGGAGTACCTAGTTTCAGCATCTAACAAACTATTACTAACATAATAAATAGGATACTGCTGACCTTCATGATCCTTTACAAGGACATCACTTACTGCATGCCCCTTACTGCAAGATACAGGGATAATGGTTCACCATCCTCGGGCTTCATCAATAGTGGTGCGGTTGAAAGATACCGCTTCAAATCCTGCAAGGCTGCTTCATGCTTTACTCCCCATTCAAACTTCTTGTTCTTCTTCAGGATATCATAAAATTCCTTGCATTTTTCTGAGGATCTTGAAATAAATCTATTCAATGCTGCCACTCGTCCTGTCAGTCTTTGAACATCTTTCATGTTAGAAGGTGATTTGATATCCAAGATGGCTTTGATCTGTTCTGGGCTTACTTCTATCCCTCTTTTTGTCACCATATATCCTAGAAACTTTCCTATCCCCACTCTGAAATGGCACTTAGCAGGATTTAGCTTCATGTTATACTGATCCAGGATATCAAATGCTCCCTTAATATCCTGGAGGTGATCCTCAGCCTTTTTGGATTCTACTACCATGTCATCGATGTACACCTCCATAGTGTCCCCCAGCTTGTCTTTGAACATCATGTTCACCAATCTTTAATATGTTGCACCTGCATTTTTCAAACCAAAGGGCATAGCAGTGTAGCAATAAATACCTGTTGGTGTCATGAAGGCAGTATCCTCCTGGTCTTAAGGTTCCATTTGGATCTGCTGGAATCCTGAGGATGCATCCATGAAGCTTAACATCTCATGGCCGGCAGTAGCATCCACCATTGAGTCAATATGAGGAAGAGGAAACGGGTCTTTGGGACAAGCTTTGTTCAAGTCTGTGTAATCTACACAAACTCTCCATTTCCCATTCTTCTTCTGCACCACCACTACATTTGCTAGCCATCTTGGAAACTTGACTTCTCTGATCATTTTGGACTTCAATAGCCTCTCTACTTCTTCCTGAATAATCACATTTCGCTCCGGGGTAAACTTCCTTCTCTTTTGTTGGACAAGCTTGAATGACCTGTCAATACCGAGCTTATGTGTTATAATATCCTTGGAAATACCTGTCATATCCTCGTGCTTCCACGAGAATTTTGACATCCTGCATTTCAAAAAATTAGTCAATCGCTCTTCAATATCCTGAGGGATATTGGTTCCCACGAGCACCGAGATATCCGGATTATCCTGATCCAGGATAATTTTCTTTACAACCTGTTCTGAAGCCTCCATGATATCCTGGCCTCGCATCTTTAATTGCTATGCTGCACTAGGTTTTGTTGAGGATTTCATTGACGAAGAATAAGACTCCTTTGCTTCCTGTTGATCACTTTCCACCTTGACAACTCCCCAAGGAGTAGGGATCTTGATACATTGATGGTAGGTTAACGGAACGGCTTTCATATCATGGATCCAAGGCCTACCTAATATAATACTATAGCAGGATAGAGAGTCCATGACACAAAAGCGCTGCATTGAGTTGACCCCTTGAATATATACGGGCAACTTTATCTCTCCTACGGTATTCCTAGCTTCTCCACTGAAACCAACGAGCACAGTGGACTTCGAAGTAATATCCATCGGGGATACATTCATCCTCTTCAATGTTTCCAGCTGAATTATGTTGACTGAGCTGCCATTATCCACTAATATCCTGCGTACAAATTGGTTAGCAACATATAACGTTATTACTAAAGCATCATGATGGGGATCCTGGACAGTATCCCAGTCATCATTATCGAACGTGATGACTTTGTCAGTCGTGAGGGTTGACATCCTTGTCGGCTTATCTTCTCTCTCTGCTTTGGCTTCATTCGCGTGTCTTTTTGCCGCAGAATATGATGTGCCGCAGATGTCGGATCCTCCCGAAATAAAGTTAATTATTTTTGCATCGGCAGGAGGTGATGCTGCACGTTCAGGATCCTTCTCAGGATCCTGACCCTTATTCTTCTTTCTTCCCAAGAGGTCCTTCAGATATCCCTTACTTAAGAGATAGCTTATTTCTTTTCTCAAAGCGATGCAATCCTTAGTAACATGTCTGAAATCTTCATGGAAAGCACACCATTTGGACTTGTCCTTCCAATCAGCCTTTTGTTGGTTCTTTCGGGGCCATCTTGCTTTGTCTCCTAAACCCTGCATAGCATACATCAGTTCAGGTATGTTAACAGAAAAACAATATTCAGACAACTCAGGATACTCCTCAGGATCCACATCTTCAACAGCATTCACTTTTTTGCCATCATTTCTGCCATACGGTTTAGAGCGATATGGTTTATACGAGGATTCTGATTTCCTGTTGGTTGACTCATAGGTTGTGGACGAATTCATCCTCTCTTGCATTTTTTTGTCATCCTCTAGGAGAATGTACCTCAAAGCCCTGTTACGAGCTTCGTCCAGATTCCTGCATGGATTCATTACAAGATCCTGATAAAACTGAGAATCTTTTTGTAATCCCATCTTAAAAGCCTGTACAGCTGTTGCAACGTCAAGATGTGGGATATCCAAGGATTCCCGACTAAACTTGTTCACATAATCCCTCAAGGATTCCTGAGGTCCTTGAGTTATCCTGTAAAGATCGTTGGTTAGTTTCTCAAAACTCCGGCTGCAAGAAAATTGACTATTAAATAAATTAACTAAATGAGCAAATGAAGTAATTGAGTGAGGAGGAATTTTCAAGAGCCATTTTAAGGCTGATCCTGTTAAGGTAGAACGAAAACCCTTGCACTGGCATGCTTCTTTGAGATCTGGAGGGATAGGGTTGATTTCCATCATTTCCCTATACTGGGCAATATGCTCCTCAGGATCTGTAGTTCCGTCATAGAGTTTCATGTTGGGGGTTTGAAATATTTTTGGGATTTCAGCATCACAAATAGGATATGCAAACCGTTATATCCTGTGGCTGTCCTGGGACACTTCTGGAATTGGCTGGACCACCCCAGGCACACTGGATATCATGTCTTTCAGCTTTTGGAGCTCCCTGGAAAATGCCGATGTCATACCTGCATCCTGCAAAGATCCAACACCATTAGTAGCAAGAGTATTATTATTATTAGACACGTTACTAGTCTGAGGATTCTGGCCATATCCTGAAGCATATCCTGAACTTCTCATAGTTGACACCCTAACCGAAGAGGGTATGTCAGGATTATGACTCTGGGAATGGCTAGGCACAATATTCCCCCTGTTATCCTCAGTATATACTGCAGAACTGAAGTTCAAAGCCCTGGGTTGCAAGGGAGTGACATTATCCTCAGCGGGCATGCTTGAGCTGGATTCCAAGAGTTGTATCTCTCTTATCAGCATTTGGTTGGTCTCTTGTTGTTGCTTCATCTGTTCCTGTACACTACCAAACAAGGTTAGAATTTCTTCATTAGAGGCCAAAACAGGAGCAGATCCCTGAATACTCCGAGTAGGTATAATATCCTGAGGCTGTGAGGAGGCTTACGTCCTTGGAGGAGGTGGAGGAAGCATCGAACCAATTGTTGCAGAGGTTGTAGCAGACACGGTGGAAGAGCTCATGTTTGATCTCGAGGCCATTGAAAATAATGTGGTAAAAATTTTGAAAATAGAAAACCAAGTAATGATTTTGCAAAAGCTTTTAGTAAAAATAGCACCACTTGCCCCACGGTGGGCGCCAAATTGTTTTGGTAAAAAATTACCGAAGCAATTAAGTGATCAATTTAGTTAAGTGAGGTAGTGTGCTTGAAATGTGTGTCGAAAATATGCTAGTTAAGTTATTTGCAAAAACAGTTTCAGAATACGGCTCAGGATATAGAGCTATATCTTTGATCAAACAATGAGCAAAAATGTAAATGGTGACACGGGATGTACGAGGAAAGCCCTTGATCAATCTAGATCGCCGGCACAAAACCTCGGGAGCTGACAACCGCAGCTGTCTTGTTCTTCTATTACTTCAAATATCAGGATACAGTGCAGGATATGATGCGGATCGACTAGGTGTTACAATGTAATTCGAGTACAAGTGTTTGTGTGACGTGATTGTTTTCTTCCAGAGAGAAAAAGTGTGCGTAAGAGTGTGTGACTTAATCTGATGCGATCAATCTATTTATAGTAAAAGGAAACTAACTAAATATCCTATTATTCTGGGATTCAGTGGATATTCCCCCATATGAACGTTGCAGTCTTAGTCTTCTGGGTCCAACGTCTATAAGCAAACTGATTTGCCCGAGCCTTGAGGGGAAGAAGTCCACTTGAACGTTGGAGACTTGCACCTTCTAATCTGCACGTGGTTAAATCAGTTACTACCAGGATATCGTACCAGGATGTTACCAATATCCTGATCATAAATAAACAATCAAAGCCAGAATATTAGTCAGGATATATGTTCAGAAAATGACCCATAACAGTAATATACTGCATCAACCTGCTGAACCACTATATCCTATTGCTTCCCCTTGGCCATTCATGAAGTGGGGGATGGACATAGTAGGAAAATTGCCCAAGGCTCCAGGAGGAAAAGTCTTTATGCTGGCAATGACTGATTATTTCTCTAAATGGGTTGAAGCTGGGGCATTTGTTCAAGTTAGAGACCAAGAAGTAGTTGTTTTGGTCAAAAATTACCGAAGCAATTAAGTGATCAAATTAGTTAAGTGAGGTAGTGTGCTAGAAATTTGTGTGAAAAATGTGTTAACAAGATTAGATATGAAAACAGTTTCAGGATACGGCTCAGGATATAGAGATGTATCTATGATCAAACAATGAGCAGAAATGTAAAAGTGGACACGTGATGTACGAGGAAAGCCCTTGATCAATCTAGATCGCCGGCATAAAACCTCGGGAGCTGACAATCGCAGCTGCCTTGTTCTTCTATTGCTTCAAATATCAAAATACAGTGCAGGATGTGGTGCGGATCGACTATGTGTTACAATGTAATTTGAATACAAGTGTCGTGTGTAGTGTTTGCGATGAGCTAGAGAGTAAAAGTGTTCGAGAGTGTAAGTGTAAAATTGTGTGACTTAATCTGATCCGCCCCCATCTATTTATAGTAAAGATAATGTAACAAACTATCCTAAACTTCCGGGATCCAGCGAATATTCCCACTCGAACGTTGAGGACCAAGTCTTTTGGGTTCAACGTCTTCCTCATAACAGATACGCCCGAGTCTTGAGGAGAAGAAGTCCTGATGACCGTTAGTAACTTACAGCCATTAACCTGCACGTGTTTAATTCACTCAACCTTAGGATATCGTCCAGGATGTTAGCAATATCCCCGTCCAGTATCCTGGTCACAAATAAACAACTAAAAGCAGGATATTAGTCAGGATATGTATACTCAGAAAATGACCCATAACAATTGTCCCCAAATATATCGGTTGGTATACCAATCCAACGGATATATTTCAAAAGTCTTATCCCATAATTCAAGGCATTTAACGTGAAGCGACGGTCGAGATCACAACGTAACCTCCCACACGCTTTTTGCTCAATGGAGATCCATAATGCCCTTATATCTTCTCTCTTCTTGTTTGAAAAGCAGATATCTTCAACAGAGCCTTCAGGTAATTCTCCATTTCTCATTTACTTTCTATCAATTCTCCTTGCCTTATTCGTAATGGATGCCGAGACCTTCAACCAGCAGAATCTCCTCAAAAATCCCGAAAAGGAGATCTGTGCTTTTGACAACGCAGACATTGCGGCTTTGAGAGCTTCCGGCGCTTTCCCTGATAACACGGTCTTTAGACCGTTCGATCGGTCAATTCGATCGGATGTTTCTTCCACTGATTGGGTTTGCTTTCCAGCATATCCTTTTTCGCTAGGTCTCCGATACCCTTTTCCCGAATTCATGATGCAATTCTTCTGAACCACTGGCATCTCTTTTGCTCAAACCATGCCCATGGTTTGGAGAGTATTAATTGTACTTAACCAAATCAAAAACCTCCATTGCCCTGATCTCTGCATCGAGGATTTGCCTATTGCTTATCGCCTCCGATCCCATGGCTCTAGCCGGTTCTTGCTTTTCTCGACCTCTAGCAAACCCCTTATTCTTAAAGCCACCAAAAACGAAGACGGATGGCAACGCAAGTTTTTCTTTGTCAAACGAGACTCCATTGTTGAGGGTGCCAACCTTCCGGTGGAGTGGTTAACCACCGGTAGGGTCATAAATATTCTCATAGACCGTTTGGTTTTTATCTCCTACTAACATCCTTCTTTTTGATCCTTATGCAGTGAACTTCAAGGAAGTAGCTCCCCCTACCGCTGAGTCAGAAGAAAGAATCAACACTGTTTACCGATTACCTGCAATAGACAGGACTTTCACCACACACGTCCCGAGTTCCAGTCAATACTCGTCATCTGAAATGTCTGGTAAGGATTACTTTCAAAATAATTAGTCAAAACAGTATAATAAAATAAAGAGTAAAAATGATGTGAAACTTTTCCCTTTATGCAGCACCGGCCAAGATCCCCGAAGTCTTTGACCTCGACGAATTGGACAGTTATTCTGATCAGATTCAGGTCAAGAAGGAACCTAGTCCCAAGGCCACAGCCTTATCCAGACCCAGCAGTTCCAAAGCCATCATTATTCCTAAACCTTCACCGGCTACCAAGCCCCGGAGTTCAAGTTCCCGCAAAAGGAAGGAGCCTGATTCCCCCGTCACTTCTGACACATTTCCTTATGAGAAGCACGGGTTCATTGAAGCTAGCGGGTTTATGACTTCCTTTCTTAACCAGGTTAGTATTCTCATATCATATCCTGCGGTTTACATCATTTACAAAGATTTATCAATATTAATACCTGTCCCCTTACCTTCGTAGGGTCTTGAGCGTCTGGTTCACCTATATCAAGAATCCTGCAAGCTCAACAAGACGCTTGAGTCTAAGCTAAAGGAAGCAGAAATCACAATCTCCGACCAAGGCATGATTGCAGCCGCCAAATCTCGTCATTACGAGGAGAAATTCAAAGCTATGATCCAAGAACACCAAACTGCTCTCAACAAAGCTACTCTTCAAGCTCAGGCCAATCTTGAAGCTGCCCATGTGCAACATGAATGGGATATGGTCAGCTACCGAGAAAGCCTCAAAAGTTTCATCGTCATTTCTCTCCTCCAAGCCAGGTTGAAGATGGCCCATGAAGCCAAAACATTAGGTTTTGAATGCCCTTCTTGGGATGTTAGTGCCTGGGAGACCAAGTTAAAGAACCTCGGCGGCACTTCTTCCAAATCAGCTATCGAAGAATCTTCCAAAGCAGTTAAAAAGGAAACCGATGCTGAGAAGGATGCTGAGGCGGATCCCAAGACGGATGCTGCAAGAATAGGGTATAAACCTATTACCAAACTTCAATCCCTTTGCAACTCTTCCAATGAAGATGTCCCCTGTCTGAGACACTTAGTG
This sequence comes from Helianthus tuberosus, assembly GCA_030545235.1. Classification (NCBI taxonomy): domain Eukaryota; kingdom Viridiplantae; phylum Streptophyta; class Magnoliopsida; order Asterales; family Asteraceae; genus Helianthus; species Helianthus tuberosus. The sequence goes on from CM060364.1 coordinate 58,699,583, forward strand.
CATTAGTTCTGAATCTTATCCTTTGAGCTTTACATCATTGCCTTGGTAGGAATGTCCCCTGTATACAATGTCTTCAAATGCTTAGAAATCTTCTGAATGTCAGTTTCCATTATATAGGCAATTTTTCATGTCACAGGGGTAAAACCCAAGAATGTACTGGAGATAAATTCCTTATATCCTGGGGAAAATCCCAAATTTTCGTGCGCTACAGGCGGGAGTGTATAAACTCCAAGACTTAGAAAGGTGAAAACCTTTAAACCTTAGAGAGTATGAAAATACCCTTTCGTGAGAGAGGGTGATCAATCCTCATATACCTTTAGGATTCAGGATATAGCCAACAGTAACGAAATTGTCAGCCACTTTTACATGGACTGGTCCCGCCACCTTGAACTATCCCTGAATAACTTGCGCTCCAGGCGGGGTGTTTAAACCCAATTCGTGAGAAAGGTGAATACCTTTAAACCTGTGAAGGGATCAGTATCCCTTGTTCGTGAGAGAGGGGGCCAATCCTCTAATCTTTTGAAGTATCTTGAGTGAGCATCCTGGAGCTATATCCTGGAGCATATACTGCAAAATATTCTTAAACTAAGGTGGGTGTTAGCTTGGCTAACACCCCTCCGATGCTTAAGTTAGTATTGTGTTACAAAGAACAAATTAAACCAAACATATTTAAAAAAGATAGAATTCATACCATCCTGAGTTAGAAATTAAATTCTAAACTCACTTGAAATAAAGCTTAAGGTGTATAGCATTCCAGGATCTCGGTAGCATATCCCCTTCCATATTCTTGAGTCTATATGCTCCTTTCCCTGCTTCTAATTCAACTTCATATGGTCCTTCCCATTTTGGAGCTAGCTTGCCATCGGCAGGATTAGTAGTATTCTGAAAAGCCTTTCTTAACACCCAATCTCCAACCTTAAATCTTCTGGTCCTAATATTCTTGTTATATGCTCTGGATATTCTTTGTTGATATGCTGCCATCCTTAGTCTTGCTGCATCCCTTTTTTCATTTATAGTATCCAAATCCTGACACAAGGCTTCAGGATTCTGTTCAAGATCCCGTAGGATAGATCTTGCAGTAGGTATTGCCATTTCCGTTGGTATCATTGCTTCTGCTCCAAATACCAAGGAAAATGGGGTTTGGCCTGTTGCATTCTTTACCGTTGTCCTATCAGCCCACAAAACAAAGGGTAATTCTTCTGGCCATCTTCCTTTTTTGGTTCCAAGCCTCTTCTTCAAGTTATTGACAATTATCTTGTTTGAGGATTCTGCTTGTCCATTCGCTTGAGGATGTACTGGAGTAGATGTTATCATTTTGATTCCCCAATTCTTGCAAAAGTCAGTAGTTCTCTTACTTAAAAACTGAGAACCATTGTCACAAATTATCTCAGCCGGTACTCCGAATCTGGTCAGGATATTTCTCTTTATGAAGGATACTACTTCTTGATCTCTAACTTGAACAAATGCTTCTGCTTCAACCCACTTGGAGAAATAATCCGTCATTGCCAACATGAAAACCTTTCCTCCTGGAGCTTTTGGAAGCTTTCCCACTATATCCATACCCCACTTCATAAACGGCCAAGGGGAAACAATAGGATATAGCGGTTCAGCAGGCTGATGTAATATGTTACTATGTCTTTGACATGCATCACATCTCCGAGCATATTCTGCGGCATCTTTTCTCATTGTTGGCCAATAATATCCTGTCCTTAATACTTTTGAGAATAATGACCTGCCCCCAGTATGGTTACCACAATCCCCTTCATGTATATCCTGAAGTACTTCTTTGGCTTCAGGATCCTCCAAGCACCTCAAATACGGCCCTGCAAGAGATTTCTTGTATAAAACATTATTTATAATAGTGAATCGTGATACCTTCATCCTAAATGCCTTAGGATTTTCATTTTCGGGGATGTGTCCTTCCTTGAGATATCTCGTTATTGGAGCCGTCCAAGATTTAGGATCCTGTTCAGGATACCCTGCTCCAGGATCCTGAATACCTGCTACTTCTTTACCCCGAGGATTCGTTGCAGGATATAAGACATGTATTACTGGTATTTGGGTTCCTTTTGGTATCCTGATCGATGATCCCAGATTTGCTAAGGCATCTGCTTCGGCGTTATCCTCTCTTGGTACCTGTTCAAGTGTAAAAACATCGAAATACTCTGCTAATTTTTTGAGAATATCGAGGTATTCGATTAATTTCTCACCCTTAACTGCATAGGATCCATTAAAATGGTTAGTAATTAACAAGGAGTCAACATATACTCGCAAATTCTTGATACTCATACTCTTAGCCAATTCTAATCCTGCAATTAAAGCTTTATATTCTGCCTCATTATTAGTAGCAGGAAATTCACACCTAATGGCCTGGGGTAATATGTCCCCCTGTGGCGATTTTAGTAGTATACCTAGACCTACACCTCTTATATTGGATGCACCATCAGTATATAATGTCCAGGATCCTGAAGATTCTCCTAACTGTTGAACTTCTAGGTCTACCTCATCCTGAATATCACTACTGAAATCAGCCACAAAGTCAGCTAAGGCCTGAGAATTTATGGCATTTCTAGGTTCATATACTAAATCATAAGCACTTAACTTTACTGACCATTTGGCCATCCTGCCTGACATCTCTGGTTTCCTAAGCACATTTTTGACAGGATAATTCGTTTTAACATGGATCCTATGTGTCTCAAAATAATGTCTAAGCTTCGTCGATTCCATGACTAGAGCTAATATCAATTTTTCTAAATGAGAATACCTAGTTTCAGCATCTAACAAACTTTTACTAACATAATATACAGGATATTGCTGACCTTCATGGTGTTTTATACGAACGGCACTTACAGCATTCCCTGATACAGCGAGGTATAGGGATAGTGGTTCACCATTTTCAGGCTTCATCAATAGAGGTGCGGTTGAGAGATATCGCTTCAAATCCTGCAAGGCTGCTTCATGCTTTGCTCCCCATTTAAATTTCTTATTCTTCTTGAGGATATCATAGAATTCCCTGCATTTTTCCGAGGATCTAGAAATAAATCTATTCAAAGCTGCTACTCGGCCAGTTAACCGTTGTACGTCCTTCATATTCGAGGGTGATTTTATATCCAGGATAGCTTTAATCTGCTCCGGGCTTGCTTCTATCCCCCTTTTTGTCACCATATATCCAAGAAACTTTCCTGCCCCCACTCCGAAATGGCACTTGGCAGGATTCAGCTTCATGTTGTATTGATCCAGGATATCAAATGCTCCCTTGATATCCTGGAGATGATCCTCAGCTCTTTTAGATTTTACCACCATATCGTCAATATATATCTCCATGGTGTCCCCCAGCTTATGTTTGAACATCATGTTTACCAATCTCTGGTATGTTGCACCTGCATTTTTCAAACCGAAAGGCATAGCAGTATAGCAATATATACCTGTTGGTGTCATGAAAGCAGTATCCTCCTGATCCGAAGGCTCTATTTGAATCTGCTGAATCCTGAGGATGCGTCCATGAATGTTAACATTTCATGTCCAGCAGTAGCATCTACCATTGCATCGATATGAGGGAGAGGAAATGGATCTTTAGGACAAGCCTTGTTCAAGTCCGTGTAGTCTGCACAGACTCTCCATTTCCCGTTTTTCTTCTGTACCACAACTACGTTTGCTACCCATCTTGGAAACTTGACTTCTCTGATCATCCCGGACTTCAACAATCTTTCAACTTCCTCTTGGATAATCGCATTCCGCTCAGGAGCAAATTTTCTTCTTTTTTGCTGAACAGGCTTGAATGATTTGTCAATTCCAAGCTTGTGAGTGATAATGTCTTTGGATATGCCTGTCATATCCTCGTGCTTCCATGCAAACGTTGACATCCTGCATTTCAAAAAGTTAGTTAACTGTTCTTCAATATCCTGAGGGATATTGGTTCCTACGAGCACCGAGATATCAGGATTATCCTGATCCAGGACGATTTTCTTCACATCTTGCTCCGAATCCTCCACGATATCCTGGGCCCGCATCTTTAATTGCTATGCTGTACTAGGCTTAGTTGAGGATTTCATTGAGGATGAGTAGCATTCCTTCGCTTCCTGCTGATCACTTTCAACCTTGACAACTCCCCAAGGGGTAGGGATCTTGATGCATTGGTGATATGTTGATGGCACAGCCTTCATGTCGTGAATCCATGGTCTTCCCAGTATGATGTTATAGCAGGATAAGGAGTCCATCACACAGAAACGTTGTATCGAGTTGGCCCCTTCAACATATACCGGTAACTTTATCTCCCCTACGGTATTCCTAGCTTCTCCACTGAAACCAACGAGCACAGTGGACTTCGAAGTAATGTCCATCGGAGACACATTCATCCTCTTCAATGTTTCCAGCTGAATTATATTGACAGAACTACCGTTGTCTACCAGTATCCTGCGTAAAAAATGGTTAGCCACATATAATGTTATTACTAAAGCATCATGGTGAGGATCCTGAACAGTATCCCTGTCATCACTATCGAAAGTGATCACTTTATCAGTTGTGAGGGTAGTCATCCTGACTGGTCTGTCTCCCCTCTCGCTCTTAGCTTCCTTTGCATGTCTCTTGGCCACCGAATACGAAGTCCCACAAATATCGGATCCTCCTGAAATAAAGTTAATTATCTTGGCATCTGTTGGGGGTGATGCTGCTCGTTCAGGATCCTTCTCGGGATCCTGCCCTTTATTCTTCTTTTTTCCCAGCAAGTCCTTCAGATACCCTTTGCTTAACAGGTAACTTATTTCTTTCCTTAGAGTAATGCAATCCTCGGTCATATGTCCGAAGTCTTCATGGAAGGCACACCATTTGGATTTATCCTTCCAATCAGCTTTCTGCTGGTTCTTTCGAGGCCACCTAGCTTTGTCCCCTAAGCCCTGCATAGCATACATTAATTCAGGTATATTAACAGAAAAGCAGTATTCAGATAAGTCAGGATGTTCTTCAGGATCCTCGTCTTCAACAGCATTCACTTTCTTGTTTTCATTTCTGCCATATGGCCTAGAGCGATATGGCTTATATGAGGTCTCTGATTTCCTATTAGTTGATTCATAGGTTGAGGTAGAATTCATCCTCTCCTGCATCTTCTTGTCATCTTCCAAACGGGTATATCTCAAAGCCCTGTTACGAGCTTCGTCGAGATTCCTGCAGGGATTCATTACAAGATCCTGATAAAACTAAGAATCCTTTTGTAACCCCATCTTAAAAGCTTGCACAGCTGTTGCAACATCAAGATGTGGGATATCCAAGTATTCTCGACTGAATTTGTTCACATAATCCCTTAAGGATTCCTGAGGACCTTGAGTTATCCTGTAAAGATCATTGGTTAGTTTCTCAAAACTCCGACTACAAGAAAATTGACTGTTGAATAAATTAACCAAATGAGCAAACGAAGTAATTGAGTGAGGAGGGACGTTTAACAGCCATTTTAAGGCTGATCCTGTCAGGGTAGAACCAAATCCCTTGCACAAGCATGCTTCCTTGAGCTCCTGAGGGATAGGATTAATCTCCATTCTTTCCCTATACTGGACAATATGCTCTTCAGGATCCGTAGTCCCATCATACAGCTTCATGTTGGGAGTCTAAAATCTTTTTGGGATTTCAGCATCACAGATGGGATATGCAAAGCGGGATATCCTGTGGCTGTCTTGGGATACTTCCGGAATTGGCTGAACCACTCCAGGTACACTGGATACCATGTCCTTGAATTTCTGGAGCTCCCTGGTAAATGTTGACGTCATACCTGCATCCTGCAAAGAGCCATTGTTGTTAGTAGCAAGAATATTATTATTTGACACATTACCATTCTGAGGATTTTGGCCATATCCTGAAGCATATCCTGAACTCCTCACAGTCGACATCCTGACCGAAGAGGGTATCTCAGGGGTATGATTCTGATAATGGCTTGGGACGATATTCCCCCTATTATCCTCAGTATAAACTGCGGAACTGAAGTTCAAAGCCCTGGGCTGTATAGGAGTGACAGTTTCTTCAACAGGTCTGCTCGAGCTAGCTTTTTAGAGTTGTATTTCTCTTAACAGCATTTGGTTAGTCTCCTGTTGCTGCCTCATTTGTTCCTGCACACTTCCAAATAAAGTCAAAATTTCATCATTAGAGGCTAAAACGGGAGCAGATCCCTGGACACTCCGAGTAGGGATAACATCTTGAGATTGTGAAGAAAATGGCATCCTTGGAGTAGGTGGTGGAAGCACCGAACCGGTAGTAGCAGAGGTTGCAGCAGACATAGGTGCTGTTTGTTTTTTCTGCACGAAAACATCTTCTGCTGCAGGCCACATCTGCAGACATCTGCAGGAGAAGAGGTGGACCAAATGTCTGCAGCTGCAAGGAGAAGAGGGTTTGTTTTTTTTATATAAAACCTCTTCTACACACACAAAACTCTCTCTACTCTCTCTCTACTCTCTCTCTAAAATCTGAACCTCTTCTCCGGCGTCCCGATTTCCGGCGATACACCCTTCCCCTTGAACCTTTATCACCTCTGTCTTCTCTCCTGCATCACCGGTGATCGGAGAAACTCCGACCGACCCCCGTCGCACCCTCGTTCTTCTGGTAAACAACTCCACACCCACATCCGAATCGGATCTGTATTGGCGGCATAAAGATGAAATCAGAGGCGGAGAGAGAGCTGGAGGCGAAGGAGACGCACCACCGTGAGCGGCGGCGGTGGTTTGGTGTCGATTAGCTTCTCCGGTAAGCACCCATAACCCGTCTACACCTCTTTTCTTTTCGAATAGTAAAGTTTCACGAGTGTTGATGTCGGTGGTGGCCGACGATGACAGCCGGTGACCGGCAACGGCATGGTAGTAGTGGTGGGGGTCACGTCTGGCTCGGGATTTGGGGTCGATTTGGGGGGTTTTGATGATGATGATTTGGGGGTTTTGATGATGATGGTGTCGGCGGAGGTGGGGTTTTGGGTGATGTCGATTTGGGGCAGTGGTGGTGGTGGCGGAGCAGTGGTGGTGGTGATGATGATGGTGTCGGCGGAGCAGTGGTGGTGGTGGCGGAGCAGGGGCGGAGCAGGGGTGGAGGTGGAGGTGGTGCCAAGAAGAGGTAAACCTCTGCTTGGAGAAGCTTACCTCTCATCACTTCCCCAAGAAGAGGTTGGGGAGAGGTAAAAAGCACTTCTCGAAAAAAAAAACAAACACTCTTCTGAGGCTAAACCTCTTCCCGCGTCTGCACGGTGCAGACAGAAGAGGCCAGGAAGCTCTTTTTGGAAAAAACAAACACCACCATAGTGGAAGAGCTCATGTTTGATCTTGAGGCCATTGTAAACAATGTGGCAAAAAGTTTTGAAAATAAAAATCCGATTAATGATTTTACAAAGCTTTTTAGCAAAAGTAGCACCACTTGCCCCACGGTGGGCGCCAAATTGTTTTGGTCAAAAATTACCGAAGCAATTAAGTGATCAAATTAGTTAAGTGAGGTAGTGTGCTAGAAATTTGTGTGAAAAATGTGTTAACAAGATTAGATATGAAAACAGTTTCAGGATACGGCTCACGATATAGAGCTGTATCTATGATCAAACAATGAGCAGAAATGTAAAAGTGGACACGTGATGTACGAGGAAAGCCCTTGATCAATCTAGATCGCCGGCATAAAACCTCGGGAGCTGACAATCGCAGCTGCCTTGTTCTTCTATTGCTTCAAATATCAAAATACAGTGCAGGATGTGGTGCGGATCGACTATGTGTTACAATGTAATTTGAATACAAGTGTCGTGTGTAGTGTTTGCGATGAGCTAGAGAGTAAAAGTGTTCGAGAGTGTAAGTGTAAAATTGTGTGACTTAATCTGATCCGCCCCCATCTATTTATAGTAAAGATAATGTAACAAACTATCCTAAACTTCCGGGATCCGGCGAATATTCCCACTCGAACGTTGAGGACCAAGTCTTTCGGGTTCAACGGCTTCCTCATAACAGATACGCCCGAGTCTTGAGGAGAAGAAGTCCTGATGACCGTTAGTAACTTACAGCCATTAACCTGCACGTGTTTAATTCACTCAACCTTAGGATATCGTCCAGGATGTTAGCAATATCCCCGTCCAGTATCCTGTTCACAAATAAACAACTAAAAGCAGGATATTAGTCAGGATATGTATACTCAGAAAATGACCCATAACAGTAGTATCCTTCATAAAAAGGAATATCCTGACTAGGTTTGAAGTACCGGCCGAGATAATTTGTGACAATGGCTCTCAGTTTATCAGTAAAAGAACAACTGATTTTTGTAAGAGTTGGGGAATTAAAATGATTACATCTACACTAGTACATCCTCAAGCAAACGGACAAGCAGAATCCTCGAACAAGATAATTGTCAACAATTTGAAGAAAAGACTTGGAGCCAAGAAAGGAAAATGGGCAGAAGAATTACCCTTTGTTTTATGGGCTGATAGAACGACGGTGAAAAATGCAACTGGGCAAACCCCATTTTCCTTAGTATTTGGAGCAGAAGCAGTAATCCCTACAGAAATGGTGATACCCACAACGAGATCCAACCTCCGGGATCCTGAGCAGAATCCTGAAGCCCTATGCCGAGAATTGGATACTGTGGATGAAATAAGAGATGCGGTAAAGCTAAGGATGCCAGCATATCAACAGAGAATATCCAGAGCATATAACAAGAGTATAAGGAATAGAAGGTTTCAAGTTGGAGACTGGGTGTTAAGAAAATCCTTTCAGAATACTACTAATCCTGCCGATGGAAAGCTAGCTCTAAAGTGGGAAGGACCATATGAGGTTGAATCAGAATCTGGGAAAGGAGCATACCGACTCAAGAATATGGAAGGGGATATGCTACCAAGATCCTGGAATGCTATACACCTAAAGCTCTATTTCAAGTGAGTTTAGAATTTGATTTCTAACTCAGAATGGTATGAATTCTATCTCTTTTAATATATTTGATATTATTTATTCTTTTGAACCCAATACTGACTTAAGCATCGGAGGGGTGTTAGCCCACCTTAGTTTATAGTTGTTTTGCAGTATATGCTCTGGGATATAGCTCCAGGATACACACTCGGGATACTTTGAAAGATTAGAGGATTAGCCCCCTCTCTCACGTTTAAGGGATCCTGATCCCTTCACAGGTTTAAAGGTATTCACCTTTCTCTCGAATTGGGTTTAAACACCTCGCCTGGAGTGCAAGGTATCCAGGGATAGTTCAAGGTGGTGGGACCAGTCCGTGTAAAAGTGGCTGACAATTTTGTTATTGTTGGCTATATCCTGGATCCTAAAGATATATGAGGATTGATCACCCTCTCTCGCGAAAGGGTATTTTCATACTCTCTAAGGTTTAAAGGTTTTCACCTTTCTAAGTCTTGGAGTTTATACACTCCCGCCTGTAGCGCATGGAAACTTGGGATTTTCCCCAGAATACTTATGGGTTTATCCCCAGAACACTAAGGATTTATCTCCAGTATATTTTAGGGTTTATCACCTGTAATACAAAAATTATAGAAACAATTACAATTGATGTCCAGAAAATTTCTAAATATTCAAAGACATAATGCATAGGGGACATTCCTACTGAGGCAATTGTGCAAAGCTCAAAGGATCAAGCTTGGACCTAGTACACTAAGTGTCCCAGACTGGGGACATCTTCGTTGGAAAGATTGCAAAAGGATTAAAGTTTGAGAATGGGGTTGTACTCTACCTCTGGTATGATCTTTCCTTTAAAAACCTTATCTAAATCGTTTAAATTTTTGAAACTATGTTTGACAAAGGTTTGATTATAGCATTTATCATTATCCTGATTAGTATATGTTCTCAAGATATATTTTCAAAATATATTTTTAGAATATGCTTCAGGATATTTGGATGGAATGTTTGGGACATGGTGCTTGGATTAAAAATTGAAACTATACTTGAGTCAAACATCTATTATCAAAACAAGCTTTAGTGAACTATCCTTTTTATTTGAAAACTTTATCTAAATTGTTTGAGTTGTAAAAACCCTATTTGACAAAAGTCTTAGTAGGATATTTACGAGTATCCTGATCAAGATATTTTCATATTGCACTAAGTTTGGAACATTGTAATTATATTCAAACTAAGTAATGCATAATAAGAATTGAAAAAAGATAACAATGATAGATAAGGTCAAAAGAAGGTTATATTATTAACATAGCAAAAGTTGTGCTTTTGGTTTCATCTCAAACCGAGATCCATCCACCAAAAGCACAATTAGTTTCTAACCATATTTGCCTAACAGTTTAAGGTTTCATCTCAAACCGAGACCTATCCACCTCCAACTGTTATACTGTTCAAAATAAACCATATTAATTGATGACCAAGGGCTTCATCCTGAAACGCAGGACCCATCCACTTTTGGCCATCGTTTTATCTTAATGCAGGAAAGTAAATTGTTCAAAGGATAGGAAACGAAATTGTTCAGACAACTACAACCATCAAACTTAAAAAAGAAAAAAATGGGCTCCGGCCTAGGCACGAACATCCATCATTGCCCACTTCGTTGCATTCAGGGGCAGTACCCTCTTCATCCATCACGTCTTCACCAGCATCCGGTTCAGGATCAGTTCGAACATCCTTCTCAGCCTCGCCACCAGCCTCAGTTAGCTTCTCAATCGCCTTGGAAGACCCCTCAACTACGGGTTTAGCAGGATGCTCCACAGGGTTACCGCCAAGTTCTCTTAGCTTTGTTTCCCAGGCGTCGACATTCCAAGAAGGGCATTCGAAGCCCAGGGCCTTGGCTTCATGAGCCATTTTTAGCCTAGCCTGAAGAAGGGAGATGACGACGGAGCTCTTAAGGCCTTCCCGGTGAGAGGCCATATCTTGTTCATGTTGCACTTGGGCGGAGTTAAGGTGGGCTTGGGCTTCGTGAGTAACTTTCTTGATGACAGCCTGGTGTTCCTGGGTCATAGCCTTGAACTTGTCCTCGTAATGTTGAGATTTAGCAGCGGCGATCATTCCTTGGTCAGAAATAGTGACATCGGCTTTCTTCAATTTGGATTCAAGTATCTTGTTAAGCCTGCAGGATTCTTCGTACAAGTGAACTAAACGTTCGAGGCCCTACAACAAAAAATGCAGGTATTGTTGTATATTAGCTAAGATATTGGTTTAACATATATATGTAGGATACAGGATAAGGATCTATACCTGATTGAGAAAGGAAGTCATGAACCCGCTTGCCTCGGCAAACCCGTGATTCTCATAGGGAAATGTTTCGGAAGCGGTAGGCGAATCAGTCTCTTTCCTCTTACGGGAACTAGAGGTCCGAGGCTTAGTAGCTGATGAAGGCTTGGGAATGGCGGGGGCTTTAGAGCTGGTGGGTTTGGATGAAGTAATAGGTTTGGGACTTGGCTCTTTCTTGACTGGGACAGGGTCGGAGTAACTGTCCAACTCCTCAAGGTCGAAAACTTATGGGATTTTGGCTGGTGCTGCATAAAAGGAGAAGTTCTAAATCTTTTCTACTCTTTCAATATATTAAACTAATCAATCATTTGCAGAATAACCCTTACCAGACATGTCAGACGACGAATATTGACTGGAACTTGGGAGGTGTGTGGAAAAGCTCCTATCACCTTCCAGTAACTGGTAAATCGCTTTGATTCTCTTTTCAGATTCTTCAGTTGGAGGGGCTACTTCTTTGAAATTCACTGCATAAAGGCCAGATAAAGAAAACATCAGCACAGGATATATGCCCAAGAGGTATTTGGGGATATTCTTAAAACCCTAAACCCTACCGGTGGTTAACCACTCCACCGGGAGGCTAGCACCCTCATAGATGGAGTCTCGCTTAACGAAGAAGAATTTTCGTTTCCATCCGTCCTAGTTTTTGGTGGCTTTGAGAATGAGGGGTTTACTAGAAGTGGAAAAAAGTAAAAACTGGTTAGAACCATGTGATCGGAGATCATAGGCAATCGGAATATCCTCGATGCAGAGGTCAGGAAAGTGGAGGTTTTTGATTTGGTTAAGTATGATTAGTACCCTCCAAACCATGGGCATTGTTTGGGCAAAGCAAAGACCGGCGGTTCGAAAAAATTGCATCATGAATTCGGGAAAAGGATACCGAAGACCTAGAGAGAAGGGATATGCCAGAAAACAGACCCAATCGGCAGACGAAACGTCCGATCGAACTGACCGGTCAAATGGTCTGATAATCGCACTGTCTGGAAAGGCGCCGGAGGCTCTCAACACTGCGATATCTGCATTATCAAAGGCGCAGATCTCCTTCTCGGGATTCTTGAGAAGGTTTTACTGGACGAAGGTCTCTGTCGATTCACCAGTTTGAGAACGGGTTCTAGTAGCCATTGGGAGTAGAATGAAGAAATTAGCAGGGAAGGAAGAAAGAATGAATAATTACCTGAAGATTATGTTGATGATATTTGGTTTTCAAATAGAAAGAGAGAAGATATAGGGGCGTAATAGATAGCCATTGAGTGTAAACCGCGTTGGAAGTTGCACAATGTTATCTTGACCGTCGTTTCAACTTAATAACCTCGATTTACAAGATAAGCTTTAAAATATATCTGTTGGAATTGGTATACCAACATATATATTTTGGGGACAATTGTTATGGGTGGTTTTCCGCTCATATATCCTGACTAATATTCTGACTATGTTTCTTTTGTTGTGATAAGGATACCGGATCAGGATATTGGTAACATCCTGATGCAGTATCCTGATAGTAACTAATTAATTCACGTGCAGATTATTGGAACAAGTCTATAACGTTCAAGTGGACTTCTTCTCCCAAAGACTCAGGCAAATCTGTTGGATTATGGACGTTGAAGCCGGAAGACGTGGACTATAATGTTCACATAAGGAATATTCGTTAAATCCCGGAATAATAGGCTAGTTAGTTAGTTCCTTTTACTATAAAAAGGATTGATCGGATCAAATAAGGGGGATCAATCTTTCGAACTCTCTTTCTCTCTAGCTGCAAACACTCACAACATACTTACACTTGTATCGAAATCACATTGTAACACTTAGTTGATCCGCGTCATATCCTGCACTGTATCCTGATATTTGAAGCAATAAGAAGAACAAGGCAGCTGCGATTGTCAGCTCCCGAGATTTTGTGCCAGTGATCTAGATGGATCAAGGGCTTTCCTCATACATCCCGTGTCACCCTTTACATTTTTGCTCATTGTTTGATTGTAGATACAGCTCGATATCCTGAGCCGTATCCTGAAAACTGTTTTTACAAATAACTAAATTAGCATATTTTTATACACATTCTTAGCACACTACCTCACTTAACTAATTTGATCACTTAATTGCTTCGGTAATTATTGACCAAAACAATTATCATTTGCTCGGTTTCGCCGCAACGCGCGATATAAAAAACTAGTAAATATTAATATAAAGTGTGGATGAACAATAGTTTAAGAATATTAATATAAATATAATAAAGTGTGGATTAACATTAGTTTAAGAAATTAGCTGTCACACCCCGATATTTTCATATATTACTGGTGGACCCGGTGGGGAGTACCGTGACGTAGTTGATATCATCGTAGTCAACATACACAATAATATAGCACAGCGGAAGGCTTGGTAGAATATTACTATTACAAACCATAATGTCCGAGTGTCCAAATAAAAGAATATACAGACTGGTTGTAATAGAGATCCACAGCCGGATCATAAAATAAAGTACAAGAAAACTGAAATAACAGACTTCAGGCATTTAAGGATTTACAAGATCCTCTTATTTGACACCAAGTAGCTCCAGCCTAATTTCGAGAGGTACATGTCACTTAGTCTTTGGAAAATACGACAGTTTTCACTGGTAAATACAATTAAACGACTCATTTGAAAAGAGTTTATGAAAATTGATTTAAGTGCACAAGGCACAAAACATTTATAACTTGGGATAATCTTTAATAAAATCTTGTATACAGTTTTACATGTTTATCAGCCGGTCATGATTAACCAACTCACCACTTATAGAACCCATAAAGGAGTTATCCCCAACATGTGGGTTATTTAGCATTTGCATCTGTCAGGTGTATGCCTACATCCCGTGCATAGGTCGTGGCCATTTTCAAATGAAATGAGTCGAGGATATCCAGTACACGGTCATATTAACCCCCAATGTTTATGTTATCAAACAAAACAGATTAAAACAGGTTATGCAATTTATTAATCACAATCCGATTAAATGATTCCATACCCGACCAAGCGGTATTATTATTATACCGTATCCCAACCTGTATAAGGGAAAAAAGTTAAAAGTATGAGCTAGATGTGTAAGAAGTAACTCAGCCGTATGTTTCCTAAAGCCTTATGTAAATACCTTCTACCGAAGCTACTCAATCTGTATGGAAGGTTTATTAACCTATTAGGATACTAACTGGTCTTTATTTAAGTCAAAGACTTAGACCGGTTAGTTTGAAAGATACTTTACGGTTCGAAACGCTAGATTAAGCGGAGACCCGGAATGGAATGTGATTTAAACCCGAGAATTTTGGATACTTGTATAATATAGGTAAACTAAACACATTCTGGATTTTGAAGATTTAATGATAAGGTTAAACCCATTTCGGCTAATTTATGTAAACTAACTACATAAACCGAACCGAATGCATAAATGCATAACGGGTAACCAAATGAATTATATACAGGTCTCATATGTTATTATGCTTAAAATATGATAATCCATCAGTAGGATGTTAACATATATGCCCAAAAAGTATTTAAAACCAATTTAAGTCCCGTAGGGGCATTTTAGTCATTTTAACATTTATAAAAGAGGTTTTATAGTAAACTGATATTCTGGTCTTAAGTAATCAGTAAAAATATTTATTTTATGTTGTTATATCAGTAAGATATCATACATATATGTGATTTACCATTTATGGCCAAACTATGCCCCGAAATGGTATTTTGGTCATTTCACATATGCTTTTAAAGTCATAACTGGAAGTCTAAGTTCATGACTTATACTTACTGTAATAATATTAAAATTTATTTATAAAATTAGTAGGTAACAAGTCTTATGTGTTAAATATGGTGTTAAACCATGCTATGCACCTAATTAGCGTAAACGTTGATAATTGACGATATTTGAAATGTAATTGTGGTTCTGAGAATTTGAACAGCCTTGGATTTTTAAAATATTTTATTTAATATATAACATCTGTAGGAAAAGGTTTGACATGTAAATGATGTGTAAAACTCATTTTATTAATGAAAAGGGCATTATCGTCAATTACCGAGTTCATGCAAGAACTCTATGTTATGGTCAGTTTATAATCTGACCAAAAATTCCAAAAATCCCTAAAAATAATATCTTAACAGTAGGTAATGAGTTTTGGGTCAAATTCTATGTTTAAACATGTGTTATGCTAAAAATGTAATTTAATTAATAAAAAGTTTAATTTTACGATAATTTGCATAACTTTAGTTTCAGACCTGAAACTGATGTCAAATTTGTTTGACATACTTATATATCAGTAATAAAGCTTTTTGCCCTCTCACATTTTCAAAATTTTCGTTTTTATAACATAAGGGCATAACGTGCATTTATAAGCATAATAACGGAGATTAGCATATAATTCAGAATACTAATTACCAGGTAATATAACCTCAGAGGGTTATACTACAACATAATGTGGTCCTAATGGAAGCTTAAAACATAGAAGAATTAAGCTTAATCGGGTCAGAC
This sequence comes from Helianthus tuberosus, assembly GCA_030545235.1. NCBI lineage: Eukaryota > Viridiplantae > Streptophyta > Magnoliopsida > Asterales > Asteraceae > Helianthus > Helianthus tuberosus. The sequence continues at coordinate 58,715,249 of CM060364.1, forward strand.
CTGAAAGTAAAAGCAAAAGTCAAGCTTTTGCGACTTTCAGTTACGAACCGACCCTAAACTCAGAATTGTCGGGTTGAACATGCTTAAACATGTTCTAATAATAATTACCAAGTTATTAGAGTGATAAAATATAAATTATAACCTCTGCATTGTTAGTTTTGATTATTATTATTTCAAATTCTGATCTGTTTGACTTTTGATTAAATAGTTTGACCCGATAATTTACTAAGCAAACGAGATAAGTAGGAGGTGCCCTTAAAAGGGATTAACACCTACCTAATTATGGTCACATAGCCATATTCGCCTCGAACAATGGCTGGACCATTTGAGTTTAAACCGAGAGTCAAAACTATTTTACGTAACTTTGACTTTTTGGTTTTTAAATAAGAAAACTGAACTAAAGAGGGGGCTAAGACACTTACAAAGGGTCCTAGCAATCTTTTCTACTAAAAATGAGCTTCCTTATGATCAGGAATCCCAGAATGCTCAAGAAAACACTTGAACTAGAGAGATGAGAGTGAAATGTGATTGTGCAAGTGAAATGGTTGCACAATTGAACCTATTTATAGTGAATGAAGGTTGCCCAAGATCATCACATGTGTTTAGGGGTGTTGTATGATGGCTCCAGGTGTCCATAGTGGTTTTTAAAACCATCAAACAGCCCTAGAATTCGTTTAAACTTGTTTGGAGCTCAAGAAAGATGACAAACCTGCAGATGCCATGCACATTCTGTCGATTTGGACCCGTCGCGTCGTGCCACGGTGAACAGGGGGTGGTCGCACGATGCTAGCCCTCAAAACAACTATCAAAAGTTGTCACAATTGGTCCCTGCACCTTTATAAGCTCTATAACTTTCATTTTAAGCACAATAGTCCCTTGTAGTTAGTTTGTAGATGATCTAGGGAGTATAACCAAACACCGTTAGGTCCGGTTTCGTTAAACGATCCCCGAAAATACTAGTTTCATCTCGTTGACGCTTTGAACCCTATTCTTGGGAATTTGCGTAATTAACACATAGCGATCTCAAAAGCCTCGTGAATTTGATATCACTTATTCTTGAGAGTATATTTGAATATTACGAAGCCCCGGGTTCGTTAAAAGGTCAATCAGAGGTAAGAATTAACATGTTGACATGTTTAACCCCTGTAGTTTATAATCATTCGATTATATTCACAAACGGCTTCTTATATCTGATTAATTACTCGTTTAAGAATATATTATTCATGTGTGGTCATTCAGAGGCACAAGTTTGGCATGTTGACACTTTTAGTCCCTTCGCATACATAATTTCATCGTTTATAACTTTAGTCTTTCAAACTCAATCTTTCATATGATTACGGTTTAGGACACGTGCCTTCTCATAATTAGACACATTTTTACGAGGTGTTACATCCTCACCCCCTTAAAAGAAATCTCTACCCCGAGATTTATTGAAACAAGTGAGGGTATTTTTGTCGCATAGTGGACTCAACCTCCCACGTATATTCTGGGCCTCTACGAGCCTCCCATTTTACTTTCACTATAGGCACGTGCTTCCTTCAGAGCTTTTTAACCTATCGATCCTCGATCGATATAGGTCTTTCAACAAACCTCAGGCTTTCATCAATCTGTATGTCTTTATGAGATATTGCTAGCGATTCATCAGCTAGACATTTCTTTAAATTACAGATGTGGAACACATTGTGAATTCCACTAAGCTCCTCAGGAAAGTTTAGCTTATAAGCTACACTGCCGACACATTCGATGATCTCGAATGGTCCAATATACCTCGGGCTCAGCTTACCCTTCTTACCAAAACGCATCACACCTTTCCAGGGTGATACTTTTAGTAAGACTTTGTCGCCTACCTCAAACTTTAGAGGTTTCCGCCTCTTATCAGCATAACTTTTCTGCCTATCCCTGGCATCCTTTAGGCGATCACGAATTTGGACAATCTTGTCCGTGGTTTCAAGGACTATATCAGGTCCTGATAACTGAGCTTCTCCTACTTCCGCCCAACAAACAGGCGTTCTGCATTTCCTCCCATACAATGCCTCAAAAGGCGCAACCTGAATGTTAGCACGGTAACTATTATTGTAGGAAAACTTGATAAAAGGTAGGTGGTCATCCCAATTACCACCCAAATCAATAACACATGCACGAAGCATGTCTTCCAAAGTTTGAATTGTACGTTCACTTTGTCCATCCGTTTGAGGATGGTAAGCAGTACTAAAATTCAAACGAGTGCCTAATAATTGTTGGAAGCTTTTCCAAAAGTGAGAGGTGTATCTAATATCTCTATCGGATATAATTGATACGGGCACTCCGTGGAGAGATACAATCTCATCCACGTATAACTGAGCAAGCTTGTCGAAGCTATGAGTCTCCTTAATGGGTAAGAAATGTGCTGACTTAGTCAGTCTATCGACTATGACCCATATAGTATCATTTCCGTGCCTTGTTTTAGGTAACTTGGTTATAAAATCCATAGTTACCATTTCCCATTTCCATGTGGGAAGTTCTGGCTGTTGTAGCAAACCTGACGGCTTTTGATGTTCAGCTTTTATCTGAGCGCATGTCAGACATTTAGCTACATGTGTGGCTATAGATTTCTTCAAACCTATCCACCAATAATTGGCTTTCAAATATTGATACATTTTGTCACCTCCAGGGTGAACTGATTATCTGGAATTGTGAGCTTCCTGGAGGATTATATCTCTAAGTCCTCCATGGATAGGAACCTAGACTCTACCATTCAATCTAAGGATTCCATCCTTGCCAGGTAACAGCTGATCAACTGTTACACCTAACTTTTCACTTGGAAAGTTAGTTTCCAGTATAGCTTCCTTTTGAGCAGCTAACAGCCTTTCATTCAAGCTGTTTTTTAGTTCAATACTCTTGGCATTAATTCTTATAGGTTTGATCCTTTCTTTTCTGCTCAATGCATCAGCGACTACATTCGCTTTACCAGGATGGTAGCGAATTTCACAATCGTAGTCATTTAGAGTCTCCATCCAACGGCGCTGCCTCATATTGATATCCTTTTGGTTGAATAAGTGTTGGAGACTTTTGTGATCTGAATAAATCACTCATTTAGTTCCATATAAATAATGTCTCCACAACTTTAGTGCAAATACAATGGCACCCAACTCCAAATCGTGGGTGGTGTAATTCTTTTCATGCACCTTTAGTTGTCGTGATGCATAGGCAATCACTTTGCCTTTCTGCATAAGCACACAACTCATACCAGTGTGTAAGGCATCACAATACACGACAAATTCTTCTATCCCCTCAGGCCATGTCAATACAAGATCATTGCTCAATTTCTGCTTAAGAATCTCAAAAGACTCTTGTTGTTTGGGACCCCAATCAAACTTTACATTCTTGCGGGTCAGAGTAGTTAACGGTGCAGCTATCCTCGAGAAGTTCTCAATGAACCTTCTATAATAACCAGCTAATCCCAGAAAGCTGCGAATCTCCATAGGTGTCTTAGGTGCTTCCCAATTCGTAATGGCTTCTATTTTAGCCGGATCTACTTGGATACCACGCTCGCTCACAACATGTCCAATGAATTGGACTTCGCGAAGCCAGAACTCACACTTGGAGAATTTAGCATACAGCTTCTCCTGTCATAGCAGTCCTAAGATACATCGAAGGTGCTTCTCATGTTCAGATTGACTATGAGAATAAATAAGTATGTCGTCTATAAAGACAATGACAAACTTGTCTAAGTATGGCTTACAGACTCGATTCATGAGATCCATGAATGCTGCAGGTGCATTAGTGAGCCCAAAAGGCATCACTAAGAACTCGTAGTGGCCATACCTCATTCTAAACGCCGTTTTAGGTACATCTTCTGTTCTAACCTTGATTTGATGATACCCAGATCTTAAATCAATTTTTGAGAATAAGCTTGCCCCTTGGAGTTGGTCTAACAAATCGTCGATCCTGGACAATGGATAATGATTCTTGATCGTTACTTTATTTAACTCACGATAATCAATGCATAGACGCATTGATCCATCCTTCTTCTTTACAAACAAAATAGGAGCTCCCCAAGGCGAAAAGTTGGGTTGTATGAAACCCTTTTCCAGTAAGTCGTCCAATTGAGTCCTAAGCTCTTTCATTTCTGTAGGCGCAAGATGGTAAGGAGCTCATGCGATCGGTGCAGATCCTGGCAGAATGTCTATCATGAATTCAACTTGTCTCTCAGGAGGTAATCCAGGTAGTTCATCAGGAAAGACATTAAGGTATTCAGAGATAATCGGAATGTCTTCAATCTTGAGTTTCGGTTCATCAACTGTTACTTGTGCCATATAGATGACACATCCGTTCTTCAGACACTTTGATGCTTTGAGTATAGACACATTGTCGGGCAAACCATATTGTGTATCTCCATGAATGGTGACCAACTCACCAGATGGGGTTTTGATGTTAACTAGTTTCTTATCACATGCAATTTGGGCTTGGTTATGCGATAACCAATCCATACCTAAAACTACATCAAACCCAGCCAATTTCATTGGCAAAAGGGATAGCGGGATAGAATGATTCTTAATGGATATAAAGCATCCATCAAGAAGAGTTGAGGCAGTTTATAAGGTACCATCTGCGAGCTCTATTTCATATTTTATGTCTAGAGTTTTAATAGGCAGATTCAGTAACTTACTAAACTTATGATCTACAAAAGACTTATCCGCACCTGAATCAAATAAAACTCTAGCATAAATATCATTAATGAGGAAGGTACCTGTTATAATGTTATCTTCGTTCACCGCCTCCCTGGCGTTCATATGAAAAATCCTTGCATTGGTTTTCTTTGCCTCCTCAGGCTTTTTAGCAGTTTTAGGGCAATTGGTTTTGATGTGCCCCTTTTCATTGCAACCATAGCAGGTTGCATCCTTGATGTTTCGGCACTCAATAGTCTTGTGCCCTTTCTTTTTGCAGATTCCACAAGGTTTAGCTTGTGGATCCTGATTGCACTTTCTAAAGTGCCTTTTGTCGCAAACCTTGCACCTGGGCTTATCACCTGACTGCCCTTTCTTGGAACCAGAGTTCCCTTTCTTCTTTTTGTTCGATTGGTGAGACTGGTCATCCTCCCTCTTCCTCTTCCCTTCTTCGGTGGCTTTCTTTGACCTACTCCTTACAATATCAAGAGTAAGTGACAATGATAGATCTACAGCCGATCTATATGTAGCAGGCTTAGAAGCCTTGACATTTCCTTTAACCTCAGGGGCTAAACCACCGATAAAACATGCAATGCGCTTGGGTTCAGGGGTGACCAGATATGGGACGAGTCGAGACATCGAGTTAAAACTGATCACATAAGACCTGCAATCCAAATCTTTCATCACCAGAGTGAGGAAATCAGTCTCCACTCTTTCAACTTCATGCTGTGGACAATAAGTGTCCTTCACAAGATCAAAAAATTGTTTCCAAGAAAGGTTATACAAAGGAACCTTTCCAGTGGATTGCACCAAGGCCTTCCACCATGTTAGGGTGTCGCCCTTGAAGGACTGAGATACAAACTTAACGATGTCCTCCTTAGCACACCCACTGATATCAATCACCGTTTCCATTTCATCCAACCACTTCATACAGTCGATAGCTCCTTTTTCTCCCGTGAAATCTCTTGGTTTACAAGAGACGAAAAATTTATAGGTACAACCTTTGTTTTACCTGGGAGTCTGATCGAGCACAATTTGCCTCTGTGATTCACTTTTCTGATTGGATGAGTGTCGAGACTCATCCTTTTCAATGTATGCGAATATGATAAGGACTTTGTATGAGTTTTGGACCGAACATTACTCGGCTCCTTAAACATATTATCCACAACTTGAGCAACTGTTGTGTTTATCATTGCTTGTAATTCAGCACCAGTAACATTTATCCTGGTATTATTGTTTCCTTCCACATGATGACTATTAGCTTCGTCAGAGCTAGCCATGATTCGAATACTAAAATCAAACAATAATGATTTATTTATATTATATAATGAATCATCGTATCTGATGATTATATGGTCATGGTATTAATAAACCATATAGACCATTTATAGATAACAAGCCAAAATTTATTCGTTCATGATTTGCCTAGGCTACGAATGAACCATTATTGGCAATCAGGTAGGATATGATCCTTTACATTTATCAGACAGGGGACATAAGTCATAACTGTCAATGTCATAAAGACATTTTCAGATAGCACAAAAGGCTCGTCTCAAAGGACATTTAAATGGCACACAGGCCTTGTCACAAGGACAATTAAAATATAATCAACGATCTCTTGAATCAGTGATTTTTAAGGGTCGAACATAGTTCATCGCCTTTTTGACAAGAAGTTTATAAAATAAAACTATCATTGTCATGAATACACATTCGCCCGTAGGCATACACCTCAAATGGATGTTTTTAATGTATACATCATATTTGATGTTTAATAGCCATGATTCGCATTGATCATATAGGCCATGAGGGTGACTTGGAAAGATGCAAGTACTTCTGGAAGCTAGTGTGGTCTCTCAAGTCACACTGCCAGGAATGTTAACATGTTTTAAGATGTTAACAGAGAATCATTGTCCTTAAAAGGTTATACCATCATGGGCATTAATATTTTGGCTAGGTTATACCTTTAAGAACTTCTTTTGAAATTTCTATGGCAGATCAATTAAAAATTGAAATGAGATATGCTTGGTGATGTATTAAAATACATATATAAAAATTCCATTAACTTACTAAGCGATTACAAGAAATGCCCTAAACGGGTCTTGAAATAAACAAATTGTCCACGCAGGGACTATAGAAAAGAAACAAGTCCACATAGGGACTAAAATAAAAGATATGTCCTTGTAGGGATTATTAAGGAAATGAATATAACAAAAGGAGTTTTCTTCAATCCCTTTTTTACTTCTGATAGTTTTCTCCTTGGTTCACTGTGTGCGGTATAAACACGAAGGTTTTAGTGGATAGTCAAAATCCTCCAAATTAGGATTCTTTGCAGAAGTAGAATTCAAGGGTTCTATGTTTAATGAATAATATGGATCACGAATAGGGTTAGGACTGGTATAATCCAAGTTTGGGTTTCCAAGATTTGGATGTAAGAAATATGGATCATTTGCGTCCACATGTATCATCTTTGGAGTGGGAGTCTCAGGGACTTTCGGTATGAACTCCTCCAATGAAGATTTTTCATTTGAAGTTTCAAGGATCTCAGGTTCGGAATCTGAAGTTTGGTTAATGATTTCAACTGGTTTAATTTTGGGAATAGGTCCAAAAAGATCCTTTCTCCATACTGGTCGTATGCTTATTCGAGCTGTGGTACGAAGCTTAACATTCTTAGGCTTCGGGTTTGGAGAGTTTCCATCATTAGCAGCTTTACTCGGCGACATGTTCCTGAAATGCATAAATATCGAAAACAATGTTTACTTAACAGGGATGAGATCATTCCTAGTTCAAGTCTAGACTCGGAAGTCTAAGGAATGTGCTATTGTGTCATTGAGATTAAACACAAAAGGCTAGTGTTTAATTCACTCAATGTTGGCTCTGATACCAACCTGTCACACCCCGATATTTCCACATATTACCGGTGGGCCCGGTGGGGAGTATCGTGACGTAGTTGATATCATCGTAGTCAACATACACAATAATATAGCACAGCAGAAGGCTTGGTAGAATATTACTATTACAAACCATAATGTCCGATTGTCCAAATAAAAGAATATACAGACTGGTTGTAATAGAGATCCACAGGCGGATCATAAAACAAAGTACAAGAAAACTGAAATAACAGACTTCAGGCATCTAAGGATTTGCAAGATCCTCTTATTTGACACCAAGTAGCTCCAGCCTAATTTCGAGAGGTACCTGTCACTTAGTCTTTGGAAAATACGTCAGTTTTCACTGGTAAATACAATTAACCGACTCATTTGAAAAGAGTTTATGAAAATTGATTTAAGTGCACAAGGAACAAACCATTTATAACTTGGGATAATCTTTAATAAAATCTTGTATACATTTTTACATGTTTGTCATACATATGAAGCCGGTTTGGAAGCCCGTCATGATTAACCGACTCACCACTTATAGAACCCACAAAGGAGTTATCCCCAACATGTGGGTTATTTAGCATTTGCATCTATCAGGTGTATGCCTACACCCCGTGCATAGGTCGTGGACATTTTCAAATGAAATTAGCCGAGGATATCCTGGACACGGTCGTATTAACCCCCAATGTTTATGTTATCAAACAAAACAGATTAAAATGGGTTATGCATTTTATTAATCACAATCCGATTAAATGATTCCATACTCGACCAAGCGGTATTATTATACCGTATCCCAGGCACGTATAAGGGAAAATAAGTTAAAAGTATTTGCCTAAGCTAGATGTGTAAGAAGTAACTCGGCCGTATGTTTCCTAAAGCCTTATGTAAATACCTTCTACCGAAGCTACTCAATCTGTATGGAAGGTTTATTAACCTATTAGGATACTAACGGGTCTTTATTTAAGTCAAAGACTTAGACCGGTTAGTTTGAATGATACTTTACGGTTCGAAATGCTAGATTAAGCGGAGACCCGGAATGGAATCTGATTTAGACCCGAGAAGTTTGGATACTTGTATAATATGGGTAAACTAAACACATTCTGGATTTTGAAGATTTAATGATAAGGTTAAACCCATTTCGGCTAATTTATGTAAACTAGCTACATAAACCGAACCGAACGCATAAATGCATAACCGGTAACCAAATGAATTATATACAGGTCTCATATGTTATTATGCTTAAAATATGATAATACATCAGTAGGATGTTAACATATATGCCCAAAAAGTAATTAAAACCAATTTAAGTCCCGTAGGGGCATTTTGGTCATTTTAACATTTATAAAAGAGGTTTTATAGTAAACTAATATTATGGTCTTAAGTAATCAGTAAAAATATTTATTTTATGTTGTTATATCATTAAGATATCATACATATGTGTGATTTACCATTTATGGCCAAACTATGCCCCGAAAGGGTATTTTGGTCATTTCACATATGATTTTAAGGACATAATTGGAAGTCTGAGTTCATGACTTATACTTATTGTAATAATATTAAAATTTATTTATAAAATCAGTATGTAACAAGTCTTAGGTGTTAAATATGGTGTTAAACCATGCTATGCACCTAATTAGCGTAAAAGTTGATAATTGACGATATTTGAAATGTTTATGTGGTTCTGAGAATTTGAACAGCCTTGAATGTTTAAAATATTTTATTTAATATATAACATCAGTAGGAAAATATTTGACATGTAAATTATGTGTAAAACTCATTTTATTAATGAAAAGGGCATTATCGTCAATTACCGAGTTCATGCAAGAACTCTATGTTATGGTCAGTTTATAATCTGACCAAAAATTCCAAAAATCCCTAAAAATAATATCTTAACAGTAGGTAATGAGTTTTGGGTCAAATTCTATGTTTAAACATGTGTTATGCTAAAAATGTAATTTAATTAATAAAAAGTTTCATTTTACGATAATTTGCATAACTTTAGTTTGAGACCAGAAACTGATGTCAAATTTATTTGACATACTTTTATATCAGTAATAAAGCTTTTTGTCCTCTCACATTTTCAAAAATTTTGTTTTTATAACATAAGGGCATAACGGGCATTTATAAGCATAATAACGGAGATTAGCATATAATTCAGAATACTAATAATGACCAGGTAATATAACCTCAGAGGGTTATATTACAACATAATGTGGTCCTAATGGAAGCTTAAAACATAGAAGAATTAAGCTTAATCGGGTCAGAACTGAAAGTCAAAACAAAAGTCAAGCTTTTGCGACTTTCGGTTACGAACCGACCCTAAACTCAGAATTGTCGGGTTGAACATGCTTAAACATGTTCTAATAATAATTACCAAGTTATTAGAGTGATAAAATATAAATTATAACCTCTGCATTGTTAGTTTTGATTATTATTTCAAAGCTATTTTACGTAACTTTGACTTTTTGGTTTTTAAATAAGAAAACTGAACTAAAGAGAGGGCTAAGACACTTACAAAGGGTCCTAGCAATCTTTTCTACTAAAAATGAGCTTCCTTATGACCAGGAATCCCAGAATGCTCAAGAAAACACTTGAACTAGAGAGATGAGAGTTAAATGTGATTGTACAAGTGAAATGGTTGCACAATTGAACCTATTTATAGTGAATGAAGGTTGCCCAAGATCATCACAGGTGTTTAGGGGTGTTGTATGATGGCTCCAGGTGTCCACAGTGGTTTTTAAAACCATCAAACAGCCCTAGAATTCGTTTAAACTTGTTTGGAGCTCAAGAAAGATGACAAACCTACAAATGCCATGCACATTATGTCAATTTGGAGCCGTCGCGTCGCGCCACGGTGAACAGGGGGTGGTCGCGCGACGCTAGCCCTCAAAACAACTTTCAGAAGTTGTCACAATTGGTCCCTGCACCTTTATAAGTTCTATAACTTTCATTTTAAGCACAATAAGCCCTTGTAGTTAGTTTGTAGATGATCTAGGGAGTATAACCAAACACCGTTAGGTCCGGTTTCGTTAAACGATCCCTGAAAACACTAGTTTCGTCTCGTTGACGCTTTTAACCCTATTCTTGGGAATTTGCGTAATTAACACATAACGATCTCAAAACCTCGTGAATTTAATATCACTTATTCTTGAGAGTATATTTGAATATTACGAAGCCCCGGGTTCGTTAAAAGGTCACTCAGAGGTAAGAATTAACATGTTGACACGTTTAACCCCTGTAGTTTATAATCATTCGATTATATTCACAAACGGCTTCTTATATCTGATTAATTACTCGTTTAAGAATATATTCTTCATGTGTGGTCATTCAGAGGCACAAGTTTGTCATGTTGACACTTTTAGTCCCTTCGCATACATATTTTCATCGTTTATAACTTTAGTCTTTCAAACTCAATCTTTCATATGATTAGGGTTTAGGACACGTGCCTTCTCATAACTGGACACGTTTTTACGAGGTATTACATTAGCCTTTCAAAAAAAACATTAGTTTAAGAGTTTTTTCAATATTTATAAGTATTTATTATTTTATTGTTTTATTACTTTAATTGATTTTAAACATATATTTTTCTAATATAACTTTTATGATGCGATCAAAGTATCCGTTATCAAAAGAAAACATAAAAATTAATGCATATCGACACTGATATTGTTCGGTTCAGCTTGATATAATATGTTAGTGATACAGTGTCAGTTTATCGAAAGCAAAAACAATATATAAATACTGGTACTGATACATATGTTATTCAATCGGTTTCGATTTGGTCTAGTACGATACCAACACAGTATCCATTTAAAAAAAAGATATATATCGCAATGTTAAAATAAAATAAACATAGAATACAAAAGAATCAGACTGATATCAACTTAACAACATTGGTACTGATATCGATATTTGTTTTTATTGTTTTCGATGGATGTAATGTTTTCCTTTTCGAGTATTGAAGCGAGTGCTGATATCGTAATGAACCGAACTGATACCGACTGAATTTTCGCCGCAAAGCGGTACCGATGTTCGTATCGATCGGTACGATAATTGAACTTTTTTTAAACCGAAAGTGTGGTTATTAGTTCGGTTCACTACAGCAATGACACGATATCCGTTATCAAACAGTAAACCAGAACAATGAATACATACCAGTACCAATGTTGTTCGGCTCAATTTGGTACGATATGGTTGTGATTGGTGTCAGGTTATCGAAAGCAAAAACACTAAAAATAGATACCATTGATAAAAATGTTGTTCACGTTTCGGTTTGGTACGATACAGCAGAGTACCCTTTTTCAATAAAAGATATAACACAAACAAACTAAACCAATATCATTTGAACAACACCAATATCGGTATTGATAATTGTTTTTATTGTTTTCAATCGATGTAAGGTTTTCTTTTTCGATTCGAATAGCGAGTGGCGGTACTGTAACGAACCGAACTGATACCGACCGATTTTCCACCGCGAAGCGCGGTGAAGTATCACTAGTTTACTATTAAAAGTATAAATATAAATTGGTATAAGGTGATGAGGGGATGTTCATTTGAGAAGAAAATTAAATTGAGAAGAAAAAGAACAAAGTGTACAATTGTAAAACATTGAATACTTTTTCTCTCATCTCATTTATTATTATTTTTTACTAATTAATTAGTTATAAAGACTATCATCCTCCACACTAAAATTTTTGCCTACACACATCAAAATTTATCCTACACGTTTTGAAATTTATCCTACACAGCTCGTAATTCATCCTACACACCTCATAATTTATCCTACACTTTAAATTAATTTTTTTCTTCTTTAAAAAATATGTTTTTTGAAAATAAATTATAAATTTAATGTAGTTAGCTATTAAAAAGGAAAACTACCAATTAATGATCTATCTAAGTTTACCAATCTACCTTTACACTAATATTAAATACAATAATTAAACAAAGTAAAATGAAACATTTTTACTGATTGAAATTTCTTATTTTTTATTCTTAAAAAAAATCTTCTCATTTAAACCCTTCACTAAGATGATGCACATGATTGATTTAAGGTGACATATATGATCAATTACAAGGGTCAGTAAATATATTAAAATAGTACCATTTAACCATCCGTTAATTATATTTTTATTATTTTTTGTGTTAATTTTTTATTTGCTTTTATATGCAAGTTTTTTTTTTCTTTGGTATTTATTAACATGCTGTAACGTGCGTGTATAGGTCAACGTTTATAGGCCAACGTTTTTACGGTTATTTTTTATGATTTAACAGCTCTGTCGCAACTGGTGGTTTCTAAGCAACTCTGTTTTTTTTATATGTTTTTATGTTTCGATCTAATTTTTGCAAGTGACACATCGTAATTCGGGTGTTTGGTTCAACATTTTTGCATTTCACATTTTGCATTGTTTAACGGTCTCACAATAAAACGCGGGTCCTAAATACTAGTGTTTAATGTTTTATGTGGATCTATATTATTATTTTCTACATATTGAATGATATATGATTCTTGTAATATTAAAAATTAAAAACTCAACAAATTCATTGTTAGTAGTACTTAATCCAAAAGTTTTGAAAAAACATTGTGGCGAGTTTCTGTTTTCATGTCGTTGTCGGTATTATTTTTATGTTACTACTACATCCAACTATTAATTAGTTACGGCCATATTATGCTCATGTTATACTTTGTCAATAAAAGACCATCAATTTAGTAATAAAAAAATATTTGTGATCTTTCGATCCAGCTAAAATTCGAAAAAGAAAAACTTTTAAAAAGGAAATCTTTCGGGAAGAAAAAAGATATCACAAAGATAATAATTACCCTATATATTAAAAAATGAACGTTTTGAACAATAATTTTTTATATATTATATTATAATGAAATATCTATACTATATTATAATATACTATATTATAATACATGAGGGAAGGATTCCCAAAAGTTAAGAACTTCTTCCCCCATTATTTATAAATAAACCCCTAGAATGAGGGTAAAGTGGTCTTTTAAACAATAATTATTTTTTAGTCCCTCAATCTATTACATTTAAATCATTGACATTTAACATAATTATGGGTAACGATATCTTACAACCCGTAATGTTTTAAAAAAATCCGAAGGTACCATGACGATCGGCACATTTTTTTAAACGCTTCGATAGTTGTCTTTTTTAGTTTCGTCGTGCGTTCATAAAGTACAAATAGCCGATGCGTAAATGTACAATTGATTAAAGCCAACATTTGTTTTTTACCCAAGCCAGCTTTGACCATTACCTAGCTACCGTGCATTAACATTTGTTTTTTACCTAAGTTTTTTGTTTTGAACGACATTAATAAACTAAAATATTCCCTAATTTTACTTGTACAAAGTCAGTTTGTTGTGACATGTTTAATATAGTATAGATAAAACTCACAACAAACTTCCTATTAAACATGTCACAACAAACTAAACAGGATATGTGCATCTTATTTTTAAAACTTAAAACTCACAACAAACTTCCTAAATAAGTGGATGACCAATCTAAAACTAAACCCTAATGGACTACTATAAATACATAGCAAACACTCACAATTCTACATTTTTATTGCTAAACAGATTTAAAATATGGAGCCAGTTCTGAATTCACTTGATGCGAAAAAACAAGCATGCGATATTGAAAAATCTAAGGTCGTTTCTATGATAAGTTTTGTTATCTCACAATAATGAATAATTGTTTTCTTTTATTTACTTTTATGTGAATACTAACTTATTTGATTTTTCGGATTCAACACATCAATTTAAACACCCCAGTTGTCGAACAAGCTTTTGTTAGTTTTTAAGTAATATTTTCGCTTATAATCTTTCATATTAACAAGTTCGTTATGTTATTATTTGGTGTTTTATTGTAGGATGATGGTGATAATAGTGTTGAAATTATTTCTTATGGTGCAATGTTCAGTCCATAAAAGTCTAATCTTCAACGTCAATTTAGTAAAGAGGTAATTTTAAAATTTATTTAATCTTTTTTAAATTTTTTTATTCAATATTTGTTTTTTTATAAAATTTATTTAATCATTTTTTTAACTTTTTTATTAATTTTTTGTTTTTTAAGGATCGGAAGTATGAGAATCAAAAGAAAAGATCTAAGAGACTCTCTGAATGAAAATGGGTCGAGGTTATAAATTTAGATGATTCTGAGGACGATGAGAAAGAAGATGAATTAGATGATACTGCTGATTCGAGCACAAACAAGAAAAACGGATAAAAAAAAAGAGAAATTAGATGAAATATATCAAGTGTTTTTATGTTTTTTTTCATTTTCAGTTGTTTTTGTTTGATCTAGACAATCCCATAAATAATAAAGTTTATTTTATATTTGAAGTTTTTGTTTTGTGTTATTTTATTGCACTTATAATTTACATCTCGATTGAACTAATATATACTTTTGTCATTTGTTTAGTATTTTTTATTAACAAACGAATCTTTACATGTTTAAAACAGTTTTTCTATACTTTATTTATTATTAATTTTTATAACAAAACAAAACTTTGATATTTAGTAGATAGAAGATAAACTATGTTCCAAAATTTTAGGAATTATTTAATACTAATTTACGATATTAGTAGATAGATAGTAAACTATATCCCAAAATTTTAGGAATTATTTAATACTAATTTACGATATTTATTTAATACTAATTTATGATATTTAGTAGATAAATAGTAAACTATGTCCCAAAATTGATGGCGAAACGTTAGGCGATAGTGGCAGTTGATCGAACATTGCAAGACATTATAGGTGTTAGGCTCTCATGTGTAACACTTATGACATATATCCACCACAATAATGTTATCATATACAAATAAGAAAACTACCAGCAACGAGTGCCGCAATCCAAAGTGTCGCCCCCGCCGCATCGCGCGGGCACCCTACTAGTTATAATAATTGTTATTCTCTTTATGTTTTTAATTGGTGTCAACCAGTTAGGGGTGTTCACGATTCGATCCGATCCGATCGATGGTCTGCTCATGCTCGGATTGAATTACAACTGATCTGATCCGAGCGGATCAAATTTGTAAAACCGATCGCAAAAGTGATGCTCATGCTCGGATTGAATTTGAATCGATCAGCTCGGTTTCGCTCGGTTTTTATCAAATCCTAAAAAAAGCGAGCGGATCGTTTTCGCTCGATTGAATAATTAGGCTTTGTAAGAAGACATCCTACCAAAATAAACACAATTATAACTACTGTAACAAACAGAAACATAACATAAACCAACTGGTTACCAAATAGAAACGATTTAACATACAAACAGAAATAATATGCTTAACATACAGAAACAATCTGTTTAACATAACAAACAGAAACATAACAGACGATTAGACTGAAGTTATACGACTGAACGATTTAACATACCAAACGATTTAGACAACTGAAACAAGTTATACGATTGTTATACGACTGAAACAAAACAAGTGATGTTTACAAGCGATTGTTATACAACTGAAACAACTCAAACAAGTTTAAAAAACAGAAGCAGTTTAGAAAAAAAACAGAGCGACTCACTTGTTGAAGATTGAAGACCGGAGATTGAAGACCGTCTGACGAACTGTTGCAGATTGAAGACCGGAGATTGAAGACCGTCCGACGAACAATTGCAGATTGAAGACCGGAGATTGAAGACCGCTCAGTTTGTGTCGGAGACTAGAGAGCGGCGACTGAATAGTGAGTGAATACTGATTACTGAATACTTTTTTAATAGGATTTAGGGTTAGATACTTAGATTTAGTATTAAATATTAAGTTGGGTTGAATGTGATTTGGGCTTTTAATTTTTTTGGGCTATTATATTTTTTGAGTTTATAATCTATAAAATCTATAATATAAATATATATATTAATTATTAATAAAAATAATTCGAGCGAAACCGAGCGATCGACGAGCGAGCGGAGCTATGCTCATGCTCGGATTGAATTTGAATCGAACCGATCCGATCGGCTCATTTACAAACTGAGCGGGAATCGAGCGAGCATTTTTCGAGCGATCGTCGAGCGATCTTCGATCGTCGAGCAGTTTGGACAGCCCTACAACCAGTACTTGTATCGAAAATACCGGTTCAACGCTAAAAGTCGGTATCGGATTGAGTTTGATAGTCTTTTAGTTCGAGAAATTTGGTACTGCTACCCAGTACCATTTGCTCATCCCAAATCACGGGTACCGTACGAACAACAACGGTATCGTACACCTTTATTTTTAGTTTCAGGGGTAGGGATGAGCTCGGTGCCAACTGATACCCCGGTTACGGTATCGGTATATGAATGTAAAAACCGGTAGCGAACCGGTACCAGGAACGCCAAACGTCGGTACCGAACTGGTACTTAGGATCTTTCGATTCAGGAAATTCGGTACCGGTACCCATTACTATTTGCTCATCTCTGACTACGGGTTTCTATCGAACAACATCATTACCAAACAACTTTTTAGTTGATTTTCTTTCGGTTATTTTTTAGTGTTTTTTCTACATTTTCTTTTTATTCTTGTCAGCGGTTCCGTGTGTAACGCACTTATATTGATTTCAAACACATATAAACACAGACTAAATAACAAAATAAGTTCGCCGCAACGCGGCGACAGTTTTTATAACTAGTTTGGATAAAAAGGAAATCTTTTGGGAAGAAAAAAGATATCACAAAGATAACATTATAAAGTGTGGTTGTAACACTCTATGTTAGTGTCATGTCACCCACCTTTAATCCACAATTCAAAACCACTACTTTAAGGGTGTGGTTATCACTCAAAACACTATCCCTCTATTTATTTTAATTTATATTTGTCTAAAAAAAAGGAAATGATTGCTTGAAAAATGGAAAAAGGACCATGGTTGTCATAGTTTAATCCATGTAAACCATGGTAGAATAGAGAAGGGGGTGGTATAGCCTCCATTCATGTTCCTACATGGCGAATCATGTCCCAACCATGACCCCCACAACCTTTAGCCTAATAATTCATAAAAATAAAATATCTTTAGGTAGGTCTCATGTTATGCGACAACTTCATAATAGGAAGAGTAACTTCCGTTTTGTTCTCTATGGTTTGGTCATTTTAACTGTTTTGTCCCAATCTTTTAAAAATATAGGAAGAGTAAACTTCCGTTTTTACTCTATGCTTTGGTCATTTTAACTGTTTTGTCCCAATCTTTTAAAAATAGCCATTTTACTTTCTGATGTTTTCATTTTATTTCCAGTTCACTCACTAACTCTAACCCAGTTAAAGATTTCAGTTAAAATAAGGGCATTTCGATAATTTTATATTTTTCAATTTTATTAATTTCTTAAATTTGTTTGTTATTTTTATTGATATTAAAGAGAGTATTAAAAAAATAAAACATTTAATTATATGTTAATATATACAGACATACCACCACCATCATCAGCCGCCACCAGTCCACCACCTGCCATCACCACCATCTCGCCGTCAGCACCGTCCTCCACAACTAATGTTTTTGTTAAACCATCATCACTTCCCCAAACCCTCTCTTTCCACATTCTCCTCCACCACTACCACTACCACCACCCACCACCTCCATCGTCATCACCACCCCCACCCACTATCTCCACCACCATCACCACCCCCACCCAGTCCACCTGCTCTATCTCCCTCTCTCTCTCTCTCTAAGACTTTCATTTATCAAAACAAAACCTTAAGAATCAAACCCCAACTTGTATAATCAAAATCCCCAAATTTCAAAAAAATCAAGAACTCATACAATACAGATATATACATATAAGCAGGAAACTATACATATGATGCATCTACGTGTAATATGAGAAAGAGAAGGGGAACGCGGAGAGAGAACAAAGTAGATGAGAGAGGAAGTCTAGTGTGACATCCGTCAAAATGGATTCCCAAAAGTCCGATCCGTTTTGGAATTCGGATCCTAAACTTTGAAACCTCGAAATGTTTCACGAAAATAAATAACCGTCGGAGGAATTTAATCCATTTATCGATGTATCTATTTATTTATTTGCTTATTTAAATGATTAATTTAATTAAAGTTAATTTGGTAGTTAGCTTTAAATATAAACAAATTACAAATTTTAGAGTTAAATGCCATTTTAGTCCCTGTGGTTTGGGTCATTTTGCTAGTTTAGTCCAAAGGTTTCATTTTTAACCTGTGGGTCCAAAAAGGTTTCACTGTTGCCATTTTAGTCCACTGGGTTAACTTCATCCATTATTTCTGTTAACGAGAAGGGCGATTCGGTCATTTTGTATGGTCGAATTGCCTTTCTAGTTAACAGAATTACATATAAAATGACCGAATTGCTCTTCTGGTTAACAGAAAAAATGGATGAAGTTAACCCAGTGGACTAAAATGGCAATGGTGAAACCTTTTTGGATCCACAGGTTAAAAATGAAACCTTTGGACTAAACTGGCAAAATGACTAAAACCATAGGGACTAAAATGGCATTTAACTCCAAATTTTATTTAAAGATGATAATTGTGAAGGGCCTTTGTGACAATCTTGAAACTAGAAAACCTTGTATGTAAATTATGAGCAAAATAATGAATTAGAAACTTGAAACATCACATGTATTACGTGATGCATGAAATTCTTTTTTTTAAATCCTCTTTTCATCTCTTGCCGCCCAAAACAATTGCCGCCTCAGTCGACCAAAACCACCTTCCTTTTTAGCCTTTACGCTGTGTTCCCGAGTTTACTAAAAGAAAGAAAAGAAAAGAAAGAAAGTTTAAGAGAGAAAAGAAAATAAGAGAAAGAAAAATATACAAATTTATTTCACGTTCCAGAGTTTGAAGAAAGGAAAAGAAAATAAACATTTTGTGTGTTCCCGAGTGCAGAGAAAAAGAAAAGAAAGTGACAATTTTACTATTATACCCTTTTAAGTAAAATTAAAATAAAAAAAAACCATGACAAGTGATGATACCATAACTGAGTTTTCTTTAAAACATTTCATTCTTCTTCAAATCCATCTACATAACAACTTAAAAGAATCAAATCACAACTAAAAGGAATTAAATCACGAATTTAGAAGTTACTCATGCATATAGTTTTGCTAGTTATACTTAACTAGTTATATACCGGCATCAAGGAGACTGCATTACCTCACAAATAGATGGAACAACAAGTTTACTAGAAAGGTGCATGTCCCACAAAATGGCACGTTGCTTCTAAATGAGATTTTGAAATCCAAGTTTAAAGGCATGGGTGGTGAGTTTAGGCTTACTGAAAAAGATATATAACTGTTAGCTCAAAAGATCTAGCAGCTAAATATTATCATGTTGATAAATTACTGAATCAGGCTCTTACGACGCGAACCGTTTCAACGCATACCGTTTGGACGCGAACCGTTTCAACCCGTACCGTTTCAAATCGAACCGTTTCGACCCGTGCCGTTTCGACCCAAACCGTTTCAAATCGAACCTTTCGACGCGAACCGTTTCGACCCGTACCGTTTCGACGCCAACCGTTTCGATCTGAACCGTTTCGACGCGAACCGGTTCGACCCGTACAGTTTCAACCAGTACCGTTTCAAATCGAACCATTTCGACGCATCACATTTCCTCTAAAACACTTGTTCCATCTTCATTCATATTCAAGACATTTAAACCTTTCTTTAGGAAATATATTAAAAGGTGTTCAAAATAGTTGAACTGGTCAATTTTTTAGCTGAAATCACAGAAGGTTAAACCGGGTCAAATCTACTTACTTTGCTGTCTTTATGGCTATCAGAGAAAACCAACATAGTGTTTTTTTCGAATTCGGCTTTAACTGCTAGAACATTGCGCAGCAGAAACAAATTATATAAATTTCAAAAACATAATCAAGGTCCTTTTTTGGCCTGTATTCAAGACTTTTTTTATAAATAATAACTAATGAAATTTAGGAGGTTGTATGCATTAGAATACACTTTGATCTGCTAAGATGTTTGACTAATTTCACTTGTTTTGATTAGTTATATTTTCTTATTTGGCCCGTCGTTTATAACATAACCTAAATCGACCCGTTCATGACCAAATGGGTCGAAATTGCTACGTCTAGTTAAAAGAGTTCAGCTGGAGACAAGGTGAACTTTTATATTACTAAGAATGTCACATTAAATTTATTTAATATAATGATCAAAGGCACATTAAATTCTTTAATTTCATATATCCTTACCCAGAAAAGGCACAATGTCTACTTGCAGTCTTCTCTCAACTGCAGATCCTACCACAGCACCAGCTGCTAGACCCTGTATCGTTTACCACCACACAAGTAATAACATGGTTATAACTCCATAAACTCCTGCTTCAATGCCCAAATCACAAGCAGAAAGTGTTTCAAATCGAACCATTTCAACGCGAACCGTTTCGACCCGTGCCGTTTCGACGTGAACCGTTTCGACCCGAACCGTTTCGACGCGAACCGTTTCGGCGCGAACCGTTTCGGCGCGAACCGTTTCGACACGTACCATTTAGATTTTAAGTGTTGCTGCAAATGATAGCACATCCTGTAAATATGTTTAATTACAGAAACAGCCTAATTATTTTAAGTGTTGCTGCAAATGATAGCACAACCGTTTCGACGAGAACCGTCTAAGACATGATGTTTAACCTTATATTAACTTCTATGTTATAATTTTAATTTAATACACGAACAATATACTTTTCTTCTTTCACTGGATTGTAACTTGTTGGCTTGGCTTTCAGTTTATTTACAGTATACATTTACAACACATACTCTCACCATCTATCATTAGATTTTAATATCATCAAATCATGGCATTCAAGAGTTAATTTGAGCAACTTCTGTTAGTAGCATATCTCATAAGCATGATCAAGTCATGAATTTCACATCTAATCTAATACTCGCTAAACTCATAGCAATTACAGTGCCAAAAACCTAGAACACAACACATACACGTTAACACACCAGAAGCCCTAAATTTATACACACTAACTCAGATCTCTATCACAGTTTTTCATCACTAAACCGTAGTTCTCATACTGCAAATTAGCAATTCTTCAATTAATTATCTCAAATTTTACATACAAACGAAACTGAAACTGAACTAAAGTGCAGGGTCAGGCCTCATCCATACATACATACAGTTCTCATACTAATTTAATCAAATGAAACCAATTCAAGAAGCCAAAACCGAAATTGGACACATTAATTTAATCAAAATTGTAGATAGAAACACCACGCAAAAGAGAGGGCCGCTCAAAATTGGATGTGAAATAGGAACATGATGTTACCTGGAAGATGAACTGCTGATTGCTGAGGAGAGCAGGTTACGGAAACGATGATCGAACAGTTTTGCAATTGAGGGATAGATGATGGAAGGTGGGTTGATGATTTGGCGGGATGTGGGAGATATACCCGCCATATTTCTTACGAGGGTAAAATTGGAAGAGAATTAGGAACATGATGTTTATCTCTTCTGTTCTCTGATAATCATTCCGATTTGGAATGAAACATATAAGGGAAAAAAACCCTCCTCATTCTCTTCTCTTCTTCCCCTTTCTCCCCATATAAAAAACTCTGGAACATCATTACTATCCTCTTTCTTTCCAATTCCTTTCTCTTCTTTAGTTAAGTGAGACTCTGGAACACAGTGTTAATGATGATTGCTCGGGACTCGGTTACATTTAAGTGTTTCTCTCTTTTCTAAACAAATCAAGAACCTGGACATAATAAAAGATGTGCACACCCTTCTGTTCCTAAACGTCACCCACACATCTCAAAACTTCCACCCTCTCTGTTCGATAACACGCGGCCGGAGAACTAGCGACCAAACCTCCGCCGTTCGCCGCACTCAGAGTCGGGACAAGTAGTTCCGTCAAAAGTTAACCGGGACTCGTACACTCGCCAGAGAACCGAAGACGCCGGAACCGAACGGAGAACACGACGGGGAACGCTTCATTTTCATTTGTGTTCACCTCACATTTCGGTATATTCGCCAGAGTCGGAGTTCGCCGGAGCGCCAAGCACGTCGACGGGAACCAACCGGGGAATCCCGA
Source organism: Helianthus tuberosus (assembly GCA_030545235.1). NCBI lineage: Eukaryota > Viridiplantae > Streptophyta > Magnoliopsida > Asterales > Asteraceae > Helianthus > Helianthus tuberosus. The sequence goes on from CM060364.1 coordinate 58,737,763, forward strand.
AGTCGCCAGAGAAACCGAACTCGCCGGAAAAAGCATCGAGTGTTCCGTTATCATCGTTTCGGTATACCCTTTTCTTCCTTCAAACCCATCGTTCTATTCTTCTTCCTGTTTTATATATATATATATATATACATGTATCAAATTTTAAGGAAGCAATGTTCAAATATGTTAAGAGTGGGTGATGGTTTCTTTTCGGTCATGGGTTTTTTTTTTACAAATGAAGAAGATGACCACTTAATTTGTTTTCTTTTTTTTTTTTGGTTTTTTTTTATTTATAATAAGTACGCTTTACATCAATATCGCAGGTAAGCGAGCAACAAGCTGCGCCGCTACCCCTTTCTGAATAGCAAACCCTAGCCTATTAAAGACAAACCTCTGCCCCCCGTTGATGAGCAACTGTTATGGACAACCTTTTGGACCCTAGTCAACAAACGGATAGCTTCTGGAGCTAGGGAGCCAAAGGTGTCGAAGGCGAAGGGGGAAAATGCATGTTGGTTATCAGCACATGCTTTAGCGTGTTTATCCACCTTTTTTGATTATGCTTTCCTTATAGCTTGTCCTGCTACAAACCCGCTTTCCCTTAAACCAGCTAAGGGGGAGACTCCTGTGAGATCCACACAAGCATGTTTCCCTCCCGCCCAGCCAAAGACGAGCAGATCCGCTGGTCTCAGTGTAGATCTCCCTTCCATGGGGTCTGTAAGGAAATTCACAGGGGCCTCCTTCTTCGCAGAAATCCCCGCTCTCCTCAAGATGTCCCCCAAAACATCCCTCACCCAGTCATGCCGATATTTGAAACCAGGGAGCTCCTTACAATGAACAGCATGCTCACCGTATTTATCCATGCAGGCTTTACGGCAGATTGGGCAGGTTTCGTCTTCTGGATACATAGGGATCATCAGCCGGTATTTGAGGATAGCCCTATACTCAACAGCCGACATGCATTGCCCCAGCCCTTCGATCGGGATAACAGTCAAAAAGTCTTGCGCATGGGGGCCTTTCAAGCACTCGATCACCGCCTTTTGGCGGGGAGACAGGTCAAATGTTTCTCCCAGACTCTGAGCGATTTTGTCAAATAGAGCATTCGCCAAAGTTTTTTGTGGCTTTGGGGGGGCGGTGTCCATATTAGAGAAACCGCCAATATCAAAGTCTGGAAGAGATACACTTAAGTACTCGAGGGCCTGTTGGTAGTCTACGTCAAGCTTAACAACCCCCCTGTTCCGAAGGATATGGTCTTGCAATACATACGACTGAGCTCTAGACGCCACAAAAGCATAAACTCCAACCTCCCGAGCCGAGAGGAGGCCCAAACCACCCAAATGCATCGGCAAAGATGCCAAACGCCACTGAAGGTCACCAAAGTAGGACCCCCCGCAAACAACAATGTCTTCGATAGCCTCTCGGAGACCATCGTCAAAACAGGATACTGCATTTGCCATCAAGTGGGGTTGGCAGGTCCGCAGCCCAAATAGTAACTTAGCTACCCCCATGCATGACCTTAAAAGAAGAAGCTCGCACTGAGGGTCCTGGAGGCAGGGCAAGAGTTTCATAAGGTCAACCGCTGTCGATGCCCGCCGCCCAGCTAATTCCCCGATAAAAGCAGAATCTCAGCTAACCGCCCCCCCAAGGAGCTTAACCCCCCTCTCAGGTCTACCTATCCCTCTCGGGAAAAGGCCGTCCTTAACTTTGAGACCGTCACACGATGGCCAGTACACTTCCGTTTTCTTAATATTGAGATGGAGCCCTAGGGATGGTCCCTCCGTGTTGATGATGTCCAAGGCTTTAGCAACTTCTATTGCATTACCTATAATCGTGCCATCATCCAAATACCAAGCATTAAAGGGGAGGTTACAGTGCTCCTGGACACGGAGAATAAGGGGGTGTAAGGCTATGGCAAAGAGAAGGGGCCCCAATGGATCTCCCTGTTGCACTCCAGTGGTGGCCCCAATACACTCGCTGCCAACATACAACCTAACGGGTTGGGCGTACAGGAACTTGACCCACCGATAGATAGATGGACAACGTTGGTGGACCTGTTGGAGGAACGCTGAGCGGTCAACCATGTTGAAAGCATTGGTGAAGTCTACCGTAAGCAAGGCCATGGACTTATCTTCATGAAAAGAGTTCAGGAACCTGTTCGCACTATGAAGCACCGCCTCCGCCCCATTTGGTGTACCAACCCCGAATTGAAAATCCCCCAAATACTAGGCCATGTCTTTCCCAACCTTCTTCATAGCCACCTTAGAGACCAGCCTACGCCAGATGCCCCCCACGGCGATAGGCCTAATACCATTTCTTTTATACAAATGAAACAACAATCGAATAAAGAAAATGATTTCGATCAGAATTGTGATTTTGTTTTAAATTAATAAAGAAAAGATTAACTAATATGATAAGAACCGAAATACGTGCACATACAGTTTCTACCTTTGGTTTATTAATGAAGAAGACGACATACAGTTTATGTTTAAAAGCCTTACATTCACAACCCATTTATATATATACATTTGATTGGTAAATAATAACTGTGTTGGCTTGTGGAATGCATATGGGGTTTGATCCATGTGCATGTACATAGACATCAATACCCACCAACTTATGCCTCAAATTTAGTTAAATGCCTATATTTAAATACTATCATCATTTATGTATTTTTTTTTTTTTGTTTCTTTTTCTTATACTTGTATTTAGGTTATTTAATTTTATAAATAATAAATAAAACTTGTTATTTTAATCCATATAGGGTGCTTAGTGTTTCTGTAATACGAAAGTGCAATTATTAACTAAATCAATATGTAAAAATCTAGGTTAATCGCTCTCGCTCGTTCTTTTGGGTTTTCATTCTCAATCTTCACTCGTGCGCTTATTCACAAGGAATTCTTACATGCGACCAATGTGAGTATACTCGCAACCCCCTTTTTATGTTTACCACTTTTTTGGGTGTAACATGTTACCTTATTAAAACATACTTAAACTTATTCTTTATGCAATGCACAAAACAATCCTTATACATGAATACTATGTTATGATACTTGATGCTTACGTGGACCATACTTATATGATATGTTTTAGTCATTAGCTTTCACGAGCCTCCATTTGACATGTATAGCGCTATAGGAGTAACGCACCGCCCGTAGACTTGTGGTCATGTTGAATTATATCATTGTTGCGTAAACAGAGGATTGGCTAGAAATATTGCATGCCATGTTAGGCTGATCTTGTATAAACTAAGTTGCCATGTGGATTCGTTTTAAACTTTTATACTTATACTTATTCTTAAACTTGTATACTCGTCTTTGCTTTTGCATTGAATTGTATTTTTAACATGTTACATGTTGATGATTAAGGATTGCTATGAATTGAAGTAGCAAAGATGCCTAGATACTCACTTAGACGTTTAGGTTTAAAGTGTTGTATCAATTTTTCTATTATCATGTTTGACAAATAGTGTTATGAAGTCTCTTGCAATCTTGAACAAGTCCCACTCCGATGATTCCGCCATTGGTTGAGGTGTGACATCTAGAGAGAGAGAGAGAGGGGTGACCGGAGATGAGAGTGATGAAAGCGTGCCACTGGTGACGGCAACCATCTTTGTTTCGAGCCAATGTGTCACACCCCAACCGATGGCGGAAACATCGGGGTGTGGCACTGAGCGAAACAGATTGTTCAAGAGAATCCACAACAACTATTAAATTACCAAATCCTCAACGTTAATATCCCATACTACTAACAGACAAAGTAAAAATAGTCATTACAGATAATAGTCTCAATGTGACAACCCGCACAAAACCAGGTATCCATACAACTTAATTACTGATTAATTACTGCTTAATTACTGTGCTTGATTGAAACTAGCTGATAAACTGCTACCTGCATACTGATACATGCACTTACTTGCATCATACTTGCTTGCTGTCACTACATTATTTACCTACTGAACCCTAGTGACAAACATGATGCACAAAAAGCACAGTAGCACTAAACGGATACACAGTGAACATGCTGATATAACCAGCATCAGGCAAATACTGCCTCTAAGGCCTGTTAAGAGCCTCATATATTTTGGCTACACTGATAGTGAGTGTAGGATATAAGGGTTGTGTTACCGCGTCTCTAGGGATAAGATACACTGATTCGGATGTGCCAAAAACGTACTTTAAGTACCAAACACAGCACTTTAAATAATTTAACCAGCTTCTAGCTGACTAGTAAAGTGCCAGAAATGAGAAAAATATTACTAGACACTTTCTAAAGTGTCGGGAAAACAAATTGTGTCACTAAAATGTAAAAACGACACTTTAAAGCTTTTGTAACACTTTAACGGATTTCTATCCAACCGAACAACCGGACTTTACCCGGGACACGAAAATATTAATATTTTCACTAACTATATTTTTCTAAGCTAGTTAGGGTCCCTGATTACCCTAACACCCGTCATAACATGCAACATACAACTAACGAGGTTAAATACTTAACCTACCTAATTAACCTAAACTTAACTCCTAACTATCTACTTGGAAGTGAACTAGGCCCACCCCCCACATTACAATCGGCCCCAATATAGGGGACACACTGGTACATGGATGGTTATTATATTAGATAATGTTGGGTATCTTAATGGCATTTTTACCAATGGATATTAACACTTAATTTTGTCTATAAGTTCAAACCACCACACACACTAATCTTTGAAAACAAATCACCAACTTACTCTCCTCTCTCTTGCTCTCTAAACCTTCGGCCGAACTCCCCTAGGACCACCCACCCACTTTCAATTTTCATCCTTATCATTCCAAGCATATACAAGCCTCCAAGGTCACGTTTTAGAAGGTTTGGTGCAAGCGGAACGCGAAGGACCTCCACCGTTGGCTTTTATCCACGCGTTTTTCGTCAAAGATCTTCCCTAGCCTTGAGCTAGAGGTATAACCTTTAAAACTTGTTTTTACACTCACCTAAAGTGGTTAAAAGGATTATTGTCGGTTGAATCTCGTTATATTAAAAGATGATGCATTAAAGTCTAGTAAAATCATAAAAATGGTGGTTAATAGCATATGTCTTGTGTAAAAGTCGTAGGACTTGAAATTTGTGTTTATCTAGACCCGATCTATAATGTGGTAGCTCGAATCTTCGTTTAACCCGACTTTGTAAAATCATGTATCTTCACATAAGCTTGTTTTTGAAAGATACAAGGGTTAAAGGTGAACACTACCACATTTTAGAGACATGAACTTGTGAAGAAATATTTTACTTGTGTAAAAGTGTTTTAACCGGTAAAAGGGTGTTTAAAACTAGCGGATCTACGTATCCGCAAGTGGTATTTTTGAAAGACCACACATTTAAGAACCATGTATTTTAAAGAAACGGATCTTACAATGTTAAGAATGATATTTAGAACACACGAGTGTGTAAACACTTGTGTGACGCATATTTCGACAAAATAACTATTTTTGGGAAAAATAACTAGAAGTTGTAAAGTCGGACTTCTCTAAAAACGAGGTTTTTTACAAGATTGAAAGTACTTTATATAAAGATCTACGTATATAAATGGGATTTATAATATAGATTCGGAAAAAAACTACAAGTTCATGCGACTATGCAAATTTACATATTTATTGACTAGTTTGATGTGTCGGAAATTGCTTGATGAAATAAAGAAGTTGTTGAATTGATTTGTTAAAAGAAAATGATACGCTTGAAAGCGTGGCCACCTCCAGTTACAGAGGAAACTCTGGCGAAATTTTCTAAAAACCTAACACTTAGACTTTTTACACAACAAGCGTTACAACTATTTTTGGACATATTTTCAAAACATAAATTTCGCCAGCACTATATTTTACTACATATCCGGAGGTGGGATTTTCACAAGGATTAACGTGATAAATATATTGTCACAACACTGTTTATGATTATTTTGTGAAAATACATAAACATTATTTTAGAGTAAAAATAATGTTTACAAATGACAACGACTCCAAAATAATACAAACGCCTTCGCCATAAATATACAAGTTACACCGGTAATTATATTACCACCTATATGTTAAAACGTAACTTACACAATTACGGAAATATTTATGAACGCGTACTTTAACAACGTATTTTGGGATAAATACCTATATTATGGAGATGGATATATATATAAGGATTAAGTGAGACTTAATGACGGAATTATACGCACATGTATTAAATCCCCCATCCTTGGGAAGGAAAATAACTATCAAGCACATACAAAATGTAACACGAAATAGTTGTCTAACTATTTCCCGCAAACATAAACTGTAAAGCTAAAGCACGGCCGTCCGTCTAATAGATTTAGCACTTGTAGGTCATTGCACAGCTTACAGTACCAGGAGACGCTTGATAGAGTTTACGCATCCACTGTGAGTTCATGTCCCCCTTTTCTCTAACTGTTTTCAGTTTTCTTAACTGCGGGGGTGAAATACATGTTACTTTGTTTACAAGTACTATTATACTCGGTATGATTAACGTAAGGAGGTTTTAGATCAAGTGAATGGGTAGTTAGAACACCGAGGGACTTAAGCGGTAGATCTATCTGGGTGTAGCGAGCCCAACCCCTGAGCCCGCATAATGGACCAGGTGGTGACTTGGTGCCCCAACGCCAAATACGCTAGGTTTGAATCTTCCTACTTGCATTTCACAACATGCTAATGGCCTTGCAAACCATTGGTGATCACAAGTCCTCTTACAACTGCTACATACCACAACTATTTTTATACTCACAAGTGTTTTACATACTCACTTACACATGAACTCGCTCAACATTATTGTTGATTTTTCAACTCACATGTATTTCAGGAAATTAAAAGGGATTCTGGCACGGTATGAACGTTTTCCGCTGCAATCTTCATGAAGTCATCAAGGATTAGGGATTGTGTTCTCTTACCTGGACAAGACACAATCCTTAACCCTCGTTTATGTTCTGTTATTAGTTGTAATGTTGTTGAACAAGGTTATGGTCGTATGTTTAAAACAATGGTATTGTATGTTGATTTCTAAACTTAATGATGACTTGCATGGTTTTTAAATTCATATAGCTTTGTTATGATTTAGCTATGGTATTAAGAAGTCACGCCAAAATTACCCACGCTTCCGCAAAGCCAGGGTGTGACAGCTTGGTATCAGAGCTCTGATCATAGCGAACTAGGATTCATTCTCGAGTCTAGACTATGATCACTAGGGCTCTCACGAAAACATTTTACTGCATACCACTTAAGTCCAGATCCAAAACTTTTTACAACCAAATGTTGAGCACATTTTATTCATTATTTTAGGCCCAGTCGGGAGGCTGAGGCTTGGTCTAGTGGGACTAGGAGTGTTGGTCTAGTGGGACTAGGAGTGTTGACTAGTGGGACTAGAAGTGTTGGCTAGTGGGACTAGAAGTATTGGCTAGTGGGACTAGAAGTGTTGACTAGTGGGACTAGAAGTGTTGACTAGTGGGACTAGAAGGGTTGGCTAGTGGGACTAGAAGTGTTGGCTAGTGGGACTAGAAGGATAATTTGAATGTTACGTGGTGACTACATGTTTATATGACTATATGATTGATTATTATACGTATATGTGTTTGTGTTACAAACGTCATGCTTTCATCAAGTACTAGAAAGACGGACACTACAAATCCCATGACCATAGTATCAGACGACATAGTTTCATCGAAGCACGAGGTGTACATTTCTGATACTACCGGCACAGACAACGACGACTCTCAGCCCTCTGTGCGCTGCCTAAAGTCGTAGCAGAGCCTACTAATGGCTACCTTGTTGGGAATTTGCCCCCTGCCGCTTATCTCGTTGTTGATGTGCCCCCGACGTTGTCTCTGAAGACGATGTCGAACTACTAAGAGGAGGACCCACTTGAGGGCGAGGCCCTATTGCTGCTGGTATTAGACTACTGCATGCGGACGCTCCGTAGGGGAAACTCATGTCCATTCCCCTATCCCAGACTCATTTGAGTTTCTAACATCCGCATCTTCGCACATACAGGGAATGCAGCACCACTTACACGACGCCGACCCTGATATGGCATCATTAGCTGCACCGGATCCCGCACACAGTTTTGAGTTTGATCGCGATATTGAGGACAATCCTGTTTTTCCGCCTGGTGTTGATCCAGACCATGACATAGAGTTCATGCACTTAGACCAGCCCTTAGGGGATCCTGTAACCCCTGCGATTGTTGATCCAGCTGATTTTGAGATGGAGTTTTTGATTCGGAGCTAGCCGTGGCCCCTGAGCCAGGCGTTGCTCCTGACCCCGCATTGGAGTATGACCCTGTTCATGCCAATGCACCAACTGTTGCTCCTTGATTGATCATCTGCTTGGATGAGAGAAAATTTGGGGTAACTGTGCAAGACAATTTATTATTACGGGGGCCCACGTAATAACGATTTGTAGTGCATAGGAATCCTGGTGGACTCTGCAGGCCAAGCTAATGATAACCGATGCAGCAGGAAATAACCTAAACACAAATGACCTAGGCGATGTAGCCTCGAGTTCATTCTATTACAAGCAACAAGCCAAATTGACAAGCCTATGTGAAGGCTCAGGAATTTATTTCCCCACTTATACAGTGAGTATATTTGCGTGTGAAATGGGGTGATTACATGATGGCTTACGTTGCTATATATATACCCCATAGACAATTGAAACATTGTCCAACCCGCTTCACGCTATTTCGACAAAAAGGGAATGTCACCCAGGCGTGACACAAACACCAGTACGTTGCCAAGGACAGAAGCCGAGCTGCAAGAACGCATCTCACCAATAAATGCACGACATGAAGCCCTCCGCTCTAAGTACAACGATGGCATTACTGGAGATGACCCCCCAACTGGCTGCACCTATAAACAGTTCCTGAACTGCAAGCCTTTGAACTTTGGTAAAACAGGAGGCACCGTTGCAATTGTTCGTTGGTCCGAAAAGACTGACTCCATTCTAAGAACGAGTAACTGTTCGCCCCAACAGAGTGTTACCTACATATCGGGGATATTTCTAGATGGCACACTCTCTTAATGGAACCTCCAGGTTCAGACCCTTGGCACCGACGCTGCTTATACACTGAGCTGGGACGAGCTCGAGGAAACGATTGAGAAGAAATGTTGTTTTAGGACAGAAATTCAGAAGATTGACGTGGAGTCCTGGAATTTGAGAATGGACGAACCAGAGACTCCTGGACATGTCCAGCGATCGCACGACTTGTCTAGGGTCGCCCCCTACTAAGTCATTGATGCTGTATGATATAGTGGTGTACTTGTAAGCTTTACACTGTGGTCTCGGATTGTGGCAATACAATGTCAGTATTCTCATCACTTGTGATGTTCAATCTATTGTCTATGCCCTATAACATAAGATGTTATGTGATTGATTTGTTGATAACATGAGATGTTATGTGTTGGTATTGTTGAATGCATACGTACGCTTCACTTGTTATGACCTAACCATGTGAAACATCTTTTAGAAGATGCCGCCAAGACGCGAACTGCGCATGCCCACCTCTGAGGCAGAACTTAAAGAGAAAATTGCTGCAGCTATAGCACAACACGAGGCCCTACGCTCCGAAACCAGCAGAGGCACCTCAGAAAATAACGGTTGTTCCTACTGGCACTTCCTCAACTACAAGCCTCCGAAGTTCGACGGCACTGGGGGTGCCATAACTTTTGTAAAATGGATTGAAAGTATGGAATCCATCCTTCGCACGAGTGGCTGTACGCCAGAACAACAAGTCCCATACGTTTCTGAGTTGTTTCAAGATGGAGCCCGATTATGGTGGAATCTTCAGGTTCGAACAATGGGCCTAACTACAGCGCACGCGTTAACTTGGGATGAACTGAAAGGAATGATGCATAAGAAGTTTTGCCCCCAAACGGAAACCCAGAAGTGGGAAGATGAATTTCGGAGCCTGTTGATGGAAGGTCCAAAGGTGTTGGAGTACATGCAAAGACTCCATGATTTGTCACGAGTTGTTCCGCACCTGGTGAAACCAGAACTAAGGAAATTGGAACAATTCATTTGGGAACTGGCACCTCAAGTCTTGAACCTGATGACAACATCTACGCCGCCAACTACTATTGTTGCAAGTAAGATGGGTTTGGCACTCATTACAGAAGCGATTAGACTAGAAAAACTTGCAAACCCGGACAAGGAGACTCAGGTAGAGTCATCCGGAAGGAACAAAAGGAAGCTCGCTGAGGGTACCCGAACAAATAATAAGAACAAAGGAAAGGGTTATATGGGCACTCTGCCCAAGTGTAACACATGCCAGCGTCATCATTCTGGCCAATGTGGACTGAAAACATGTGAAGCTTGTGGGAAGAGAGGTCATTCGAAGGATACTTGTTGGGTTAGTAATGGCCAGGGTGACAAAGGAGGTTGTGGGATGGGGAGTCCCATACAGGGAGAGAACAATAACAACGCTCTAGGTGGAAATGGGAAAGGAGATGGCCGAATGCTAGGATGCTACCATTGTAAGGACGTTGGACATTTTAAGAGGGAATGCCCGAAGTTGAAACAAGACCGTGAAAGAAGATCCAACATCGGAGCTTGTGAGGCATGCCAGGATCCAGGTGTGATTTCTGGTACGTTCTCTAACAACCAAAACTTTTGCGTCTATTTTATTTGATGCTGGTGCTAACTATAGCTTCGTGTCATTAGAATTTAGGAATATACTTGATTTGACCGCTAGTAAGATAGATATTCCCTACTCGATCGAATTAACAAATGGGAAGTAGTAGAAACCAATGAAGTTATCAGAGGCTGTGTGATTGAATTAGGAGAACGTGAGTTCGCTCTAAATCTACTACCCATCCCGTTGGGAAGCTTTGACGTGGTGGTAGGAAGGGATTGGTTATCGGGCAACAAGCTGAGATAGTTTGTCACGAAAAGGTTGTTCGTACCCCAACCGATGATGGTGAGACCATTATTGTTCACGGTGAGAAGTGTGATACGCCGCTAGGAATTATCAGCTGCTTGAAAGCAAGGAAGAGCTTGCAGAAAGGAAGTGTTGCCTTCCTGGCACACATTGTGGATAAGAAGGCTGCTGAGCAAAGAATCAAAGACACCCCTGTCGCAAGGGAGAATACCCCGAAGTCTTCCTCGAAGACTTGCCGGAATCGTCTCCTCAACGATTAGTCGAACCTCGCGTCGATTTAATTCCAGGCACTGCACCCGTAATCGATGCGTCATAGCGACTTACATTTTCGGAGATGCAAGGATTGACAGAGAAGTGTTGTCAATGGATGGAGAAGGAAGGTAACAGACCAAAAATTCCCTTTTTGGAGAACTGAACAAGCTAACGATCGAGGATAGATATCCTCTGCCAAGAATCGACGATCTGTTTGATCAACTGCAAGGCTCAAGTTTTTACTCTAAGATCGATCTTCGATCTGGATACCATCAGTTAAGGATACAAGAGGAAAGTATCCCAAAGATAGCCTTCAGGACTCGTTATGGACACTACGAGTTCCTTGTTATGCCATTTGGTTTAACAAACGCGCCTGCAGTCTTTATGGACATGATGAATATAGTTTGCAAGCCGTACTTGGACAAGTTCGTGATTGTATTCATCGACTACATCTTGATTTATTCAAGAACAAAGGCCGAACACGAACGGCACTTAAGAGCCATTTTGGAACTATTAAAGAAAGAACAGCTGTATGCCAAACTTTTTAAGTGCGAATTTTGGCTACGTGAAGCCCAATTTCTTGGACACATGGTTAATGGGGATGGAATTCATGTTGATCCCACAAAGATCGAGGCGATTAAGAATTGGGAAACGCCTAAAACACCAACCGAGATTCGACAATTCTTAAGTTTGGCTGGCCATTATCAAAGGTTCAGTGAGGATTTCTCAAAAATCGCTCAACCTTTGACGCTCCTCACACAGAAAGACAAGAAGTCTGATTGGGGAATCAAACAGGAAGAAGCGTTTCAGTTATTAAAGAACAAACTTTGTGGAGCGCCAATCTTAACACTACCAGAAGGTACTGAAGATTTTGTGGTATACTGCGACGCATCGCGTCAGGGATTGGGTTGCGTGTTGATGCAACGCCAAAAAGTTATTGCTTACGCATCCCGCCAATTGAAAGTGCACGAAAAGAACTATACCACACACGATTTGGAACTTGGCGCCGTGGTATTTGCCTTAAAGATCTAGAGACACTACCTGTATGGTACAAAATGCACAATCTTCACAGATCACAAGAGCTTACAGCATATATTCAACCAGAAAGAGCTGAATATGAGGCAAAGACGTTGGGTTGAATTGCTAAACGATTACGACTGCGAGATCAAGTATCATCCAGGGAAGGCGAATGTGGTCGCCGATGCCCTTAGTCGAAAGGAAAGAATCAAACCCATAAGGGTTAGGGCTTTGGAAATGATTATACGAACCAATCTTTCCTTGCGCATTCGCGCTGCACAAAAAGAAGCCCTTAAGGAAGGGAATCGTGAGGAAGAATATCTCCGTGGGATGGAGAAGTTACTGGCACCAAACAATGAAGGAACATTATGTTTCGAGAGAAGGATTTGGGTTCCTTTGTTCGGAGATTTAAGGAAAGTTATTTTCGACGAAGCGCACAAGTCACGGTACTCTATCCACCCAGGGGCAGATAAGATGTACCAGGATCTCAGAAATTACTATTGGTGGCCTAGAATGAAAGGCGATGTTGCTGTCTACGTGAGCCAATGTTTAACGTGCGCTAAGGTTAAAGCTGAATATCAGAGGCCTTCGGGACTCCTGCAACAACCGGAGATTCCCAAATGGAAGTGGGAACAAATCTCCATGGATTTTGTTACAAAACTGCCAAGAACGCCTAAAGGCCATGACACTATCTGGGTGATAGTGGATCGATTAACAAAGACAGCACACTTCTTACCTATCAGAGAAAAGGATAACACGAGCAAATTAGCTGAAATATACATGAGGAAGATCGTAGCACGTCATGGAGTGCCCCTCTCAATCATCTCTGATAGAGATGGAAGGTTTGTGTCAAGAATATGGCAATCCTTCCAAGAAGCTTTTGGCTCTCAACTGAATCTGAGCACTGCATTTCATCCGCAAACTGATGGCCAGAGCGAGCGAACAATACAAACTTTGGAAGACATGCTGAGAGCATGTGTTATGGATTTGGGCGGTAGCTGGGATAAACACTTACCTTTGGTCGAATTTTCTTACAACAACAGCTACCACACCAGTATTGGTGTCGCGCCTTTTGAAGCCCTATACGGACGCAAGTGTCGATCACCACTATGTTGGGCTGACGCAGGTGACAGGCAGCTTGCAGGTCCCGAAATCGTCCAAGAGACGACGGATAAGATTGCGCAGATTCTTAAAAACATCGAAGCCGCTCGCCACAGGCAAAAGGCCTACGCGGATCCAAACAGAAAACATGTGGATTTCCAAGTTGGAGAGATGGTGTTATTGAAGGTATCACCCTGGAAAGGGGTAGCACGCTTTGGGAAGCGTGGAAAGCTAAATCCGCGCTACATTGGTCCTTTCAGAATTCTAGAAAGAATCGGGACAGTAGCATACAAGTTGGATCTACCTGCCGAACTTAACGGTGTTCACGATACATTTCATGTATCCAATTTAAAGAAAAGTCCAACTCAAGTTGACGTTGCCATTCCTATCGACGAGATTCATGTTGACGACACGCTCCACTTCATAGAAGAACCCGTCGAGGTCACAGATTGGAAAGTTAACAGGACCCGCCGGAGCAGTGTCAAACTCGTCAAGGTTCGCTGGAATGCCAGACATGGTCCTGAATTTACCTGGGAGCGTGAGGACCGGATGAAAGAAAGGTACCCCCACTTATTTCCCAAGAACCCTGCATCTACAAGCAGAACTTAAAATTTCGGGACGAAATTTATTTAACGGGGGGAGAATGTGACAACCCGCACAAAACCAGGTATCCATACAACTTAATTACTGATTAATTACTGCTTAATTACTGTGCTTGATTGAAACTAGCTGATAAACTGCTACCTGCATACTGATACATGCACTTACTTGCATCATACTTGCTTGCTGTCACTACATTATTTACCTACTGAACCCTAGTGACAAACATGATGCACAAAAAGCACAGTAGCACTAAACGGATACACAGTGAACATGCTGATATAACCAGCATCAGGCAAATACTGCCTCTAAGGCCTGTTAAGAGCCTCATATATTTTGGCTACACTGATAGTGAGTGTAGGATATAAGGGTTGTGTTACCGCGTCTCTAGGGATAAGATACACTGATTCGGATGTGCCAAAAACGTACTTTAAGTACCAAACACAGCACTTTAAATAATTTAACCAGCTTCTAGCTGACTAGTAAAGTGCCAGAAATGAGAAAAATATTACTAGACACTTTCTAAAGTGTCGGGAAAACAAATTGTGTCACTAAAATGTAAAAACGACACTTTAAAGCTTTTGTAACACTTTAACGGATTTCTATCCAACCGAACAACCGGACTTTACCCGGGACACGAAAATATTAATATTTTCACTAACTATATTTTTCTAAGCTAGTTAGGGTCCCTGATTACCCTAACACCCGTCATAACATGCAACATACAACTAACGAGGTTAAATACTTAACCTACCTAATTAACCTAAACTTAACTCCTAACTATCTACTTGGAAGTGAACTAGGCCCACCCCCCACATTACAATCGGCCCCAATATAGGGGACACACTGGTACATGGATGGTTATTATATTAGATAATGTTGGGTATCTTAATGGCATTTTTACCAATGGATATTAACACTTAATTTTGTCTATAAGTTCAAACCACCACACACACTAATCTTTGAAAACAAATCACCAACTTACTCTCCTCTCTCTTGCTCTCTAAACCTTCGGCCGAACTCCCCTAGGACCACCCACCCACTTTCAATTTTCATCCTTATCATTCCAAGCATATACAAGCCTCCAAGGTCACGTTTTAGAAGGTTTGGTGCAAGCGGAACGCGAAGGACCTCCACCGTTGGCTTTTATCCACGCGTTTTTCGTCAAAGATCTTCCCTAGCCTTGAGCTAGAGGTATAACCTTTAAAACTTGTTTTTACACTCACCTAAAGTGGTTAAAAGGATTATTGTCGGTTGAATCTCGTTATATTAAAAGATGATGCATTAAAGTCTAGTAAAATCATAAAAATGGTGGTTAATAGCATATGTCTTGTGTAAAAGTCGTAGGACTTGAAATTTGTGTTTATCTAGACCCGATCTATAATGTGGTAGCTCGAATCTTCGTTTAACCCGACTTTGTAAAATCATGTATCTTCACATAAGCTTGTTTTTGAAAGATACAAGGGTTAAAGGTGAACACTACCACATTTTAGAGACATGAACTTGTGAAGAAATATTTTACTTGTGTAAAAGTGTTTTAACCGGTAAAAGGGTGTTTAAAACTAGCGGATCTACGTATCCGCAAGTGGTATTTTTGAAAGACCACACATTTAAGAACCATGTATTTTAAAGAAACGGATCTTACAATGTTAAGAATGATATTTAGAACACACGAGTGTGTAAACACTTGTGTGACGCATATTTCGACAAAATAACTATTTTTGGGAAAAATAACTAGAAGTTGTAAAGTCGGACTTCTCTAAAAACGAGGTTTTTACAAGATTGAAAGTACTTTATATAAAGATCTACGTATATAAATGGGATTTATAATATAGATTCGGAAAAAACTACAAGTTCATGCGACTATGCAAATTTACATATTTATTGACTAGTTTGATGTGTCGGAAATTGCTTGATGAAATAAAGAAGTTGTTGAATTGATTTGTTAAAAGAAAATGATACGCTTGAAAGCGTGGCCACCTCCAGTTACAGAGGAAACTCTGGCGAAATTTTCTAAAAACCTAACACTTAGACTTTTTACACAACAAGCGTTACAACTATTTTTGGACATATTTTCAAAACATAAATTTCGCCAGCACTATATTTTACTACATATCCGGAGGTGGGATTTTCACAAGGATTAACGTGATAAATATATTGTCACAACACTGTTTATGATTATTTTGTGAAAATACATAAACATTATTTTAGAGTAAAAATAATGTTTACAAATGACAACGACTCCAAAATAATACAAACGCCTTCGCCATAAATATACAAGTTACACCGGTAATTATATTACCACCTATATGTTAAAACGTAACTTACACAATTACGGAAATATTTATGAACGCGTACTTTAACAACGTATTTTGGGATAAATACCTATATTATGGAGATGGATATATATATAAGGATTAAGTGAGACTTAATGACGGAATTATACGCACATGTATTAAATCCCCCATCCTTGGGAAGGAAAATAACTATCAAGCACATACAAAATGTAACACGAAATAGTTGTCTAACTATTTCCCGCAAACATAAACTGTAAAGCTAAAGCACGGCCGTCCGTCTAATAGATTTAGCACTTGTAGGTCATTGCACAGCTTACAGTACCAGGAGACGCTTGATAGAGTTTACGCATCCACTGTGAGTTCATGTCCCCCTTTTCTCTAACTGTTTTCAGTTTTCTTAACTGCGGGGGTGAAATACATGTTACTTTGTTTACAAGTACTATTATACTCGGTATGATTAACGTAAGGAGGTTTTAGATCAAGTGAATGGGTAGTTAGAACACCGAGGGACTTAAGCGGTAGATCTATCTGGGTGTAGCGAGCCCAACCCCTGAGCCCGCATAATGGACCAGGTGGTGACTTGGTGCCCCAACGCCAAATACGCTAGGTTTGAATCTTCCTACTTGCATTTCACAACATGCTAATGGCCTTGCAAACCATTGGTGATCACAAGTCCTCTTACAACTGCTACATACCACAACTATTTTTATACTCACAAGTGTTTTACATACTCACTTACACATGAACTCGCTCAACATTATTGTTGATTTTTCAACTCACATGTATTTCAGGAAATTAAAAGGGATTCTGGCACGGTATGAACGTTTTCCGCTGCAATCTTCATGAAGTCATCAAGGATTAGGGATTGTGTTCTCTTACCTGGACAAGACACAATCCTTAACCCTCGTTTATGTTCTGTTATTAGTTGTAATGTTGTTGAACAAGGTTATGGTCGTATGTTTAAAACAATGGTATTGTATGTTGATTTCTAAACTTAATGATGACTTGCATGGTTTTTAAATTCATATAGCTTTGTTATGATTTAGCTATGGTATTAAGAAGTCACACCAAAATTACCCACGCTTCCGCAAAGCCAGGGTGTGACACTCAAAAACAAGCAAACTGTTCCGACAACTCAGATTTATTAATGAAGTTCTAGACTTCCTACTCGTTTCATCACAGCAGACATAGCATCCTATCAACCTGTCACATAAGTTAAAATAAAGTCAATACATACAATGTAAAGGTGAGTACACAAGTTTGAGTAGCATATAGTATAGCAAAAGCGTTTACGCATAACCAGCATGTAACACGTATAAATGTGAATCAAGTAAGTTATCGACAATGACGTATGCAACCGACATGACTGCGAGTGTAGAATGCGCAACACATTATCACCACTGTAACCATGTGAAGTAAAGCCCTTAACAATCCCTGTCCACGACAGGTGCTGAGTCCAAACTATAGTACTATCGTTGCTAAGGTGTCAGGTAACAATCATTGTGTAAACATAACATACAAGCATTCATCGAGTCACGTATAACATTCGAGAGCGGTTAGCGTTCAAAAGTGTTTGCGTTGTGTGTTGATGTGTTTTGATAGAGAACGTATGTAACACCCAAAAGTACGTCAACCGAAAAAGGGTTCGAGTATACTCACAGTACTAGTAGCTGATAAACACCCACTGTATTGGATTGAAGGGAGGCGTTGGAGTTTAGCCTGAGCATAGACAGTAGCGTAAGCGTTGAACAGCGTGTAAACAGTGCGTTGGATGAGTTAAGCGTCGAATGGTGAGTCGATCGGATGGTCATCCGGATGGATGGTCATCCGGATGTATGACCATTCAAACGGATAGCCATTCGAATGAGTGGTAAGTGTTTGTAAATTGTTTGGGAACTTTTGAAGATTTCGTTGTAGTATTAATCAAGTCATTCGATCGGATGGTCGTCCGGACAGATGGCTATTCGATCGGATGGCTATTCGAGTGCTAGGTGGGTAGTTTGAAGTTTTGTCAGATTGTTTAAGTGTTGAAAGCTATCAAGAACAAGTCACCTGGTCGAATAGTCATTCGATCGGATGGTCATCCGATTGGATGGCTATTCGATTAGGCAATCTGATGTTTTGAGAACTTGTAGTTTTTCTAACTTAAAAAGTTTGAGTTTTAACGGAGACGGCGTGATGACGTGTCAAACAACGGGAATCCACACCGAGCCCAGCTCAGCCGATCGGATGGGAATCACCCCATTCGATCAAACTTAACTGTTCTTGATGGAGTTTCATGTTCAACCCGTGAATCGATCGTCTCTCCAGTGGAAATCTGTTTTCAAACCGGTCCTTAACTAGAGAATGAGTAAAGAGCCTAAATGAGTCTAGATTCCATCGGTTTTGAGTGAAAAGTGAAGAAAAGTTGAAGAAAAGTTTGAAATTAGTTGAGGATGTTTAGATCTAGTTGAGGTTTGTGTTAAATTGTATGGAAATCCCTTAGATCTGAACCGATCTCGATGAGATGAGGTCACACAACAGTTCCCATGAGAAACCGTGATGACGTCATGTAACGACTCTCATCAAAAGTCATAATTATTAAAATAATTTGACTAATAGGAAACCCTAATTAAGACACCCAACTGATTCTGAATAAACCCTAAAATTTTCATAATTTTCAGAATCAGGATTAGGGCCCCTAAAACTCAGGGGGGGGGGGGGGTTAAACCCTATTGACGATTATCCACTTAAAACGTAGGCAGAAAGGAATTTTCAGAAATCGTCGACTCAGCTGAGCTAGTCCCACACGTGGCAACCCTATACATGAAAATAGTTCTTACGCGGGCCGCGTAAGGTTAGCTTAAGATCTCACGCGGGCCGCCTGAGGGTCAAAATTTGGCTATAAATACAGGAGATTGGGACTTGAATTCTGGCTTCAGAACGACGCTCAAATTCACTTTGTGCGCTGAGATAAGTTCGGTATACTCCAATTAACACACACAGGCACTAAATCGACGCCGCAATCAGGGTATTAGCACGATCGCTATTACGATTCATTGTCCGATCGATCAATGTACTCAACGGGTGTTTAAGTGCTGCCCACATTAGGGTGATGCTTTGTCATTAGTAGTTAATTCGACAGATGTTAAGCATAGCGCTTTGTCACTCGTTGTGATGGTTGATCTCGTGAGTTATCGTAAATGCTGTATTGATTACTAATCCCGAATTGTGTGCTTGTTATTAAATTTAGGTTAAAAAGGCTAAATCAGTAGGCCAAACTCTGCCCGTATAAATCTGCAAAGTGAGTCATTCTCCTTTTCTCACAGTTTGTGAGTCATTCTCCTTTTCTCACAGTTTGTGAGTCATTCTCTTTTTATCAACTATTTTACAATACCTCAAATTATTTTCAAAAGTTATAATTACAGGGACTAAGTCGTGGATATCTTGAATTACTGGTTAGTGGGGTATTGTGCACATTACTAATTTCTCCCAATTAGGTTCATTGACCTACTCGGGATAATCACTGTTAGGTTCATTGACCTACAGGGATAATCATCACTATTTAGGTTCATTGATCTAAATAGTGGTATGACCATCGTCACCATTGTGACTTGTCACCATTGTGACTTGTCACCATTGTGACAGAAGGCCAGATAAAAATAAGATAGAAGCCATTGTAATCGCTCTTATGCTGTAATTGATAACTATGCATCATTATGCAAAATAGAATGATTCACTCAGTATTTCCCGCTGACAAAACCTTTTTCAAACATGTTTCAGGTGACCTGTTATGAATCAGGAAAAGTGCCATATAGCACTACAAGCTCAAGGAAGTGGCTCAGTATAAAATAAAGAAACATGTTTTGTAAAATAAAAGATTTCTTCGTGAAATCAAATGATTGTAAATTACCGGGTTTTATTCCGCGTTGTGAAATAAAATAAATCGGGAAATATTTACTTTTTAAAAGATCCTGGTGAAAACTTCCGCTGTCAAACTCAATTAATTAAATACCGCAGGATTTCTGTCTCGCGGCTCCTGAAACGAGTCAAACCGGGTCGGGGGCCGTGACACGTCACCTTCAAGAAGTCCAAATCAGGTGATTTCGAGATGAAAATAAATGATTTTGGTGGAGAAGAGGATGGAAATGTGTGTAGTGATGATGGAAGTACAAGATTTAAGGAGAAATACTTACGAAATGGCCTTGAATCGAGAGAAAAGTGCTTGAAAGAGACTTGGGAGCGTCTGGTCGAATGGAGCTGTCACATCAGTGAACAGTGATGTGACTGGCGGGTATTTACAGGGTGAGGGGGAGATAAGGCGGTGCAGCGAGGTGTCGGATGGCCAGTCGATCGGATGGCCATCCGATCGGATGGTCATCCGGACGGATGTCCATTCGATCGAATGGTCAATCGATCAGACGGTTTGCGCGAGTTGGTTTTCCGACTTTCGTTTCGTTCGTCAAGCGTTGCGTAGCGTTTAAGCGAGTTGTGAGTAAGCGTTGCGATGAGGTAACCACATAATATTAAACAAGTAATCACACAAATAATATAACACATAATTGCATAAAAGTAAATATGTGATTCGAGTTGCGGTGAGATTGCGATGAGATAGCGTTGCGATAGCGTTTAGTATAATCATGCGATATAATAATGCGAAAAAATTCGTTAAATAGTATGCGTTGTAAACTTCGTTTAAATGTGATAACTGCGTTTTGCATAAGCGTTGTGAATGCGTTGTAAAACATAGTTTAAAAATATCGTTTAAACCCTTAGCGATAATCGGAATCTCGAGAGTACAAGGCAATTAAGCAATAAATGACAGATCTAGTAATGACCCGAAAGGTCAGGTTGTTACACAATGAATCCATCTCTGGGTGTAACAATCCTTAATAAAACCGACACCCTCATAATTTTTCCGTCACCCTAATATATTTTAAAATATCCCAAAATGTCCCAAAATACACCCCATACGCGAAAACGGGCCTCAAATATATTAAATAGTATTAAAAATAATTAAAAATTGAATTTTTGGGCTGAGGCGGGCCGCGTAACCCCACCCCAACCCTTACGCGGGCGGTATAAAGGTTAAAATCTGATTTCTTTGATTTTTAAGTTTAGGCGGGCCGCGTAAGCCACCCCTTAAGTTTACGCGGGCCGCGTGAGATCAAGATAGTGGCGCAGCCCGGTGATGACACGTGTCATCATCGTGGCGGACCTACCTGATGACCCGGACAAGCTAGTCCGTTGACTAGCTTTGACGGGGGCCGCGTAGCCCTTAGGCTACTCTTACGCGGGCCGCGAGAGAGTCAGGTATCAGCACTATATAAGCAGGCCATCGGATTTCATTTCAAATTGTTCACTTTCTTTCTGTATCTCGACTTTCTGAAGTAGTAGGCTTTATATTAGAGTATTATACCCCCTAATTAGCGAGGTTCTGCTCCGTTGTAAGTATTATAACCCTAGTTTCGTATTAGATATGTTGCTCGATTGATTTAGGGTTCCGTAACAACTGTCGTGGTTCTGCCCGACGTAGTTGTTGGAATACCGTCTCGGGGAGGGTATCATTAATATTATCAAAGGGTTATTATACTAACCTATGTACATTTGTGTAAATTATAGATTAATCCCAGGAAACCCTTACGCGAAGTCTAAGATAGCAATGTGAGTTTATCCGATTTTTGTTAAACTTTTTTGTAATATTTTACAAAACCTTAAATGTTTTACAATGTGATTAAGCGGTGATTGAGTCTTTGTAGTTCTTCAATTAATGCCGGTATGTTGGGGTTTTGCATACAAAATGTGGAACACGTTACCATTGGACGACGAGTTAGCCAATGTGTAATATGACCCACCAGTCAGGATTGACATTACTGAATGAGTAATTGTGTAGAAATAAACAATGTGATCGCTCTCAATACTGTGTTAATTGATAAATTATTTCTTGATTAAACTGGGATTCACTCACCAGTATTTCCCACTGACAAATGTTTTTAAAACGCGTTTCATGTAACACAATGTGACATCCAATTAGTAAAAAGACAGCTGGAGAGCACTGGAGGCTTGGGAAAAATGTGGCTATAAAAGTTACCTAAAAGACGATGTTTTAAATTCAATAAAATAGGGTTTATCCCCATAAACATATTGTAATAAGAAACTTGGGTTTTTCCCATGTGATTATTAATATCAAATATGGTGGTTTTACTCTGATAAACATTTCCTAACTACGGTCCTGATGTAATTTCCGCTGCCAAATTAACAAACTGATACCACCGAAATTCTAGGTTCGCGTCCGCCAGTTCCCGGGACAGATAAGGGATCGGGGGTTGCGACAGAAGGTGGTATCAGAGCCTAGCCACTGGTCTAAGCCAAAGAAGTGTTCTGCTGACACTTAAATTCTAAATTTTGTGTTAGGAAATAATTTATGTGATTATGTGTTTTGTGTTATTTGACTATTGTTAGTTTACAGTATGAGTGATCAAGGACCCTCAGACATGTGTCGTCAGTTGTCTGATTCACCTAGGAGTGAAGGTACCTCTGATCAGGAAGAAGGGATGTTTACCTTTAAAGCTCAGTCGGAAGCATTTGCACGTAGGAAATGAATGCGAAAGTTGCAACAACAAAGTGTTCTAGCAGCTGCTAAGAGAAAGTCAGATGCCCATACACAGGATATACTTAATAGAAGCCTAGCCAATTTCCATATCCTAGGTACAACTGCTGTTGACCCAAGTCTGGAACAACTAGTAGCCCCACAACCCTTACCTTTAATTCTCACTCAACCGATGGAGGTAGAAATGCATGATTTTAACCCTGAGGAGATACCTAGGATACCAGCCCCTAATCCTCTAGATCCAAATTATGATCCATGGTTTGATGATCTTAGGGATTATGTGCCACGTTATCACTTAAACGAAGAAACCTTGCCGAACTTAGCAGCATATCCAGGTTTGGACCCTCCAGATCCCTACTATGACAATGATGAATACATTAGGGAGATTTTGGAGAATCCATACCCTCAGGAGAATCCAGTACCTCAGTACCCAGAGCCAATACCAGTACCTGCACCCCCAATGAGTGCAGAGAATTTGCAAGAACTCCGAAATTTCGGAGAAGAAATCATAGAAAGTAGCGAGAGGATGAGGTATGTAGGAGAGCAACTCGTATGGAAATACGATGAGCGTCAACTGGATTTCAGGGAAAATTGATACCCGTGAAAGTGATGGTGAAGTTGGTAATAATAATAAATAAAATATATGTGTAATACTAATAAATCTATCGTAGTATAGACCACTTTGTGGTTAACGAGGCATAGTGGTATTGTAATTTTTAATTTCTGTTTTTGTGTGTATTTGACGCATACTATATCGAAAAGAGTAAAGTCGCAATGCACGACGTTTTTGACCAATATGTGTATTATGTGGTTGTTACTTAAACTATTTAATTATTCAATTAATGATTGGTAAATGTTTAAAATTCAGATGGTCGACGAAGGAAATCCAGGAAATCTGAATAATGATAACCAAAGTAACATTGACGTGGTTAATGAGAATCCAAGCATCAATAACAATGGAAATCAAGTGGATAACAGTGGTATCCAACACATAGTCACACAAGGAATAATAGATGCAATTCCAT
Source organism: Helianthus tuberosus (assembly GCA_030545235.1). Taxonomy (NCBI): domain Eukaryota; kingdom Viridiplantae; phylum Streptophyta; class Magnoliopsida; order Asterales; family Asteraceae; genus Helianthus; species Helianthus tuberosus. The sequence continues at coordinate 58,761,525 of CM060364.1, forward strand.
ATATTATTCAAACGGTTATGGAAGCCCATAATAAGAGTAAACATGATAGCAAGCGACCCTCTGAACCCGAAAACAGCGTGAAAAATGGACCTGTACTTCAAATGCCCATTCCCAAAAGGAGAAGAACCGTATTTTACGGTTGTTCTTATAAATGAATTCTGGTCGTGTAAACCAATGGAATTCTCGGGCAACGAAGGGGCCATTGCAACCCTACGCTGGATAGAGAAAACTGAGGCAGTCTTAAGAATAAGCAAGTGTGCTGAAGAAGATAAGATAATGTTTGCTTCTAATCTGTTTAAGAATTCAGCACTAGAATGGTGGAACACTATCCTCCAATCAAGAGGAAGTGATAGAACTTACAATATGGAATGGGAGGAATTTAAGGACAAGGTAGAAAGGAAATTATGCCCACCCAATGAGAAGGAACAGATAGCAAACAAATTCCTAAACCTTAGGATGACTGGTGTGGATAATAAGGGATACACTAAGTTATTCTTTGAATATGCTCGAACAGTACCCACCCTTGCTTCACCTGAACCAGTATTGATCTCCCGTTATATCTGGGGATTAATTGGAGAGATAAGACACGTAGTCAAGGCAGTTAGACCTCAAACTATAGAAGAAGCTGTAGAACTAGCAAATACCTTGACAGATGAATTAGTCCGTACCCGAAAAGAGGATCAAAGGAGGAACCTAACCCAGAAACTCACACAAGAATTTCGTTCTGGAAATTTTAATCGTGGGAAAAATATAGGTTTTACCTCTACACCTTACTGTAAGAATTGCAAAAGAAAGCATTCAGGAAGATGCTCCATATACTATAACTTTTGCAAAATATCGGGACACAAGGAAGAAGACTGCAAGAAGAAAGCTAACAACAGGATATGCTATAACTGCGGAGAACAAGGTCATATCAAGCCTAATTGCCCGAAATTAGTTCCAGCTACAAACAACAAGAATACTAAAAATGCTAGAGCATTTGTTCTGACTGCAGATGAAGCCAAGATGATCCCGGATGTGATCACTGGTACGTTTTTAGTTAATGATATTTTTGCTAAAGTATTATTTGACTCTGGTGCAAACCAAAGTTTTATTAATACTTCATTTTGCAAATTTCTTAAGCAATCATTAACTAAACTACCACAAGAATGTCTAGTAGAGACAGCTAATGGAGAAACCGTTAGGATTTCTGAAATCTTGCAGGGAGCAAGCATAGAAATTTTAGATCAGAAATTTATTGCAAATCTTTATCCCATGAATCTGGCAGGATTCGATGTTGCTTTAGGAATGGATTGGTTAATAGCCAATAAAGCCAGTATTTTATGTGATCAAAAGCCAATTCAAGTAAATTCACCAAAAGGTGAAAAGATCACAATTAAAGGAGATAAACCATTTAGATCCACAAAATTCATCTCTGTGATGAAAACTGCAAGTTATATAAGAAAAGGTTCTATAGTGTATTTGATTTCCATAATCACTGACACTAAAGGAAAGGATTTGAAGGATATTCCAGTAGTATCTCAGTTTTCAGATGTAATTCCAGAAGAATTGCCAGGGCAACCTCCAGATAGGGAAGTTGAATTCAGAATCCATTTAATACCAGGAACAGCACCGATTGCCAAAGCACCTTACCGTGTGGCACCTGCAGAAATGCAAGAATTAAAGAAACAATTAGACGAATTGTTGGAGAAAGGATTCGTACAGCCAAGCTCATCACCGTGGGGAGCACCAATCTTATTCGTTAAAAAGAAGGACAGATCAATGCGTATGTGCATTGACTACCGTGAATTTAACAAGGTCACGATTAAGAATCGGTACCTATTACCAAGAATCGATGATCTGTTCGATCAATTGCAAGGAGCTCGATTTTTCTCTAAAATCGATTTAAGGTCAGGATATCACCAATTAAAGGTACAGGAAGAGGATATTCCTAAGACCGCATTCAGAACAAGGTACGGCCATTATGAATTTACTGTCATGCCATTTGGTTTAACCAATGCCCCAGCCACATTTATGGACATGATGAACCGAATATGTAAGCCATATTTGGATAAATTCATAATTGTCTTCATAGATGATATTCTCATTTATTCTAAAAATAAAGAGGATCATGCAAAGCATTTGCACGCACTTTTAAGTTTATTAAGAAAGGAAAAGCTTTACGCTAAATTTTCAAAGTGCGAATTTTGGTTAGAACAGGTACAGTTTCTCGGACACCTAGTCAATCATGAAGGAATTCATGTGGATCCAACAAAAATCGAGGCGATTACTAAATGGAAAACCCCTGAATCACCAACCGAGGGTAGAAGTTTCTTAGGATTGGCCTGTTATTATAGAAGATTTATTCAAGATTTTTCTAGAATAACCATTCCCTTAACTAAGCTAACCTGTAAACCTGTTAAGTTTGAATGGGGATTAAAACAAGAAGAAGCATTTAGAATTCTTAAGCATAAATTAACCCATACACCCATACTAGCGTTACCAAAAGGAGCTGAAGACTTTGTAGTCTATTGTGACGCTTCCAAATTAGGTTATGGATGTGTGTTGATGCAATGCCAAAAGGTTATAGCCTATGCATCTAGACAACTTAAGAATCATGAAGAGAATTATTCAACCCATGATTTAGAGTTAGGAGCTATAATTTTTGCCCTTAAAATTTGGAGACATTACCTTTATGGTAGTAAGTTTACCATATTCACCGATCATAAGAGTTTAAGGTATGTTTTCAAGCAAAAAGAGTTTAATATGAGACAAAGACGCTGGATGGAGATGCTTAGTGATTATGATTGTGATATCCAGTATCATGAAGGAAAATCAAATGTAGTGGCAGATGCTTTAAGCCGAAAGTATCATGAAAAGCCAAAAAGGGTACATTCTCTTAAATTAAATCTGCAAGTAGATTTAAATGATCAGATAAGAGAAGCACAAGAATCAGTAATCAAGGATGATACTGAAAAATTAAAAGGTATGCTAAAAGAATTAGAACAAGGAACAGATGGAATTTGGAGATTCCATAAGAAGAGAATGTGGATACCTAAATTAGGAAACCTACGTCATCGTATATTAGAAAAAGCCCATAAGTCTAAATATACGATGCATCCAGGAAGTGATAAAATATACCAGGATTTAAGGAAAATTTTCTGGTGGATAGGAATGAAAAAGGACATAGCAGCCTATGTTTCTAAATGTTTAACTTGTTCTCAAGCCAAAACTGAACACCAGAAACCCTCAGGATTTCTACAACAATTAGAAATGCCAGTATGGAAATGGGAATTGATAACAATGGATTTTGTTACTAAATTACCCAAAACAAAGAAAGGCAATGATACAATCTGGGTGATTGTAGATAGGCTAACCAAGTCAGCTCATTTCCTACCAATGAAGGAAACTTCCAGCATGGAACAGCTAGCTAAACTATATGTAAATGAAATAGTTTCATTACATGGAATTCCTTTATCAATTGTTTCTGATAGAGATAGTCGATTTACCTCTCATTTTTTGTCAAGTTTCCAAAAAGCCCTGGGAACCAAGTTAAATCTAAGCACGGCTTATCACCCTCAAACGGATGGACAAAGTGAAAGAACAATTCAGACGATGGAAGACATGCTTAGAGCTTGTGTAATTGATTTTGGAGGTAATTGGGACGATCACTTACCTTTAATAGAATTTTCTTATAATAACAGTTATCACACAAGTATCAATGCTGCACCATTTGAAGCACTTTATGGACGAAAGTGCCGAACCCCAGTCTGTTGGGCAGAAATTGGGGAAAAGCAACTATATGGACCTGAGATAGTGCAAGAAACAACCGACAAGATTATTCAAGTCAAAGAACGACCGAAAGCAGCTCGTGATCGACAGAAGAGCTATGCTGATAACCGACGCAAACCCTTGGAATTTCAAGTAGGAGATAAAGTATTATTAAAAGTCTCTACTTAGAAAGGAGTGGTAAGATTCATCAAAAGGGGAAAGGTAAATCCCAGGTATGTTGGACCTTTTGAGATTATTAGAAGAATAGGACCTGTAGCCTATTAAGTACAACTGCCAGAGGAAATGGCAGGAATACATGATGTATTTCATGTATCTAATCTCAAAAAGTGTTTAGCTGATGAATCACTGGTAGTACCTCTTAAGGATATAGAGGTAAATGAACAACTCAAGTTTGTAGAAAGACCTCTACAGATTGAAGACATGAAAGTCAAGAATCTCAAGCACAAGAGATTAGTTCTGGTCAAAGTAAAGTGGGACTCCAAAAAAGGACCTGAGTATACATGGGAGCCTGAATCTGAAATGCAAAGGAAATATCCACACTTGTTCCAATAGATCTCGAGGACGAGCTCTAAAACAAGGTGGGGAGGATGTAACAATCCTCAAAAAAACCGACACCCTCATAATTTTTCCGACACCCTAATATATTTTAAAATATCCCAAAATGTCCCAAAATACACCCCATACGCGAAAACGGGCCTCAAATATATTAAATAGTATTAAAAATAATTAAAAATTGAATTTTTGGGCTGAGGCGGGCCGCGTAACCCCACCCCAACCCTTACGCGGGCGGTATAAAGGTTAAAATCTGATTTCTTTGATTTTTAAGTTTAGGCGGGCCGCGTAAGCCACCCCTTAAGTTTACGCGGGCCACATGAGATCAAGATAGTGGCGGCCCGGTGATGACACGTGTCATCATCGTGGCGGACCTACCTGATGACCCGGACAAACTAGTCCGTTGACTAGCTTTGACACGGGCCGCGTAGCCCTTAGGCTACTCTTACGCGGGCCGCGAGAGAGTCAGGTATCAGCACTATATAAGCAGGCCATCGGATTTCATTTCAAATCGTTCACTTTCTTTCTGTATCTTGACTTTCTGAAGTAGTAGGCTTTATATTCGAGTATTATACCCCCTAATTAGCGAGGTTCTACTCCGTTGTAAGTATTATAACCCCAGTTTCATATTAGATATGCTGCCCGATTGATTTTGGGTTCCGTAACAACTGTCGTGGTTCTGCCCGACGTAGTTGTTGGAATACCGTCTCGGGGAGGGTATCATTAATATTATCAAAGGGTTATTATACTAACCTATGTATATTTGTGTAAATTATAGATTAATCCCAGGAAACCCTTACGCGAAGTCTAAGATAGCAATGTGAGTTTATCCGATTTTTGTTAAACGTTTTGTAATATTTTACAAAACCTTAAATGTTTTACAATGTGATTAAGCGGTGATTGAGTCTTTGTAGTTCTTCAATTACCGTCGGTATGTTGGGGTTTTGTATACAAAATGTGGAACACGTTACCATTGGACGAAGAGTTAGCCAATGTGTAATATGACCCACCAGTCAGGATTGACAGTACTGAATGAGTAATTGTGTAGAAATAAACAATGTGATCGCTCTCAATACTGTGTTAATTGATAAATTATTTCTTGATTAAACTGGGATTCACTCACCAGTATTTCCCACTGACAAATGTTTTTAAAACGCGTTTCAGGTAACACAATGTGACAGCCAATTAGTAAAAAGCCAGCTGGAGAGCACTGAAGGCTTGGGAAAATGTGGCTATAAAAGTTACCTAAAAGACGATGTTTTAAATTCAATAAAATAGGGTTTATCCCCATAAACATGTTGTAATAAGAAACTTGGGTTTTTTCCATGTGATTATTAATATCAAATATGGTGGTTTTACTCTGATAAACATTTCCTAACTACGGTCCTGATGTAATTTCCGCTGTCAAATTAACAAACTGATACCATCGAAATTCTGAGTTCGCGTCCACCCGTTCCCGGGACAGATAAGGGATCGGGGGTTGCGACACTGGGTATCGATCCGACCATAGGTGACGACAACCATCTCTGTTTCGACGGTGACGGTAGCCATCAATGTTTCGACGGTGACGGCCGCCTAGGGTTTCGAGCCAAGGACTCCATCTTCGGCGACTTGTTAGACTAGTATGATGATGGTGGAGTCCATTGGAAGCTTTGATGGTTAGTGTGATGGGTGGTGATGGAAAAGAGATAGAGAGAGAGGAGAAAGAAAAGGGTGTGTATGTATTTATATATTATATCTTTATATTATATTATAGTTGTAAAATTATCAAAATACCCTCACTTTTATTTGTAAATTTACTAAAACACCCTTATAAATAACAAACATTTTGGATAGAGTTAGAGTCAAGGAGCAAACTGGAAATAAAATGAAAACATCAGGGAGTAAAATGGCTATTTTTAAAGGATTGGGGCAAAACCGTTAAAATGACTAAATCACAGGGAGCAAAACGGAAGTTTACTCTAATAGGAAAGTAGTTACGTAAAATAATATATCTTTACGTACAGGTATTAAGCTATGTTGGAAAATTATTTAAATATGGACAATAAATAATTGTATTTATATAGGAGTTATATAAATAATTATTTATGGGTTTATGTTCTTTGATATGGGAGTTTCGTAAACGAAATTTGGAGCTATGATTAATGAGATATCGATGCTCGAAGTTGACTGGTTGAAGTAAATATTTCTAAACTTTGATGAGTATAATATAAATTCATCTTTGTTATAAATTGACTATTTTATGAGACTATTGTTCTCCATACAAGAATGATGATCGACATTTTTATTATGTCGTATTATTTTATTTTATATGACATTAACATGTCATAAATCAAATCAATCATTTATATGACTAATAATGAAGGTTTTTATTGTTATAATTGTGACATCCCGCACTTTCAGGTTAACGCCGTTAACCCTTTTCGGTTAATTTCAATTTATAAACGCACTAGTTTTAACATACGATCAAACACATGAAGTTAAATTGATTAACTTTGCAAATAGAGGGGCTTGAGAGCCATTACACAAAGTTATGTTGGTAACTTTCTACCCAAGTTTGTAACTTGGAAACTTAAGGGACCGTTTATGCAATTGTTGAAAATTGGTTTTAAAAAATATATATATAATAAACAAAAACCCAACCCTAGGCCGCCCCCAAACCCCCATACGTCGACCTCTCCCTCCCTCTCTCTCTCTCTCTCTCTCTCTCTGCTCTCTCTCTCTAGCAAACTCAAGAAGAAGCAAAGAAAAACTCATCTTTTTCGGGTTCTTGATCTTCATCTCTATCGCTTTAGGTAATCTCTGAAACGCACTCATAACTTGTTATCCATGGCTGCGTTTTGTTGATTTCTTGGATTCTTGATGCATGATAACATGGATTTTATGTGTTAGGGTTTGCTAGGATTATGTATTTTAATGTGTAGATGATGATACTTGTTAGTTAGTAACTCTATGATCATGTATGCATGCTAGGGTTTTGATTATGTATGATCTTGATAATGAAACTTGATGCTAAATTCATATATGAGATGTTGTTGGGGTTTTGATTACTGAAAATAGGGTTTATAGTGTCATAAACATGTTTTAATTGATAGCTGAATTCAAACTTAATCTGATCAGAATTTACAGCCGACTTGTATCGGCTGTAACAGGGTCCAAACTTAACAAAAACATGCAATTTCTTAACCTATGATGTGCTTCCAGGAAATATCTTTCAGACCCCACTAGAATTGCATTTTTTTCGACGAAAATTGAATGTTTTATGAATTTTTCCGTATTGAAGGTTCAGGCTGTGTTTTTTGTCAGAAATTGTAGCCTGTTACGAATGTCATAACTCAATGTAGGAATTGAGTTATGATCTGAAATTTTTGTTGTAATTATTTCCCAGGTGATTCAAAAAATGTCCAACTAGAATTTCGTCAATCGGATAAACGAGGAATATTAAATGAATTTTTCCGTAAGCTGCAGTCAGAAGTAACGAATCTGATTGAAGCTTAGTAAATGAATTTTTATGAATTATTCGTAAAGAGTTAGACCTTGAAATTTTAACACAAGGCCTAACCCTCCGAGAGGTACGTCACACAGAAAGATCATAATTTTTGAAGACTTGTAAACAGGTTAAATGGGTCACCCAAAACAACCTATTTTCAATGATTTTCTATGCAGTAAAGCATGAATGCATAATGACCAAACTTGCTACTTTTAGTATCCATGCTTGTTTGATAATTGTATAGACAGCCTATTTAATACCGTAGAAAGGTTGTGAACATGGTTAGGGAACCATATGATAGACGTGCTATGTGATTGCTTGTTTGTGTGCTAGATGCTAGACATGTGTAGGACTTTCGTGCAATGTCTAAATAAAGTCTAATATACCATGGTAACTATTATAGGGCGTGGTCGGTCGCTCTAGATTACATACACTTAATCTAATCTGCCGAGCTAATCTAAGGTGAGTTCACACTTTTCTAAAAGCATGTAATTCCCGATGGTTTAGGAATGGAGCAAACAACAACCATCCCCCTTAGGTGGGATGCAACCTACGAATTCTCCTTGGGTAGAATACGGGCAACCTCGTCCCCTTGCGAGGGACGGAAACCATTAATTTACTATTTATTTAACATGTCTTAAACGGAGTAGACGGAACTCTATCTGAAAGTCCCTACACATTTTATACCGATTAATCGTTGGGCCAATGGCGAACGGGTTATTAGTTAAATAGCGCTATTAGGTTTGATAAGCCTCACACCGTGCCGCAGAGGACAGGCGTGGACTAATATACTTGGGCACTTATTCAATGACGATAGACATTGACTCGGGGCATTGAACATAACTACAGTCAGTAGTCTGTATGGTACGAGTCAAGTAGTTTAAAACAATGGGGTAGCTCCCCATGACATTTTTTTTAAAGAACAGAGTAATTTAACAAAGACTACGTATTCGGAACAACACTAAACAACTGTGAACTCGCCAACATTTTTGTTGATACGTTACTACATGCTTTGCAGGTCGTTAGGTACTTACTGGAGCTTGCACGGAGGACTGGTCGTTGTGGGAAAACAACCATTATTAGGTTCTTATGAAACCTTATGAACTTTTAAACTTATGATTTGGGTTCTAAACATTATGCTTCCGCTGACACTTAAAAATTTGGTTTTGGACATTTGTTTTCATAAACACTAATCATATTGATTGCAATTGACTTTATTTACCTTTACTTATTGTTCAATATGATTGGTGGCATGATCCTGGTCAGTCACACGACTCGCGGTAATACTCCGCATGTGGATTTTGAGGGTGTGACAATAATTATCTTTAAATAATAGAAATTAAATATGGAGTTTTGGTTTTAAGTATAAAAAGAATCTTATGATTCATTGTTGTATACAAGAAAAAAAAGAGAAAAAATGAGACAAGAACTATCAAACAACGCATTGATCAAACCTAGAAATCCTAAATTATCTTTCGATTCAATAAGATTGGATGCGCACCTTAACCTAGCTGATCTAATTGGCTTGGTTACCTTGGATTATTTCTAAAACCAAACTCTAGATCGAGAACCTGGAATAAACAACTTATAAGTGACTAAAACGTGCATAGGGTGGATTTCTTCTTTTTAAACACATCAAAATCGATAACCAAACAATAATCACAACCAAGAACAATCATACATATCCATAATCAGCAACGAATTAAAGTTATTTTAAATCAAACACTATTAAAAGTTGAAAATCAAACAATACGAAAATCAAAACATAGTCACAAGCTTATCAAACCTAGACGGCTTAAGAGTTTTAGCCTCTAAACATAGTTTGAAAGCAAAAACATTCAAGTTCAATAAGATTCGTCATGGTAAAACAGGATCAAACGAAAACAAATCGAAACCGAAGACTAACGGATTGATAAACAATGAATATTCGGTCATTAATCTTCGTTTTCTTGATGCTTCTGGATCGTCCCCTCGTACAACCGCTTTATATAATATCCAATCAAGGATTTACGTTATTGTATATATTGTATCAAAAACGCATTTCTCGTTATTGGGCTTCTAGTGAATCATGACACATCAAGTCCAAAGGACCGGCCTTCTTATCCAATTAATTTCACAAAAAGTATATTTAAAATTATTGTCAAACTCAATCATTTACATCCACAATTCATTGTTAATTCTGTTACAATTTGACCTCCTTCATTCTTGCAAGCCCACTTTTTTAAGTCACTTATACCAAGCCCAACTCCATGTTAACTTTTTAATTTTTGGCATACCCAAATCATATAAGTGATTTAGACATGTAGTTGACATCCCGACCCATCTCGCTTTAGGCCCAACAAAATAGTTGTCCACTTTATATAATAAACCCTTGTCATTGCAATTTGCAATTTAAGTTTGCTCCTATACGTAGGATTGTAATTTTACATATAAATTAATATTAGTTCATTAATTATATTCCATCATTAGTAGGTAGTTATCAACAAATAGTTAGTTTGTCCTACATTTTTGTGATTTCAAAAGATAATTTAAATTTTGTCAAGATTTAAATTTTCATTTATTTTCTTTGGTTTAAAGACTTGTACCTGGTGTTTTATTTTGATTACCTGTTTTTTTTTTGTTACGTACTAGAAATACTAACTTTTCCATTATATTCAACAGATATATAAGCTCAATACACCGACGTACTATTTAAATACACTGATGTACTATTTAAATACACCTATGTATACGTAGTACTATACATATTTATTATATGCGTATACATAGATTTCAAATTCACTAATCTTGTTATTCATAAATTTATTAGACTGGTCATTAATTTATTTTTAATACAACCCAGAATGATGATTTTTTCATTAAAAAACAATCCGTTCAAATACACAAAGCACCAACAAGATAACCAAATGTATAACGACTACTAAACAAAAAAATAACCACCAACGTGTCATAAACTAGTAACATATACTAATGCATAAACTATCATGCAATTTGTGTAACAAAAGTCTTCTTAGCCTTGTCATGTGCATCCACTTCAGCAATTATACGATCACGGTGCTTATTTGCATCTAAACACAGTAACCGCACAGCAAACATTTTCTGTAGTCGTGTCAAACTCACCTTCTTACCTTTTGTGTAAGCGGAAACCCACTGTATCATTTTTCCTGTGTCACTCCAAACCAAGTTTCCATGTGTCGCATTGCAAAAACCCCATAATCGACAATATTGCCAATCGTCGCCCATTCAATCTCCAACCTGTAGGACATTACTCCATCAAAGTCCCGACCTTTCGGATGATCAACCGCCTTCAAGTACTTAGTTACAATATCTTTCTGCAGAAAAGACAAGTTGAAATACGTTAATAATGATACAAATAATAACTTTAAAAGTTAAAATTTTATTTACCACTTTGAACGGTGTCGTCTTCTTAAAGAAATCATAACAATTGCAACATCAATATACACACTAGGTTCTAAGTCTTTCATCTGAAAATACATCAGCCCTATTCTAGCTTCCATTTCAAACACCATTTTCCTGCACACTCTCTATATACTTAGACAGTCGTACCATAGCGATTGCATATAAGTACATAAACTTGTACACTCGTGTACGGCGTTGCAATACACAGACGTACAACCTTGATTAAATAACATGTAAACAACCTGTATACTGGTGTACAGTAGTGAACAACAGTCCAATACACATTCGTAACAATTGATTCCAAGTACATACAACATCTTGTACAATAGTGTACAACTGTTTCACGATTCAAAAAAATGCATTTGTACATCTGTAATTCACAGTTGTTTGACATCCAACTTTCATTTTAATAATATACACGCTCAATACACATACGTATACCATTACAGAAAACACATGTGTACAAGACATTATACATATGTGTACATACCAACAATTAAACACATCTTCCTAAAGTATTAAATCAGCAACTCGAAAGCAACTGACAACTAAAACACCTAAAATTAATCAACTCCGGTTGTGCTTATACATCCCCTACCAATGTTTTTAACAAACGAGACAGCACAAACTACGATTAAACCAAGTCGGCATACACATGTGTCAAAACATAGTATAAGTATTATATTGATTGGTTGAACCCTAAATTTACTAACATTAATGCTGTAACCGGAACTAAACTTCAAAAAAACTGATAAATCATATATATTAGAAACAGCAAAAACCAAGCAACTTCAAAAACTATGGCTCTGTATATACACTTTCATATGAAACCCTAGATTTAAATGCAAGAACTCAAGGAAAGAACTAACAATTAAATAACTAAACCATAATATTGAGTATACGTATGTGTATAGTCGAATAAACCCAGAAAACAGAGTATACATATGTGTATAATAAAATGAACCTAAAAAACATAGTATTCATATATGTATGAACTCGAACATAAACCCATCCCCTTAACAAAATCGGAACAAGTTCAACTACCATACTAACAATTGTTTTCTATCGGAAAAAATGTACTAACACATTATTCTTGATTAATCAGATGAACTCAAACATATACACACCACCTTCACAAAATCAGAACAACTCAACCACAAATCCACAAATTAAATGTACATCCAACAACTAAAAAGATCTTTAACCCAGACTTCTTGTTAAATCATAGGAACCCTAGAAAAAGAACAAAATTGGAACCACACAACCCATAAATCAAATGAAATCAAACAGCTTTAATCAACCACATTGAACAAATAATTTTTTATATGACTGCTCATCTAAAACCCTAGCTTTTACATGAAAAAAAGGGAATAAATCCAGAACTATACACAATCGGATGAAACAGACAATTACAAATACCGAAATGCACTTGAAATTCGTACCTTTATATGTTTTGAAGATGTAATTGCGAAAATATGGTGGCTGGGAAACAGAGGGTTGTCACATTGAAGCGGCGGTGAAAGATGATGGTGTAGAGAGAGAGAAGGAGATTAGGTGTCACACCCCAACCGATGGCGGAATCATCGGGGCGTGGAACTGAGCGAAACAGATTGTCCAGAAGTTTCCATAACAACTATAATTACCAATTATTTAAGCATCACGTCCCATACCATGACATAAAAAGTAATATAATTATTACAGACAAAATCTAGTCAAATTGTTCTGTTCCGACAACTCAGATTTCAATTACAGACAATTCATTTATTTGTTTCTAGACCTTTCCTAGCCTCGATTTCACAGCAAGCCAAGCATCTAAACATCTTAAGCACCTGCCACATACGTTAAAGTAAAAGTCAATACACAATGTGTAAAGGTGAGCATACAAGTTTAATAGATATAATAGAGTTCGAAATCGATTACGCATAACCAGCACGTACACAGTATGAAATGAAGCACGTTAGTTATCACATGAACCTATCGATACCAATGACTGCGGATTAACTGCCCAAGGCAGTTCGTAATACACACTCACCACTGTGAGCCATGTAATTAATTGTCCTTAACAACCCTTGAGTGAACATGTGCAGAGTCCAAACTATAGAACTATCGTTGCTAAGGCAGGTAGACAGCATTCCATGTGTAAACATAACAAACAAGCATTCATTAAGTTACGTATAACATGCGGTAATGGTTAGCATTAAAGTATTGCGTAGTGTGTTCGATGTGATTTAGTATAAGTACGGTAACACCCAAAAGTGCGTAAAGCAAAAAGGGTTCGAGTATACTCACAGCGATGACGGATTGAAGGGAGCGCTTAGAGTGAGATTAGCCTAATCAGAACGATAGCATAAACGATAAGCGGCGCGTAAAATGGTGTGAAGTGTCAATGGATCGGACGGTAAACCGATCGGGTGGCAATCCGATCGGGTGACAATCTGTTCGGATGGTCATCCGATCGGGTGACCATGCGATTGGATTGTTACCTCGTTTGGGATGGATGTGTTTGTGTATGATGGCTTGTCTTTTGAAGTCTTTGTTGTAGCATTTTGAAAATAGAGAAGTGTATCTACCTTTCAGGTCGGTCGATCGAACGGCTGTTTGATCGGACGGCAGTCCGATTGGCGAGGCTTCTCAGGTTGAGAACAAGTTCACAGCAGGACGGTCACTCGATCGGGTGGCAATCCGTACGTACTGAACATGTTGAAAATTGTTTAAGTATGGAAGTCAAAACATCTCATGGTCGAGTGGTAATCCGATCGGATGGCAATCCGATCGGACGGCAATCCGTTCGATGTTCAAACCTCACAAGTTGAAATAATAGTTAAGTGTGGGACCCAAGGTGCAACACATCAACAAGAAGGAGTAGAAGATTAGATCAAGATCCGATTCTATCGGTTTTGAGTGCATTGAGTGTAAAAGAGTTGAAAGAAAGCTTGAAAACCATCTTTCAATCCTTTTCACCATGAATATGTACAGATCTATGAAAGATCTTTGTTTATTTATGTGGAAATCGTTCAGATCTAAGTTGTTCTTGGTGGATTGAAGCCAAAACATGAAGTTCTTATGAACACCATGATGACATCATCCTTGAACACCTCAAATCTAGTGATTTCACAGTTAAAAGTTAAGATTCAAAAGATAGAAAGGTGTAGGAGTGCGTGTAGATCAAGAAAGTACAAGATTTAGGTGGAAAACTTACAAGATTCGCGAAAAACCGGAAGAAATAACTGCTGGAGTGAGTTGAGAGGGAAAGAGCTGTCAACATCAAGTGAGGTTGACATATGAGGGTATTTATAGGGTTTCCATAAATGGAAAGGGGAAAGGTGGTTGGTCGATCGGGTGGCAGCTCGATCGGGTGGCAGCCTGATCGGGTGGCAGCCCAATCGGGTGGCAGCTCGATCAGCTGGCCACTCGATTGGAGTGATTTGCGTGACGAGTTTTGCGGTTTGAATTCGTGTATTGAGCGTTGCGATGCAACAGAGTTTCTCATCAAATTACTTTTAATCCCAACTACTATATCTAACATACAATCATCATAATTAACTTGCGTTTAGCATTTGCGATTGATTTGCGATTGCGTTTCGATTAATCACCACAACATAAACATAAATAAACATGCACAAGTAACACATAAAGGCACACACACACGTAAAAACAATATCAAGAATTGGTAATTTGAGTTGCGAGTGCGATAAGCGATAAAGCGAATAAACATGCGATAAACATCGATTAAACCTCGATTAGTAATAAATACTCCACATAATACAACTAACGTATAAGCATAAAAAGACTATCTACAAGTTAAAGAAGCCAAAACAGGAATTGAGCAAGGAGTGACAGATCGCAATTAGCAATCTTGTCTCCCTTTGACTTCAATCTTGACTTTGACTTTGACTTTCGAAACACGGGGTGTTACAGCCTCCCCCACTTAAGGGAATTTTGTCCCGAAATTAGGCCGAAGCCGTAACAAACGACTGTGGGTACTTCGCCTTCATGTCGCTTTCGAGTTCCCAAGTGAACTTCGCGCCTCGTTTGGCTTCCCATCGAACCTTCACAATGGGAATGTGCGAACGTCTGAGCTGCTTGGTTTGGTGATCCATGATCTCGACAGGCTTCTCCATGAAGTGTAGTGTTTCGTTTACTTGGAGATCTTCAAGAGGTACATACAGATCATCTTCAGCCAGGCACTTTCTGAGGTTAGACACGTGGAAAGTCGTGTAACAACTGTGCTTGTAATCATTGTGAACAGTTCTATTATCAATAAAACAATGTTATTTGATCCCAATGTTTGTTTTGTTATGATTTACATTTTTCATATTTTGATTTTTATGTAATTTCAAACTCTACATCGCTTTCTGGAGAGTTATACGCAAACTAGTGCGTAAACGTACTCAGTTTAATGCGAGAAATACTCCGGAACATCAACATATACTCAACATACCTTAAATAACCTTTACATAACTTAGAAATAAGTTTTGAAGGCTTTGGTATGGCAAAAACAAGTTAATTCGACTACAGGGACTAAATATGACAAACTGCGAAAGTATGTCAATTTGAACTGTAACGAACATTCCGGAACATGACCATAAGTTAAACACACCTTAAATATCCTTTACATAGCTTAGAAATAGGCTTTAAGGGGTTCGGTGCGCTAAAATAAACTTTTGGGTCATTCAGGGACTAAAAGTGTCAAAAAGTGCACAAGTTTGCACTTTTGCGCATAACTCACGTTCTGAATACATCCGGACATCCAAAAATTTATGTAAGCACTATAATATTTTATTTTAGTGTTTGGCATGATAAAAATCCGTTTGTTGCATCATTTAGATCGTTTTTCGCGCTTATGCGCATTCCGTCGTAATTAAGCGAACATCGCGTTCGTACGACCAAACGAACTGACATCCGGCATATTTTTTAATATGTTTCATGCCCACAATGTTTAGGCATCCTTGTGGAGCCTTGAAAATGATTTAACGAACCTTAAACACGTCGGAAATGGCCTTAATACGCAACGGGGACTGAAAGGTGGACATTTGAAATTGTTTGCTGATCAGGGGACCCCTAGCGCGACGCCTAGCCCCCCTAGCGTCACGCTAGGCCCCTTCTGATCAGGAAAGGTCATTTAAACACAAGATTAACATCCCCTAGCATCCCCCAAAGGTCAAGTGCCACATGTTAAACTCTTATGGTGTCCAAAATCAGTAACCACAACATTACAACAAGTGTAGGGATGTGATCATTCCCTCTTCTCCAAGAAACGATCCTAACGGTGGACCGAAATCTATAAATACCCATCACATTTCACTTCATTTCTCACAAGAATCTGATCATTTGTGCTCTAAGTTGAAACCTTTGTTTCATACCTGAGCTATTTTGATCAAGATTAGCATTCGGGGACTCTTCGTAAGTATTCTTTCGTTCTTTTATTGCTTTTCGAGTCCGAAAGTCAAACTTTGTTTGACTTTCTGCATTGACCAATTTATGGTCGATGCGAAGTTCATTTGAACTTCATAACGTGAGCGTGATCACGATGGTTATAGTCCCTAGCGACTATACCTACTGATTACCACGTTATCTAGGCTCAGTGACGAGCCGTAGTTTCGGTCAGAATACGTATTCTTGCGTATTTTGTAACCAAACTACTTATGGGTATCAAAACCGTTTGTTTTGACACCAAACCTGTTTTCTAAACTTAGTTAAGCATGTTTTAACATGCTTAGCTCGTCACTTTTAGTTTAGTGCTTATATAGGGTCGTAAGGTAAGCGATCTAAACAATCGCTTATACTTTCGAACCCGACCCGGTTGGTCGATCATTAGGATCCGACCAAGCACATTAGGTGACCATAGTATATAGGGAATAACCTTATGAGGTTATACCTTATGGTCGCTTCGTTTAAGTAGTTGTATGATAGGTAGTTTATATGCCTTAGGTAAATTACCAAAATACCCCTATGATGCCAAAATTCATTTTAAACATATGTAACACAACTTTTGACATCTAAACTGATTTGACAACCATATTAGACATGTTAAGGCATATATTACTTGTCATAGGACTAGTTAGGCGGTCCGAACGCGTTTCACGCGTTAAAGTAGCATAAGCTACCTAAACGGGTCGTAATGGGTCACAAGCACTTAGGTTAGGTTTCATTTAGTATGTAGGCTTTAGTAAACCATACTACACGAGTTCCCATACTCGTATGGTTTACGAGCCCTCATCCTATCCGATCTTCCGATTTAGGTCCGGTTTATTAATGTAGTTGCCTATATTAGGTGCCGTTTGATATTCCGTGATCTCTAGCATTGCTTGGTGGTTATCTTAGGACTTCTGAGCAATCTCAAGTGAGTACATAGAACCCCCTCTTTTAAATGTTTTCAAGGTGTTTATGTGAGTACATAGACCCCTCTTTTACTGTTTTCCAAACGTTTTGGGGTGGAACACATGTGCCTACTTGTTACTTTCAAGCTTTCCTGTTTTCACATCATATACCTGCTATGTTTGTTAGTACATTATAGTACATGATTTCATTTCATTTCATGCTAGGTGTGCCCATTGTGTGCATTACTTAGTACATCGTTTTACATTACATTTTATGCTAGGTGTGCCCATTGTGTGCATTACTTAGTACATCGTTTTACATTACATTTCATGCTAGGTGTGCCCATTGTGTGCATTACTTAGTACATCGTTTTACATTACATTTCATGCTAGGTGTGCCCATTGTGTGCATTACTTAGTACATCGTTTTACATTACATTTCACGCTACGTATGTTCATTTGATTACATACTTAGTGCATCGTTTTCACCTGCTTACATTTTGGTATGACATTTGGTTTGTTTAACATGGAACAATACATTCATTAACAATGATCACGCCGTTCGTTAGTAGGTAGTGGTACCATAGGAATTGACAACTCCCGTTCCGGACATCGCAGGGAAAGGGGATGAAAGGAATGACCGAATTCGATATACATAATTTAGATAAATCTTTAATCTGTTTAAGGGTTTATCGCCACAGTCTCAAGGCTTGGATGTATGCATTATAACAATACCGCATAAATGTTTGTATCAGTATTGCATGCATTTGTTACACAAACATAACTTTGATTTAAACTATGTTTTACTTCAATACCTTGTTTTTGTGCATTTTACATATGGTTTAGTTGATATATATATTTCACTACCATACATGACATCTTGGTTACACATTACACGATCTACATTGAACATAAACATTTTGACATTGATATACACATTTGGTGGTTTACATTGGACATAGACATTTTGATATGGTTTACACAATAACACTTGACAATTGGTTTGTACATGAACAAGTTACATTGGTGGTTGTTTGGGTAAGTGATTTGAGTAACGATACGTGTGTAATATGATACAAACATGGTGGATACGCCGTTGGTACTTCCTATATATAAGTGTTTGTATAATATTACATAGCGTAACGTTATCTAAATCATTTCAGTTGGATACATATAACATTTCATACAAATAACATACTTTTCATAAGACATTGTTTTACAACCAGCTTATCTTATACAAACTCGTTTTACATGGTTATTCATTTAACCTTACATTACTTATACCTATCAACTGATCTTATCGTTTTCCAAATGATTTACAAAACAAAGCAAATTACAAGGTTCATGACTAAACATTTTCTCGAATATAAGTCATGAATCCTATTTTCACAAACCTATGTATCTCACAGGCATTTTTATGCTGACGTACCTATTTTCACATGTGTTTTCAGGAGCTTTTCCGTAGGATGTTGATCATGACACTAGGGCGGACCTGTGCCTTAGAGACTAAAAACGAAGATAGCCTTGTTTAATTATGTTATAAACTCTTTTGTTTACTGTTCAAGACAATGTAACACTCTTGTTTAATAAATAAAATACAACTTTGAATGCCATGGTTATGAAACAATTAATTCTGTTACAACACTCCCCGATGTTTCCGTCACGTTTTGTATGTTATACGTGGTCGGGGTGTGACAAGTCGGGTGGACGTTACTAAGTTCCTCCGGTAGTTCGAGTCTGTAGGCCACTTTTCCGATCCTTTCCAGAACCTTAAAGGTTCAAACGTATCGAGGCGCGAGCTTTCCTTTTTTGCCGAATTTGACCACACCCTTCCAAGGTGAAACCTTTAGGAGTACATGGTCGCCAACGTCAAATTCAAGGGGCTTGCGTTGTCTATTGTAAGGATCTTCAAAATTATCCTAATTTGACCCATAAGTGAAAACCTGAACCCCTGAAACACCACTGTACATGAAAAACTAAGAAATCGGAAATTGTGGGTTTCAGGCGGGCGCGTAAGGGTTAGCTTATCCTTACGCGGGCCGCGTCAATATGTGGGTTGACCGGATAAGCGTTCCCATGCCACGTGGCATACACCTGGCAACCCTACTCGTGACCAATCAAGCCTACGCATAGACTAGGCGGCCACGCGGGCCGCGTAAGGTTTGGTCGAAGGTTCACGAGGGCCGCGTGAACCCTAAAATTCACCTATAAATAGATCGAGCTACGAGCAGTCCTCTGATGTCGAAACAATTTCACAAAAACGAAGTTATACTGCCATAATTCGAATATTACTCTCAAAATTAGCGAGGCGCTACTACGATACCGGGTATTAACTCGATCGCTGCTACGATTCAATGTCCGATCGATTGAAACTATCCGATGAATGTTTAAGTGCTGCTCAAATTGGGTTTATACTTTGTCATTCGTCGTGAATTCGATGATGTTTAAGTATTGCACTTTGTCATTTGTCGTGAGGGTTTAATCTCATGAGTTATCGTAAATGCTATATTAGTTACTGACCTAGTTCGTGTGCATTGTTATTTAAATTAGGTTATCAGGCTAATCAGTAGGCTAAACTCTGCCCATGTAAATCTGCAATGTGAGTCATTCTCTTTTTATTAAATATTTTACAATACTCCATTTTCAAATGTTATAATTACAGGGATTAAGTCGTGGTTATCTTAAATCACTGGCTAGTGGGGTATTGTGCACATTACTAATTTCTCACGGTTAGGCTAATAAATCCTAACAGTGATAAACGTCACTACTTAGGGTGGGACCCAATAGTGGTATGACCATCATCACCAGGTGACACGATGCCAGATAAAAATAAGATAGGAACCATTGTAATCGCTCTTATGCTGTAATTTATAACTATGTGTCATTTTGTCAAAATGAATGATTTACCAGTATTTCCCCGCTGAAAAAAATATTTTTAAAACATGTTTCAGGCGACCTATTGTAAATCAAGGAAAACGTGCTACTGAGCACTAACAAGCTTGAAGTGGTGGCTCAGTTAAAAATGAATAAACATGTTTTAATAAATCAGGGAATTTCCTAGTAAAATTCCTCTATTGTAAATTACGGGGTTTATCCTGAATTATGAAATAAAATAATCGGGCATTTCAAGTTTTAAAAAGATCCTGTTAAAATCTTCCGTTGTCGCATCAATTAATCAATACCACGGGTTCCTGTCCCGCGGCTCCTGACCGGGTCAAACCGGGGCTGGGGCCGTGACAGGAAAAGGTGGTATCAGAGCCACTGATTTAAGCCAATTAAGTATTTGAGAGAATACTTAATTTTACTAATTACCATTTTGTAATTACATGTTTTATTATTTGAATATTTGTTTACAGTATGGGTAAACAAAGACTTTCGGATATCTATCATAAATTAGATACTTCACCGAAAGAAAAAGGAATTTCATCCTCAAAATATCCAACAGATACTGATGAAGGAATATTTGTCCGTAAGGCACAGTTTGAAAAACTACTTTCTCCTAAGAAAAGAAGTCAGATTATTAGAAAAAGTCAGGAGAAAAGAAAGAAACCACAACCAAAAGAAGTAATGATGCCTAAGGAGAGACAGGAAACAGGCAATAACCCACCATGGGAAGACGAATTAGATGAAAAATGGGCAGATCTTTATATGTTAGCCACTGTAGCAATAAATGCTAACGTTTAAATACCCTGACCCAGTTCTAGTACCCATATCCTCTACGATCCAGAACCTCTAAAAAGAAAACTTTACCCAGTAAATAAATAAGTTACAATAAACCCTAGTATGTTTTAATTGTCAGTTGTCCTTTGTATTAAATTAGTCATATGGTATGCAATAATACTTGAATGTTTATCTGTGAAATTTTATTATAAAATTTTAACTTAGCATTTTGTGTACATTTTTGCATATATGCTAGACAGCATGAATGAGTTATCTGAAGCCCTTCAGAATCTCAATCTTTATCGGGTGAAAATAGAAGTTTCCAATGACTTCACTGGTTACATAGCCGATGTGGAAGAACCTATGGAATTTCAAGCTCCACCTCCGGAGAAACCAAAGCCTAAGAAAAGAAGAAGATTTGTAGGCTGGAGACGTGTACGCAGGAGGAAACCAGCGACTAGGAAAATTCCTAAAATAGAGAATCCCATGGATAAAGGAAAAGGGATCGAGATGTGGGAAGGTTCGAGACCAACGGAACTGGAAATTGGGGAAAGTTCTAAACAAGTCGAGGAGTTGCCATTACAGGAAGAATTAGATCGCATATTGGCAAGCTGTGATATCATTAGACATGTCAACACCAACGTCTACCCTTATGCTGCCGAAACTCAACTTCCAATAAATTTGGAACCAGCCATCCCAGAACCTTTAATCCATACTCAACCTTTAAGAGAAATGGACGAGTGGTGGACCAACGACTGGCAATTTCAAAACCTCCTAAATAACCCTTATACCTTTTTCCCTCAGTTCGACCCATAACCTATACCAAACCCACCAATGAGCAATGAAAACTTAGCTGAACTCTGCCTTTTTGGCGAGGAGCTGATAGGTGCAGGGAATAGGATTCGGGAGGTGGGAGAGCAAATCTCCTGGAAATACGACGAGAGGGAGCGTCGTTTCTAAAATATCAGCAGAAGGGATGATGTGAGAACGTAGCTGTGATTGTATAATAATAATAATAATAATAATAATAAAAATAAAAATATAATCTTATAAGATAAAAATAAAACTTTGTAAAATAACAGTGTGTACGGATGCATAATATGATATATAAAAAGGGAAATCGAGGAATCGATAAATTTGAATATATATATGTGTGTTGTGAAATTTGTATGATTTTGTGTATAATTGTTATTTATTCTATACTAATAAATTATATATATTAATTATCAGATGGAAAACGTTAATAATGAACCAGTTAACGAGGTTAACCAATCTGAGCAACACTAGGAAGATCAATTTATGACTAGGTAAGATATCGAGAATATCGTTGCTCAAGGAATAGCCAATGCTATTCCAGCAATCCTTGCTGCTGCCCAGAAAACTGTTGAACCTCAACAAATTATTCCTAGTAAACGTACTCATGAAGATAACTTCAGTAATAGCGTAAATGGAGGCAGTAATCATACTAATCACAATAATGATCCACGGCAGGCCCCACTCCCTAAGAAAATGAAAACCGCAATGCCTGGTTGCACTTACAAAGTATTCCTTGCTTGTAAACCTACTGAGTTCGCAGGCAATGAAGGGGCGACTGTGGCACTGCGTTAGTTGGAGAAAACTGAAGCAGTAATTATGATAACTAAATGTGTTGAGGAAGACAAGGTCATGTATGCGTCGCATCTTTTTAAAGAAGGGGCGCTAGAATGGTGGAATACGGTACTTCAAGCCAACAGAAGAAATATGGCCTATGCCATGAGTTGGGAGGAATTTAAGCAGCTAATAGAAAGAAAATTATGTCCTGAATACGAAAAAGAACAAATGGAAAATAAATTCCTGAACCATCGGATGGTGGGTGTAGATTGTCGAGGATATACTTCGACATTTTTTGAATATGCTAGAGTGGTACCAACACTGGCTTCGCCAGAACCGGTACTTATTTCTCACTATATTTGGGGATTGATTAGCGAAATTCGTAATATTGTTAAAGCTGCGAGACCTCGCACTATTGACGATGCGGTAGAATTAGCTAACACCCTAACTGATGAATTGGTACGCACAAGTGAAGAAAACCGGAAAAAGGAAGTAGCCCAAAAGATTACCCAAGGATTCGGTGTAGGTAACCGTGGTAATTTTAAAAGAAGGGGAACCGGACAATCTTCCACTGTTCCATTTTGCAATTCCTGCAAAAGGAAGCATTTTGGAAGATGCAAGGGGTATTGCAATTTTTGCAAAATTCCAGGACACCAAGAGGAAGATTGCAGAAAGAAGAAATCAACAGTTTGCTACAACTGTGGAGAAGTTGGACATTTTAGGCCAGACTGCCCGAAACTGGTCAAACCAGCTGATAACAAAGCCAAACCTACAGAAGGAGCTACAAAGAAGAACGTAAGAGCTTTTCAACTCACTACGCACGAAGCCGAACTAATTCCTGACGTAATAACTGGTACGTTCCTAGTTCACGACGTTTATGCAAAAGTATTATTAGAATCTGGTGCAACCAAAGTTTTATAAATACTTCATTCTGCCAAGCTCTTAATTTACCTTTAACCACCCTTAGGCAGATTTTTACAGTCGAAACAGCAGATGGGAATTCTGTTAAAATAGATAAGGTTTTGCAAAATGGAAAGATAGAACTCTTAGGCAATAAATTTTCTGCAAAACTGTTACCTATGAATTTAGCTGGATTCGATGTGGTGTTAGGAATGGATTGGTTAGTAGCCAACCATGCTCGAATTCTTTGTGATAAAAATGCCATAGAAATATATACACCTACAGGAGAGGTAATTTTAAATACAGGAGATAAACCACGAAAGCCACTGAAATTTATTTCAGTAATGAAGTTGGCCAGTTATTCAAGAAAACAAGAAATGGTGTATATGATTTCAGTAATCATTAACACGAAAGGTAAGGAACTTAAGGAAATTCCGATAGTATCAGAATACCTAGATGTATTCCCAGAAGAACTCCCGGGATTACCACCCGCAGGGAAGTAGAATTTAGAATTCATCTAATTCCGGGAACTACACCGATAGCCAAGGCACCTTATCGGTTAGCACCCACAGAAATGCTAGAATTGAAGAAACAATTAGATGAATTACTAAGTAAAGGATTTATACAACCTAGTTCATCCCCGTGGGGAGCGCCAGTGTTGTTTGTGAAAAAGAAAGATGGTTCAATGCGAATGTGTATCGAATATAGAGAACTAAATAAGGTTACAATTAAAAATCGATACCCATTACCTAGGATTGATGATCTTTTTGATCAATTGCAAGGAGCTAGATATTTTTCTAAGATAGATTTACGCTCTGGATATCATCAATTGAAGGTACAAGAAGAAGACATACCTAAGACTGCTTTTAGAACTAGGTATGGTCATTACGAGTTTACAATCATGCCCTTTGGATTAACAAATGCACCTGCAACATTTATGGACATGATGAATAGGATCTGTAAACCGTATTTGGATAAATTTGTAATTGTCTTCATCGACGATATACTTATTTATTCCAAAAGCCAGGAAGAGCATTATGAGCACTTGCATGCACTCTTAAATTTGTTAAGAAAAGAAAAGCTTTATGCTAAATTCTCGAAGTGTGAATTTTGGCTACAGGAAGTGCAATGTTTAGGACACATGGTGAATCACGAAGGTATTCATGTAGACCCTGCTAAAATAGAAGCAATCACCAAATGGAAGGTCCCGCAGTCAGCTATGGAAATTAGAAGTTTTCTAGGGTTAGCCGGATACTATAGACGGTTTATTAAGGATTTTTCCAAGATAGTTGTACCATTAACTAAGCTAACCTGTAAAGCAGTTAAGTTTGAATGGGGACCTAAGCAAGAAGAGGCCTTTAGGATTCTGAAGCAAAAGCTAACAAACGCTCCAATTCTAGCCTTGCCAGAAGGAACTGAAGATTTTGAAGTTTATTGTGATGCTTCAAAATTAGGATTAGGATGTGTGTTAATGCAACGCAAGAAGGTAATTGCGTATGCTTCAAGGCAATTGAAAAAGCACGAGGAAATCTATACGACTCACGACTTAGAATTAGGAGCCATAATTTTTGCCCTTAAGATTTGGAGACATTATCTGTATGGAAGTAAGTTTACTGTCTATACGGATCATAAGAGTTTAAAATACATATTTGGGCAAAAAGAATTGAACATGAGGCAAAGAATATGGATGGAAATCCTAAGCGACTACGACTGTGATATTCAGTATCACGAAGGAAAGGCAAACGTAGTTGCAGATGCCTTAAGTCGCAAGTATCATGAGAAACAACGACGAGTTCGTGCTCTTAGATTAAATCTGCAATTAGATTTAATAGAACAATTGAAGAATGTTCAGGAAACGGCAATCAAGGATGATGCTGAAGGAATGAAGGGAAGAATAAAGGAATTGGAGCAAGGAGCTGATGGAATTTGGAGATTCCACAAGAAAAGGATTCGGGTACCTAAGCAAGGAGAATTAAGAAATAAGATCTTAGAGGAAGCCCATAAATCTAGGTATACCATGCACCCTGGAAATAATAAAAAGTACCAACATTTAAGGAATAATTTCTGGTGGATAGGAATGAAAAAGGACATAGCTAGATATGTATCTAAGTGTCTTACTTGTTCACAAGTTAAGGCAGAACACCAGAAACCTTCAGGTCTACTACAACAATTAGAAATGCCTGTATGGAAATGGGAACTCATAACAATGGACTTTGTTACTAAGTTACCCATAACCAGAAAAGGTAATGATGCGATTTGGGTAATTGTGGATCGATTAACCAAATCAGCTCATTTTCTACCCATGAAAGAAACCTTTAGCATGGAAAGGTTAGCCAAGTTGTACGTAGATGAAGTAGTATCATTACATGGAGTCCCACTCTCCATTGTATCAGATAGGGATAGTCGTTTCACTTCCCATTTCTGGAAAAGTTTCCAGGAAGCAATGGGAACCCGACTAAAATTAAGTACGGCATATCATCCTCAAACAGACGGGCAAAGTGAAAGGACGATACAAACCCTGGAAGACATGCTCCGAGCATGTGTGATAGATTTTGGTGGAAACTGGGATGATCACCTACCCTTAATTGAATTCTCCTATAACAATAGTTATCATTCAAGCATTGAAGCTGCCCCATTCGAAGCACTGTATGGACGAAAGTGCAGAACTCCGGTTTGTTGGGCAAAAATAGGAGAAAGTCAATTATCTGGTCCTGAAATAGTGCAAGAGACCACCGACAAGATCACTCAGATCAAGGAACGACTGAAAACGGCTCGTGATCGTCAGAAAAGTTATGCCGACCATCGAAGCAAACCACTAGAATTTCAAGTCGGAGATAGAGTACTCTTGAAAGTTTCTCCTTGGAAAGGAGTAGTTCGATTTGGTAAGAAAGGAAAGCTAAGTCCAAGATACGTGGGACCATTTCCAGTAATCCAACGTATAGGACCAGTTGCTTATCGTTTACAACTACCAGAAGAATTAGCTGGAGTACATGATGTATTTCATGTATCCAACCTCAAGAAATGTTTATCAGACGAATCACTGGTAGTACCTCTTCAGGACATAGAGGTAAATGAAAAGTTAAAATTTGTCGAGAAACCACTTCAAATAGAAGACAGAAAGATCAAGTTTCTCAAACATAAAAGATTGGTACTAGTTAAAGTCAAGTGGGATTCAAAGAGAGGACCCGAGTATACTTGGGAGCTGGAATCGGAAATGAAGCGAAAGTATCCTCACTCATTTCAGTAAATCTTGAGGACGAGATTTTAAATAAGGTGGGGAGGATGTAAGGACCTTCAAATTTATCCCAATTTGACCTATAAGTGAAAACCTGAACCCCTGAAACACCACTGTACATGAAAAACTAAGAAATCAGAAATTGTGGGTTTCAGGCGGGCCGCGTAAGGGTTAGCTTATTCTTACGCGGACCGCGTCAATATGTGGGTTGACCGGATAAGCATTCCCGTGCCACGTAGCATACACCTGGCAACCCTACTCGTGACCAATCAAGCCTACGCATAGACTAGGCAGCCACGCGGGCCGCGTAAGGTTTGGTCGAAGGTTCACGCGGGCCGCGTGAACCCTAAAATTCACCTATAAATAGATCGAGCTACGAGCAGTTCTCTGATGTCGAAACAATTTCACAAAAATGAAGTTCTACTGCCATAATTCGAATATTACTCTCAAAATTAGCGAGGCGCTGCTACGATACCGGGTATTAACTTGATCGCTGCTACGATTCAATGTCTGGTCGATTGAAACTATCCGATGAATGTTTAAGTGCTGCTCAAATTGGGTTTATACTTTGTCATTCGTCGTGAATTCGATGGATGTTTAAGTATTGCACTTTGTCATTTGTCGTGAGGGTTTAATCTCGTGAGTTATCGTAAATGCTGTATTAGTTACTGACCTAGTTCGTGTGCATTGTTATTTAAATTAGGTTATCAGGCTAATCAGCAGGCTAAACTCTGCCCGTGTAAATCTGCAATGTGAGTCATTCTCTTTTTATTAAATATTTTACAATACTCCATTTTCAAATGTTATAATTACAGGGATTAAGTCGTGGTTATCTTAAATCACTGGCTAGTGGGGTATTGTGCACATTGCTAATTTCTCACGGTTAGGCTAATAAATCCTAACAGTGATAAACGTCACTACTTGGGGTGGGACCCAATAGTGGTATGACCATCGTCACCAGGTGACACGGCGCTAGATAAAAATAAGATAGAAGCCATTGTAATCGCTCTTATGCTGTAATTTATAACTATGTGTCATTTTGTCAAAATGAATGATTCACCAGTATTTCCCCGCTGAAAAAAATATTTTTAAAACATGTTTCAAGCGACCTGTTGTAAATCAAGGAAAACGTGCTACGGAGCACTAATAAGCTTGAAGAGGTGGCTCAGTTAAAAATGAAATACATGTTTTAATAAATCAGGGAATTTCCTAGTAAAATTCCTCTATTGTAAATTACGGGGTTTATCCCGAATTATGAAATAAAATAATCGGGCATTTCAAGTTTTAAAAAGATCCTGTTAAAATCTTCCGCTGTCGCATCAATTAATCAATACCACGGGTTCCTGTCCCGCGGCTCCTGACCGGGTCAAACCGGGGCTGGGGCCGTGACATCTATCGGCGTAACTTTTCTGACGACTCCGAGCTTTCAGCAAATTGTCTCGAATTTGGAGGATTTTGTCAGTCGTTTCTTGCAATTGCTCAGGACCGGTTAATTGCGAGTGCCCGATCTCGTTCCATACAATAGGCGATCAACATTTTCTTCCGTATAAAGCCTCAAACGGTGCCATTTGAATGCTAGAATGATAAATGTTATTGTACGAGAACTTGACTAAAGGCAAGTGTGCGTCCCAATTACCACCGAAATCTATGACACACGAACAGAACATGTCTTCAAGGGTACGAATCATTCTCTCAGTCTGACCGTCGGTTTGGTGATGAAAAGCGGTACTTAGATTTAGCGTTGTACCGAGAGCCGTTTGAAACGTTTCCCATAGACGCGAGGTAAACCGAGCATCACGGTCAGAGATGATGTCGCGAGGCGTCCCATGTCGACAAATGATCTCATCGGTGTAGATTCGAGCTAATCTTTCTACCTTGTAGTCTTCTCGTATCGGTAGAAAATTAGCAGATTTAGTCAAACGATCAACGACAACCCATATATTGTCGTGACTTGATGGCGTACGCGGAAGTTTCGTTATGAAGTCCATGGCTGTACTTTCCCACTTCCACATAGGGATCAAGGGTTGTTCAAGTAAGCCAGAGGGTCTTTGGTGCTCGGCCTTGACTTTCGAGCAAGTCAGGCACTTCCCAACATAGAGGGCGATATCTCTCTTCATGCCCGGCCACCAGTACTTGTAGCGAAGGTCCTGGTACATTTTATCGGCACCGGGATGAATAGAATATCGAGACTTGTGGGCTTCATTCATTAAAATCTGTCGTAAATCAGTCCGCTTGGGGATCCAAATTCGGTCCAGATAATGGAATATCCCATTCGACTTATTCACAAGATGGGCTCCATCGTGATAGATCCTTTCCTTCTTCAAGGTGCGTTCGATAAAACAAGCATGTTGGGCTTCGCGGATGAGGGTTTCGAGATGATGCTGGGTGGGAACATTATGAGCTCTATGCGGATAGCTTCGTTGGCTTAGAGCGTCGGCAACGACATTTGCTTTGCCTGGATGATAACGAATCTCACAGTCGTAATTGTTGAGAAGTTCTACCCACCGGCGTTGATGCATATTTAGCTCTTTCTGGTCAAAGATATGTTGTAGGCTCCTATGATCGGTGAAGATCGTACACTTGGTACCATACAGGTAGTGTCGCCAAATCTTTAACGCAAAAACAACTGCGCCTAGCTCGAGGTCGTGGGTTGTATAGTTCTTCTCGTGGATCTTGAGCTGACGAGATGCGTAAGCGATAACCTTGTCCCGTTGCATGAGAACACAACCAAGACCAAGGTTTGAGGCATCACAATAGACATTGAAGTCATCGTTTCTGTCGGGTAAAGTGAGGATGGGAGCTTTGCAAAGCATATGCTTGAGGGTTTGGAAAGCAGACTCTTGTTCAGTTCCCCAAACAAAAGGCTTGTCTTTATGCGTGAGAGCGGTAAGTGGCACAACGATTTTAGAGAATCCTTCGATAAATCGGCGATAATAGCCCGATAGTCCGAGAAAAGAATGGACTTCAGACGGGTTCTTAGGCGTAACCCAACTCTAAACAGCTTCAATCTTCGCGGGGTCGACATGAATACCTTAACTATTGATAATATGACCGAGGAATTGAACCTCCTCCAGCCAAACACTTGGAGAACTTGGCATAGAGTCGATTCCCTTGGAGTAGCTCGAGAACCAAACGTAGATGTTGCGCATGTTCGGCTTTCGACTTGAAATAGATTAAGTCATCATCGACGAACACGATGACGAAGCAGTCGAGATAAGGTTTACACACGCGATTCATCAGATCCATGAAAACTGTGGGTGCGTTGGTTAGACCAAAAGGCATAACAATGAACTCATAGTGGCCGTATCAAGTATGAAAAGCGGTTTTTGGTATATCCTCCTCTTGGATGCGTAGTTGGTGATAGCCTGAGCGTAGATCGGATTTCGAGAAACATGTAGCACCTTGTTGCTGGTCAAACAAATCATCAATTCGAGGCAGGGGATAGTGATTCTTGATTGTCAACTTATTCAATTCCCGATAGTCGATGCACATCCATCCTTCTTTTTTACGAAAAGGACTGGTGCGCCCCATGGAGAGGTGCTCGGGCGAATGAAGCCTTTATCAAGCAATTCCTGGAGCTGACTCGAGAGTTCGCGCATTTCAGACAGAGCGAGTCGATAAGGAGCTCTAGCAATAGGGTTGGCTCCAGGAATGAGGTCGATACGAAAGTCGATATCACGACTTGGCGGTAATCCGGGAAGATCATCAGGAAACACATTAGGAAATTCACGAACCACAGGAACATCTTTCACTTTTGTCTTTCCTTTCTTTTCCTTCTCCGCTACTACAATGTTAGCCAAGAAAGCTCTGTATTCCTTGCGGATATACTTGCTAGCTTGGACACGTGACATGAGTTTAAGACCTTTTGAGGGAGTTTCACCATAAACACACAGTTGGTCACCATTTGCGAGCGAGAATCGAATCATCTTATCAAAGCACACAACTTCAGCATGGTTCTCACGAAGAAAGTCCATGCCTACTATGATGTCAAAACTTCCGAGTTGCATCGGAATAAGGTCGATTGGAAAGATGTGATTGTTGAGCTCGAGAGTACAATCACGAAGAACAGAATTGACAGCGACGGTTCTTCCAGTGGCAACTTCGACATCGAACGTCGAGGGGAGATGGGAGCGCTTACGATTAAGGAGCTTCTCGAATTCAAACGACATAAAACAGTTATCGGCTCCAGTATCAAATAAACACGAAGCATATATACCATTCACAAGGAACATACCAATGACCACGTTGTTGTCAGCCAGGGCTTGGCGCGCATTGATGTTGAAAGTTCTGGCGCGGGCGGCTTGTTGCTGTTGCTAATGCTGTTGCTGAGGCTGCTGCTGCTGGGGCTCTTGTTTCACAACCCTGTTCGGGCACATGTTCGCGAAGTGGTTGGGATCACCACACGCGAAGTAGACTTTAGTGTTGATTGCGGGTGCTTGAGCCGCTTGCTGGCCTTGTGGGGCTTGAAGTAGAGCTTGATGAGTAGTAGCTTGAGCTGGTGCTTGTCGAGGACCTGTAAGCAGTTAGCGGTGAAGTGGCCGTACATATTGCAATGCACGCAAAATCGGCCGGCGATACCCACTGGATGATGATAAGTACATGTCGGGCAAGCAGGGTGAGGGCCATTGTAAGCACGCTTTGCAGGCGGTGCATAGGTAACTGGTGCTGGAGCTGATCGGTGCTGAGATTGTTGCTGAGCCGGTACGGCTTGAAGCGGGGCAGCAGTGGTAGTGACAGCACAGTTCTTATTACTGGAGTTATTGTTATTGCTCTTCCTCTTGCGATGAGAGGACTTTGATGATTGAGAAGTGGCAGTAGCTTGGTGCAGGTTCTTGGTAGCTTTATCCCAAAATCCAGCTTTGACTCGCGTGTCGTTGATTTCAGCGGCAAGCAGGTAAGTCTCTTCAATTGTTGTTGGCTTTGAAGCATGCACAAAATCTGCAACACAATCCGGCAGAGCTCGGATATACTTCTTGATTGTCATATCAGCAGTCTTGACTTGATCAGGACAGATAATACTGAGCTGCTTGAAGCGAGCAGTTAAAGCAGCGTTGTCACCATCCTTCTGCTTTAGATGCCAGAATTCGTCCTCCAGCTTTTGGCGCTCATGGGGAGGGCAAAACTCTTCTAGCATGACATTCTTCAACTCATCCCATGACAGACCATAAGCTGCGTTATTTCCGCGTTTGTTCCTCTCGGACGTCCACCAGTCTAATGCGCGGGACTGGAAGACGCCGGTGGCATTCAGAGTGCGGAGATTGTCAGGACATCCACTCTGACGCAGGGTGACCTCGATTGAATCGAACCATTGAAACAAAGCCGTAGGGCCATCTTCGCTAGTGAGTTCTTTCAATCCTCAAGCTTTGAACTGTTTGAAGCTAAAAGCAGCTTTAGGGGTAGCTTTGGGAGTGTCGGTCCTGGACTCCTCAGACGATTTGCTCACATTCTAGAATAGTTCACTCACGATCTAAGGAACAACTTTCGCCACTTGCTTCGCGATGAGAGCAGCAAGGCGTTTGTCTCTCTGTTCTTGGCGAGTAACTCGGGGGTGACGGGTTCCAGATGATGACATTGTCTGCAACAGACATCGCCATGGGCTCAAACTCAATATAATCGAATCTCACCTCACACGCCAAATATCACTAAAGCTCAGGAACACAGCGAGACATGTATCACATAAACACATAGGCACATAAACACAGAATCACATAGGCACAGAAGCACATAAGCACGTAAGGCACGGAAGCACAGAAGCATATAAGCACAAAAGGCGGTCAGAATACAGAAACCTACCATTCAAAGTCCGCGAGCGTTCGAAAACGGGGATCGCGATTAGCGAGTACACAACGATCAATATGACATAAGCGAGTAGCATAGCATGCGATCATCCATAAATAGCGATTTGTTGGCGTTTCGAGGTAGGTGTGCAGTGCGAGTCGTGTGTGTCGATTAAAGCGAAAAGCGAATAAATCACCAAAAATCGTAACACATAAACAGATAAAATTACATAAAACACATAAAACGGCGAATATCAGAGTCGGCAGTTGCGAGCTCAGAATCGAAAGACATAAAAATCGAGAATAGATTGTATGCGGCTGATAGACGTCGACTAACCAAAGCGGTTTGACTATTCATGTAACAACCCTCTAAAATACTCCCAACGACAGCATGTGATCAAAACCAGAAGTGCTCGCGATGGAACTTGTATATTCAATTTGGAAAATTTAGCGGTTAAGGAATCTTTGCGTTCGACGAACTAAATCACATAAAAATAGTCTTATTAGATTCACAATTAAAAACCAAACCAATTGGTATCGAGACCCGAACATACGCGATAAGTATCGGCACGAAAATCGAGGAAAACGCACGATTGGACGAGAAGGGCGGCCAAGGACACGCGTCACGACACTTCGACACGTGTCAGGCCTACGTGGGACACGTGGCGACCAAATCCAGGCCAACCATCCCCGCGCCACGCGCTAGGGACAAGGGAGGCCGGCGTGCCACGCGAGGGGACCCAAAAATTAGTTATAAGAGGGTAGCAGTGGGACTGAAGTCTATGCACCAGTTCGATCAAATTTTGATGAACTTACTCTCCCGTATCTCCGTTTCTTTTCACAACACCCCTAAACTCTAAAACTCTGCTTGTTATCAGGGTAATAACTCTAATCACGGATACGGTACTATATCCGATTGATTGAAACTGATCCAACGGATGTTTAAGTGATGCCTGTATATGGCTATACTTTGTCATTCATTGTGAGGTTTAATCTCGTGATTATCGTTAAAGTTGAATTGGGTTAATACACTAATACGAGTTCCATTGTATCTAGCATTAGAACTCATAATCAGGAAGCTGTTAAAGTAGTATATCAAACTTAGCTATTAATATAACTTAGTAGTTAAGTAAGCTAAGTAAGTTAATTATTCAGCTAGTTATGTTATTTAATTAATCGGCTAAGTAAATTACTTGATTAAACCGTTAAGATTAATTAAGTTAAGTAAGATTAATTAATCGGTTAAGCAAGATTAATTAAGCTAAGCAAGATTAATTAAGCTAAGTAAAATTAATTAAATAAATTAAACACCTAGATAGATATACATGAAAATAAATATATATGAGATAGATAATATCAAAGGAAGGTGCTAGGAAGGTGTAAGAGGATATATAAGTAGGTAGGAAGCTTCCTAGAAAATGTATAGGTAACTTCCTAGAAAAGCTATATGAAACTTCCTAGAAATTTCATATTTCCTACCTATAAATAGGAAGCTTAGGATTCATTTTTCTTTGCTCATTCCTTCTTTTCTTTTCTCTATACGTTGGTGTTCTAACCAATAATCACCGATGCGATATTCTGTCCGATCGATTCGGGAACCAACTAACGAATGCCAAAGTGCTGTAATTTGTGAATTTCGTTAAACGAATGCCAAAGTGCTGTCTAAACAAGAATATACTTTGTGAATTTCGTTAAGGTTCTGATCTCGTGACCATCGTTAGGTTTGATGTGGTTTTACACTAATACGTATTCCATTCTGTTAAACTAAATGTTTAACTACCCAAAACTCTACACCATACTCTTACAATTAAAATGGATGCTTAATCATCAGAAGATTCAAAGCCATAAAGTAAATGCTTAGAATCAAGATGCTTATTTAATCAAGACTATATGCTAACAAGGTGAGTCATTCTCTTTTTATCAAATTGTTTTACAAAACCCTAAATGTTTTCCAGTTATACTTTGCAGTGATTAAGTCTTTGCTAATCTTTAATTACTGGCAGTATGTGAGGGTTCTGTGCACATTACTACTAACGATTTATCACTTTAGGTGGGCGAGCCTAATTAGTGATATGTCCACAGTCATAGATTCGGTCGAGTGACAGCTGAACCAGATAATTATATGATAGGGACAAATATAAAAACCCTTAATGCTGTAAATTATAACAAAGTTATAATTGCAGTGATTAAGTCTTTGCCAATCTTGAAAGAGCAAATATAAAAACTCTTAATGCTGTAAATTATAACAAATGTGTTTTTGTACCAAAATGAATGAACTCACCAGTATTTCCTGCTGACAAATCTTTTTAAAACTCGTTTCAGGTGATTACGGTAGATCGGAATAAGAGCTGTGATACGGCACCGAAAGGCTTAAAGAAGTGGCTTATTTTATCAAATAAATTAAATTAAATTAAACGTTGTTTTACGTATTCGGGTATATCCCATATTAAAGCTACCTTTCAAAACATGATTTTATCCCATCTATTTAATAAATAAAATCCGGTGTTTTCTAAACTCTGATATTTTTCCTAACTCACGGTCCTGATGAAATTCTGCTGCAATGTTTTTAAAATAACCACCGGTACCAATTGACTGCTTCACGGCTCCCGTCCAGGGTGTGGTCAGGGGTCGTGACAGAAGGTGGTATCAGAGCCACTGGTTTAAGCAATTGGGTGTTGTAGTAATACCTAAACTTAAACGAAAGAGTTAGGAAATTGTTATTAACTGGTAGCAACAAGAATAGTATTTATACTTGAACTTATGATGCCTTAGTATAAGCTTCGAGATAAGCTAATTACTTGCATAAATAAAGTGTGATGGGTGTTGGTATGTCGTGAGGATGATAACTAGAACATTGCAAGTATGGTAAATAAGCGATAACATTTGGCCACTGTTATTTCTTATTTATTGGTACTACTTGGTTCTTGAATATGATCCGTCACGTGAATACTAATTTCCTTGTTCTTTGATGAAAGCCTTAATAAAATATTCATTTTTAAATCATGATTTAAGAAAGATTTATTTATGGGAAATACCAATTACCTCTCCGGCAAGACTGGGTATGGTGTAGCAGACTCTCCAGCTTGTCCGGATAAGATGGGGTTACCTCTCCGACGAGAACCGAGTAAGATGGGGTATAGGATATGTCAAACAAGTGACAGAATTCCCTAAATAGTATCATGACCTGATGTCTGACTTGTCTTTGGAAATATGAATCTGTTAAATACATTGACCTTATGAATGGTATGTGTATTACAGTATGTGAAATATATGATTATATAGATATGTATATCTATAAGGAAATCAAAAAACCATAAGGATTAACAATTTAGAATAAAACACAAGCATGTGTGTCAATGATAATTCCAGATTTCTTTATTAGGAATCTCTTGTATACATCTATAATTCTGATATCGAACATTATTTCGTTTGATCATCTATCTCTTAACTCGTGCGACAAGGAGTATATGAACCCTTTATGTTGGGATGCCATCGAAAATATAAGAATTCCCTTTGTGTTACCTTAGATTATTAACGCATTAGGAAACCTGTAGCTAAAGTTGTGCTAGACACTAAACGTCTCAAAACCTACGCTAATGAGAATAATTCTACTTTCTTTAAGAACTCTTGCGAAGATAATAGTGACCACGACTAGATGCACTTACAAAGACTCTTCACCTATAATCCTACTAAGATTACCAGTAATAAAAGAATTGTTGCAACAATACATGGGCTTAAAGGACTGAAGTGTCATAACCATTAGTATATATGTTAAGAAAAATGAAGTAACGTATGCTTCAAAATTTAGACATTTA
The DNA here is from genome assembly GCA_030545235.1 of Helianthus tuberosus. Classification (NCBI taxonomy): domain Eukaryota; kingdom Viridiplantae; phylum Streptophyta; class Magnoliopsida; order Asterales; family Asteraceae; genus Helianthus; species Helianthus tuberosus. Next base: position 58,798,055 of record CM060364.1, read on the forward strand.
GATAGTGAGACCCGAGCTTCAAAACACATGGTCAAGACATGCCATGAAATGGAGAGAACTGACAGAAAGGAAATTATGTCTGCTTCATAAAAAGGAACAAATGGAAACGATGACTCCTGGGAGTTTGCAAGCCAATCGGAGAAGTGACCACAAGGAGGCAAGACAGACCAGCCGACAAAGTTCGTCTCTGTGAGGAAAGCTGCGAGTTATGCATAGAAGTAAGACATAGCGTATATGGTCTCGGAGTTCATCAACACTAGAGGCATGAAACTGAAAGAAATTCCGAACGACGTTTCCCAGAGGATCTACTTAGACTATCACCCGATTGTGAGAAGAAACTTAGAATTCATCCGAGACTAGGAACAACATCGATTGTTATATCACAAAGTTAAGACTAATATAGTAGTTAATGCTTTAAGTCATAAGTTTCATAGGAAGCCGAATCAAGTATGTGCTCTTAGATTAAATTGCGGATAGATTTAATGAAATAATTAAAGAGTACCCAAGAAACAGCAATCAAGGATGATGCTTAAGGATTATAAAGGAATAATGAAGGAATCAGAAAAAGGAACTAATGGAAATTAGGGATTCCATAAAGAATTCGGGTACCATTTCACGGAAACCTACAAGAAAGGATTCTCGAAGAAGCCCATAGAACTAAGTATTTGATTCATCGTGTAAGTAATATGAGGTATCGAGGTTTGAATTACTGATAAATAGAAATGAAAAAGGATGTAGCAAGTTATGTCTCTAAGTATTTAATCGATTAGCAAGTTAAAGCTGAGCATTAGAACCCTTTAGGTTTACCTCAACGACATCAGTATGGAAATGAGATTGATAACAATGGATATTGTTACCAAATTACCCAAAACAAGAAACGACACAATCTGGGTGATTGTGGATCGACTAACCAAGTTTGCTCAATCCCTACCAATGAAGGAAACCCTTTAGTATAAGACACTTAGTTAAGTTGTGTGGAGACAAAATAGTCTCATTACAAAGAATCCTGTTATCTATCAAGATAGTCATTTCACTTCTCATTTCTAGGAAAATTTTAACCCGACCTATTTTGATGTAGTGTGAAGGAACACTACAAAACATAAAAGATGTGCTAAGTACATGTGCAATAAATATTGGTGAAAGTGGGATTATCACCCATAAGATTTTTTTCAATAATTAACCTTCAAGTATTAGTGTTGCCCATTTGAAACACTTTATAAAATGAAGGCACCATCCATTCTGTCAAGCAAAAATATGAGAAAATCAACTATCAGACCATTAGACTGGAAAATCATTAGAATTAGAATAAGAATATACTAAAAATCTTTCCATAAAAAAAGGAATAATCAGAGTCAGTAAGAAAGAAAAGCTAAGCCCGAGATTTGTTGGATCATTTGAAATTATTAAAAAGATTGGGCCAGTAGCTTATCAGTTAAAATTTCCGAAGGAAATGGCAGAATATAAAGATAAACAAAAATTCCATTAAAAGATCTTACAAGTCAAAGATAAGAATCTCAAAACATGGAAAATGGTTCTGGTCAAAGTAAAGTGAAATTCAAAGTAAGGACTAGAGTATACCTGGAAACTAGGATCAGTGTCGAATTAAGAATATTCCTCCAAATTTCCGTAAATCTCGAGGACGAGATTTAAAACAAGGTGGGGAGGATGTAACAACCCTAAAAAATACTCCCAACGACAACATGTGATCAAAACCAGAAGTGCTCGCGATGGAACTTGTATATTCAATTTGGAAAATTTAGCGGTTAAGGAATCTTGGCGTTCGACGAACTAAATCACATAAAAATAGTCTTATTAGATTCACAATTAAAAACCAAACCAATTGGTATCGAGACCCGAATATACGCGATAAGTATCGGCACAAAAAATCGAGAAAAACGCACGATTGGACGAGAAGGGCGGCCAAGGACACGCGTCACGACACTTCGACACATGTTAGGCCTACGTGGGACACGTGGCAACCAAAGCCAGGCCAACCATCCCCGCGCCACGCGCCAGGGACAAGGGAGGCCGGCGTGCCACGCGAGGGGACCCAAAAATCAGTTATAAGAGGGCAGCAGTGGGACTGAAGTCTGTGCACCAGTTCGATCAAATTTTGAGGAACTTACTCTCTCATATCTCCGTTTCTTTTCACAACACCCCTAAACTCTAAAACTCTGCTTGTTATCAGGGTAATAACTCTAATCACGGATATGGTACTATATCCGATTGATTGAAACTGATCCAACGGATGTTTAAGTGATGCTTGTATATGGCTATACTTTATCATTCATTGTGAGTTTTGATCTCGTGATTATCGTTAAAGTTGAATTGGGTTAATACACTAATACGAGTTCCATTGTATCTAGCATTAGAACTCATAATCAGGAAGCTGTTAAACTAGTATATCAAACTTAGCTATTAAGATAACTTAGCAGTTAAGTAAGCTAAGTAAGTTAATTATTCAGCTAGTTATGTTATTTAATTAATCGGCTAAGTAAATTACTTGATTAAACCGTTAAGATTAATTAAGTTAGGTAAGATTAATTAATCGGTTAAGCAAGATTAATTAAGCTAAGCAAGATTAATTAAGCAATATTAATTAAGCTAAGTAAAATTAATTAAATAAATTAAACACCTAGATAGATATACATGAAAATAAATATATATGAGATAGATAATATCAAAGGAAGGTGCTAGGAAGGTGTAAGAGGATATATAAGTAGGTAGGAAGCTTCCTAGAAAATGTATAGGTAACTTCCTAGAAAAGCTATATGAAACTGCCTAGAAATTTCATATTTCCTACCTATAAATAGGAAGCTTAGGATTCATTTTTCTTTGCTCATTCCTTCTATTCTTTTCTTTATACATTGGTGTTCTAACCAATGATCACCGATATGATATTATGTCCGATCGATTCGGGAACCAACTAACGAATGCCAAAGCGCTGTACTTTGTGAATTTCGTTAAACGAATGCCAAAGTGCTGTCTAAACAAGACTATACTTTGTGAATTTCGTTAAGGTTCTGATCTCGTGACCATCATTAGGTTTGATGTGGTTTTACACTAATACGTATTCCACTCTGTTAAACTAAATGTTTAACTACCCGAAACTCTACACCATACTCTTACAATCAAAATGGATGCTTAATCATCAGAAGATTCAGAGCCATAAAGTAGATGCTTAGAATCAATATGCTCGTTTAATCAAGACTATATGCTAACAAGGTGAGTCATTCTCTTTTTATCAAATTGCTTTACAAAACCCTAAATGTTTTCCAGTTATACTTTGCAGTGATTAAGTCTTCGCTAATTTTTAATTACTGGCAGTATGTGGGGGTTTTGTGCACATTACTACTAACGATTTATCACTTTAGGTGGGCGAGCCTAATTAGTGATATGTCCACAGTCATAGATTCGGTTGAGTGACAGCTGAACCAGATAATTATATGATAGGGGCAAATATAAAAACCCTTAATGCTATAAATTATAACAAAGTTATAATTGCAGTGATTAAGTCTTTGCCAATCTTGAAAGAGCAAATATAAAAACCCTTAATGCTGTAAATTATAACAAATGTGTTTTTGTACCAAAATGAATGAACTCACTAGTATTTCCTGCTGACAAATCTTTTTAAAACGCGTTTCAGGTGATTACGGTAGATCGGAATAAGAGTTGTGATACGGCACCGAAAGGCTTAAAGAAGTGGCTTATTTTATCAAATAAACTAAATTAAATTAAACGTTGTTTTACGTATTCGGGTATATCCCATATTAAAGCTACCTTTCAAAACATGATTTTATCCCATCTATTTAATAAATAAAATCCGGTGTTTTCTAAACTCTGATATTTTTCCTAACTCACGGTCCTGATGAAATTCTGCTGCAATGTTTTTAAAATAACCACCGGTACCACTTGACTGCTTCACGGCTCCCGTCCAGGGTGTGGTCAGGGGTCGTGACAATTCACAAAAACTTTTGGTACACACTTTGGCCTTCGGGACTGTGCTCTCACCTCGAATTTGGGCGAACGGCACGCATCCTTCCAGCCATATCGTCACTTCAAGTCGTTGGAGTCCGTCGAGACTTTGGTGGGAGTTTTGTAAAACCAAAAATAGAGAGCGAAACAAGTCGTCAAGGTTAGGGTTTCACCCCTGACTTAACAACTTTGTTCCTGTTTTAATAAAAATAGGGAAGAATTATGCGTCAAAGTATGGATTTCACTTCTGATTCGACGTAAATTCTCCTGTTTGTAGGTAAAATGCGAGTCGAACAAGCAATCTAGTCGAGAGTTTGCGGTTTTCACACCTAATCTCGACCTAATCACTCGTTCATCTTCGAAAATTAGAGTGCGGTGATAGTGTAGCGTGCGAAAATTGCGAGATATAGCAAGCAAGCTCGTACAAAATCCCTACAGGGTGTGCACAAGTCGGTCTGTTGGTTCCTAACTATAGACTAGGTCATTTCTAAGACATCGACCTGGACAAGGTCGAGTCTTGCCTAATTCCTTATAGTTATGGCTCTGATACCAATCTGTCACACCCCAACCGATGGCGGAATCATCGGGGCGTGGCACTGAGCGAAACAGATTGTCCAGAACTTTCCATAACAACTATAATTACCAATTATTTAAAGCATCACGTCCCATACCAGGACATAAAAAGTAATATAATTATTACAGACAAATTCTAGTCAAATTGTTCTGTTCCGACAACTCAGATTTCAATTACAAACAATTCATTTATTTGTTTCTAGACCTTTCCTAGCCTCGATTTCACAGCAAGCCAAGCATCTAAACATCTTAAGCACCTGCCACATACGTTAAAGTAAATGTCAATACACAATGTGTAAAGGTGAGCATACAAGTTTAATAGATATAATAGAGTTCGAAATCGATTACGCATAACCAGCACGTACACAGTGTGAAATAAAGCACGTTAGTTATCGACATGAACCTATCGATACCAATGACTGCGGGTTGACTGCCCAAGGCAGTTCGTAATACACACTCACCACTGTGAGCCATGTAATTAATTGTCCTTAACAACCCCTGAGTGAACAGGTGCTGAGTCCAAACTATAGTACTATCGTTGCTAAGGCAGGTAGACAGCATTCCATGTGTAAACATAACAAACAAGCATTCATTAAGTCACGTATAACATGCGGTAACGGTTAGTGTTAAAGTATTGCGTAGTGTGTTCGGTGTGATTTAGTATAAGTACGTATGTAACACCCAAAAGTGCGTAAAGCAAAAGGGTTCGAGTATACTCACAGCGATGATGGATTGAAGGGAGCGCTTAGAGTGAGATTAGCCTGATCAGAACGATAGCATAAACGATAAGCGACGCGTAAAATGGTGTAAAGTGTCAATGGATCGGACGGTAATCCGATCGGGTGGCAATCCGATCGGGTGACCGGTCGATCGGGAGACAATCCGTTCGGATGGTCGTCCGATCAGGTGACCATGCGATTGGATTGTTACCACGTTTGGGATGGATGTGTTTGTGTATGATGGCTTGTCTTTTGAAGTTTTCGTTGTAGCATTTTGAAAATAGAGAAGTGTCTCTACCTTTCAGGTCGGTCGATCGAACGGTTGTTCGATCGGACGGCAGTCCAATTGGTGAGGCTTCTCAGGTTGAGAACATGCTCACAGCAGGACGGTCACTCGATCGGATGGCTATCCGATCGGGTGGCAATCTGTACGTACTGAACATGTTGAAAATTGTTTAAGTATGGAAGTCAAAACATCTCATGGTCGGGTGGTAATCCGATCGGACGACAATCCGTTCGATGTTCAAACCTCACAAGTTGAAATAATAGTTAAGTGTGGGACCCAAGGTGCAAGCCGATCGGGTGGCTGTCCGGTCGGATGGCAATCCGATCGGACGGCAATCCGTCCCAGATGACCTGTTCGTCTTTTCACTTGGTTGTTTTTGATAGTTTGCGTTTTCTCGAGACTGTATGATAACGTGTCAAACAACAGAAACTCGTCAAGACTTAGTGACCCGATCGGACAGGAACCACCCTAGTCCGACCAGTTAACTGTTCGAGACGGTGTTTCATGTTCAACCCGAAATCAGTATTCTCATAGATAGAATCCAGATCTTGAACCAACACATCAACAAGAAGGAGTAGAAGATTAGATCAAGCTCTGATTCTATCGGTTTTGAGTGCATTGAGTATAAAAGAGTTGAAAGAAAGCTTGAAAACCATCTTTCAATCCTTTTCACCATGAATATGTTCATATCTATGAAAGATCTTTGTTTATTTATGTGGAAATCGTTCAGATCTAAGTTGTTCTTGGTGGATTGAAGCCAAAACATGAAGTTCTTATGAACACCATGATGACATCATCATTGAACACCTCAAATCTAGTGATTTCACGGTTAAAAGTTAAGATTCAAAAGATAGAAAGGTGTAGGAGTGCGTGTAGATCAAGAAAGTACAAGATTTAGGTGGAAAACTTACAAGATTCGTGAGAAATCGGAAGAAATAGCGGTTGGAGCGAGTTAAGGGGAGAGAGTTATCAACATCAAGTGAGGTTGACATATGAGGGTATTTATAGGGTTTCCAGAAATGGAAAGGGGAAAGGTGGCTGGTCGATCGGGTGGCAGCTCGATCGAGTGGCACCTCGATCGGGTGGCAGCTTGATCGGCTGGCCACTCGATTGGAGTGATTTACGCGACGAGTTTTGCGGTTTCGATTCGTGTTTTGAGCGTTGTGATGCGACAGAGTTTCTCATCAAATCACTTTTAATCCCAACTACTATATCTAACATACAATCATCATAATTAACTTGCGTTTTGCGTTTACGATTCGATTGCGATTGATTTACGATTGCGTTTCGATTAATCACCACAACATAAACATAAATAAACATGCACAAGTAACACATAAAGGCACACACACGTAAAAACAATATCCAGAATGCGTAATTCGAGTTGCGAGTGCGATAAGCGATAAAGCGAATAAACATGCGATAAACATCGATTAAACCTCGATTAGTAATAAATACTCCACATAATACAACTAACGTATAAGCATAAAAAGACTATCTACAAGTCAAAGAAGTCAAAATAGGAATTGAGCAAGGAGTGACAGATCGCAATTAGCAATCTTGTCTCCCTTTGACTTCAATCTTGACTTTGACTTTGACTTTCGAAACACGGGGTGTTACATTAGGTTTTTATTTTGATTTTTGATTTGATCTTCTAATAACTGATATTTGGGATGGAAATTACTAATTAGCCCTTATATCATTTAATTAAAAACCATGTAACATATAAGAATTACAAAAATGCCACTATTATTAAATCCACTGTTGCAGAAATCGGCCTAGGTGGCCGATTAATCGGCGCCTAGGCGCTAGGCGGTTGGCTACTGATTAATTTTAAGCTAGTCGGTGGAATTAATCGGTTTTGGTCAAAGTCGGTCGTAGGCGGTCCTAGGCGGTGAAAATCGGTCCTAGGCGGTCAAAAATGGGATTAATCGGACTATATTAATCGGTCAAAATCGGTCCTAGGCGGTCAAAATCGGTCAAAATCGAACCATACTATCTGAAACTTGAAGTATTTATGTGAATTTTGAAGTATTATTTTTATATTATTGGGTATATATATATATATAATTTTGAAAAAATACATATAAAAATCCCATTCCGATTAATCCCGATTAATCCCTATTAATCCCGATTAATCCCTAGGCGGTACCTCACCGCCCGACTAGCGCCTAGCGCCTTCTACAACATTGATTAAATCTCATCGTCTTCTAAATCAATGGACAAGATTTGTTCATTTTGTTCACAACTCCATCATTATTCACTCTTGAACCCTACGTACAAATGTCATCATTATAGTAAATGGCAAAAAGAATTTTAGTTAATCATTCAAACATCTATTTTTTCCTTTTGTTTGCTAATAGCTTTTCAAACTCACTTACCAGTTAAGTATATTAAATTGATTTTTCAAATTGTAAGATTACCAATGTTTTATCTTTTATACTTATTTTAATTAATTAATTGAATCGTTTTAGCTCATTTATCCATTGTGACCTATAATCTATACTATATAATAAAAGAAACCAATTGAGGGACACTTGTCATTATTCTAGACAATCATTAATTGTACATAATTATTATTTAATTTAAATTATTAAATTTAATATGTTTCAAACATTTAAGAAATTATAGATAAAGTCCATAAAATATCTTATTATTTATTTATATTAATTACTAGGTTAGAAATTATATGTTAATTCTTTAATTGTAGATAATTATTATTTAATTTAAATTATTAAATTTATTACATGTTTAAAATGCAAGAAGAATAATAACTACATTTATCATACTAATAAATTTATCTAAAAACAACCATCCTTTTAAGATTCAACTCACGTCCAGATATTTAAATTTTAAAATTATATAATTTAATAATTGTTGATAATTTATACTTATATAATTAATTTAAATTTAAATATTATTTTTTTGATATAAGTTTATCTAATTGGCTAATTTTATATAATAAAAGAAACCAATGGAGGGACACTTGTCATCATTCTAGACCATCATTAATTGTATTTATTTATCATTTAATTTAAATTATTAAATTTAATATGTTTCAAACATTTAAGAAATTATGGATAAAGTTCGATAAAATATCTTATTATTTATTTATATTAATTACTAGGTTAGAAATTATATCTTAATTCCTTAATTGTAGATAATTATTATTTAATTTAAGTTATTAAATTTAATATATGTTTAAAATGTAAGTAGAATAATAACTACATTTATCATACTAATAAATTTATCCAAAACAACCATCCTTTTAAGATGCAACTCACGTCCAGATATTTAAATTTTAAAGTTATATAATTTAATAATTACCGGTAATTTATACTTATCTAATTAATTTAAATTTAAATATTATTTTTTCGATATATGTTTATCTAATTGGCTAATTGCTATATGCCTAATCTGGACATTTCAATATTTTTTTAGAACTAATAAATTAAGACCACTATTATTTAAATAAAACTTGGGTTATTAAATCTATGTTCACATGACTGTTAAAGTCGTGAGAAAGTCGATGATACAGTTTGTCTTCTAATCGATACTTCAAATGCTTTCATATTTATAAACTTGACAAACATCACAAGTTTTGATCATACATGACACAAAATTTTGTTTGGATATCAGAAAAGCGTCTTAAAAATATCGTTTTATAATTGTTAAATCTTCATTATTAACTATTTGATTTTTTATTTATTTAATCCGTGTAATACACGGGGTTATAACCTAGTAATATAATATAAAATAATAAAGTTAAAGCCTAAATTAACCAAAAATATATAAAACCTTATCTAAAAAGTATACAAAATACATAGATAAATGACGGTGTTTTATAACACATCATGTTCGTATAGTCAAACCATGGATGAGGATGCATTTTAAATTTTATTTGTTATTTATACTTATTAATACATTAGACATGTTTATGCTCGTGTATTCTTATTTGTTTTACTTGTAGGGTATCAAAATTCAGTGAAATGTTTATATTAATACTAGGTTAGAACCCCATGTAATATACGGGTTGAATAAATGTAATTTTAAATACCAAATAATAAAACGATATCTTTAAAAATCTTGTTTATTACATGGGTTGAATAAATGTAATTTTATATATTAAATAATAAAAAGTTACATCTTTAAAAACCCCGTGTATTGTACGGGTTGGGTAAATTTAATTTTATTAAATAACGAAAAAAGTTACATTTTTAAGAACATCATGTATTGTATGGGTTGAGCACATGAAATTTTATATACCAATCAGTGAAAAGTTATATCTTGTTATATCTTTATATACCATGTGTATTATACGGATTGAATAAATATAATTTTATATACCACATAACAAAAAATAGTTGTATTTCTAAAAACCTGGTGTATTACACGAGTTGCATAAATGTAATTTTGTATAGTAAATAATAAAAATATTATATCTTTAAAAAATCTCGTTTATTACACGGGTTGAATGAATCTAATAAAAAAATATATCTTTAAAAAAATTAACGGATATACTCGATATATGATGGATGGGGTGATTGTGGCACGAGTTGTATAAATATAATTTTGTATAGTAAATAATAAAAATATTATATCTTTAAAAAGTCTCGTTTATTACACGGGTTGAATGAATCTAATAAAAAAATATATCTTTAAAAAACTAACGGATATACTCGATATATGATGGATGGGGTGATTGTGGTGATGGTTCTTATAAATGTCACGTAAACATAGTGAATACCGTACTTGAGTTGAGAATTCAACACGAAAATAAAAGTATAGAACCAATAAACATTAATTAATGTATTTATTTACCCCTTATAAACATTTTTTAAATAGGTTTTACCCTTAACTACTTTAGTTTAATAAAATAAATAAATCATTAACATTATATTAATTTATATTTAGTGTATGTCTTTTGTTAATTTCATGATAAATAATTTTGAAATCTAACAAATATTTCAGAATATTATATTATCTCCTATAAGAATTGTTTAAATTTATATTAAATTTCATTTTATAATTATCTTTAATTAATATTAATTCTTTATAATTAAGTATGATAGAGAAGAAAAAACTAAAAAATAAATGGCTCCAATGAATGATATGTGTCCTATTATTGGTTTATTTTATTATATAGTTTAGATTTAGATTTTCAACAAACATCTATACAAAGAAATACTTACAATTTTATGTAGTATTTATACATTTATAGATTTTTGAATTTTTATTGTAATTATAGTCACAATTTATTTTATGTTATAGGTAAATTTTTTACACCATTTATTTATAAATTTATTAGTTATATATTTTATAACTAGTTTATAAACCCGCGTACTACACGGATTGAAGATAAAAATTTTATAATATGTAAACCATATTACATAAATGAATTATTCTTATTAAATCAAGCATTGTAAAATCAAGATACGCATTTACAAATTTCTAAACACTTCTTTATATACGACATTTGTAGTTTTGTTTGTAATTTGACCATCCTCATCAAGTTTCAGTAGCTTAAGGTCATATTTACTTTTTGCTCGGATAATGTCACATGTCATTGGTCATGCGTAAAAACTATTTTTTAGAAACAAACCAAACTTACATAGCAATTCTTTCTGACTTTTATCAAATATTACTTATGGATAAGATATGAGGGTTTTGGTGTGGCTACAAAGAGGAGCAGTTCAATTATAAGATTTTAAAGAGTGTCTAATTACGATTTTTAATTCTAATTTAGAAAACCAAAGTAAATCTAATTAAAATTTGTTTTCCATTGGTAACATCATAATCAATTCATATTAAATTTAAAAGGCTTATAGATCAAATTAACTTGTGTTTTAAAAGCTCAATTACGTTGAAAATTGTCAAGTGGCATTTTCATGAATCCTTTCAAAAAGCTTATAGATAAAATTAACATGTATTTTAAAAGCTTAATTATGTTAGGAATTGCCAAGTGGCATTTTACGGAATCCTCGTCGAAGCCTCTTGTGCCCCGCCCTCCCTTATATATACTCTTAAATTGGACAAATTAATTCAATATTATATTTATTCTTTTTAAACGTGAAAATTATTATTATTTTGATAGTTTTATTTATCATTTGTGATTACTATACTTTTTATCATTATAACTTTATTACTTTTGTTTTTTTTCCGATTAAAACAACTCTATTGCCCTTAAAGAAATATTAAACGTTTAAATTACTAAATATAAAATAGCTAAACAAACCTTATGACACATGCAACGTAATTATTATTATGCATTATAATATTTATGCAAATATGATATATATATATATATATGGGAAGGTTCAAATGAAAACCACTTTTAACGTGAAAACTCGAAAACTAACTAAAAAAGCCTAAAAACACAGCAAATTTTTTTTTCAATTTTTTTAAAAATCGTATGTTTTTTTATATGAAAAAAAATTCAAAAAAAAAATTGTAGTACACATGTGTAATAATACACATGTGTAGTATTACACAGTGCACAACAAATTGTTTTTTGAATTTTTTTATATATAAAAAATGGCGAAAATTGGTATGCAAAAAAAATTGTATGTTTTTTTTTTTTTTTTTTAGTTAGTTTTCGAGTTTTCGCGATAACTAATGGTTTTCATTTGAACATTCCCCTATATATATATATATATATTAGTGAATTGAATAAGAAAATGCCATGTGGCATTAATAGAACTTTTGAATGAGAAAATGCCATATGGCATTAATAGGACTCTTTTATTAGAATTAGATGTACACCCTGTGTATTAAATATAGATGGTGGTGTCACAAAAAAAATAACAAATGTTGTATACAAAAAAATATTTAGAGATTTATGAATTACTTTTACATTTTTAGATTTATAATTATTAGTTCTACTATCGTTTTGTATTTTTCTAATTCAACGGTTTATGTAGCTTAATTGTACAAATAGCTTCTTTCTTCAATAAGATGCATTGGAATACCATACACATCGCTCGTCTTAAGATTGATGGACACCCCACTAGTTGGAAGTTGTATTCCTGGTTTGCTACACTTCAAATCTGTTGGTAGACTGAATGTCTGTTTACTACGTCTTTAGTGAGTCTTAGGTCTAGATAGGTTAGTTTGGAGCTCGGAAATGAAATAGTGATTTTAGATTGTAATTCCGCCCTTGTGTCATTTGGAGTGGAATCAGGTTTTTATGTTAACATGTTAATTCCGCTCCTATAGGTCTAAGAAGTTAATTCCGCTCCTAGGTAATGTGCTGATTCCGCTCATAGAGTGATTCCGCTCCTGATGAACGTGTCATTTGGAGTGGAATCAGACCTACTATATATAGAGGTTCGGCTGTTGTCATTTGTAGGAGTTGGAGCGGAATTAGATCTTGTGTACGGTGACGAAACTCTGTCAAAATTGTATCAGAAACACGTGTAAAGGATTGAAATCAGTAATAGAAAGAAGTTAAAAGGATCCGAAAGCTGTTATGACTTTGTATATGTTGATTCCGCCTTCATATTCAGAGATGAACTACTTTACTGACGTTTAGGGTCACGCAAACGGTCCAACAAGTGGTATCAGAGCTTGTATGGTGGGGAGATGAAGAAGAGAAAAAGAAAAAGAAAGAGTTAATAGATGAAATAGAAAGAAACTCAGAAAATATGAGTTTGGTTGAATTTCTTGAATTGATCAAAAAGATTAGAGAAGGAATGACAAAGAATGAAGAATCAAAGAAGGATGAAACTTTAAAAGGTGAAGTTGTGTGCTCAAAATGCGAAAAATCCGAAGCAGAAAATTTCAATCTCTTGAAAGATGTGGAGAATTTGACAGTGGAAATCAAAAGCTTGAAGGATGAGAAAGAATCTGATAATAAACAGATTCTTGAAATGAGAGAAAATTGTTAGAAATTGATGTCTGAAAATGTCAAACTGTTGAGTAGTTTGGACAGTTTGACATTGGAAATTAACAATTTGAAAGAAAAAGAAAAAGATTTTGGAAAAATTAAAATTTAAAATGAAAACGTTTCTTGGATAAAATTGGAAAATGAAGCGTTAAAAGAAAAAGAAAAAGATTTTCAAAGTCAAATGAAGGTTTTAGAAGATGAAAAGTCTGTTATTTTTAACAATAATCTTGAAAACAGATTGAAATAAATTCTCATCTTCAGAAAATCATTCGACTTGAAAATGAAGCTGAAATTGCTCGAAATAAAATTAACGAGCTTGAGAATAAATTGAAAGGTTTTGTGAATTCTACATCACATGTTTGTCCAAAACCGATCAATTCTGTTCCAATAAGTGACAATGTCACAAATTTTGACAAAGTCAAAATTGAAGATTGTGATGAAATATCTGATGATGAAAAAGAAAAGAAAAGAAAAATATTTTTAGATTTACAAGAAAATTTTAAAAATACTGTTTTGCAATCTACTGAAACAGGTGAATGTTCTAAACAAAAACCTGTTAAGAAGAGTGTAGAACAGAAACAAAAAGTTAAAATTTTGAAAAATTTTAAAAATGAAAATAAAAGCTCATCAGATAAGTCATCCAATCATTATCAAAAATCACAAAAATCTAAAAATGAAAACTCACAAAATGTTGGTAATAAGTGGTGCAGGTTTGATCACAGTGCTCAAAAGCCAAATCCAGCATTGAAGAGGAGAAATGACTATAACCAAGCCAAACAATGTTATGATTTGAAGGTTTGGACTGACAGAAGTGGATGGTACGATAACAGAGTGTGCTACACCTGTGGTGTGAGAGGACACATTGCTGTTAACTGCCAGAATTGGAATTATGAAACAAGAAGATGCTATAATTGTCATATCAGAGGACATATTGCCAGAGATTGCTCTAGGAGATCGATGGGAAGATCGAGGGTTGAATCTCAAAGAATGGCAAAGAAGCCAGTCAACGTCAAGCCCCATGAACAGAAGGTTCTAAAACCTAAAGTTCAGGATCAGAAAATTCAAGAAAAGAAAGTTTAACTTTCACAGGGGCAGAAAGACAGACTGCGAAAGAAAAGGAAGAAGGCGAGAGAGTATCTCGAGAAAATTTTGTCTTCGGGTTCACCGGACAGATTGAATAAAAGTTCTGATGAATCGATTCACTCGACTGCAAAGCCAAGTAAATTGAATTCTTCAGATGCAAATCTGAGGACAAAAGAGAAAAAGGAGAAAAAGAAAGTTGTCAGCGATGAATCTGGCTCATCAAAGTCAGACAAGCCACATTCAGGCCATGATTCTGGTTCATCAAAGCCAGAGGAGCCTAGTGTTGAGGTAAAATCTGAGAATTCAGGTTTAACAATGGATGATGCAAATTTTCCACCATTGTTGAACAAGAATTCTAAATCACCCAAAGACAGTCAGGCTTGGGTGAAACTTTTCAAATAGAAAAACCTGACTTGCCGGAGTTCCCAGGTTGGTAAGCGTGGAACATGAATCGGCACATTTCTTGAGAAATTTCACTCTGGTGATTTTTCGTCTTACATGTGGTAAATCAGGGACATTAAGTTGTACTTGATTTCCTATAAGTATTTGTGTTGATAGAATCTTGAACTGTTAAATCTTTCAAAATGGTTAAAGGAGAACAAAGTGATGAAGTAATCCCCTAACCAACAAGTGGTTTGTTAATTCAACAAAACTAATTTTTCCGGAAAAACCATTTTGATTAAAACAAAGTTAAGTGTTTTGAAATCATAATGGGAAAATAGTTTGTTGACAGGGGGAGTTCTGATTGTTTATGCCAGGTGAATGGCGAATTGAAGTGATTTGATATCAGTTTGTCATTTTATTTGTACAGTTTGTTTCAGATTTACCCAGAAAATCAAAATTGAAACATATTTTGATTTTAGGGGGAGAAAAATTTTAAAAAAATTAGAAAATTTGAAAATGTCAAAAACATTGAAAAATCAAAAATGAGTTTTGTTGTGAAAAGAGGAAATGATAGTAAATCAGTAAACTATCACAGCATGCTAAAGATATGAATTGTCAAATGTGATAAACGGTCTCACGGATGATGTGTCAGTAGGTTTTTGCACATTTAGTAGATTGTGACGAGATATAAACCTAAATTCAAACTTGCTTATATCGTGGGTAACATCTCTCGGATATATGGGTAACCCCCGAAATCTTGTTTGAATGATTCCTTTTTCTGATATACTAGGTTTTTATACTCAGTGATATCTGGGGTATTATTCCGGGACTTCTGCTGAATGGAAGTTCTGACCTAGTCCTCGAATAATACTTTCCGCAAATGCTTGAAACACAGCATCACCCTTAGCATCAATGATAAGACAATAAAATTGCTTAGCAATGCTGTTGTAAAAAAGATCCTCTAAAGGGGACACACCCACAAGTTGAGTCATGATCTCTCTGCTGAACGGTAGTTCTGACCTGAGCTCTCATGATTCTTCATAATTTATTAACCCCTTACAGATATCATTTGTGTTATAATTGCCTGTAAGACTGAATATTGGGATCTGGATACGGGAGTATATTCTGAGGTGGGACACGCGATTAAGTCTAAGTATCTAAGACATTAAACTCGTATCTCGAAGCAGTTGAAATGTGTGTGAAAATTTAAGTGGATCAGTATACTGACAATCTAAGTGAATCGTTTAGAACTTAACATGTTTAAAGCTTAACGGTGCTAGTGATTTGTCTCATAAACTGATATGATCCTCTTACACAAACTCACAAAAATATTGTTTGTATATATTTGTTTACTGCATTTCTTTAAACTCAAAATTCAAAAAGATTTTCGACAACTGATGTTGAAGAGCTGATATTCAAAATTCCAAGTGCTAAACTTGATGAACTAGAGGGTTGGGAGAATATATTGAAAACTTTGAATGTTATATAAAAATGTTTTGAAAGATTGTGTGGTTAGTTAATCAAGGTCATTCATTTGAACTTGATGTAACCAGTATGTTTGTTGAATTAATGATGTCTACCAGTAAGTTTCTTAAATTCAAATGTTATAAATTTGTGAAACTTATGGTGAGGTAGAGGATGTGCAGGGTAACAGGTTTTGGACTTCATCATTCCCACGGAAGCTAAATGTCAAAGCTTGAACCAGATAAAGACCTCAGATTCTAGCATACTGAGAGGGGGAGTCTGTGAAAGGGGGAGTCTGGATCAACAGTCAAAGGGGAGTTTGAAGATGGAGCTAGGACAAGATCCTAAACCTGTGAAGATAGAATGCTTATGATGTGAAGACAGAGAGTTGGAGAGAAGACCAAGACTGAAGACTCAAGGCCAAAGACTTCGTCAACATCCAAGGGGGAGTCTGTTGGTACACTGAATGTCTGTTTACTACGTCTTTAGTGAGTCTTAGGTCTAGATAGGTTAGTTTGGAGCTCGGAAATGAAATAGTGATTTTAGATTGTAATTCCGCCCCGTCATTTGGAGTGGAATCAGGTTTTTATGTTAACATGTTAATTCCGCTCCTATAGGTCTAAGAAGTTAATTCCGCTCCTAGGTAATGTGCTGATTCCGCTCATAGAGTGATTCCGCTCCTGATGAACATGTCATTTGGAGTGGAATCAGACCTACTATATATAGAGGTTCGGCTGTTGTCATTTGTAGGAGTTGGATCGGAATTAGATCTTGTGTACGGTGACGAAACTCTGTCAAAATTGTATCAGAAACACGTGTAAAGGATTGAAATCAGTAATAGAAAGAAGTTAAAAGGATCTGAAAGCTGTTATGACTTTGTATATGTTGATTCCGCCTTCATATTCAGAGATGAACTACTTTACTGACGTTTAGGGTCACGCAAACGGTCCAACAAAATCGAACCAGGATGATGTCGATTTTATGGTGGATGCGCAAGTTGAATTGGAAAATCAGTTCGTCTCCCTCACCTTTACCACCTGCGGCTCCCTCACCGGCGCCACCACCACCCACGACACCAAAACCCAATACTAAATGGTCCGACGATAAAGCGAACAGAGCCCTCACCAGATCTGCAGAGAAAGAGATCTACGGTTGTGAGTAGTCGCTCAAAAAAGAAACCGCTAGTCGTGGTCAGTGGTCGCCGATCTTGTAGTAGGGTTCAATAATAAAAAAAAGGTGATATGGACTAATACAAAATTGACACATGGCGGCATAAGTTAGACCATTCAAACTATTCGGTGGTGCATGTTAGACTATTCACACTGTTCCTAAGACAATTCATCAATTGTTGTTACATAAAATTTAAAACCTAAATTTACAAAGTATATTAGTTTAGCCCACTTTTTACACGAATAATTAACCTAGTATACATATATGCATGCATGCATGCATACATACATACGCAAAAGAAATTCCATGTTATCATCTCATATGTTTTGTTGTGAACATGTATGTATATATATATTTTGCTTCTGTCTTCCTCTATAATGCCAGCAAATTTGACATTTTCTTATTATTAGTTTATATGATTGGTTGATACCGTTTGGTTGTGTGTTTATTGTATTTCATAACTTTTTAGTTAATATATATGTGTCATGCATGATTTTCAACAAAATATTATATTGGGCGTGTTTTTATTTAACATTTTGTGCTTGTTAAATATATTGTTAAGTTAAAAGGTAAAGTATGCATTGAATCAGTATTTAGAAACCAGAATAACGATGAACCCGACCTATAATCCAAAACCAGTTAACCCGAATCTTATTTGGGGTATGTTTGGCAAAAAGTAGCTGATGGCTGGTGGCTGGTAGATGGTAGCTGTAGCTTTTTAGATATATTTAGGTGTTTCGCAGAGTAGCTGGATCTTTTAATAAAACGTATAAAACAACCAAGATGGACATAACTAAAAAAACATCATATGTAACACCTCGCAAAATCATGTCCAATATAATGGTGACATGATATTCGCTAATTTACACATATTTTAGTCCCCCATTTTATCCCCATTTTATGCGTTTTCGGCCGTAAAACCGTCATTCGGATACTTAATTATGTTTACTTTTGTTTACAGGCCTAAAACAACATACCGGACAAGATGATAGTGAAAACGAGGACTTTCCGGACAAAACGACGAAGCTGCGAACATTCTGTTAGAAAACTGACCTGGGCGATTGGAACGGTCGTGCGGTCTGAGGAACGACCGTGCATCTCCGACATATCAAGACCAGCCCGGCAATGAACAAGGGTGCAACACGGCGTGCAAGGCACTCCCGGTGATGCAAGGCCGTGCCATATATTGCACCCCGTGCGGATCCGATGTTCAGCCAAACCCCGGTGATGAACGACCAGTGCATCAGTTTGTGCAACAAGATCCCGGAAATGCACGGTCGTGCCATATGAAGAACGGTCGTGCGAGACCGAAGACCGGTCAAGATCTGTGACGTCATGCAGTATGGTGCACCATACCTCCAATAATGCAAAAAGTGAACGGTCGTGCAACAGGACGCACGACCGTGCAACATCGAAATTATATAAAAACTTGCAGAAACATTCTGCTCGTTACTCTGGACATTTTGGAAGCGATTCTGGCGATTTTCAGGCTCCGGAGGCTTCTGCTTTCACCCGGATTCAAGCCACATTGTGCCGATTAGCTTCGTTATCTTACAGATTCTTAATCTTATGCTTGTTTATGGTTTGGTTTTCTAATCTTTCCATAATTTTTTTAATCTTTCAAGCATTTAGATTAATGTTTATGTATTATTGTAGCCTTTGGGCAAAAACACAACAATCCCTTGCTTGATTATAATCATTAGTATGTTAATCTTTGTTTGTAATGACATTTGGAAGTATTTTCTATGTTAATCTTTGATGATTAGTTTGCAACCTTGTTATTGATATTGATTTCTTGATTATAAGTAATTGTGTTGGATGATTGGTATTTGGTTAGTTAAGATAGTTGAAAAATGAAGCTTAATTAATCTTGTATTAGTAAACTTTAAACTTGGTTAACTAGTTTAGCTTGGTTAAAATGTGTGCACCATGATACTAGAAATGGTTAGTGGTTTAATAAAATGTAATTATTGTTAATCAAGAAAGCTTGTTGTCACGTAAGGACCTTAACGGGTTAAATGGTGTCGTTATAAATTCTTGCCATGATTTGTTAGCTTAGTTAGTAGTTTAGGCAAAAATTGCTATCTTGGTGAATTTATGTGCAAGATTTGTAAAATGAACTCGGTTGTGATTTAATCTAGTTTATGCTTGTCTCGGTGGTTGCATTGTGTTTATCGGTGTCGCTTTCCTTGTTTAAGTGAGGTTAGAAAACTCCTAACGGATGACTAACTTATTTTTAAGAGATTTTC
Organism: Helianthus tuberosus; assembly: GCA_030545235.1. NCBI lineage: Eukaryota > Viridiplantae > Streptophyta > Magnoliopsida > Asterales > Asteraceae > Helianthus > Helianthus tuberosus. Next base: position 58,817,843 of record CM060364.1, read on the forward strand.
ATAGACATTTATCAATTGCACGTTAAAGAACAATTTTAGGTGGTTAAAGTGTGTTTATCGTTTTAAGTTTCCGAATGATTGTCATGTTAGGATTCCCGAAAGGGATACTAATTGTCTCAAAATTGGAGATTTGATCAAATGCTTCTATTGCCAAAACTGACTTAGTTGACATGCTTTGGTTGTGTATTAAGCAAGGCTATTTATCTATTTTCATATTTGAAATCTATTATGTTTTTATAAGTAGTTGTTTATGTTTACTTTAGTTTATTAAAAATCAAACAACTTATGTTTTTACCGGTAGTTTAGTGACAAAGGTCTAGTATTATTCCTCCGCCCATTTCCTTGGATCGATACTTGGTTCTTACCGATACTTTACTACATATATGACGGGGTACACTTGCCTCTTTCGTGTGTGTTTTGATGTTAAAGTAATAATCACTTTTATAAATTTAAAGCCGAATCGTGTGTAATTTCACTGCAAAATTATGTATATATACGCACATGTCATGACACGTGTCATAAACACTAATCAAGTAAAAAGTTATCTTTGAAGGAATAAAGGTGTCAACATGCCAAACTTGTGCCTCTGATTGACCTCACACGATGTTCGTATTCTTTGTTGAGTAAATTGTCGAACGCAAGAAGCCGTTTGTGCTTAAAAATCAAAAGTTTATAAAGCGCAGGGGTTAAACGTGTCAATATGTTAATTCTTACCTCTGAGTGACCTTTTAACGATCCCGAGACTTTGTAATACTTCATTATACTCTCACGTATATCGAATGATGATTTCATGGAGTTTTGATGCAAATAAGTGATTGAAGTTGTAGTTTCCAAGAAATAGGGATTGAATGCGTCATCAAGAGAAACTAGTACATTTCGGGTGATCTCGTAACTAACCGGGAGCTTAACGATGTTTATTTTATGAACCAAGACACTTAAAAGTTAACTATGGGGGTCAAAAGTGCAATAAACAAAAGTTATTTAAGCTTAATAAGGACCAGGGACTGAAACTACATTTCTTGAAAGTTGTTAACCGGAATAAGCAATTGTCGCGGGCCGTATAGGCCATCTCCAAAATCTTTGCGGGCAACTGCATGTTGCAGCTCTTACACCGCTATTGCATGCAAGTTTTCGATACCAGGGACTGTGTTAATTGTTTTTACTGCCATAGGGACACTTGTTTACATCTGGTAACACCTAATAACAGTTGGAATCATCTTGAGGACCCTCAAATCTCTATATAAAGGGCCTCTTGTTTGATCACTTGAACTTGCACATTCAATTTTACTTCTCTTCTTCATCTCTGGAGCAACCTGGACCTAAAGGAAGGTCTCTCAAGTTAAATTTTCGTGCTAAGGATCTTTGTAAGTGTTCTTAGCTTCTGTAGTTAAGTTTTTATTAGTCTAAGGACCGAAATTCAAAGATATCGTAATTATCCTTTGACTTTTAGATTAATCATTTACGGTTCAGCCATTATTCGAATTGAAAATGGCTATGTGTTGGTAATTAAGTAGGTGATAATCCCTTAAAAGGGCACCTTCTAATTATCATGTTTACTTAGTTAATTGTCGGGTCAAAGTAATTAAAATAAAAGTCAAACGGGTCAGTTTTTAAATAAAATTCATAACTGATAATGTAGAAGCTATAAAATCAGTTTTATCACTTTAATAACTTGATAAATATTATAAGAACATGTTTAGACATGTTCAACCCGACAATTCCGAGTTTAGGCTCAGGTTCGCAACCGAAAGTCGCAAAAGTTGACTTTTGCTTTGACTTTCAGTTCTGACCTGAATTAGCTTAGTATCATTATGCCTTAGGGTTCCTTTGTGACCATATTATATGTTAGTATAACCCTCTGAGGTTATACTTCATGGTCCCTTAGAAATCATAGTTCATTTGCATGTTTCCGTTATTTGCTTAAAAATTGACTATTATGCCCTTATGTTATAAAAACGAGATTTTTTTATATGTGAGAGAACAAATAGCTTTATTACTGATATATAAGTATGTCAAATAAATTTGACATCAATTTCTGGTCTCAAACTAAAGTTATGCAAGATATCGTAAAATGAAACTTTTTATGAATTAAATTACATTTTTAGCATAAATCATGTTTAAACCCAAATTTTGGCACCAAACTCATTACCTACTGTTTTTATATTATTTTTAGGGATTTTTGGAATTTTTGGTCAGATTATAAACTTACCATATCATTGAGTTCTCGTATAATTCGATAAATGACAATAATACCCTTTTTATTTATAAAATGAGATTGACACATGATTAACATGCCATCCCTTTTCCTACTGATGTTATATGTTAAATAAAATATATTAAACCTTAAAGGCTGATCAAAATCTCAGATTTTCATAAACATCTCAAATATCGTCAATTATCGACTTTTACGCTAATTAGGCGCATAGTATGGTTTAAAACCATATTTAACACCTAAGACTTGTTACCTACTGATTTTATAAATAAATTTTAATACTTTAACAGTAAGTATAAGTCTTGAACTCAGATTTCCAATTTTGTTCTTAAAACATATGTGAAATGACCAAAATGCCCCTACGGTGCATAAGTTGGCCATAAATGGTGAACCTCACATATGTATGATATCTTACTGATGTAACATGATAAAATAAATATTTTTACTGAATGTTTTAGACCAGAACCTCAGTTTATTATTAAACCTCTTTTATAAACTTTAAAATGACCAAAATACCCTTACGGGACTTAAATTGGTTTTAAATTCATTTGGGGCATAATTGTTGATATCCTACTGATATCACAACATATTTTAAGCATAATAACTTATGGAACTTGTACTTGACTCATCCGGTTACCCGTTATGCTTATACGCGTTCGGTACGATTTATGTAACTAGTTTGCATAAATTAACCGAAACGGGTTAAACCTTATCACTTTTACTTCAAAATCCAAAATGTATTTAGTTTACCCATTTTATACAAGTCTCCATACTTGTCGGGTCTAAATTACATTCCAATCCGGTCACCGTTTAATCTTGTGTTTCGTACCGTAAACCTTTCTTTAAACTAACCGGCCTAAGTTTATAACTTAAATAAGACCCGTTAGTAATCTAATAGGTTATTAAAACCTTCGTTCCAGATTAGGAGCCCAGTAAAAGCTACCTACACTTGTTGAGTAGAATATACGGCTGAGAATACAAATTTTACATTTTAAGCTCAGGTAAATACTTTTAACTTATTTTCCCTTCTACGGGCTTGGGACACGGTAAATTATTACCGCTTGGTCGGGTATTGAATATTTAATCGATTAGTGGTTAAATCATTGAGATAACCCGTTTTAATCTGTTTTGTTTGATTTAAGCATTTGGGGGTTAATATGACCGTGTCCTGGATATCCTCGGCTCATTCATTTGAAATGGCCACGACTTAAGCACGGGGTGTAGGCATACACCTGACAGTTGCGCATGTAAAATGATATACCCACTCGTGAGGATAACTTCTTGTGGGTTTATATTAGTGGTGTGTCTATTAATCTTGTCTCGGCTTCTATCCCGAGCCCTGAACGTACGACAAACATGTGAATCTGTTTACAAGATTACTTTATATAATTATCCCAAGTTATAAAAGAATATTTGTGCCTTGTGCATTTAAATCAATTTTCATAAATGTTTTCAAAAGAGTCGGTTAATTGTATTTACCAGTGTAAACTGATGTATTTTCCAAAAAGACTAAGTGGCAGGTATTACGCGAAATTGGCTGGAAGCTTCTGAGCATTAGTTAAAGAATCTTGCAAGTTCTTAATGTTTAAAGTCTGTCGAACAATATTTTACATTATGCTTTAGATCCGCCTGTGGATTCTTACACAACCGTCTGTATTATATTTTACATGCATTTTACTTTCGGTTTGAAATATTAATTTTCTTCCAAGACTTCCGCTGTGCTATGAACTGTGTATATTTGACTATGATGATATCAACTACGTCACGATACTCCCCACCGGTTATATGTGGAAATATCGGGGTGTGACATTATACTAAATGTAATCACACATACACACACATAAGTTCTTTCTCAAATAAATAAAAGAGGGTTATTTTCAATTAAATAAAACGTAGTCATTGACAAACAGTCGAGAACGTAATATAATACTACTAAATCATTATTGTAGTTATCTTTTAATAACTAAGAAATGTTATAAAACCATTGTGAAAAATAGGAACTACACTGGTGTACAACTGATCAAACAAATGGGCTAATATATGTTGTAAAGAATTTTCTTCTATTTCTTGATTTCTTGGCACTGCACCTCGTTGCTAACCTTAGTAATCTCTTTTGGAATAGTTTAGAATAAGGTTGGTTGAGGATGGATTTCTGTAATTGAAGGAAAGCACATGTATATATAATAATTGTGGGGTGGCATCAAGTTGTCATCCACTCAATTTCAATAATTCATAACACTCCCCCTTGGATGACACTTTGCAAACTTTGGGGTAATTAAGTACTGCCTCATTAAAAACCTTACTAAGAAAACCCAATGGGATAAAACTTAGTTAAGGGAAAAAGAGTGCAACTTGTATAGTACTCCCCCTCATTTTAATATGTATCATTTATGTGACTTGTCTCTATCTTCCTTGAAAGTTGATCAAAGCTTTATAGACAATAATCCTTAGGTAGGCAATCTTTTTCCGATCAGTGTTATATGATCTTCATATGAGACTTCTGGTTCCATTTTGGAAACAAATATCATAAGATCCACAACTGTGTTTTGTTACATTACCTGCATTTACAAAAACTAACCAAACTTGTTTCGATGGGTTATTAAAAGTATAAATTTTACCTTACATACCTCAAGTGTATCAAAAAAATTTCGTTTCACCTTAGGAGAATATGAAAAGGAAAATATAATTCATATTGCAACGTGTTAATGAAAAATTTCTAAATTTGTATGGTAAAAATGGTGAAACTGGTCGTCCCCTGGATCGAACCCGGGTCTAGGCCACACCCTTTCGCGCACCTAGCCAACCGAGCTAGGTGCCTAGTTTGTGATATTTCCTTTTTGGTTAAATATAAACATATGTACAATAACTTCCTATTTTTCAAAAAATTTAATGTTTGAAAAATCAAATGGTCTATTATGCTTCAAACTTTCTATTTCATCTTGATTCCATAATATATGTGTATAACCATAATTTATCGACAATTCTATATTGGAATCATTAACTTCTTCCTGAGGGAAGGTATTATCATTCACTCCTTCCTAAGGGAATTGCATTTACCATTTTTTTTCTTTTATGGTCAATTTCCCTTTCAGTGCCTTTTCTTTTTCGAGGATGTTTTATCCTTTGAACCCAATTTCCTTTTTATGGCCTTTTCTATTTCGAGGATATTTTATCCTTTGAACCGACTGGCCTTCCATGTTTCAAACGGGGTTCAATAGCCATATTATTATTATCCCTTTGCTTGTCTGTAATATCAACTTGAGCTAAATCATTAGCATCTGGTATATAAGATTTTCAATATGTCTTTGTCCTTCTTGGACATTAATTTTAACTGGAGCAATTCAAGACTTTTTGGATGAATTTCCTTCTTAAAATATCTTTTAGATATTTTACTCGATGATACAGATAATATAATGATAACTTCAAAATTTATTTCACTTTTAGTTGTTTTCTATCTCCCCCTCATGTTGGGATTTATAATCAGCAAATGAAGCCCATAAGAAATCTCTCATTTATGGCTATATATTATTTATTCCCAACATGTCATTAAATCTCATCTTTGTGCGTTGTGTTGTAATAATTTCAGTATATATATCGCACACCCAAAGATGATAAATATTTGGTTTCTAAATAACTGTAATAGGGAGTAAATGTTTCAATAATAATACTTGTTCCAATGATCATTGATAATTTAGAAGTCTGGAATAATATTCTTGCTATATTAGCTTAGCCATATGTGCAAACTTCAAGTTGCGAATTGATAACCATTTAGACGATGCATCGATTTAAATACTAAATGGTATCATGTTAGGATATGTGTATCCTTTAATCCTTTTTAGGATTATCACCCCACCATGAATCCTTTTCATCATAGTATATCCTTGATGATATATATATATATATTCTTGAAACTCAATAATTTTCTTGTTGATATTTGGGAAAAATAGAGCGTCCTCTATTTAAAAGCTTTGTACCATTATGTAATTAGCTTTTCCCATTCTTTCTATTAATTTTGAATGTCCCAGGCAAAACCGTTATTTGCATTATTCGTCTAATTTATGAATAATTTATATATACATATGTTTGTCATTGTATTTCCACAAAACATTTGTATGTGTGTATGTATGTACAACCCAAACTTGTATGTTTATCATGCTTCGTCTTTACCATTTAATATATTTTATAAATATAAACTTGTTTTATGAATCAAATAAACCTGACAATTTTCTAACTTCCCAAAAATAACATTTCCTTAATACATCATTTATTATATATACATATATATATATATATATAACTGTTGTATATATATAACCGTTGTATATATATAACCGTTGTATATATATAACCGTTGTACAACGGCTATAAAACGGTAATATAACCGTTACAAAACGGTTATAATTTACCACTATAAATAACCAATTATCAATCTCATTTTTTTTTTCACATCAAACCCTCTTCTTCTCAAAGTTATTCAAGAAAAAAATTTCGAAGATGATTCATCCGGTTTTAATATTGACCGGCATAATGTTAATATTATTGCCGATATTAATGTATGAGCTTCCGCCTCATCTATTTAGTACTTATGTATTCATTTATTTGTTCATAGCTGTTCCTTTGTATGTTATCTCATTTTTAATGAGTATTTAGATTTTAATATTTATCTTATTTATGTTTTGTAACAAAATTGGCAACCTATAACTGAAGTAATTATTAATATGGTGGTGGGTTCCATCTATTTGTTATGGGAGTTGTTGTTGAGATGACAATGCTCGCGTGTCATCTTCCATATCAATGTTGTATGTAAACATGTTTCAATTCATATGGCTACTTATCCAGATACTTAAATAATTGAATCGTAGAAAAATGATTCTAGTATATAGTTATGTTTGCGGACCTCTGTCTGTGTATACAACTGAAATTAATCAGAATCAGAATCATGAGGTGATGGTGGTAGCGGAGTAAATTGTTTTGAGATAATACTAGCTACTTGTCTTAGCATTTCTTCCTGCCACTCATTCTTTTTCGTCAACCACTCTATTTGTCTTGACATTTTCCGGTTCTTTTTTATTAGTTTATCAACCTTTATTGGATCTAAAAATGGATTTATTAGAGGCACCGTACTTGGTCCGGCTTCAACAATTGACTGTTGTTGTTGCTCCGGATGTAGTGAAGACTGTTGCTGTAATAGTGGTGATATGGGTTGTTCTGGTGCAAACAACTCTTGGAATGTCATGTTATCATTAAATATGGATTGTTGCATCATTTCTCCTTGCCCAAAAGATAAAGGTGAAAGTGCCTGGTAGATGCCTGGTGTTTGTGGTTGAGTATGCTGTGTTTGAGATGTGTTAGTTGAAATATGTTCAAACATGGGTGGTATTGGCTGCTGTTGAGACAACAAATCAAACTGATAAAAAGATGGTGGAGGAAACTGCGACAGTTGATGTTGTATATTTTGTGATGTATTTTCTAGGATAACCGGTGCTGCCTCAGATTGAAACGATCTTGTTTGTGTAGGAATATCAATAGGTATTTTATCAATATTGGTAAAACTTACCACTCCAGGTAATCGTGGTGGGGATAATTCTTGAATAATCTGATCGTTTATGACACCTAGAGATTTAGCTATTTTTGTTATGTATGATCCTCCCATAAGGTTTTTCGGGAGACGTGTTTGGTATTGCTCAAAGTACATAGCAAGAGAGTAAGCAATATTACAATGGACTGACTCGAATATACTGTATAAGTGGAAGAGATCAGTACCACTAACCCTGTGTAGATTAGACGTGCGCCCCCTGATCGTGTTGGCTAGAACACGGTGCATATATTGATAAAGAGGATCTCTAAAAGTTCTTGAATTATTATTTCTACTCCACACTGCTGGTGTAAGTGTAGACCAATAATCTTGTATGCGATCAGGATATTCGGTTAATGCGTTTATAAATATAGGTGATCTAACCTCTTCTTCTGTATAAATACCTAAATGTACTGCGAACTCAGATAATGACAAATTAAAAGTTTTTTCACCGAGTCTAAAATCGATAGAGGGCTCAGATAGGTTTTTATTTCGTGTGAAATGAAAAGTAGACCAGAACTCATATACCAATTCATCGTATGAGGGTTCTAAGATATCAAAAAAACGACGCCATGGTGAACCGATTGGTAGTAACCTCGTCAGTCGATCATCTTTGTCTAGAATCCCCGTTATGCTCCAGTCGATACTATTAATAGTATTAACTTTAAGCCTCCTGAGGGTTAGACATTTCGTATGGGTGCGTGCATCCCTAAACTGAAGAAATTTATGGACTTCGATCTGGGCACGAATTTCTGCTGCGTTTGAAGATTCAGCGTGTGCACGAGTAGAAAACTGAAGACTCATGATAGTAATATTGGGCTTTGTTTGAGATCTTAAAAAAATAGAATTTGAGTATGAGTTGTTTTGGGTATGTGTCGAACTATATCAGAAGTTCAGTTGGTTTGAGGATTTACATGAGTGGTGGGTTACTTATATAGATAAAAATTAAGCTTACACAATACGCTTGGTTAAGGCTTCAATGATACACCTTGAAAATAGTTTTACTGTATTACGTTTGAAAATTTCGATAACAAACAAAATGTTTAAACTAATATTAGATTCGGTAGGTATCGTGGGTAACGTGCTGAGTATCACTTCTAAATGGTTCCGATAACAACAGCGATGATATTAATAATTGGTAATTTTATAATAAAATATCCATAGCCATTTTTACGGATATATATATATATATATATAATTAGTATGCACAATAATAAATAAATTATTATGAATGTGGATGATAACGACGCGCACAGTAGCGCACAGTAAATGAAATAATTCGAAAGAATTATGATATAGGCCCCACCAGTTTTGTTTTATTTCTTTTTTCTTAAAGAAACTGCAATAAAGGAGCTCAAAAAGGAGCCTAAGTCTCCATCACACAAAATGCTTTTAGGCCAGTTTTTATAACATAAATAAACGTTATTAAACATTAGAAAATAAATGTTGGATAACATAAATATAAATATTAGGTGCATAAATAAATGTTAGATAACATAAATGTAAATGTTAGGTGCATAAATGAAATTTTGATTGTTAGTAGTCCCAAGTTATTATGTATGAGGTTCTCTGCACTGATTTAGATTGTTAGTAGTCCCATAGTTATTATATTCCCATAGCAATAGGTATCTCGTACTCATTTTATTATTAAGTATGGGATTTAGATGTTTTTATGATAGGAGTGTCTGGATAACTGAGTCTCCTAAAGGAAAACAATCCCACGGTATAAAAGAAATATTACGTTTATCATAACAATTATAGTTTATATAAATTAATCAAACACTTACTTTGATTATAATTGCTTGAAAGTTTCCTTGGCTAGAACCTCGTGCTTGTCTAGAGCTTCGTGCTGATAACGTGTTATAAAACCATTGTGAAAAATAGGAACTACACTGGTGTACAACTGATCAAACAAATGGGCTAATATATGTTGTAAAGAATTTTCTTCTATTTCTTGATTTCTTGGCACTGCACCTCGTTGCTAACCTTAGTAATCTCTTTTGGAATAGTTTAGAATAAGGTTGGTTGAGGATGGATTTCTGTAATTGAAGGAAAGCACATGTATATATAACAATTGTGGGGTGGCATCAAGTTGTCATCCACTCAATTTCAATAATTCATAACAAGAAATTGATTTTTCATTATAGTTAGAAAAAAATTAATCAAAGAATTTTTTAATTTTTTTAAAAGATAACTAAAAATTTTGATTTTTATTTAGAATTTTTTTTTTAAAAAAAAGTTTGTGCATTAAAAAATTCATTATCTTTAGATGTCAAAATAGTCATTTTCCGTAAAAGTTTGTAGCTCCTTTTAAACGATACTAGTAGGGGCATTCAACCAAAAGCTTCAAGCTCCTAACCTAAAAGTTTCAAGCTCTTTAAACCAAACAAAGATTTTCATCGAGTATAAAAACTTAAAGCTAGAAACTTCTAAAAGTTCCATACCAAACATTGGACCGAGAAATTTCCAACCTATAAATTAGTATCATGTTCTTGCTTTATGTTGTTGTAAGGGGTTGTTTGGTAGCATCTTAATGACCTTTCAGATGCTACCTCTTAATGGTTTAAAACCTCTGAATGAATAAGAGGTAACCTCAAGTCTGAATGATTAAGAGGTAACATCTGAATGGTAAATCATCACATGTCACATTCTTCTAGCTTCTCATTGGTAAAATTCTTAATGGTTTCATTAAGAGGTAGCCTCTTAATGACCATTCAGATGCTACCAAACAACCCCTAACACGTGCATGGGGGTTTTTCAAAAAAAAAAAAAAATTGCATTTTGCACTTTTAACCTAAAGGTTTTTTTCTTTTACGTTTTAACCTCCTTGACTTTTTTACTTTTAACCCAAAACTTTTCATCTTTTACAGTTTAATTTTATTTTCAACTTTGTACCCCCATACTTTTCATCTTTCGTAAGTTTTCCACTTTACTTTTCGTTCTAAATTCTGTGAGTTAACATGCCGCAACGTGCATGTGGGGTTCAACGTTTTTTTCGTCTGTTTTTCCTGTTTAACAGGCCAGTCGCAACGCGTCTATTTTTCTTCGTTTGACAAGTTCGTCGCAACGCGCAGGTCCTAAATCGACTTAGTTATTTTTTTCTACGTTTTACGTTTATGTCTAATTTCTTCGCATTAACGCGCCGCCACGGGCGTGCGTGATTCAACGATTTTACGGCTATTTTTCATTCGGTTTTATTTTTTACTTTTTTGTATATTTTATTGTACGAGCTCTTCTGATGTTGGTGGTCACTGGCAGTGGTGTGACATTAATGCTACTTGGTACGATTTTACGAACGTCATCATCATCATCATCATCGTACTCAGTATATCCCACCTATAGCAAAGCTAAGGTAGGGTCTGAGGAGGGTGGGATGTAGACAGCCTTACCTCTACCCCGTAGGAATAGAGAGGCTGCTTCCAATGAGACCCCCGGCTCGGTTGTGGTTTTGCATCAAGCCTTGGACATAAGGCACATAACACTCAGCAATTGAGACAAACGCCAATTGGTGCATGTACCCCCTTGTCTTTCGGCTATCAACGCCACCACATGATGCCTGATTAACGATCCCCTCTTTTCAACGTTATTTTCACGAAATTAGTAAAATAACGTTAAAAATTAGTGCACTTTTTTAATAACGTTAAATACGATTTTACGAACGTATTTAGCCTATTAGTTTTTTTACTAATAATTTGTTTCGAGTTTACCACTATACCTCCTTTACTTAAGAAAACTAAATTTTTATGTGCACATTTTTATGTACATGTCTGTATAAATTTGACTTGCTCCACATTTCGACGTAAACTTTTTATGTAAACGAGTCAGGTTAAATATAATACGTTTTCTTTAAAAAAACATTTTTTAAGTGAAATATTTTAATGTACGTTTCGTATAAATTCGAGTTGGTGTATTTTTCAACGTAAGATTTTTTTGGAAACGAGTTAGGTCAAATATAATATGTTTCTGGGATTATTTTATGAATGTTTTGTAAATTTTGTTTCGATCCGAGTGGAGTCAAATTGTCGTTTCTTTTTTCTCTTTTTAAAAGCTCTAATTAATCTCGTTTGATTATACGTGTCAGCTTTTCCGTTATACCCGTTACGTTTTCTATGTATAACTTGGGTCACATATAATATGCTATGATAGTATAGTATAAATTTGATTTAATTTATGTTTTAATCTAATCGCAATGCTTATATAGGTTATATTGAGTTCAATCAGATATGTCGTAACACATGTTTTTATATGATTAATGCATCCTATAACATTTCGATTAATTGATTCGACGTTTGCAACGTAGCCGCGCCTTGCTAGTTCTTTTAAAAGAAACCCAATAGGCAATAACCCCCAAACAACACCGTATTTTAACACCAAAGACAGCTACTCTTCTCATCGATTTCTTTAATTTGCCCTAATTTCATCCGCAACGTACCATTTCATTCGTTGGTTAGTGTAGTTTTGAAGGTAGAAATGTCAAGAATATGGTCGAGGTTATCAGCAATGTTGAGAAATCGAACATTCATGGGAGCCGACAAAGCAGGAAATCAATACTATGTTCGTACTGAACAGATCGACGGTATCAGTAAGTGCGTCCTCTTTCTTTCTTTCTCTTTATCCAGTTTATTTGCCTCAAATCATATGTTACTTTAATTAAAATGAAAACAGCATGCTGTATGATCTATGCAATTCATAATTGCTGTCAAATTAATCTTAGTTTGTCCCCCTGTTACAACAATTAACAATTCTTAGAGTGCTTTGTTGCTGTTTTAGTGGGATAGATAAAGTTGGGATTATAAGTTAATGATGTTTTATGTTGTTGGTAGCTTGGTTTTAAATTGCGTGATGCACTCCGATGCGTTTGGTCCAACAATCTGATGCGTGACGATGGGATCTTTATAAAAAAATACTAAAAAGTTATTTATACATAAGAAGTTATAAAAACATACTTAAACTAAAACGGCTGACGTAATAAGAAGATAAAAGTTGTGCTTTTGATTCAAATCAAGGATACTAAAATGTTTATAGAACCAGAAAACGTGTTTAGGAACCTTAATGGTCCAAATCAAGCATATTAAAATATTAATTATTGAAAAAACACAACCCATTTCATAAAATCTGGAAAAAAACATAACAACCGATGTTGCGTGCATCGGAGCGCATTATGTGAAATCGGCGCATTATTCTCGCATCATGTAAACGCAACGCATCAGCTGTGGCGATGTGCTCTCATTAGCGCATCGGGTGCATTTTGAAACCAAGGTTGGTAGAAAGAGGATCAAGATCAAATCATTGGAATAATTATAGGTAGGATTACTTATTGTTTGTGATTAGAAATTTAATTGAGGCACATGTATCTTATGACATGTGTTGCTGGTTAGATATTTGGCACACTTATAATCATCATATAGCATACATTAGATTGAAATACATCTTGTAAATATATCTTGTATGACGATACACTATTGTTGCAACAGTGAAGGAGAAGCGGTGGGTAGAATTCAAAGGGGAAGTTGATTCGACCTCCATTCCAGGTATGTCTGTACGAGAAATATCGATCTTTATAACAGTTTGTCATTGTCTGAATCAAGAATGTCAGGTTTAAAATTATTATTGATAGAATTATTCAGTTTCAAAGAAATTAATCTTGATATTAACAATAATACTAGCATGCTTTTAGCTAGGGCTGCAAACGAACCGAACGAACACGAATAAGGCCTTGTTGGTGTTCGCTTGTTAAGGAAATAATGTGTTCACGAACTGTTCATGAACACTTACTGGATGAGATTTTATGTTCGTGTTCGTTTATTAAGGAAATGCACGTATTCATGTTCGTCTGTGTTTGTTTGTTAACTGTAGGTACCGGACAAAAGCAAACGCAGACGAACACAAATGAACATTCATGAACACAAACGCAGACGAACACAAATGAACATTCATGAACACAAACGCAAACGAACACGCGTTCATGAACAGAAAGGAACACAAATGAACATGTATTAAATCTTGAATAAAATCGACATCTTTCATCACAAACATTATGTAGATCCACTCAAAATATACTAACCCAATTATCCAAACATACTTTGGCTTAATCTTGATCATACAATTACCATAAAATAATGTCCCAAAAAAACACAAAATCATTATATTAAACTTGAAGTCCTTATTTAATCCACCCAAAATAAACTCGAAGTCTTCATTTAGTCCACCCAAAATAATAGTTAATCAAACTAAGTGGAGTAATACTAATATGTAATACACTAATATATATTAAATGATCTATTATTGGGAATTTTGAAGAACTTAATTATAAATAAAAGTTAAAAACCCTAGTGAACTATCAAACGAACACGTTACCGAACGTTCACGAACGTGGCCTCTGTTCATGTTCGTTTGTTTAACTAAATGAACGAAATTTCTTGTTCGTGTTCGTTCATTTATTAAACGAACAAACACAAACGAACTTCCCCCCGAATTGTTCACAACTGTTCGCTGAACGTTTGGTTGGTTTGCAGCCCTACTTTTAGCGCTATGATGGTCGCGTGTTTCTATAGCAAAGTAAAAGCTTTTTTGCTTTCAAAAGTATGAATTGATGTGCATGCTTAGTTTTTAATCGAGAAAGGCTATTCATTTTTATTTTTGTTGTTGTGTTAAAGCATTGTTTGTGACTTTCTTTGTAGTCGAATGGATATGTTGGCTGAATGGGCAGCGCAAGATAGCTCCAACACCAGAGGTAAATTTTAACCTTTGACTGGGTTGGCAACATGAATCTTTTTGGCTGTTATTTTACTTTTTAGCCTTCTTGATTTTTGTAAGAAAGATGACAACAAGCGGGAAAGAGCAGAAAACTCGGTTCAATAATTGTGATGTCTTTATTTACATTCAGCAAATTCTTTTGACCGAAGTCCTTAATCTCTAACTCTCTTCCAAGTACCGCCTATAGCTTTTTTATTTTCTATGAATAATGTTAAGAATAATATTGTATACATAAATGATCATAATGGCAATCTTGCCACCTGGGGAATGAGGAATGCTTGGTAAAACATCCTGTGGTCCGTCTCGGACCCGGTGAAACCGATTTGTTTGGCGACAACTATGCACGGGGTGACGACTACAAACCATAAAGGGATTCTCTCAACCTGAATAGTTTGCCTGGATTGCTAGATAACTCGAGTACGAGGGGCGCATCCATATACATTTTTTCAAGCTCCTCGTTTAATAAAGCATTCGATGTCCAGTTGATGTAGTTGTCACCCTTTGCGCTTTGACTGTGCCCTACGCCTTCGACTACAATGGTTGTGGATTCAAAGAATTGGGCAGATCCAGAAACTGATATTCTCGTGGTGATTCTCACCCTGAATGTTAGGTTGCTGATAGAAATGTTTACCCTGAAAAATCTAACATTTACAGAACAATAGAACTGTTTAGTGGTTGGAGAATAACATTGTTAACCATGTTGAGTTGTAAAATATCGTAGAAAAACACTTCACGGACAGAAGCTCTAAGTTTGTTGAGTTTTGGTGCTTTGTTGTAAACAAACGTTGTGCGGCCGATTGCTTTGAGTCTTAAAGTGGATAGAATCTGGATATGCAGGTAAGACATGGTGGACCGAATCACCTTGAACCAGAAAGATTTCTAAATACGAGATGCTCCCAATACATATGGACGAAATAGAATGGGTGATGCACTTTGTAAGGAGATGGATCATTAGAATGTCTAATATGCTTTGATAAGTCACAATTTTCACATTCAAACAAGTTAGGATTTATATTGAATAAATGAAAAAACATTTTTTCTCAAATATACGATGGCCGACCAAGTCTATGATGCCACAACTTAACATTATTTTGTAGACTTAAAGCGGTACATGAAATATTTTCTTATGATTTTTTCCAAAAACTCGCCTTCGGCTTTAGCACTGTCTTGGTTTTAAAATGCGCGCATAATGCGTGATGCGCCCGATGCGCTGATGAGAGCGCATCGCCACAACTGATGCGTTGCGTTTACGTGATGCGAGTATATTGCGCGCATTTCGCATGATGCGCTCATCGCATAATGCGCCCTGATGCACGCAACATTGTTTCTTATGTTTTTTTTTCCAGATTTTATGAACTGGGTTCGGTTTTTTCAATAATTAATATCTTAGTATGCTTGATTTGAACCAAAAAGCACAACTCTTATCTTCTTATTGCGTCATTTGTTTTACTTCAAGTATATTTTCACAAGTTTTTATGTATAAATAATTTTTTTAATATTTTTTTTTATAAAGAGGCATCACATACGTGATGCGCTCGCATCGCGCTTCACGCATCACACATAAGATTTTTAGACCAAACGCATCGGAGCGCATCACGCAATTTAAAACCAAGAGCACTGTCAATCGTCTTCCCAAGCTCAAAACCTGAAATTCACGTTCGCCAAGAGAGAAGTTAGGAAAGCAATTTGAATGCCTCATAAGCTTCCTAAGAGATACGAGATTCCATTCAGATTTTGGAACAAATAACAGGGTTATAGGTTATGCTCTTAGAGATTATCACTTCTAGATGTTACCATTTGACTAATTTCTACAGTTTGTCTATGAAGATGTATTGTGGATTTCCTTTATTATTTGTTGACAAAATTTATCATGTTGTTCTCAGGAGATGGCTATATTGGAGGCAAGGCGTCAGCGTGTTAAAGAAAACGTTGCCCGTATGTATCATCTAAGCTTTGCTCATATTCTAATTGTCATCTATTGTTATTTCGTACCTGATCATATGAAACCCTTGTGTAATAACTAATAATTACTTTTATATGATCAAGTTCTCAAGAAGGAAGAGGAAGAAAAGAAAGCGAGGGAAGGCAGTGGTCGTAAAATAACAAGCATGGGTACACTACATTTTCTTTTTTACTTTAATTATAAATTTTCAACTTTAACTGAAAACATATGGATCAGTATCCTTTGCTTATTCACCTCGCTTACATTTGTATAGGTAAAGGCGATGGCCCAGACCTAAAAAGTTTCATTCAGCAACTCCCAGTTGCCTTAGAAGGTAAAGCGTAAATCATGTATACAGATTTAAGATTTTATTTATTTAGTTATATTTTTGCAAAAAAAGTGTTCAGGGTCAACTGACCTGACCCCAACAATTTAAACTCGCTATCAAACTCCTCTTTCAGTTATTTTTGTAAAATAGCTATAACGAATGATCAGCCGCCTATATATATGACAATTTTATTTATTATGGATGTTTTTCATGAAGTTGATAAATTTGGGGAAGCATCTGAAGCAACAAGTAGCAAGCGGTAAGTCAATTGACCGCTTGTTTGGTCTACTTAAGCTCGTCAACATACTAGGATTCCTTTTATGTTTAATTTAATTTAATTTGAATTTCCAAACACAGGAGTACCAAGACACAAGAGGAGAAAGAGGTCCAAGATCAAGCAAAACAAGAACCAGAGTAAGTGCTCTTTGTTCTTTTCCACTCCACGTATTTTTGAAAACCGAATCAGAAAAGTAGTTGAAAAGGAACGGGCCAACCCGTTGTGACCCCTACGAAAATTGACCTTTTCAAGCCGGACTTTTTTTGACCTGTTACCTAACCTGATCATTTTGGCACCTCTAACTATACTCGTTTACAGGTCAGCAGAACCAACAGGATCGGGTGCCTCATTTAGACCAGGAACATGGCAACCGCCTACATGATTATTTTCCCATGTTTCAGATTTTTCCGGCTCTTGTGGTTGATCAATCAATGATAATTAGCAGAGGGGCCGAGACTGGCTCGTGGTTTTGTGTTTGTAAACTCAAGAATTTATAAATCTCGACTTGCACTTATGTTGATTCGTGCAAGCAATGGGTTTGGCTGTGGCCAAAGACTTGAGTGTTTATAGTTAAAGTTTTAACACTCACACATGTTTGTTATATTGTTGATCGCTTGACAAATATGTAAATCCTTTTTCAACTTCTTTTACATATTTAAAAAAATCTGAATAGGGCTTTGGATACCTCAGCCACTTGTAATAATATGGTGTAGGTACAACAGATTTTTATAGATATAATACTCATCAAAAGTGTAATTATTAGTTTGTTTAAAATAGATTAAGTCAAATTTATAAAGATATAATGTTCATCAAAAGTAAAGTGTAATTATTAGCCACTTTGTATCTCCCATATTTAGATATCACAATCACTTTCTGAAACAACTAGCAAGTCTCCATCTAGGTTTTTAGGCTCCCCAAAATTAACCACTTCAGTCTTCGGCCATCGTGACTGAAAGAGGTGGTTCGTAGTAGATCCGGAGCTCTTACTTTGATTCCCAGGCTTAATCAACCATCTCTCCCACAAGGTCACCTCCGCAAAGCCACCAACTTCAAATTTCGATCTTGACATGTTGGGGAGGACGTCGACTTGTTTTTAACAGCATGCATTTCCTCAAGATCTTGGTAATGAAATTTAGCGGCGCAGGATCAACAAAATCAAGGTTTGACGATGGGTTCATCATGAATAGGTTGTAGTAGAGACTACTCTTGGACCCTAAAATAATGTTGGTACACAACAATGTGGAGCAGTAACCAAGTGGTGGTCATTGGGAGGATGGTTAGCAACGCAGGCTGCAGGGGCGTGGAGCTCATTAAAGAAGATACGTTTTGTGGATTCAAAATAGGTCCCTATTTCAAAACATTAGTTGGGAGAGATGGTGCGAGTTTATTATGAGAGATTTTATTGTCTAATTCTGTAGTGCTTTTGTAATCTTGAGACTTTTACCTCCTTGCTGGCCCGTTTTTGTAGGTAAAAGATTGAAAATAAATTTACATTCTTTAGTCGATCTAATTTATTGTTTTTTTTATAACAGTTGTATTATAATCAATTTATTTAACTTAACAATTCATGTAAAGTTTATGTTAGGGTGGAGGGTATGGTTAATCACTCTAGGGTGATTGAGTGAAATCATACCCAATAATATTATGTCATATCAACTCCCAATTTCACTCCCCATTTTGCACTCATTCAGGGGGTATGGTTAATCACCGTAGGATGTTTGAGTGATTCTCACTTTTGATTGGTTGTTCTCTCCTCTCTTTCTCTCCTCCATCACTCTTCAATCACTTCGGTGATTACACACCGAATTCCCTCACCGATTACCCACTCACCGCATAACTCAATCAAGTGGGTGTGGTCACCGATCGGTGACTCCCACTCACCGCACCACTCACCGAGGATTATACCCTCCACCTTTATGATTTAACTGAATAGTGATTACCAAGTGTCACAAATACTATCATTGCAAATTTTTAGAAAGAGCGGACAAACCAATGTGATTCTCATTAAACTAATACTATCCCTAATCTATTCTACTCTTTTATATGTTAAAAACCAATGTGATTCTCATTAAACTAATATACTATCCCATTCTACTTTTTATATGTTATTTTAATACCATAAAATATTAAATCATAACAAATGTTTTAATATACTATATATTGGAAAGTTTATTAAAGCAATCTGGTGGAATGTTTGGAATTGTAAAAATAAACGGGCACGACCCGTTGTCTATAGGAGCTGAAGCTATTTATGTGGTTAAATTTCTTAATGGCTCAAATAAGTGGAAACGATGGGTTGAAGCTTTGCTATTTTCTATGATGTGGAAAATTTGGAAATATAGAAATTCTAAGATTTTTGAAGGGAGATGGGAGGCGGTCCCCAAAATGTTGGATGGAATTAAAGAAGATTCTTTTGTGTGGATTAAACATAGGTCAAAGGTCGGGAATTTAAATTGAGATCGTTGGTGTGATTTCAATATTAGGTATTTGATTATGTAATGTTTTTCTTTTCTCTGTTTTCCGGGACTTCCAGTATCTAACTGGCCCTTTCTTTTAACAATAAAATGTTGTCGTTGGTTGTTAAAAAAAATACGACAGGAGATCTAATAGACTAATAGCATCTAGTAAATATTTTAGTTCAAAAAATATAAAAGGTAAAAACTTTGGCCACCAAAGAGAAGAAAGAAAACAAATCATAAAAAAGCTGTTATGCAATAATATTATTTTGATATATCATGAAAACTAGTAAGCGTCACCCGCGCTCCGCGCTGGAAGCTTAGAGCAAGCAATCTACTAATCTCGACTTCAAAATTGATATAAGTAAGCATACATTCTACACATCAAAATTCCAAAACTTGATGCAGGCTTTTTCTATAAATAAACAAACTGAAGCTACCTAGTATGTTATTAGATAAGAGGTTACAACAGAACCAGAGGGTTTGATGCGTTTAGAAGGAAGCATAGAAGAACGATCATCATAGCGCCTTTTAACTCCTTTTCTTAAAGGCCTACCATATACTTGCACCACAAAGATACCATTACATTTAAAGCTATCAACAGCCCAATTAAAATAATATTAATAATTCATTTGATGTCCACTTCATTATATCTTAGGTGAGTTGTCTAAGTTAACGGATTCAGAGATGAAGTTTGAACTACATAAGATGTAAGAAATATAGATGTACCATTCAGTTAGAAAAGATTGTTTTTTACACCTAGTGTAGTCAATGTTGACTCAAGCACACGGGAGAGATATACTATAACTAACTAAAAAAATAATTAAAATCAAAACATAACTGAAGAATAGTTCCTAAAGAATGACGACGCAAATGAAGCACATAAAGTAAACAATGTTAATTTCATGAATACACTATTATGAGCTTACAATTGTATAGCTAGTTAGCATACAGATGGCTTTAACTACCAACTGTCTCAGCAGCATCAGTGAGGTCAGGATACACTTCATCAATCGACGCACGTTCGCATCGCCCCTTCCTTACAAAAATAGAAACAACCTTCAAAAACAAAAGTAAACACGCCAAGCTTTTATGGCACTCAAAAATCATGCAAAACTCAAAACTGTTTAGAAAGGTTTGAACTTTATTTACCTCTGAACCTACATTCCTATACATGGTCAAGTCAGCTTTACCATGGGCCACTGGAACCTGGACCAACTGAATTTGGGGACATCACTGCATTCGTAATGATCTCTGTTTGATCTTATACGTACACATATTCTTTAGAGTCCTCATATTTCCATTATCATATACAAATTGCTTCCAACAACTGGGATTCAGGCACAAAAATCCAAATAATTGATGAAATAAGCAAAGTCAATAGACAGGTTTGGCTAGAATCAAGAAATTATGCAAAGACAATGAATAAGCCCCAAATCAAATAACATCATTAGTGGCAGATAAAGAACCTATCGCCGGAATGAAACACAAACATTAACAGATAACTCGAATACGAAAACAAAACTGAAAGATCTTACCTCTTCGTCAGAGAACCGGCTCGTAGCCTTTTGTAGTCACCAGAATAACCAACTGAACCCTAGACGGCTAGACGCCATCCGCTGTCGCTGGTTTTTGCCCCATCAGACCGCTAAAGACCTTCCTTCGCCGGAGCATCGCCAATTCACACAGTTAATTAACCCTAAGAGATGCAATAAATGAGCACTATATATCTCAACTTCGAAACACTACTTCTGTCGCTTAAATCGGCCAATCCGGGCGGCGGTTCTGGATGTGATCGGGACATGTAGTCTGGTCGCCCTTCTTGCCTTCGTCATCCCCGTCTTCTTTCCGCCGTCCCCGACGTCTTCTAAACTGTGCCGTCGAAGTGCGTCACCGGGATAAGGAGGCCATGGCTTGCATCTCTCTTTCTCTCTATAGATATTTCCCGTCTTATCATTCCGTGTCTCATTCTCACTTTTATCAATCAATAAAATAAAGCCGTTACCGTTATATTACTGTATCTCAGTTATGTGTTGAATTAATATATATATGAATATACAAAACAAATACTTTTTTATAGATAATACGTTAAAATAAGGCCCAAACTATCTACACACCAACTTGGTGTGTAGATAGTCACCCCAAAAAGGTGTTTTTTGTCCTTATGTGCTTCACGAGTTTCTATCGTGAAAACCCTTCCTTGCTTGTTTCTTCCCAGGGCAATTCTTCCTAAAGTGCCCTGCTTCACCACATCTGTAGCAACCTGGTATCCTCTTATTTCTTCCATCTGGGTCCCTCGCCCAACAGGCGTCCTTGCTGTGTCCTTCTTTTCCACACTTTCCGCACTTGGGCCTCAGACATCGACCTTCATGGTGAAAGTTGCATTCCCCACACCTCGGCTTAGTCCCCGAGTAGGTTTTACCACTGGCCTTATAAGTGGCTCCATCAGTTTTCCTGTAATGCGGCGGTTTCACTTTCTTTCTTTTGTTTGTTTTAGAGCTTCTATAGCTAGCTTGGGTGCTTATCTTTAGGTTCGAAGACTTCCTCTTCTTATTGCTTGATGACTCCTCATGAGTTTCTTTCTTGTTATCCTCCGATTCCGAAAATTTTCCCGCACGTAGAGCTTCTTCGGTAAGAGTGACACTCATATCGATAGCCTTTGTAATAGTTGAGGGCTTTGAGGTAGTAACCATACTCCTGATCTGAGGTGCAAGTCCCCAAATGAATCGCTCAACCCTTTTGAATTCCGGTTTGACTAAGTAGGGGACGGCCCTAGACAAGTCGTGAAATCGTTGGACGTATTCAGGAATCTTCGGTCCATCCATTTTCAAGTTCCAGAACTCCACCTCAATCTTCTGGATTTCAGCCCTAGAACGGTATTTCTTTTCCATCATTTCCTTGAGCTCGTCCCAGCTTAGTGCATAAGTAGCATCCGCACCAAGGGTTTGAACCTGAAGGTTCCACCAGAAGAGTGCGCCATCTACGAATAACCCTGAGATATAAGTAACACTCTGTCGGGGCGAACAGTTACTCATTCTTAGAATGGAGTCAGTCTTTTCTGCCCAACGAACATATGCAACGGCACCTCCTGTGCCATCAAAATTCAATGGCTTGCAGTCCAGGAATTGTTTATAGGTGCAGCCAGTTGGAGGGTTACTTCCGGTAGTGCCACCGCTGTGCTCAGAGCGGAGGGCTTCATGCCGTGCAATTGCCTGTGCAATACATTCTTGAAGCTCGGCTTCTGTCCTTGGCAACGTATTGGTGTTTGAGTCTTGCCTGGGCGGCATTCTCTCCTGCCAAAATGGTATGGAGTAGGTTAGACAATATTCCATAATTGTCTTTGAGATACATAGCACCATAAGCCATCATGTAGTCACCCAATTTCACATGTATATATAATCAATGTATGAGCGAGGAAACAGTTATTGAGCCTTCACATAGGCTTGCCAACTTGGCTTATTGTTTGAAATGAACTCGAGGCTACATCGCCTTGGTCATTCAAGTTTTAGTTATTTCCTGCTACATTGGTTTTCTTGGGTCTTTAGCTTTACTGGTGCGTATATTTCCCCTTTGATGGGGTTGTTTGTGTAGAGGTGGTTGAGAGTGTATCGTCGCTGATTCTTCCTGAATGTCATTCCACCTCTCTTGCTTAAATATCGTTTTCTCAAATGTCTCGTATGCAGGTAGAAGTGTCAGTCACGAAGTAGACTAAGACAAGCTTCCTACTTTCTAACGTGCTAAAGCACTGATCTATGTGTTGTTCTACCAGATGAAGGTGAGGACACCTATAGATTAATTTTGTATGGTTTTCATTAGCTCGGCCCGCAGAGTCCACCAGGATTCCTGTGCACTACAAGTCGTTATTACGTGGGCCTCCGTAATAATAAATTGTCTTGCACAGTTACCCAAATTTTCTCTCGTCCAAGCAGATGATCAATCAAAGAGGGGACACTACTGTCCTTATACCTCTTGTCATGGAAAGGACCTTTGCGATGGTCCACGCGCTAACATTCGTTATCGTTACGCGCGTATAGGCACGATGATTAGATGGAATAGGAATAGAGAGAATTCCTAGTAGTTGGAGGGGCACCTTCGAGAGGAATACTTCATCTCCCTTTTCTGGTTAAGCATATCGTCAATCTTGCTTCACATAAGCCGCAGGGATCTCGTCCCGTTGATTGAGAATTCGTTCAAGGTTGCCGCCTCTGCCTCGTCATCATCACCGTAGTTAGGCATCTTCACGATCGAGAGGGAAGAGCAGCCATTTCCTACGGAAGTAAGCTCAGCATCTTGTTTGGTAATCACTCCCAGCCATGAGCTTTGCAAAGGATGCGAGGTCGGTAGCTTCATCGTGCAAGTTACGTTCAGTAATAGGAGTCAGAGTCGAAAGTATCCTATTCACGTCAATAATCATCCCGTACACTTATTTGTATGTATACATATCAATAACATATATGCTACTTAGCATAGTCAAGCAATTTAATGCATTATATCATGTATAACTCTCGTTTTTGGGGGGTCATTTTGTTTTTGGCAAGTCTAACTCGTGTAGACTACGCTTTGGTTGGCACCTTATTTTAAAGGTATTCCTCACTAATCTCCTTGCCTTGTCACTTTTTGAAAAGTGTCTGACTTGTGGATCTTGGCGCTTTCGTGAATGCAATGAAAACCTTTTTGTAAAATGTTTTCGTGAGAGAACTCTAGTGATTGTAGTCTAGACTCGAGAAAGAATCCTAGTTCACTACAATCGAAGCTCTGATACCAAACTGTCACACCCTGTCTTTTGCGGAAGCGTATGATGTGTGACTAGCTTGTTATCATTGCATTCAATCGTAATAAACAACTACATGATCAAAACGATGTTCATCCATTCATGAAAATTTGAGTATTACAAACACGTGTTATTTAAGTTTTCAAAACACGACCTTTGACAAGGTTACAATTCAACAAAAGTGGATGACATCTAAACTTGTAGTCTACTTCTAGTTATGACACTTGCGCCCAAGATCCATCCTGTCACCTGAAATACATGTAATTTTGGAAAACATCAACATAAAGTTGAGCGAGTTCATGCATTTTGCATATCTTGTATGAAAACATTGTATGTATCTTGTATAAATAAAGTGTTCATGTATAAATCAAGTTTTCTTGTGTACACCACGAATTAATTGAATGTTTGTACAAGGACATTAAGGCATGTGAGGACATATGGAGCATTAGTGTTGGCTCCTTTAAGGCATGTGAGCATATGGAGCATTAGTGTTGGCTCCTTTACTGTGTCGATTACCCTCGACTGTGTCAATTTCCCTTGACTGTGTCGATTACCCTCGACTGTGTCAATTAACCTCGACTGTGTCGATTTCCCTCGACTGGGACTCCGAAGCACTACTAGGTACTAGTTGTGACCATGAGTGGGGTTCGGCCGTACCCGTTAGATCTAACCCTCGTCCCTAATTAAGTATTAATGGCATCTCAATATCTAGTTTAAGCTCACATGATCTAGTATTTTCTAGGCTTTTCTTAAAGCTCATCATATTGCACTCACCACGAGTGCTTCTCGTATTCTTTTGTATTCTCAAATCATATTGCACTCGGTACTCGTTCTCACCAAGAGTGCTTCTCGTATTTTTACCATTTGTAAAAATTATAATATTTGTAACATGTATTTCACCCCCGAGAGTTATAAAACCAAAAATAGTTAGAGAAAAGGGGGAGCATGAACTCACAACTTTGCGTTCCTTGCGTCATAAACTTCACCGGATTTGCTTAATTAACGTCGTAACCTATACGCGTTTTCTTAACGTTAGTCACTAGACTTGCGTCGCACAAGTACAGTCACTCTCTTTTGTATATATATTCTTGTGTTAAAAATATTTGATATTTTTAACTAAGTATCTTACTTATATTATTTTCTCAAAAATTAATATAAGTATCTCGTGTTTTGCACTTTGCACCCGAATTATGTATCTTGTATGTTGTATGTGTATTTTTATGTTTATACTTCTCATGAGTATTTAGTGTATTTTTAAGTCTTAATACACTAGCACGTATAACACATACTATACACACTTAGCACAAAAGTTGGTGATAAAATAATATATATATATTTTTCTCAAAAATATACATACTTATTATCCATTTTTATTCTTGAGGAAATCACCATTTCTTATCACCAAAAATTAGGGAAACCTTGGTAATGTTTTTAGGTATATTTTTAGGGGATAAGTTTCTCAAAAACTTATATTTTTCTAAGTGTCAAAAATATATTCATAACACTTGTCACCAAAAATATTGTAAGTGTTATTTTCTGGAAAAATTTCGCCAGAGTTTCCTCTGTAACTGGAGGTGGCCACGCTTACTAGCGTATCATTTTCTTTTAAAATTCAACCAATCAATTTTTCCATCATCAAAATACCATCTTCAAATATCAAACTAGTCAAAATAAACACAAATCGCATACACATGAACTTGCAAGTTGTGTAAAATTATGTAGTAACTCTTCAACACATTTAGTAGGTTTTTCCATCTCTAAAAATAAAGTCGGTTTCTTGGAAATCTTATTTTTAAAGAATATGAAGTTTTACAACTTCTAGTCGGTTTTTGCGAAAATTATTTCTTTGTTAAAACTTTTGTTACACTAGTGTCCACACACTTGTTTGTTCACAAAACACCTCTATTTCATGAAAGATCCGGTTTTAAAACATGGTTTCGTCTTACAGTTGGTTTTTCGAAAATACCACTTGTAGATCTTTAGATCTACTAGTTTAGAACTTCATTTTACAAGAAAAATTCCTTTTACGCAAGTTCATGTTATTATGTAGTAGTGTTCATCATCTTGCCCTTTTTATACTTTAACATACCTAGTCCATGCTCTATGAACATAACCTAGCCGGGTTAGATGACGATCCGAACTACTACTAGCATTAAACAACACAAAATAATCATCACAAAACAAGTTTAACAAGTTTTACACCATTACTTTCCTTTTATCCATTAAGTTCATCATTTTACAAGACTTTTAGTTGGTGATCTTTAGTGTTTATGATTTTTAGCCATTAAATCATCTATTAACCATCATAAACGAGAACAAGAAGATGTTTAGAAGCACTTACTACTAGCACAAGGCTAGGGGAGTTCAAGAGGACAAAAGAGGTGGATAAAAGCAAATGAAGAAGGTCCTTCAAGATCTGCTTGCACCGAGCTTCGTTAGTGGCCTTCTTACTCCTCAATATCACCTTGGAATGGATGGACGAGTTGGAAAATGAGGGTGGCGGTGGTGCTTGGTTGGGCCGAGAACAAGGGAGGGAGAGAGGGAAGTGAAGGTGGAGTGATGAAATGGTGGTATTTATAGACCTTCCATATAGCATATTCCTAGCATATTCCTGGCATATTCCTGGCATATTCCTGGCATATTCCTGGCACATTCCTGGCATATTCCTGGCATATTCCTGGAATATTCCTGGCATATTCCTGGCATATTCCTGGCATATTCCTGGCATATTCCTGGCATATTCCTGGCATATTCCTGGGTTTGCTGCGTTGTCTGCGTTTTGCAGTGTAAGCATTGTGTCGCGTAGGAACACACGGTACGCGCTTAAACTTGAAAAATAACGTTTTTAAGCGTTTTAATTTATTTTTCAACACGAACCTGATTAAAATAAAATTTTAATCATAACAGAATATTTGTGGGATTAAATATTATCCGGGCGGTATATATGTAACCCTTGTATGTATCCTTGGGTTTTAATGTATTTTTGACGTTGGACCTACACCTAGGCCCTAATTCTAATGTTTGACTGCTTTCTGCAATTCTGTTGACACGATGTGTCTTACCGGTGAGTTTACTAATTTTTGACGCAACGCTATCATAACGTAATTCTTGTAGCATATATCATGCATGAATTCACTTGCATGGAATTCAGGAATTTATTTGTCTGGTAAACTAGATCATGTACAGTCATTAAAGCACAAATTACTGTTCATCTAGTGTACGGAATGTACGGAAAAGTGACGGTTGTCACAGTTTTGGTTCGGTTAACCAGATAAAGACTGACGGGTGTCTGACGGGTCTGTTGACCGGACCAAAAAGCCGAGCTTTGGACGCGTTTTGGTCCTGTCAACCAGACCGGGTGTCAGTCTTTTGTCTGGTTGACAGGACCAAAACGCGGCCAAAGCTCGGCGTTTTGGTCCGGTCAACAGACCCGTCAGAAACCTGTCAGTCTTTGTTAGGTTAACGGACCAAAACGCCGCGTTTTGACCACAGTTCGACACTGCAGGGTGTGCATATAAGGATAAAAAACATTTTTTAAGATGTGTAGATAGGCAAATGGGTGTGCCAATAGGTATACCCAATAATAACTTACATACACAGATAAAAAAAAATCCATTTTTCTTGATTTTCTCAATAAAAGATTATGACTATATAAAAAAAATTTCTTAGATATAAATCCATTTTTCTTGATTTTGCTTAGTCTATGCGTAATGGGGCGGTATGCCCGGCGCCATGACCGGAAAACGCCCAGGAACACCAAAACACCGGGCGCCATGTTTCAGAAACAAGGGGGCAGC
Source organism: Helianthus tuberosus (assembly GCA_030545235.1). NCBI lineage: Eukaryota > Viridiplantae > Streptophyta > Magnoliopsida > Asterales > Asteraceae > Helianthus > Helianthus tuberosus. Next base: position 58,845,957 of record CM060364.1, read on the forward strand.
GCTATAATTTTCGCGGCGGTATGGGGAGGGTGGTAAAAGATTGGACCAATCACATTTCAGCAACCTTTTTTATATTAATTAATAAAACTGAAAATTATTGAATAGGTAATGATGGGTAGGGGCTTTATGACTACGGACTCTAGTGATATAACGCCCCATAAAGCCCCCGTGTGACGTGGCACGACACGTGTCGCATAACGCCCCACAAGGGGCTTTATGACTACGGATGGCCTTATGACTATAAATTTTTTTTTCTTACATATAAATCCATTTTTCTTGATTTTCTCAATAAAAGATTATGACTATATAAAAAAAATTTCTTAGATATAAATCCATTTTTCTTGATTTTGATTATGACTATATAAAAATAAAATTCTTACATATAAATCCATTTTTCTTGATTTTCTCAATAAAAGATAAGGCAAATTTGGAGTGTGTGCAACCCACAAGCCAAAACGGCAACAATCATTCAGACGTGGACAAACAACACATCACCACCGTTAATTCACCCCATCTCACAAAATCCAACCGTCCCTTTCCCCCCACCTACTCACCCCCACCATCCTACCCTACACCTCCCCACTCCGGAACCCAATCGCAGCCATCATCTCTCTCATCATTTTCAACATTTCTAGGGTTTTTATTTTTATTTTTTCACCTTTTCATCTGTACACACATCAACAAACATTATTGTTATGCATAATATTATTACCACTTCACCAACTTCATCTACGATATTTATAACATCTGGAGTTCGTATCTCTTCCTTACTTTTACCCAAACCTTCTCTCTCTGCAACCTCCTCACTTCCGATCAGATCGCCGCCCTTCCGTTCCGTTTCGCGGTGGTGTTACGGTGTTGATTGGAGATCTCCGGTGATTCCTAGGGCTCAGATCGAATCCGTTACTCCTGTTGTTCAACAGTTTCAACGAAAGATCGCTTCCATGGGTATATCCATCGATTATTATCATTATTTTATTGATTTGACGTTGTGAGAGTAATCAATCGATATAGAGTACATCAATATAGCGAGTTTTGACTTTTAGTGTTACTGGATTGTTGATTTATGCTTTTTAGGTTTTTAATTTGTGATTAGTTTGATGCTTGTCAACTGATTGATTGCCTACAAACACACGCAAAACGGAGTTCATGTTGCAATCAGTTTTTTTTTTAAATTGTTTTTTAATATTTATTATTATTTTATAGAATAAGAAGTTATTAGACCTTGTTTTTTTAGATTAAACTAGCAAGGTATTTGAATCAGTTTTGATCTGGATTTGACAAATTTTAAAAGTAGTTTTGTTCAACACTCTACAGGTTAACTAAATTGATTGTGTTATGTGACGTGTGAAGTTGTTTTCATTTATTGAAATGGATGTGAATATTGACTTTCTGGTATTTAATGAGTTTTGATCTGGATTTGACTCATTTAAAAGGTAGTTTTATTCTACAGGTTAATTAGTTGTGTTATGTGAAGTGTAGACTGTAGAGTTGTTTTTATTTATTGAAATGGATGCGAAATTGTGAATATTGACTTTCTAGTAGTGATTATAACTTTATCTGATTCTCTTTTGTTGTTTGTTCACTTTACAAATATGTTGTGTGTCTCAAGTAATCTCGAAAAGTGCTGGTTAGAGACTTTTATATTTGGATTGCTTGGAATCGTATCATTTTGGAACATGAATCAGTATATGTTTTATTGGGTGTTGGAACTTTTTGTAGATATAATGGGATGAAGGGAACAAAAGTTGTTACGTTTTGGTGCATGAAGTTCGTTGTATATTCTGCGTTTATTCTTGTTTTTCATACTAATTTTTTGTTGAACTATCTGCAGCTTCTGAAAATCCTTTCAAGGGCATATTCACCACTCTCCCTCGGCCCGGAGGAGGCGAGTTCGGAAAGTTTTACAGTCTTCCTGCTCTAAATGATCCCAGGATTGGTATGAACGTGGAACTTGTGTTAATCAAGTTCTTTTTTTGTATGATCAGATTACATAGCTTTAGATAAAAATCCTCTGTTGGTATAGACTGGAATACATTCTGTATTCCTAATGTATTCCTTTTGTTAAGTTTGATTCTTATTCAATTTCTATATCTCAGCTTTTACTTTTTGTTGGAAGCTATCTTGCCCTTCCATTTGTTATAAAAAATCATTCTTTTTAATATGTAAAGCTACATGTTTGCAGACAAGCTCCCGTACTCCATCAGGATTCTTCTGGAGTCTGCCATTCGCAACTGTGATAATTTTCAAGTTACCCCGAATGATGTTGAAAAGATCATTGACTGGGAAAACACTTCACCGAAGCAAGTGGAGATTCCGTTCAAACCTGCTCGTGTTCTCTTACAGGTGAATATCATCAAATACACTTCTATAGAGTTTGCAGCCATTTGTTCACTTTTAGTAATTCATGATATTTTATTTTAGGATTTTACTGGAGTTCCAGCTGTAGTTGACCTTGCTTGTATGCGAGATGCTATGAACAAGCTCGGCGGTGACTCTAAGAAGATCAATCCACTGGTGTGTAATATCTATTTCATCTGTTTTTTTTTAAATATGGTTTTCATTATTTGGAAATAATGACCCAGAAGGCATATTTTGGAGCATTGTTAGTTATCTCATACTTTATTGGTATTTGCAGGTGCCAGTAGACCTTGTGATTGACCATTCAGTTCAAGTTGATGTTGCAAGAAGCGCAAATGCTGTTCAAGCAAACATGAACCTTGAATTTCAACGCAACTATGAGCGGTTTGCTTTTTTGAAATGGGGGTCACATGCTTTCGACAACATGCTTGTAGTTCCTCCTGGTTCTGGTATAGTTCACCAGGTAAAGTTCTAAACATTCAAACCATATTATTCTTAACATATATATTGAAACCTTTATTGTAACATAAAGATAATTATTTTCATTTATCCAGGTCAACTTAGAGTATCTTGGACGCGTTGTTTTCAATACTGATGGAATTCTATATCCCGACAGCGTTGTCGGAACCGATTCCCACACAACCATGATTGACGGGTTAGGAGTAGCTGGTTGGGGAGTTGGAGGAATTGAAGCGGAGGCAACAATGCTTGGACAGGTATATAATATAATTGTATAAGTCATTTGAAATTAACCAATTATATGGTTTTTTAAAGTTGCAGTACAGCTATTTTAACTGGATGCTTCTTTTTCATATTGACAGCCGATGAGCATGGTTTTACCGGGTGTAGTTGGATTCAAGTTGTCTGGAAAGTTGCAAAATGGTGTTACAGCCACTGATTTGGTGTTAACCGTGACTCAGATGCTAAGAAAGCATGGTGTTGTTGGCAAATTCGTTGAGTTCTATGGTAATGCCTTTGCAGCCAGTCGTCAATTGCTTTTTAAGTTGGCTTCTTTAACAGTTCTTCACAGTGCACTATTAATTGACACGCAGGTGAGGGCATGAGCGGACTGTCATTGGCTGATAGAGCGACTATTGCAAATATGTCACCCGAGTATGGTGCAACCATGGGTTTCTTCCCAGTAGATCATGTTACACTGCAGTACCTTAAGTTAACAGGAAGAAGTGATGATACTGTAAGCTTTTAGCTTTCTTCTTTATATTCCGAAATAAACGTACCTAGTAAAATTCCATTTTTAGAATCTCTGGCTTGTGGGTGCATCAGTTTTATGGTGTTATTAATCTTGATTTCTTTAGGTTGCTATGATTGAAGCATACTTGCGAGCAAACAAAATGTTTGTTGATTACAGCGAGGTTAGTGACCATGTTTTTATTACCATTTCTTATTTTTTTTAAGTTCTTAAATTTGGCAGTACTTTTGTTATTCTGACTTCTTTATTGATCATGTGAAATTAGCCACAACAAGAGAAAGTTTACTCGTCTTATCTGGAACTGGACTTAAGCGATGCTGAACCCTGTATTTCTGGTCCCAAACGGTATTATTATATGCTAGAATCTTGTATTATATTTTTATTGTGTATCGTAGTTTCTCTTTTCTTTTTGACATTTATGAGTAAATCCATGCCTATTCTTATTCTAACAGGCCACATGACCGTGTTCCCATAAAGGACATGAAGGCCGACTGGCATTCATGCCTTGATAACAAAGTTGGATTTAAGGTGAGATAATAATAATATCATTGTTTTTTTGCCTAATGAACATGAATTTGTTATTTTACACTGTTAATTATGCAATACGACTAATTATTTAAATTTGTATCCAGGGGTTTGCGGTACCAAAGGAGGCACAAGAGAAAGTTGTCAGCTTTTCATTTGGAGGACAAACTGCTGAATTGAAACACGGTAGTGTTGTGATAGCAGCCATTACAAGCTGTACAAATACATCAAACCCTAGTGTCATGCTTGGGGCAGGTCTTGTTGCAAAGAAGGCTTGTGAACTTGGTTTAGAGGTCAGTATAGTCTTTAACTATGTTCTATACTTAAGTTAATATTGATTAAGATTGGTTTATTTATTATGCATCGTAAGGTTTTTAACGAGTTCTTATCGTCTGTCAGGTTAAACCATGGGTAAAAACAAGTCTTGCTCCAGGTTCCGGTGTTGTTACAAAATACTTAGAACAAAGGTAATTAATTACAACTGGTAGTTTGATTGTTTTTTCTTTACCCTCTATTAATACTTTTTTTTTGCTTATTTTTCTTTCATTTTTATAGTGGCCTGCAAAAGTACTTGGACCAACAGGGATTCAATATAGTGGGCTATGGCTGCACCACATGTATTGGGAACTCAGGAGATCTTCATGAGTCAGTTGCTGCTGCAATTACAGACAATGGTATGTGTTAAATACATGAATTATTCGAATTTTGAACCTCTTAATCTGTCAGTCTCGTGGAGAGATTTTTCAGCATTTTGTGGTGTTCTTTTGCAGATATTGTTGCTGCAGCTGTTCTTTCTGGAAATCGAAATTTTGAAGGCCGTGTTCATCCGTTAACAAGGGCCAACTATCTTGCTTCACCTCCCTTGGTTGTTGCATATGCACTTGCGGGCACAGTATGTTGAAATACCAAATGTTCAAAGACAGTTTCTGTTACACTTGTCTTTATCTTCGGATTACAAGGTTTGCATGTTGTATTTTAGGTTGACATCGACTTCGAGAAGGAGCCAATTGGGACAACAAAGGATGGAAAGAGTGTGTACTTTAAGGATGTTTGGCCAAGTACCGAAGAAATTGCTGAGGTACTCAAGTCTTGAAATCATCTTTTCGTTCCGATTTTGGTCAAACATAAAGGTCAACAGGACTGAAAAAGTATTCTAATTTCACAGGTGGTTCAATCAAGTGTGCTACCAGATATGTTCAAGAGTACCTACGAGGCCATCACACTGGGCAATCCAATGTGGAACAAATTATCTGTCCCTTCATCCAGTCTCTATTCATGGAACCCAAAATCAACATACATTCACGAACCACCGTATTTCAAGGACATGACCATGGACCCACCAGGTCCACATGGAGTGAAGGATGCTTACTGTTTGCTCAATTTCGGTGACAGCATCACCACTGACCATATATCTCCAGCTGGCAGTATCCATAAGGACAGCCCGGCTGCAAAGTACCTCCTTGACCGTGGTGTTGACCGTAGGGACTTCAACTCTTATGGTAGCCGTCGTGGCAATGATGAAGTAATGGCCAGAGGAACGTTTGCCAATATCCGCATTGTTAATAAGCTATTGAACGGGGAGGTTGGCCCCAAAACCATTCACATTCCCACTGGAGAAAAGCTTTCTGTGTTTGATGTAGCAATGGTATGTAACAGTTACAGAAACATATGAATATATTTTAGCGTCTTTCACGTTCATTTGGTGAGAGATCTAATTCTCTTTTATTTTATTTGAATGCAAACAGAGGTACAAAGAAGCTGGACTCGACACAATCGTTTTGGCTGGAGCTGAATATGGAAGTGGAAGTTCACGAGACTGGGCTGCTAAAGGTCCAATGCTACAGGTAAGTATTTGTGTAACAGTTTCATTGTTTAATTTGAAAAGAGGTTTTTAAGTTTTAATTTGTGATGATTTGTTAGGGGGTGAAAGCGGTGATAGCCAAGAGTTTCGAGAGAATCCATAGGAGCAACTTGGTTGGAATGGGTATCATTCCACTTTGTTTCAAGGCTGGTGAAGATGCAGATACTCTGGGTTTGACCGGCCATGAACGATACACCATTGACCTACCATCAAAAGCCAGTGACATAAAACCCGGTCAAGATGTTACTGTTACCACGGACAATGGTAAATCCTTCACATGTACAATCAGATTTGACACACAGGTATGATGTATTTCTATTTTGATTGTTCATTAAAAAATCAAGTGGAAGATATGAGTTATGATTTTAATGCCCATTTGTTTGAATTTGCAGGTAGAGTTGACATATTTTGATCATGGCGGCATCCTTCCATACGTGATTAGGAATCTCATCAAGAAATAAAGACAACTCAGATGTTGAAGTTTAAAAATGCAAGTGGATTGACTTCTCTTTTTCTCATTTTAATAAAGTCGAATTCACTTTCTATTTAACAGGATTTTTGGGGTTGTGGATTGTTTGTATTTCGGATTTTTGTAGCAATTTACATGTGATCTTGGTTGTGCACCTTTTTAATGTCTGTTGCTGGTCCTGGTTACATGGGTTTTGCAGCCATGACAAACCTTATTGTCAACTATCCTTGTGCGGGTGCTCAGTCCCAAGATAGTCGGGTGATGGTATGTTTTCATAGCTCGAGCTCGACTTGTGAACAATATTTTAAGCTAGTTAAGGGAAGCTCAGACTTGAGCTTGTTTATTAAACAAGTTTGTTTGTAGGCTCGGCTCGACAAGAGCTTTCTAACATTTATACATGGGTCGTATTATTGGCACACCTTGGGGGATTAAATCGACACCCTCAATACGCATCGTATAGGCCTATACGATGCGTATTGAGGTGGGTTCAAACTTCTATGTCTGCCAAAGGCTGCCATTGTCCCCTACCAACAAGTAATACGCATCGTATAGGTCTAACGATGCGTATTGAGGGTGTCGATTTAATTTTTTAATTTTTGCAAGGTAGCTTCCTGTCACGGTAGCTTTCTGTCACGCGAACGAAGAAGCAACACTTTGGACATTTGTTGGTCTTCAAACATTTAGGAAACATTATTTGAGAATACCCTTGAATTTATCGAAGCTGTAGAATGAGATCCTCCACTGTTGGGTTATCATCTTTTAACCTCATTTTCCCTAAATTTATCGATTACGTTTTTCAACAGGGATGTAATGCAATGATTCCTCTCAATTGAATAGACCGACACTTGCTTCATAGGACTCACTTGAATCGTCTCGGATGTAATAACAGTACGTTTAGCTTCCGTGCCTGCTTGAATTGCAGAATGCAAAGGATAACGAAGATGAACATTGTATTTATCACGAAAGTACGGAACAACCGAGATAACAGCTCTGGTTTCATCAGCGGCATTTTGGAACATGAGAGTTGAAAAAACTGCAATTGGAATTGATCTTGGAACAACATACTCTTGTTACCATATGACACATGATAAAAACGCTTCTCTAGGCAAACTGAGATTATATTCCGTAAATTGGGAAACACATATTTGCTTCAAGATTTACGTCCGATGTCCATGTTTGATCACATTTGACTTCATCGAAGCTGTAGAATGAGATCCTCCACTGTTGGGGTATCATCTTTCAACCCCATTTTCCCTAAATTTATCAATTATGTTTTTCAACAGGGATGTAATGCAATGATTCCTATCGACTGAATTGACCGACACTTGCTTCATATGACTCACTTGAATCGTCTCGGATGTAATAACAGTACGTTTAGCATCCGTGCCTGCTTGAACTGCAGAAAGCAAAGGATAACGAAGATGAACATTGTATTTATCACGAAAGTAGTGAACAACCGAGATAACAGCTCCGGTTTCATCAGCGGCATTTGGAACATGAGAGTTGAAAAAACTGCAATTGGAATTGATCTTGGAACAACATACTCTTGTTACCATATTCTTGGTTCAATACCAACTCATCTTTAGTAGTGTTTGTTTGAGAACCTGATTCAGATACACAACGATTCTCCAATTCCAGATCTGCAAGCAAATACACAATGGTTCTCCAATTCCAGATCAACAAGCAAATACACAACGGTTTGTATTTCGCATAGCCACCGTTCCCACTCAAAAAACGGTTGCGATTTGCACATTCAAAAACTGCAATTGGAATTGATCTTGGAACAACATACTCTTGTTTACCATATTGTTCGTCCACAAGAACTATTTTTGTATGCATTCTTTTGGTAGTTAACAGCGCTATAACATGATGGATGTGACACACACAGATAGATAATATCTGATTGTTTTAGTTTTTTTTTCCGACTGTTTCAGTTATGACAACTGTTGCGGTTTGCAGATTCAACGGTTCTCCAATCTTTGTTGTGTACCGATTATTGAAAAGATTTGTTGAAATCGAAGAAAAAAGTAAAAAAGATGAATTGAGGCGTACATTCGGAACAAGAAGTCCAACAATCCATTCATTATCTGTTGTTGTCTAAAACAATATGAATGCACGCAACGAATTTGACAACTGTGAATAACAAACTGTGGAGAACTTGTTTGCGTTATCCTTCAACATAACAATTTTGAATGTACATAAAAGCGTGATCAACTACTTTGGGCATATTCGAAACCAACTAAAATACGCTAAATTACGTTACAATACGCTAAAATAGGTTAAAATACGCTAAATTACGTTAAATTACTTTAAATTAAGTTACAATACGTTAAATTACGTTACAATACGTTAAAATACGCTAAAATACGTAAAAATACCCTAAAATACGTTAGAATACGCCCAAATGCGTCAAAAATACTATTAAATACGCAATAATATGTTAGAATACGTCAAAATACGCAAAAATACGTCAAATACGCGACTAACGATATTTACACACACGTATACATATAAAACGACACTATGGAGTCTAAGTGGATTTCAAACTAAACTGTACGTAATAATGGAATACTATATTCGCACGCAACCGAACGGCACCGAAACGACTTATGTTGAAGGTATACGTCATAAAATGACAAAATATGCGAAAGTTCGGCAAAAAACGAGACGTATACGCGTCGAACCGAGGGAAACACGATAAAACTAAATTTGAAATAATGCCATATACGATCGTATAGGCCTATGTTGTATCGTATATCAGCTTAATACGAATCGTATAGGCTTATACGATTCGTATTAAACTTTAAATTTCTCAAAAATACCCCTGACTTTATCAGAAAACAGGGGTATTTCAGTAAATTCATCGATTAATACGCATCGTATAGGCCTATACGATGCGTATTGAACTATAAATTTCTCAAAAATGTTTTTCAAATCAAGGGTTCCATCATTACAACCACTTGTTTTCAACGGGGATGTAATGCAATGATTCCTCTCAATTGAATAGATAGACACTTGCTGTAACAACTCTCGCTAAAATTATTATTTCTTATTTTAAGGATTTTTCTAAAATAGCTGTACCATTAACTAAGCTAACCTGTAAAGCAATGAAATTTGAATGGGGATCTAGACAAGAAGAAGATTTTAAGATTTTAAAGCAAAGGTTAACAAACGCCCCAATTCTTGCTTTACCAGAAGGGACAAAAGATTTTGAAGTTTATTGTGATGCTTCTAAGCTAGGATTATGTTAGGATCTGAGTTTGGTTTTGATTGTGTTTTACGTTTGAAATAAGATGAAGATGAATGAGTTGTGCAGCGGAATTAAGATGGAAGCAAACTTTTCACAATCAAACAGGAGAATTGCTTTTAACATACAAGTTTAACATTGAACCGAATGATTGAATTTAATTTCAACAACGATTACAATTTGCAAGTATGCAACAAACTCCCCCTCAGCCTGAGCTCACAGTATTTGTTCGTGCAGGAAGAAGATAGTGAAAGAGCTGATAGAACAGTACAGAGCACTGTTCTATTTATAGGCACGAGCAAACCACTGAAGCATCTAAGCTGACGTCACCATGAAAGTGACATCTAACCTCCTAACAAACTCTAACCTCTGATCTATACAACCTCTGCTATGCTAACTACTGTTATTACATTTCATTACATAAAGACATCTAAACTATTGCTGCATCCTTCCACTGATGTGAACCCAGCAGTACTTGTCATGATCAGCAGAGCTTGATTCAAGGCAGTAGATTGAACAACATAACTTTAGTCTTCCATCAGTCTTTTACTTGATCAGCAGTTTGTAGGTCAGCAGTTTGTACGATCAGTAGATAGGAGGTCAGCAGATGTTGAAACCACTTTCAAGGGGAGAGACTTGTATACATAACATCTGCTTATTCTGGATCCACTGCTCTGATCTAGTTCTGGCTTTAATTATCTATTCCTTTGGTAGGGTTCAATCCCAACAATCTCCCCCTGGAATAGATAATGCCAAAACTCTTCATTATTTGCAGATCTTTATTGCCTCATCAGCAGTTCCCTTATTTGCCCTTTGAGTTGTAACTCAAAGGCTAAGGCATCTGTATCATCATCATCATCCCTGCTAAGTGGAAGATCAAGGAGATCATGCAAATCTTCAAGACTTAGGCCAAGTGCTTGTTCCCTTGTTATTTTCTTCACTTCTCCACTAGACTTGAACACTGTCAGTACATGGGTCTGTTTGTCAGTTTTCCACTTTAGTATCTTTGAGTCATGTGGTTTCTTGGGAGATTTTTATTTGATGAGGTGTTTGGAGATGCTGGCCTATTGATGACTGTCTGAGCAGTACTTGCAGGTTGATCCAAACCAAGAGTCTCTACAATCATTTTCTTTATGCCTTCTTTTACAAGGTCATCACCTTCTATTAGCTCTTGGATTGTTTCAGCACCCAACTGTTTTTGTGGCCTTCTTTTAAAGATGGCTGCACCAGTTGGAGCAGTGGATCTCCTGATTTGCAGCTTTGATGGTCTTTTTGAAACCTCTGCTTCAGGATAGTCAGGCTTTTGTGGAGCAGTAGGATCTGTCTTTCTTAATTTCTCCAAGCTTTTGTAGGTAGCCCTGACTTTATCTTCTTTTCATCTCAACACTTGATTCAAAGACCTATAATCAGCAGCAGCTAATTCCTCTTTCATTCTCCTCGGCTCTACCTTTTTATCAGGTACATTCTTTTTGAACTTTACCCAATCTGGAGGAGTGTGCTTGACCTTATTCTTGATCATTTCTTGAATCCTGGCTGCTTCACTTTCAAGCTTAGGGATGGTCCACTCTTTGTACATGTGTTTTTCTCCTTTGTATTTCTTGGTTGCCATGATGCTTTCAATCTAGTATTTTCTTAGAGTTTCATCTGCTCTCTCTGAAATTTGTTGACAAACATTTTTTTGCAAATTGCTCTAAGGATCTGACTTGTGTGAGCAAGAATTGGTAATTCTGCTGAATTTCTCTATCAGATTTTCCTTGTGCATTTCTTTTTGAGATATCCTCTGCTTGTTTAGCTTTGACTTTCAAATATTCTTCAATATTGTTTGGCCTTGGATATCCTTCAACTGATGGCAAACTCCTTTTAGCAGGGTCGTCCTCATAATAAAAAGACTTGATTTCTTCTCTGACTGCTATAAGTTCAAGAGGAAATTGAACACCTGCAGGAGGTAAGGGCTTTTGAATTTGAGCTGATGAGAGAGGAACAGGCTTGGGTATTGTAACAAGTGATAGAGATTTTGAAGATGTTGGTGGTGGTGATGGAGAATCATCATCTGGTATGAAAATCCTTCTCCTTTTTATTGTAGGAGAGGCAGATGATGTTTTGGGTGGATCAGTGGTGGTGGTTTGAGTGACAGTGATTTGTGATTGACTAATAGCTGTTGAAACAACTGGTGTTTCAACCACTGTTGTCATTACAACATATGTTGTAACATCTGATGTCTTCTGCTTTTTGGCAGGAGGAGATGGTGGTGATGTTGTTTTTGGTGGTGATGGTGGTGGTGGTGGTGGTGGTAAGGCAGTGGTTGTGGTGTGTGTTGAAGTGGTGTGTGTTGAAGTGATAGCAGATGTTGAAACAACTGGAGTACCAGCAGATGTTGATACAACAGGAGTTACAACAACTGTTTGGGTGGAGGTTTGATGTTGGGGGCTTTTGGACGGTGGTTTTGGAGTATGCTTTGTGAGTCTGGATGGTGTGGACTTGGGTTCCCTCACTTTTCTAGTGGGATTTCTTTTTGGCACGAGATTTTGAACATCCTTTAGCCTAGAACAACCCTGCACATTCAGCTCCATGTAAGCTCTTTTCTCCTCATTCCACCTTGACATATCCTTTGCCGCTCTGTCCCTTTTTACACTTGCTACTCCTTCATCAAGTGCATTTTGGGTAACATCAACCTTCTTGCTACCATCTGGCAAAGGAATTTTTCTGGTCATAGCATCCCTTTCTGGTTCAATGTAAAGACCATCGTCTATTCCCTTCTTTTTCCACTCCTGAATTTTCTCCCCTTTTTGGCATTATCTGGGGGTAGTTGATCAATAAAGAGAACAGTTGGAGGAGCAGTGCCAGTGGTTTTCAATAGATGGGCCTTTATAGCCTTGAAGTCAGCTTATGTGTTCTTGAACCTAGACTCCATTGTGTTTCTCAGCTCTTGGACATGTTTTGCATGTTGCTGATCAGCCATTTGTTTTTGTTGTTGGAGAAAAGGTTGGAAGAGGTTCCATATCTCATCTGCAGCAGATGCTTGTGGTGGAGCAGGTGCTTGAGGTGGAACAGCAGTGGATTGCACCTTTTGTACTTTTAACAACTGTTGCAGCATTTCTTTGATTTCTGCAACCGAAGTATCCAGTTTTTCAACACGTTCCGTCAATTCCAGGTACTTTAAACCATCACCCAATTTAATGGGATCACCTGATTTCCCACTAGCAGTGGTTTTATCAGTGGTTGAGGTAGGGAGTGTACTCCAAACATTAACAACTGATGCCCCTTTTTCTTGGTACTGGGGTCTTCTTCCTTCAACACTTGACAACCTTTTGATGTTGCCAGTGGTCAAAACAAATCCACTGGTGGATGTCAGAGGTGCTATGGAAGGAATTGCCTCCAAGGAAGTCTTATTGATGTAACCACTATCCAAATGCAAACCAGTGGGTTCAGAACTTGTAGTGGCTGCTTCACTTGGATTACCACCAAGAGTTACTTGTAACTCAAGGGGTGTAACCTCCTCAGGCATTGTTGGTGGGTTAACCATGATTGATACATCAGACCCGGTCATTGGTTGAAGTATATTCTCATTGACAGGTGATTGAGAAGGACTGGTTTGTGCCTGGTTCAAATCAATAGCATCCAACAAAAGTTTAGTTGGTGGGGGAATTGTGGATGTGAGGTTTGGTGTAGAAAGAGAATTTGCCCCGGGCATTGGGCTGTGGATGATGGAAGCAAGTGATTCCAGAGCATCATAATGTGGTGTCCCTATATGTACAACCTGTTCTTTTTGAGAAGAAACATGAGGAGTTTCGGTTATGGGTTGAGATATTTGTACCAACTGCTGTGAGGAAGAAGCAGCAGTGGTTTCTTGTGACTTTTGTGCTGTCACTGGCAGTTTCTCTGGTATCTCATCCTCCAGAGTTGCCTTTTTGATGGGTTTGGGGGGTTTTTGGATTTTCTTATGTTTTGGCTTTTTGTGGATTGTAGGTGTGGGTTTCAAAGCAGTTGTTTTACTACTTTGATCACCTTGAGCAGTGGGCTCAGCAGCAGATACCTGAGGAGCAGTGGTAGCTGCTAAATTCTGCTCAGGCACCTCTGCTTGTGTTTTGCAAGGTGTTGACATCCGTGTAAAAGTTTCAGCAGTTAAGCTGTTCATTTGAAAAGATTCACCTTGTTTTATTGCAAAAGCATCATCCTTACTAAATTTCTTTTCAAAATAATAGCTTAAAAATCTTGGAAAAAGTAAGAATGGCTTTTTATCAGCATTTTTAACCGAATCATTAAAGATTTCCTGGGAATAATTGAAATTTTCTTCTTGAAGAATAGCATACCCCACGTTTTGAATCTTTAATGGTATTTCATTAAAATAGGTGGTTTTATTTGAAGCACACAGTAACAGGGTATGAAATAAAAATCTTGTTGCAGGAGGGAATAATCCTTTTTGTAAGGTATCCCTATTCATCATTGTATCGGCATACCCTCTTTCAATAAAGTCAGTTTTTAACTCGTTTTTAGTAAAGCAAGTTTTACCTTGTAGATAATCGAGCTGAAAGACTTCTGATATGGATTGTGGTGTGATTTGGACTGCTTTTCCCTGTAGAGTAGAGTTAATGGCTATGACATCTTCGCCTTGTTTGTCAAGGGTACTATTTTTCCAAAACTCTCTCTGGGTTTGCAGGTAAATGGGAGCATCTGTTGTAAGCAAAGTTTTGTACTTTGACGCAGACATGAGATCAATGATGGAATCAAAAGCATCGGTGGTGCCGAGTTTTGTAAGAAGACCCAAAATGTTGTGAGAGGGTTTGTGTGGAATTTCAGTGGGTTTGGCCTTTTGAGAGGCCTCTTTTGAAGATGATTTGGAAGTGGGTTTTGCAGATGACTTCGATTTTGTCATTTTGGAGATGATGATCGAAGATGATTGTGAAGAAATTTGAGGAAATGAGATGAAAAACTGCTTTGAGAAGAGAATTTTTAAGAATTCAATTCGACAGTAAAACCCTGTTTGGGTTTTGAATGGGGGTTTTATAGAGAAAAAGTGAATGCTGACGTGGCAGCGGTTACAAAAGGACTGACCACTATGTACTGCCCACATGCCAACCCCTGATGAAATGAAGGACAATACTTTTATGAAAGCTACTGATGAAAGGCAGTGGTTACAACGGTAACAAATGGAAGTAGTGGATGATTTTCACTATCAGTGGATAGCATATCAGTGGATAAAACACTGATTTTGAACAACAGTGTTTACCAAGGAAATGAGAGAACAGGGAATGACTTTCAGCAGTGGACAGACTTTGAAGTAGAGCAAACTTTTGAGCAAGCAGTGGTTATGGCAGACTTTTAAGGATGGATTTTTGATTTTCTGAAAACATTTTAATGCTTTTATTCATAGAAAAACAAGATGTTGCTTGTTATTCCGTGTTTAGCATGCCAATCCTAGAGACCAAGCTTTCAAAGGTGGATGTATCTAATGCTTTTGTGAGCACATCTGCCAGCTGGTCTTTAGTTGGAACATGATGCAGAGAAATCAAACCTTTTTCATAGCAATCCCTCACAAAGTGATGTCTGATGTCGATGTGCTTGGTGGTTGAATGGGAAACTGGATTTTTGATGATATTTTCTGCTGCCTGGCTATCCAACATGAGTGGTGTATTTAAGGCAGTGATACCAAAATCCAACAGCTGATTTTGAAGCCACATGAGTTGGGCTGTACAGCTTGCAGCAGCAATGTATTCAGCTTCAGCAGTGGATGTTGAAACAGCTGCTTGCTTTTTGCTTTGCCAAGAAACCAAGCAATTTCCTAGAAACTGACACCCTCCTGAAGTGGACTTCCTTGTGGTGTTACATCCGGCAAAGTCACTATCTGAAAAGCCTGAAAGCTTGATATTCCCATTAGCTGGATACCAGATACCAAGTGTGGGAGCACCTTTTATGTATCTGAAGATCCTTTTTACAGCAATGAGGTTTGATTTTCTGGGAGCTGATTAACTTCTTGCACAGACACATGTTGCAAACATGATGTCTGGTCTAGATGCAGTTAGGTACAGTAAGGACCCAATCATGCTTCTATAAAGTGTTTATTTGTTGCCATGGGTGTGCTGCATGGTTTACAATCATTCATATATAATTTATTTAAAAGTTCTTTAGCATATTTGCTTTGATGAATGAAAGTTCCATTTTGCATTTGCTGAACTTGGAGACCAAGAAAGCATTGCAGCTCACCCATTGCACTCATTTCAAACTCAGCTGTCATGAGTTGCCTAAACTCTTCACACATTTTATTACTTGTGATTCCAAAAATAATGTCATCCACATAAATTTGGACAATCATTAAATCCTTTCCTTTCCATTTTAGAAATAGTGTTTTATCAATGGTACCTCTTTTGAAACCATTTGAGAGTAGAAAGGTGGAAAGAGTTTCATACCAGGCTCTAGGTGCTTGTTTCAGGCCATACAAGGCTTTGTTTAGCCTGTAGACCTGATCTGGATAAAATGGATCCTCAAAACCTGGAGGTTGACAAACATACACCTCTTCTTGAATTGTACCATAGAGGAAAGCACTTTTGATATCCATTTGGAACACCTTCATGTTGTGGTTGACAGCAAAGGCCAGGAACAGTCTTATAGCTTCCAATCTTGCTATAGGGGAGAATGTTTCATCATAATCAATCCCCTCTTCCTGTCTGTAACCTTGAACCACAAGCTTGACTTTATTCTTGACAACAATGCCCCTTTCATCAGTTTTGTTTTTGAAGACCCACTTTGTGCCGATGGGGCTAACATCTTTTGACAGTGGTACAAGCTCCCATACTTGTTGTCTTTTAAACTGTTGGAGCTCCTCCTGCATGGCTTCTACCCAGCTGTTGTCTTTCAGTGCCTCTTGGTACTTGACTGGCTGATGGAGTGATAGAAAACCAGCAAAAAGACAAATGTTTTGGGTTTGGCTTCTTGTGAGCACCCCTTCATTGATGTTGCCAATGATTTGGTCAGGTGGATGAGATCTCAAGAAGATTAAATCTCCTTGGTATGGTATGATGGCATTTGTTGGTGAAGGCTGCAGATGTGTATCATTTGAGCTAACCACGGCTGGTGACTTTGATGATCCAGCAGTGGCTTCAAAAGGTGGTGGAATAGGAGGCAAAGGTGTGGACACATGCTGACTTTGATCCACTGTTTGAAGACTTTTATCAACAGTGCTTGATGATGTGGAAGCAGTGGTTAAGGGTCTACTTTGGTCAACAACTGTTGAGGTAGCAGTGGTTGAGCTTTGACAACTGTTTTGAACATTTGTTGCTCTTCCCATTTTGACAGACTTTTGAGGGATGATGATTTCATACCCATAGTCTGGTGTTGAATTCTCTGATGGACCTGCACTGTTAGTCTTGACAGCAGTATTTTCAAAAGTGAATTTATCAAGATCAAACAAATCTGCAGGATTTGCTGGGATTTTCATTGATGAAAGTTCATTGAACTTTACATTCAAGGTCTCCTCCACTGCTTTGGTCCGTGTATTAAACACTTTGTAGGCCTTGGCAGTGGTTGAGTATCCCAGGTGATAACCACAATCTACTTTGGCTGCAAATTTTGAGATGGAATCTTTTAAATTCAAAATAAAGCATGGGCAGCCAAATACTTTAAAGTATGAGAGCAGTGGTTTGATTTTATACAGAATTTCATAAGCAGTCTTTTTGTGCCTGGGGTTTATTAAAACTTTGTTTCGGACATAGCAAGCAGTGTTTACTGCCTCTGCCCAGAAGGTCAAAGGCAAACCTGAGTCAGCAAGCATGGTCCTAGCAGCTTCAATCAGTGTCCTATTCTTTCTTTCAACTACCCCATTTTGCTCTGGTGTTCTAGGGATGCTGTACTGCCTTACAATCCCTTTCTTCACACAGAAGGCATCCAACTCCTTATTTTTGAATTCTGTGCCATTGTCACTCCTGAAGACTTTTACTGGAAGGTCAAATTGCTTTTCAACCTGTGTCACAAAGTCTTGCAAAATGCCTGCAGTCTCATCTTTTGAGTGTAAAAAGAAAGTCCATGTAAACCTAGAGAAGTCATCTATGATAACCAAACAATATCTCTTCTTCTTGAGACTCATGACTTGAACTGGGCCAAACAAATCCATGTGCAGCATTTGCAAACACTGGGTTGTTTTGGACTCTTCAATGGACTTAAAGGAGCTTTTATGTTGTTTTCCTTTTAAACAGGAAACACAATGCTCAGGACATGAAAACAATTTTTGTGGTAAGCCTCTTACTAGGCCATTTTTTGAAATTTCAGTGATTGTCTTGAGATTTGTGTGCCCCAGTCTTCTGTGCCAAAGTTCTGTCTCTTTGTTAGAGGCAGCTGAGAATAGACAGGCATCAGTTCTGGGACACTCTTTTGACATATCAACAACATAAACGTTGCCACTTCTTTGAGCAACAAGTTTTGTTTTTCCAGTTTTTATTATTGCTTCAATATTTTCAACCATTTCTGGTCCAACAATCCTACAACACTCCTTTGTGAAGAATGTCCCGTACCCCTTATCACTCATTTGTGAAACACTTAGGATGTTGAATTTTAGATTGTCTATCAGATTGACATTTTCAAATTTTACATTTCCAGACTGTACTGTACCAGACCCCAGAACTTTCCCTTTACTATTATTCCCAAAGGATATATCACCCCCTCCATGGATTTTGAAATCTTTGAGTAGGGCTTTACATCCTGTCATGTGCCTGGAGCCTCCACTATCTACATACCAAAGGCTATCTAAGCATGCAGAAGCTCCCTGCACATGAAGTAAAAGGATTAGTTCATTAGGGTTTCCAAAGCCAATAAGGCTTTGGATGGGGTCTCAACAGTGTCTGGGATGGATGCAGATTGATGGACAGTGGTTAGGTCAGGGGTTTGGACAGTTTTAGGACTGTTTCTTTCTAACCACTGTTGTGGGTTTTGACCAATCACCTGTTGATACCCAAAAGGATGCCTGTTCACTCTAGGTTTAGATGGCCTTTGTAGGTCTCATAAACGTGTGGAATCCTTTGGTAAGATGATTGTCCCTTGCCTTTTCTGAATTGGTTGGCAGGGGGTGCATCAGTCACTTGAACATCTCTTTGGGCAGATGTTTGATTCAGTTGTTTTGTGACAGCTGTTTGGACTGGCACAAACCATGGTTGGTTCTTGGTGAATTTGACAGATGATGTTGATGGACTCAAGGATGTTTTAGCAGTGTACTCATTCTTTTTCACATCAAAGTTTTTGAGATACACACATGCTTGAGTTTTGTGGTTTGTCTTACCACAGATGGTGCAGCTTTCAGCAGGAACAATGACACTTGTTTTGTTTAGATCATATGCTTTTAGATGAAAACAGTCTTTTGTTAGATGGTTTCTCTTTTCACAAAATTCACAAAACAAGTTTTTGACCTTTTCTCTTTTCTTCCTTTTCTCAGAATCCTTTGCAACAGAGTTTTGAACCACTGTTGGGATGTCTTTGATAGGAATGACCTTTGCTTTTGGAGATGTGACACCATCAGTGGTTGTAAAGTCCATGGGCTTGAAATTTTCAAGAATGTCACACTCATCAGACCATGTGGGTTTAAATTGGTATTTCTCAATTTCCTCAAAAGTTGAGGATCCCACAGATCTTTCCAAAGTGATTTTGTTACCAAGTTTGTCGGTTATTTTAACCTCTTGGCCATTCTTGTTGGTTGGTATAATTTCAGATGAACCAGCTTGTTTTCCAGCAGTGTTTTCAAGATCATCATATTTTCTATATCCTATACCAATCTTAACATTGCTTTCAAGCTGTTTCTCAAGCATAACCTCATACCCTTTGCAAGATTCCACCCATCTTTCACAGGTGATCTGGGTGGACTCCAACTCCTTTTTGAAAACTTGGTATTTTTCTACCATAGTTTGGAGTTGAGTTTTGGTTATGCGCTGCTCTTTTTTGAGACTGCTGATCTCTTTATCTTTTTCAGCCAATTTGTTTCTAAGTTCTTTTAATGACTTTTCAAATTTGACTTCATCAGTTAAGACTTTATCCCTAAGGTTTTCATTTACCTCTTTGATGTTAGCAAATGCAATAATGCATTTGTCTGAACACAGTTTTCAAGAACTTGAGGTGATACCTTGGCAGCAGCCATCATGGGACAATCACATTGATGATCCTCTTCATCATCAGCTCTTAGTTCTTTCTCACCTGCTTTCTTCTCTTCCTTGTCTTCTTTGTCTTCTTTGGACCAGGGGTCGGACAGTGGTTCAATCAGGGTTTCTGAATTTTCTCCCAGCAGTAGTTCACTAGCAACTGCAGTAACCACTGCTTCAGTCACCTCATCCACTGTTTCAGCACTTAGCTGTTCACCTTCAGTTTCTACCCACTCTGGTATTGACTCTAATGCCATCAAACAAAATTCATCATTAGAAGGTTCATTAAAAGCATAGAGTGCAAAATTTTCATCACCAAGCTCATCAGGCATGCTGCTCCAGTCAACAAAACCTTGGGTGAAAAAGCTTTGTTGATCTGGTTGTACCGCTGTTGGAGCAGCTTGTTGAGGTGCAACAGGTTGCACTTGTGCCTGAGGGACAGGGGTTTGAACATACTGAATTTGTGGAACAGTGGTTTGAACATAATGCACAGGCACAGGGGTTGCAGCATAGTGAGCAGTGTTAACATGGGCTGCAGGGGTATATTGGGTATAGTGAACAGTGCTTTGATTTTGTGGTCTAGGGTTTGAACTGGGATGAGTGATTATAGGACCAGTGGTTTGACTCCTGCATTCCCTAGCAAAATGACCTAGCCTATTGCACTTATAGCACTTGATTTTTTATTTATCCAGCCCCACTCTTAAATTCCCATGTAACCCTGGGAATTTTCTCCCTGTTCTTTTGTAGAATTTGCTTGTTCTTACACTAAGCAAAGCCAATTGATGCAAAATGTCCATCTCTTCTAAGTCAGTGGGATCAAAGTGTTGCAAATCATTGAGTTCAAAGCACAAGTTATCTGACATCTGGTTTTCACAATTTGCAGTAAAAGCATAATTTGCAGAGTGAGGATCAGGGTTGTTAAAATTTCCACCAACAGTTATATCAATAAAGTGACCATAACCCTGACCCTTACCACTGCTACCAGATTCTTCCTGACCAAAAAGAGCTGTGCTACCGAATGAATAATCATCAACAACTTTGCCAGACTCTTGCAACTTCTTTTTCTGGTTTAGCTCCCTTTCATAGGTTAGGAGTCTACCATGAAGTTGGGTCAGGGTCAGATCTTTGAACTCAGCAGAGTTTCTAGTAACAAATGCAATGGTGTCCCATTTTTCTGGTAGTGATCTAAGGAACCTGCTATTTTGAGTTGAATTTTGAAATGTTACTTTAACAAGCCTTAGTTCACTAATGAGACAACTGAATCGCTCAAATTGTTGAGTCAATGATTCACCCTTGATGTGACAAAATGTTTCATACTGCTGATTCAGAATTTCCCTATTGTTTTCAATAACTTCTTCTGTCCCCCCAAATTGTTCCTTCAGTGCATCCCATAGCTCTTTGGCACTGTTACAATGTAACAGTCCAGCATAGATTTAATTGGGTAATGCAGATGCTATGATGCTAAATGCTTTGGCATCGAGTTCAAACTTTTGAAAATCAGTTTCAGTATAGTTTTCAGTTGGTTTAGGAACGAACTTCTTTGCATCCTCAGCACTTGGCACCATAGGAACATGGGGACCAAAAACAACAGACCTCCAACATCCAGTGTTCTATTGAGCAAGGATGTGACCCATCCTTCTCTCCCAGATGTTGTACTCATTACGTTTAAGCATGGGTGGTTTGAAAAGAGGGCCAATGTTATTCTTATCATCTTGTGATTGTGACGTCATCCTGGTTGTTTTATAGGCACTGATTAATCAACTTTGACGGTGATTAAACCTTGCACTGTTTTTCAACAAAACGAACAAACTATCAGTATCAACTTTTATGAGCTGAACTATTTACGTCAAAATGATTGTTAAATCAAATTTGACTGTCCAAGCTCTGATACCAATTGTTAGGATCTGAGTTTGGTTTTGATTGTGTTTTATGTTTGAAATAAGATGAAGATGAATGAGTTGTGCAGCGGAATTAAGATGGAAGCAAACTTTTCACAATCAAACAGGAGAATTGCTTTTAACATACAAGTTTAACATTGAACCGAATGATTGAATTTAATTTCAACAACGATTATAATTTGCAAGTATGCAACAAACTCCCCCTCAGCCTGAGCTCATAGTATTTGTTCGTGCAGGAAGAAGATAGTGAAAGAGCTGATAGAACAGTACAGAGCACTGTTCTATTTATAGGCACGAGCAAACCACTGAAGCATCTAAGCTGACGTCACCATGAAAGTGACATCTAACCTCCTAACAAACTCTAACCTCTGATCTATACAACCTCTGCTATGCTAACTACTGTTATTACATTTCATTACATAAAGACATCTAAACTACTGCTGCATCCTTCCACTGATGTGAACCCAGCAGTACTTGTCATGATCAGCAGAGCTTGATTCAAGGTAGTAGATTGAACAGCAGAGCTTTAGTCTTCCATCAGTCTTTTACTTGATCAGCAGTTTGTAGGTCAGCAGTTTGTACGATCAGTAGATAGGAGGTCAACAGATGTTGAAACCACTTTCAAGGGGAGAGACTTGTATACATAACATCTGCTTATTCTGGATCCACTGCTCTGATCCAGTTTTGGCTTTAATTATCTGTTCCTTTGGTAGGGTTCAATCCCAAAAGATTAGGATGTGTGCTAATGCAGCGCAAGAAGGTAATTGCGTACGCCTCAAGACAATTGAAGAAGCACGAGGAAAACTATACGACTCATGATTTAGAGTTAGGAGCCATAATTTTTTCCCTTAAGATTTGGAGACATTATCTGTACAGAAGTAAGTTTACTGTCTATACAGATCATAAGAGTTTAAGATACATATTTGGGCAAAAGAAATTAAACATGAGGCAAAGAAGATGGATGGAAATTCTAAGTAACTACGACTGTGATATTCAATATCACAAAGGAAAGGCAAATGTAGTAGCAGATGCCTTAAGTCGTAAGTATCATGAGAAACAACGACGGGTTCGTGCTCTTAGATTAAGTTTACAATTAGATCTAACGGAACAACTGAAGAATGTTCAAGAAACAACAATCAAGGATGATACTTAAGGAATGAAGGGACGAATAAATGAATTAGAACAAGGGATTGATGGAATTTGGAGATTCCACAAGAAAAGGATTTGGGTTCCTAAGCAAGGAGACTTAAGAAATAAAATTTTAGAGGAGGCCCATAAATCTAGGTATACCATGCATCCTGGTAATAATAAGATGTAGCAAGATTTAAGGAATAACTTCTGGTGGATAGGAATGAAGAAAGACATAGCTAGATATGTATCTAAGTGTCTAACTTGCTCGCAAGTTAAGGCAGAACACCAGAAACCTTCAGGGTTACTCCAGCAATAAGAAATGCCTGTATGGAAATGGGAGCTTATAACAATGGACTTTGTTACTAAGTTACCCAAAACCAGAAAAGGTAACGATGCGATTTGGGTAATTATGGATCGATTAACCAAATCAGTTCATTTTCTACCCATGAAAGAAACCTTTAGCATGGAAAGGTTAGCAAAGTTGTATGTAGACGAAGTAGTATCTTTACATGGAGTCCCACTCTCTATTGTATCGGATAGAGATAGTTGTTTCACTTCACATTTCTGGATGAGTTTTCAAGAAGCAATGGGGACACGATTAAATTTAAGTACTGCATACCATCCCCAAACAGACGGACAAAGTGAAAGGACGATTCAAACACTGGAAGACATGCTCAGGGCATGTGTAATAGATTTTAGGGGAAATTGGGACGACCATTTACCCTTAATCGAGTTCTCCTATAACAATAGTTACCATTCAAGCATCGAAGCTGCCCCGTTCGAAGCACCGTATGGACGAAAGTGTAGAACTCCAGTCTGTTGGGCAGAAATAGAAGAAAGCCAATTATCGGGTCCCGAGATTGTGCAAGAAACCACCGACAAGATTACTCAAATCAAGGAAAGACTAAAGACTGCTCGAGATCGCCAGAAGAGTTATGCAGACAATCAACGCAAGCCATTAGAATTTCAAATTGGAGACAAGGTACTATTGAAAGTTTCTCCTTGGAAAGGAGTAGTTCGGTTCGGTAAGAAAGGAAAGCTAAGTCCAAGGTACGTGGGACCATTCCCAATAATCCAGCGAATAGGACCAGTTGCTTATCGCCTACAACTACCAGCAGAGCTAGCTGGAGTACATGATGTATTTCATGTATCCAACCTCAAGAAATGTTTACCTAGACGAATCCCTGGAATTACCTCTCGAAGACATAGAGGTAAATGAAAAGTTAAAATTTATACAGAAACCACTTCAGATAGAAGATAAAAAGGTTAAGTTTCTCAAGCACAAAAGACTAGTACTGGTCAAAGTCAAGTGGGATTCAAAGAGAGGACCGGAGTACACTTGGGAGCTGGAATCAGAAATAAAACGAAAATATCCCTACTTGTTCCAGTAAATCTCGAGGACGAGATTTTAATAAGGTGGGGAGGATGTAACAACTCTCGCTAAAATTATTATTTCTTATTTTAGTTTGTCCAATAGGAAACCCTAATTGAGACCCCCAAGTAATACTGCATGACCCCTAAAATTTTCAGAACAATTGGAACTAGGATCAGGGCCCCTAAAACTCAGGGGGGGTATTCCCTAATTGATATTATCCACATAGTTTGCTGTAAAATTCGAATTTCGTCGAAACTTTGACTCACCCAGGATAGGTGGACACAAGGCTACCCTACCCTAAAAAGGGACCCGTCGCGCCACGCGCCAGGACCAGGTGGGTCTAGCGCGCCACGCGGGGGAAACCCTTTTTCAGTATATATAGCAGGGGTTTGGCACTTGCATGTTGGTGTTATTACGACGTGAAAATTCGTTTTCTACGTTGAGTTGTGCTATGTTCTTTCCAAAAACAATAAAAAACACACACTAGCACGACGCTTTGCTGCGACAACAGGGTAATAACTCGATCACTGCTACGATATAATGTCCGATCGATTGAAACTGATCCGATGGATGTCTAAGTGCTGCCCGTAATTGGGCTATACTTTGTCATTCGTCGTAAAGGTTTTGATCTCGTGAGTTATCATAAATGTTGTATTAAGTTACTGACCTAGTTTCGTATGCATTGTCATTTAAATTAGGTTATCAGGCTTATCAGTAGGCTAAACTCTGCCCATCTAAACTTGCAATGTGAGTCATTCTCTTTTTATCAAAGTTGTTTTACAATACCTCAAATTATTTTCAAAGTTATAATTACAGGGATTAAGTTGTGGTTATCTTGAATCACTGGCAAGTGGGGTATTGTGCACATTACTAATCTCTCACGGTTAGGTTCATCAACCTAACAGTGATAATCATCACTACTTGGGTGAAAGGACCCAATAGTGGTATGACCATCGTCACCAGGGTGTGACACGGCGCCAGCTAAAAATAAGATAGTAGCCATTGTAATCGCTCTTATGCTGTAATTTATAACAAAGGTGTCGTTTTGTTTAACTTGAATGACTCGCCAGTATTTCCCCGCTGATAAAATTTTTTTAAAACATGTTTCAGGTGACCTACTGTGAATCAAGGAAAAGTGCTACGGACAAGCTTGAAGAGGTGGCTCAATAAAATGAATAAACATGTTTTGTAAAACAGAGAATTTCCTTGTGAAATTCCTCTATTGTAAATTACGAGGTTTATCCCAAATTATGAAATAAAATAATTGGGAAATTTCAAGTTTTAAAAGATCCTGTTAAACTTCCGCTGTCAACTCAAATAATAAATACCACGGGTTTCTGTCCCGCGGCTCCTGAACCGGGTAAAACCAGGACGGGAGCCGTGACACTTGCTTCATAGGACTCACTTGAATCGTCTTAGAAGTACTGAACAACAGAAATAACAGCTTCGGTTTCATCAGCTGCATCGTTTACCGTGGAATGCATTCGTATTTTTGTAAATCGCACAAACAAGCATGCCTTGAACGAGTCTAGAACACTCGTAATCCTCAACCAGCTTTGAAACCGGACAGAATCTACGAAGAAACTGTTCAATTTCACGGTGAGTGGAGAAATTAGCGACGGAGAAACTGTTCGACACAGACATACATCAGGAAAGAAGCATATAATGATTCCTCTAAGTTGAATAGTGTTATTACAAGCAATTATGTAAACATTTAACATCTCATTAACGAAAATGCAATACTTACAAAATTTGATAGGCACTAGTTGTCAATATAGAAACTTAATAAGAGAAGCAACTAGAAAAGCGGTGAACGGTATTTAACATACACACCACATTCGAAGATCCTTGAATTAGACACAATTTGTTGGAATTTGTGGATTTCGGTTGGTTCAGATCTCTATTTGGTCATCTTTCCTCTCAATTGAATAGACAGACACTTGCTTCATAGGACTCACTTGAATCGTCTCGGAAGTTGTTTGCGTTATCCTTCAACATAACAATTTTGAATGTATATAAGAGCGTGATCAACCACTTTGGGTATATTCGAAACCAACTAAAATACGTTAAAAACGGTGAACGGTATTTCACGTACATACCACATTCAAAGATCCTTGAATTAGACACAATTTGTTGGAATTTGTGGATTTCGGTTGGTTCAGATCTCTATTATGTCATCTTTCCTCTCAATTGAATAGACAGGCACTTGCTTCATAGGACTCACTTGAATCGTCTCGGAAGTATTGAACAACAGAAATAACAGCTTCGGTTTCATCAGCTGCATCGTTTACCGTGGAATGCATCCTTATTTTTGTAAATCGCTTCGGAATCTTGATAGGCATGCCTTGAAGTACTGAATC
Organism: Helianthus tuberosus; assembly: GCA_030545235.1. Lineage (NCBI taxonomy): Eukaryota > Viridiplantae > Streptophyta > Magnoliopsida > Asterales > Asteraceae > Helianthus > Helianthus tuberosus. The sequence continues at coordinate 58,872,506 of CM060364.1, forward strand.
AACAGAAATAACTGAACTAACAGCTTCGGAATCTATTAACCCTCAATTTCTCTCAATCAGGTGTTCCAATAGATTCTCACTTTTAACAATGTCCTGTTAATTGTTTCAGATGACATCCTTGGTAACAAGAGGAACACTTTCTTCTGTTTTTTTTTTTTTTTTTACTTTTAGAAAGGTTTGACCAACTCACGATTGTAATAAAACGGAACATAATCCCAGATTGTCTAGATAAGCTCTTTTATCATGTGTCATACGTTACGAGATTCTTCGAGAATTAGAAAAGGAGAAAATACGGAACGACAAGGGTAGTATGAGTCTGAGTCCATTGTGGTTCGTGTCAGGTTTTGTATTTCCCATAGCTACCATTTCCGTAGTAAAAAACGGTTGCGGTTTTGCACATTCAATCTTCATTGCTTCCTTATAATTAATAATGCGGTCTCGATTGAAGATGTAATTGCAAGACTATTTGTCGGGCTTCCAATGCTCACACAGGGTGATAACAACGCAGATATTGAACGGATTATTGAACCAACTACTCGAAATCCCTTTCGTTTCTCGAAATTGAACGAATTATTGAACCAAGAAAGTCATTGGACTGCCGCAGATGAAGTCAAATGTTATCAAACTTGGACATCAGACGTAAATCTTGAAGAAAGATCCGTGGGCCCTATTGTCGAATATGTGACTCCATGGAAGATGTGACTAAGGTAAGCGTGTCGTATCATGTGTCATAAAATGGAACATAATCCCAGATTGTCTAAAATCATGTGTGATCCAGAGGTCGGTCTCGGGTGGGCATAAGATCCGTGGGCCCTATTGTCGGATCTGTGACTCCATGGAAGATGTGATTAAGGTAAGCGTGCTGTATCATGTGTCATAAAACGGAACATAATCCCAGATTGTCTAAAGAAGCGCTTTTATCATGTGTGATCAAAAGGTCGGTCTCGGGTTGGCATAAGATCCGTGGGCCCTATTGTCAGATCTGTGACTTCTTGGAAGATGTGATTAAGGTAAGCGTGTCGTATCATGTGTCATAAAATGGAACATAATCCCAGATTGTCTAAAGAAGCGCTTTTATCATGTGTCATATTAGAGTAGTATGAGTCTGAGTCCATTGTGGTTCGTGAATGTTTCGAATCATTATAGAAGACGTATCGGGTGAGCTGTGGTTGATTTATAGGAGGAGGTTATGAAACGAATATATGTTTATACGAATTTAAAGGACAATGCTGACAGAGGTGCTGGTCTTTTCTCCCACTGTGCAGACTTGAAAAATCTCACCATAACACATCTAATATGACACATGATAAAAGCGCTTCTTTAGACAATATGGGATTAAGTTCCGCAAATTGGGAACCACATATTCGTGTGTAAAAGCTTGGAAAGATGACCGAATAGAGATCTGTAGACACCCTTGGTATTTGTTTACCACATGACACATGATAAAAGCGTTTCTTTAGACAATCTGGGATTATGTTCCGCAAATTGGGAACCACATTGTAGACTGGTGGGCTTGAATGGTTTTAATAATACTTGAAAATGGAAATAATTGTGTCAAGATCTTTTATCTATCATATCATCGACCAGCTGCTCGAAATCCCTTTCGTTTCTCGGGTTCGCATTCGACACAACACAACAAAAAATAAATTCAAAAAAAAAAAACAGTGGCCTGATACGCATCGTATAGGCCTATACGATGCGTATCAAGCCCGCCGCCAGACATAACCTGCACCTGTCAGTCTGCCATGTTTTTTACTTTATTTCAATACGCATCGTATAGGCCTATATGATGCGTATTGATTTGAAAAAGTGTGCAGATAGACAGGGGGTGTGCCATTAGAAAATCCCTTATATGTACTATATTAACTCATAACATGGTTGTGAATAGTGATCATTTTGTCCTTTGTGTAGTTTTTTTTCCTTTATAAATTTTAGGATTTTTCAATTTTTAACAAAACTTTGATTTTCTATATTTTGTCACAAAAGTTAAATTAGTTTTGTTTTCTATGATTTTTGTTTTGTGCTTTTTCCCAAATTTGGTCATCGTTTGGTTGCTACTAAATACGGTGTTTGGTGGTCGCATTTGGTCCCTTAGGTTTTTTTACCCCTTGACTTTCTAATATAGGTTCGTATAAATTCGACTTCGTCTACGCTTTACGTCACATGAGTTACTGGCAATGTTGCAGAAATCGGTCTAGGTGGCCGATTAATCGGAGCCTAGGCGCTAGTCGGTGGGTTACTGCCTAAATTTATGCTAGTCGGTCAAAAAAATCGGTTATTGTCAAAATCGGTCAAATTCGGTGAAAATCGGTCAAAGTCGGAGAAAATCGGACTATCGGTCTCATGATTTTTTGACCCAATAAACACAAATTTTGAAGCCTAGCCCATGTTGAAGGAGAAAAGACCAACAATCTTTTGGACATCGTGTGCGACACATACCATTAAAATCATGCTTGAAGGTAATAACTTTAAACGTGTTATATTATATATTTCTACTTTGTTAGTTGTCTAATTATATTAATAACTTTATTTTTATTTGAAGCTATTGGTGGATTAACAAGGTATAAGAAAATTATTGATCAAGCAAAAAAGCTAACGATGTTTATCTACTCTCACCACAAATCATTGGCTTTGATGAGAAAATATACAAAGAAAAGGAATATTATAAGACCTGGAGTTACAAGATTTGCTTCCACATTCCTTACTTTGCAAAGTTTGTCGGTAAAAAAAGGGGTCAACTTAGGCATATGTTTACTAGCAAAGAATGGGAAGATTGTAAGTTAGCTAAATCAGTGAAAGAGACATCCTCTTATGCAACGGTTGTATCTCCTGCTTTTTGGACCAGTGTGACAATATGTTTGAGAATTTTTACACCATTGGTCAAAGTCCTCCGAATGGTCGATGTGGATTGGAAGCCTACCATGGGTTTTATATATGGTGAGCTTTAAAGGGCAAAAAAAGAAATTATCAATGCTTTGAATGATAATAAAAATGCATACGGGCCTATATTGATATTATCTCAAAAAAAGTCATCCAAAAGGCTTGATACGTGCCTACATCTGACGGCCTACATCTTAAACCCGTATTATTTTTATAATAATCTGGATGTCCGAAATGATCTAGAAGCCATTGATGCGGTAGTGGATTTTATTAGTGTTTTGTTTCCGAAAGATTTTGATATGCAAAAAGAAATCTTGTCAGTTGAGTTGCCGATGTACAAGCGTAAGCTAGGAAAATTTGATCGTCCAGTCACACTTAAAGCATGTGAGGTCAACGACGATAATTTCGATCCGGGTAATGCAAATTTTAATATTCAAGAATATTCTTGTTTTAAGATTTCATAAATGCCAAATTAATATATTATGTTTATATTAACGTTATAGCAAATTGGTGGGAAACGTATGGTAACTCAACTCCAAATTTGAAAAGGAATGGAATGAGAATACTTTCTTTGACTACTAGTTCGTCAGGATGTGAAAGAAATTGGAGTATGTTTGAAGGGGTTAGTGACTTTAAATACAATTTAATAAATATATTTGAAACACTCTTCTTATAAATCCATTGTTTTAATCATAAAATACGGACTTTTCAAAACAAAATACATAATTAACAAAAACTTAGTTAATAAACTAAGATGTACTTCATTATAGTGTTTAACCATAGTCAACTAGCTAGATTAAAAACATTCATCATTTAGTAATATTTACAAAACCACATTGTTTAAACATAATTAGATTAGTGCGGAAGCTTCAAAACTTGTGGTCGGTTCTTGGTTTCCTTGCTTGATCGGCATCCGAAATGAACGAGCATTACCTAAGGTTAAAATTTCATCAATCGTTAATTTTGACAACATAATATCAAGTATATATAAGATCTATTGCCAAACAATGAAAACAAACGAAAAATGCAGCAAATTAGGTCTGTCGCGTCCCGCGACAGATCAAGTCCGGGCTTTCGCGGCCCGCGACGATCGTCGCGTGATGCAACGGTGTAGGTAGCTTGGAGCCGCGTAGCGCGACGGCTTCATTTCGGTAGCATGTTTGTTGTTTGGTGCTGTATATTTGCCCAGCAATTTTATTTCCAATGTTAAACTTTAAACTAACATAACTTTCGATTTATGTGTCCGTTTTAGCCAATTCTTTTTCCTATGTATCCATATTAAAATTTCGGATCTAACCATGTAAGTTTCACTTAACGAAACCTGGTTTATAAATGTATGGTTCATGAAAACCTTGCTTCGATTATTCGACCCATTAACTATATGTGCATATTGTTTATCATTTTATTTTTCAGCATTCTAGACATATTTACCCATTCCCGGGCTTGTAATTCATGGTGTATCCATTACATTACATTACATGGCCTTATGCTCGCATTAGAATACCATGCTCATTTTCTAACAATTTAAGCATGCTTCTTGTGCATCTCTTGCATTTAGTTACTACTGTTTGACCCAATATCACGGGTTCATAAACTTAGCTTGGCAAAACCATTCTTTGGTATATTGCTACCTAGCATTATCACAATATGAGGCTTTCAAGTCTCTACACACAAGATCGATTCAAGTACATAGTTTTGACCCGTTTGGTTGTCGAGTGAGGATCATCACTTTAATGACAAACCAAACTATTTCTAACCAATATATTTTGACCCGTTTGGGTGTCGAGTGAGCTTCGCCACTTCAATGACACACCAAACGCATATTCTATACTATGACACCTTTAACAAGCTAAAATTCAATCGTTTATGCACAATGTAACGGAACAAGTTACGTACCTTTAAAGCACCCCCTTCAAGCGTGTATCCCCTCCGGCTTGTCCACTCGACGATCCGGATTCTTTGCCTAAAGAGTTCAATTCATAACCAATTTAGAACTCTTTTCATAATCTTTGACGCATAATTCGCTATAAAAATCTCATATGCGTTTTCATCTGATTTTTAACATTTTAATCCTCACTTAGGTGCTGTTTGTTTTTTCAGATGTAAAATGTCTGTAGTCTGCGAACCACATCTGCAGGCATCTGCAAGAGAAGATGTGGCCCAAATGTCTGCAGTCTGTAAGGAGAAGAGGGTTTGTTTTTTTTTTCTTCATAAACAATTTCAACCACACAAAACACACCCAAGCTCTCTCTCTGCTCTCTCTCTCTAGAAGCTCTCTCTCTCCTCTCTCTCTCTCTCTCTACAACCACCACCACCGCACCACCTCTGCCACCACCACCGCACCACCTCCGCCATCACCCACTCGATCTCGTTCTCCCTCGCTCGAAGGTGACCAGCCGGCCACCAACAGTGGTGGCGGCGTTTGATGGTGATGATGCAGCAGAAGCGACACGCAACAGTGGTGGCGGCGTTTGATGGCGTTCGAAGGTGACCAGCCGGCCACCAACCGACGCTCTCTCTCTCTACAGGTCTCTCTCTCTACGCTCTCTCTCTCTACAGGTCTCTCTCTCTCTCTACAGGTCTCTCTCTCTACGCTTTCTCTCTCTACAGGTCTCTCTCTCTCTACAGGTCTCTCTCTCTACAGGTCTCTCTCTCTACGCTCTCTCTCACAGATGGGTTTGGTGGTGATGGGTTTGGTGGTGGTGGGTTTTGACGATGGTGGTGGCGGAGGTGGTGGCGGAGGTGGTGCGGTGGTGGTGGGTTTTGACGATGGTGGTGGCGGAGGTGGTGCGGTGGTGGTGGCGGAGGTGGTGGTGGCAGGGGAGAAGATGTTTGGTGGTGATGGGTTTTGTGAAGATGTTTGAAGCAAAGATTCTGAGCTTTTTTTTTAAGATGAAATAAGCTATTTGTAGATCTTTTAAAAAAAAAAAACAAACAGTCTTCAACATCTTATGTCTGCCCGCCTGCAGACATAAGCATTTTGCAGATGTTATAAGCAAAAACAAACAGCACCTTAGGCATTTTAACGAACACCTAGTATAACAACCCTCCTGAAATTATTTCGATGCCCTAATATATTTTAAAATATCCCAATATGTCCTAAAATACACCCCATACGCGAAAACGGACCCCGAATACCTTTAAAATTATTAAAAATAATTAAAAAACAAATTTTTGGGGCTGACGCGGGGCGCGTAGACCCCTTAGGAATCTTACGCGGGCCGAGAGAGATCGAAAATGTGGCGCAGCCCGGTGCTGCCATGTGGCCCAACACCCGTCGACCCTATGTGCATGACCCGAATCAACTACAGCCCTAGCCACCTACTAGGCGGGCCGCGTAGCCTCTTGCTACGTTTTACGCGGGCTGCGTAAAGCCTGAAATCAGGCCCTATAAGTAGAGGGCATCGGCCTTCAGTCAGAAATCGCTCACAAACGTTTTCTTTCTCTAAATTCTGAAGTGTAGGCATAATACTCGAGTATAATACCCCCTAATTAACGAAGCTCTGCTCCGTTTTAAGTATCATAACCCCTGGATACGTATTAGATACTCTGCCCGATTGATCTAGGGTTCCGTAACGGTTGTCGTGGTTCTGCCCAACGTAGTCGCTGGAATGCCGTCTCAGGGATGGTATTACTAATGTTAAAATGGGTTATTATACTAACACATGTACATTTGTGTAAATTATAGATTGTCACCAGGAAACCCCAAAGGATAATCTAAGACAGCAATGTGAGTAATCTCCTTTTTGTAAATTGTTTTTTCAAAACCTCACACGATTAATTATATATTAAACAGTTATTGAGTATTTGTAAGGATACAATTATCGTCGGTATGTTGGGGTTTTTTATACAAAGTTATGTTACTACCTTGCGAGAGGTAACATTTCCACAAGTCGGGTCTGACAGTACCGTGGGTGGTAATTGATATGACTTGGAAACAAATATAATTGCGAGACCGCCCTCAATAATGTACAATGGTTTTTATTTAAACTTGATTAAACTGGGATTCACTCACCAGTATTTCCCACTGACAAAATATTTTAAACGTGTTTCAGGTAACAAAATGTGAAAGCCAAATAGAAGCCAGCTGGACAACACTGAAGGCTTGGAAAAGTGGCAATAAAGTTACCTAAAAATAAATAGATGTTTTTATTAAATAAAATAGGGTTTATCCCTATGAAAATGCGTGTACTTAAACTTGGGATTTTTCCCATATGTTTAATATATTAAAAATGTGGTATTTTACTCTGATAAAATATTTCCTAACTACGGTCCTGATGTAAATTTCGCTGCCAAAATTGACTAAATACGCGATACCACCGAAACTGGCTCGCGGCCGCCCGTTCCTGAGGAAATAGGGATCGGGGGTTGCGACAGAAGGTGGTATCAGAGCTAAGCCACTGATTCAGCCATAGAAGCGTTCTGCTGACATCAAAATTCAATCTGTTAGGAAATAAATTGTGGAAATACGTGTATAATTGTATTTTATTGTTTTTTGTTATTTGACTATTTGTTAGTTTACAGTATGAGCGACCAAGGACCATCTGACGCGTACCGTCAATTGTCTGGTTCGCCTAGAAGCGAAGGTGCCTCTTCTCAGCCTGCCCTCTCGGGGTACTTTGCTGATACTGAAGAAGGAATATTCGTGTTTAAGGCTCAGTCCGGAGAGGCATTTCCTCAGAAAAAGAGGGGATGGTTCAGTTGGGGAGCACATGAGCGTAGAAAACGTATGAAAAAGTTACAAGACCAGAGAGCACTAGCAGCAACCAAAAGAGAGACAGATGCCCATGCCCAGGACATGCTTAATAGGGGTTTAGCTAATTTCCATATCCTAGCAACCACTGCAGCTGACCCTAACCTAGAGCAATTGATAGCACCCCAACCACAACCACCACTTCCCGACCAACCAATTGAAATAGAAAACCCTGAAAATCAAGTAGAAATGTATGATTTTAACCCGGAAGAAATAACTAGGGTACCAACACCAAATCCCTTAGACCCAAATCACGACCCCTGGTGGGACGAGAATAGGTACTATGTGCAACGCTACCCGATACACAAAGACATGCCCATGCCGAATTTAGGAGCCTACCCAGGTTTGGACCCTCTAGATCCCTATTACGATAACGATGTATACATTAGGGAGATTTTAGAGAATCCTTACCAACTCCAGGCACCTACACCTCCATACCAGGAACCCGCACCCCAAATTCTGAACCCAGTCCTAGAACCTGCACCCCCAATGAGTGCAGAAAATGTACAAGAACTTAGGACATTTGGTGAGGAAATTTTAGAGAATAGTGAAAGGATGAGACAGGTGGGAGAGCGAATCGTCTGGAAGTACGACGAGCGCAATATGGATTTCTTGATGAATCCATATCCTTGAATGTGATGGTGAAGATGGTAGTAATAATAATATAATAATAATAATAATATATGTGTGTATTAAAAAAAAACTACGGATGCCTACTACTAGTAGTGTAGTTTTAAATTTCAGTCGGTATTGTAATTTTAAATTCTAGTATTGGTTTGTAGTTGATGCATATTATATAAAAATAGAGTAAGTCGCAATGATCGACGCTTTTGACTAAAATGTGTGTCATGTGATTGGCTATATTAAATATTATTTTGTGATATTAATACGTGGTAATTGTTTAAAATTCAGATGGCCGACGAAGGGAATCAGAAAAATCTGAATAACGATAACCAGAGTAACATTAACTTGGTTAATGAGAATCTGAACAACAACAATAATAATGGAAACCAAGTGGATAATAGTGCCATCCAACACATAGTGGCGCAAGGAATTATAGATGCAATGCCATATATTCTTCAAACTGTTAAGGATGCTAATAATAAAAGTAGACATGATAGCAAACGACCCTCTGAACCTGCAAACAGCGTGAACAATGGACATGTACTTCAAGTGCCCATTCCCAAAAGAAGAAGAACCGTGTCTTACGGTTGTTCTTACAAAGAATTCTGGTCCTGTAAACCAATAGAATTCTCGGGCAATGAAGAACCCATTGCAGCTCTATGCTGGATAGAAAAGACTGAGGCAGTCTTAAAAATAAGCAAATGTACGGAAGAGGACAAGCTAATGTTTGCTTCCAATCTATTTAAGAATTCAGCCTTAGAATGGTGGAACACTATCCTCCAGTCTAGAGGGAGTGATAGGGTTTATAATATGGTAGAAAGGAAATTATGCCCTCCTAATGAAAAAGAACAGATAGCAAACAAATTCCTAAACCTTAGGATGAATGGAGTGGATAGTAAGGGGTACACAAAGTTATTCTTTGAATATGCTAGAATAAGTACCAACCCTTGCATCACCAGAGCCGGTATTAATCTCCCGTTACATCTGGGGATTAATTGGGGAGATTAGACATGTAGTCAAGGCAGCTAGACCTCAAACCATAGAAGAAGCTGTAGAATTAAAAAACACCTTGACTGATGAATTAGTGCATACACGAGAAGAAGACCAGAGGAAAAACCTAGCACAGAGGCTTACTCAGGAATTCCGTTATGGTAATTCCAACCGTAGGAATGTAGGTTCTACCTCTGCACCTTATTGCAAAACCTGTAAGAAGAAGCATTCAGGAAAATGCTCCACTCACTGCAATTTCTGTAAGTTACCAGGACACAAGGAAGAAGATTGCAGGAGGAAATCTAGCAATGGATTGTGCTTCAACTGTGGAGAAAAGGGTCATATCAAGCCAAATTGTCCAAAATTGGCTCCAGCTCCAAACAACAAAAACACTAAAAATGCTAGAGCATTTGTTCTGACAGCAGATGAAGCCAAAATGATTTCGGATGTGATAGCCGGTACGTTTTTAGTTAATGATATTTTTGCTAAAGTATTATTTGACTCTGGTGCAAACCAAAGTTTTATTAATACTTCGTTTTGCAAACTTTTTAATCAATCATTAACTAAACTTCCACAAGAATGTCTAGTAGAGACAGCTAATGGAGAAACTGTTAAGATTTCTAAAATCTTGCAGGGAGCAAGACTAGAAATTCTAAACTAAAAATTTATTGCAAATCTTTACCCAATGAATCTGGCAGGATTCGATGTTGTTTTAGGAATGGATTGGTTAATAGCCAATAAAGCCAGTATTTTATGTAATCAAAAATCAATCCAAGTAAATTCACCAAAGGGTGAAAAGATCACAATTAAAGGAGATAAACCATCTAGGTCCACAAAATTCATCTCGGTGATGAAAACTGCAAGCTATATAAGAAAAAGATCATTAGTGTATTTGATTTCCATAATCACTAACACTAAAGGAAAAGAACTAAATGACATTCCAGTAGTGTCTCAGTTTTCAGATATATTCCCAGAAGAATTACCAGGACTACCGCCGGATAGAGAAGTTGAATTCAGAATTCACCTGCTACTAGGAACGACACCGATTGTCAAAGCACCTTACCGTTTGGCACCCGCAGAAATGCAGGAACTGAAGAAACAATTAGACAGATTGCTGGAAAAAAGATTCATACAGCCAAGCTCATCACCATGGGGAGCGCCGATTTTATTCGTCAAAAAGAAAGATGGATCAATGCGGATGTGCATTGATTATCGTGAATTGAACAAGGTCACGATTAAGAATCGGTATCCATTACCAAGAATCGATGATCTGTTCGATCAATTGCAAGGAGCTCGATTTTTCTCAAAAATCGATTTAAGGTCAGGATATCATCAATTAAAGGTACAGGAAGAAGATATTCCTAAGACCGCGTTTAGAACAAGGTATGGCCATTATGAATTTACTGTCATGCCATTTGGTTTAACCAATTCCCCAGCTGCATTCATGGACATGATGAACCGAATATGTAAGCCATATTTGGATAAATTCATAATTGTCTTTATATATGATATTCTCATTTACTCTAAGAGTAAAGAGGAACATGCAAAGAATTTTCACGCACTTTTAAGTTTACTAAGAAAAGAAAAGCTTTATGCTAAGTTCTCAAAGTGTGAGTTTTGGTTAAAACAGGTACAGTTTCTTGGACACTTAGTTAATCATGAAGGAATTCATGTGGATCCCACAAAAATCGAGGCAATTACCAAGTGGAAGACCCCTGAGTCACCAACCGAGGTTAGAAGTTTCTTAGGATTGGCCGGTTATTATAGAAGATTTATTCGAGATTTTTCTAGAATAGCCATTCCTTTAACTAAGTTAACCTGTAAATCCATTAAGTTTGAATGGGGACCAAAGCAAGAAGAAGCCTTTAGAATTCTTAAGCAAAGATTAACCCATGCACCAATATTAGCGTTACCAGAAGGAACTGAAGATTTTGTAGTTTATTGCGACGCTTCTAAAATAGGTTATGGATGTGTGCTAATGCAACGTCAAAAGGTTATAGCTTACGCCTCTAGACAACTTAAAAATCATGAAGAGAATTATTCAACCCATAATCTTGAATTAGGAGCAATAATTTTTGCTTTGAAAATTTGGAGACATTACCTTTATGGTAGCAAATTTACTATTTTCACTGATCATAAGAGTTTAAGGTATGTTTTTTGACAAAAAGAATTGAATATGAGACAAAGACGCTGGATGGAAATGCTTAATGATTATGATTGTGATATCCAGTATCATGCAGGAAAAGCAAATGTAGTGGCAGATGCTTTAAGCCAAAAATATCACGAAAAGCCAAAAAGGGTACGTTCTCTTAATTTAAATCTAAAAGTAGATTTAAATGAACAAATTAAAAAGGCACAAGAATCAGTAATCAAGGATGATACTGAAAAGTTAAAAGGTATTATTAAAGAATTAGAACAATGAACAGATGGAATTTGGAGATTCCATAAAAAGAGAATGTGGATACCTAAATTAGGAAACCTACGTCATCGTATATTAGAAGAAGCCCATAAGTCTAAGTATACGATGCATCCGGGAAATGATAAGATGTATCAGGATTTAAGAAAGAATTTCTGGTGGATAGGAATGAAAAAGGACATAGCAACCTATGTTTCTAAATGTTTAACTTGCTCACAAGTTAAAGCTGAACATCAGAAACCCTCAGGTTTGTTACAACAGTTAGAAATGCAAGTGTGGAAATGGGAATTGATAACAATGGATTTTGTTACTAAATTACCCAAAACAAAGAAAGGTAATGATACAATCTGGGTGATTGTAGATAGGCTAACTAAGTCAGCTCATTTCCTACCAATGAAGGAAACTTTCAGTATGGAACAACTAGCTAAATTGTATGTAAATGAAATTGTTTCTTTACATGGAATTCCTTTATCAATTGTTTCTGACAGAGATAGTCGTTTTACCTCTCATTTTTGGACAAGTTTCCAAAAGGCCATGGGAACCAAGTTAAATCTAAGCACCACTTATCATCCTCAAATGGACGGACAAATCGAAAGGACAATTCAGACAATGGAAGACATGCTTAGAGCTTGTGTAATTGATTTCGGAGGTAATTAGGACGATCACTTACCAGTAATAGATTTTTCTTATAATAATAGTTATCACACAAGTATCAATGCTGCACCATTCGAAGCACTTTATGGACAAAAGTGCCGAACCCCAGTCTGTTGGGCAGAAATTGGGGAAAAGCAACTATCTGGACCTGAGATAGTGCAGGAGACAACCGATAAGATCATTCAAGTCAAGGAACGACTGAAAACAGCACGTGATAGACAGAAAAGCTATGCGGACAACAGGCGAAAACCATTGGAATTTCAAGTAGGGGACCAAGTATTGTTAAAAGTCTCTCATTGGAAAGGAGTGGTAAGATTCATCAAAAGGGGAAAGCTAAGTCCCAGGTATATTGGACCTTTTAAAATTATTAGAAGAATAGGACCTGTAGCCTATCAGTTACAACTACCAAAGGAAATGGCAGGGATACATGATGTATTTCATGTATCTAATCTCAAGAAATGCTTAGCCGATGAATCACTTGTAGTACCTCTTAAGGATATAGAGGTAAATGAACAACTCAAGTTTATAGAAAGGCCACTACACATTGAAGACAGGAAAGTCAAGAACCTCAAGCACAAGAGATTAGTTCTGGTCAAAGTGAAATGGGACTCCAAAAGAGGACCAGAGTACACATGGGAGCTTGAATCAGAAATGGAAAGGAAATATCCACACTTGTTCCAGTAGATCTCGAGGACGAGCTCTAAAACAAGGTGGGGAGGATATAACAACCCTCCTGAAATTTTTCCGACGCCCTAATATATTTTAAAATATCCCAATATGTCCTAAAATACACCCCATACGCGAAAACGGACCCCGAATACCTTTAAAATTATTAAAAATAATTAAAAATCAAAATTTTGGGGATGACGCGGGGCGCGTAGACCCCTTAGGGATCTTACGCGGGCCGCGAGAGATCGAAAATGTGGCGCAGCCCGGTGCTGCCACGTGGCCCAACACCCGTCGACCCTATGTGCATGACCCGGATCAGCTACAGCCCTAGCCACCTACTAGGCGGGCCGCGGAGCTTCTTGCTACGTTTTACGCGGGCCGCGTAAAGCCTGAAATCAGGCCCTATAAGTAGAGGGCATCGGCCTTCAGTCAGAAATCGCTCACAAACGTTTTCTTTCTTTAAATTATGAAGTGTACGCATAATACTCGGGTATAATACCCCCTACTTAACGAAGTTCTGCTCCGTTGTAAGTATCATAACCCCTAGATACGCATTGGATACTCTGCCCGATTGATCTAGGGTTCCGTAACGGCTGCCGTGGTTCTGCCCGACGTAGTCGTTGGAATGTCGTCTCAGGGAGGGTATTACTAATGTTAAAATGGGTTATTATACTAACACGTGTGCATTTGTGTAAATTATATATTGTCACCAGGAAACCCTAAAGGATAATCTAAGACAACAATGTGAGTAATCTCCTTTTTGTAAATTGTTTTTACAAAACCTCACACGATTAATTATATATTAAACAGTCATTGAGTATTTGTAAGGATACAATTATCGTCGGTATGTTGGGGTTTTGTATACAAAGTTATGTTACTGCCTTGCGAGGGGTAACATTTCCACAAGTCGGGTCTGACAGTACCGTGGGTGGTAATTGATATGACTTGGAAACAAATATAATTGTGAGACCGCCCTCAATACTGTACAATGGTTTTTATTTAAACTTGATTAAACTGGGATTCACTCACCAGTATTTCCCACTGACAAAATATTTTAAATGCGTTTCAGGTAACAAAATGTGAAAGCCAAATAGAAGCCAGCTGGACAACACTGAAGGCTTGGAAAAGTGGCAATAAAGTTACCTAAAAATAAATAGATGTTTTTATTAAATAAAATAGGGTTTATCCCTATGAAAATGTGTACACTTAAACCTGGGATTTTCCCATATGTTTAATATATTAAAAGTGTGGTATTTTACTCTGATAAAATATTTCCTAACTACGGTCCTGATGTAAATTCCGCTACCAAAATTGACTAAACACGAGATACCACCGAAACTGGCTCGCGGCCGCCCGTTCCCGAGGAAATAGGGATCGGGGTTGTGACAACTAGCTGGTCAAATTTTTACATAGCTAGAATCAAGTTCATGACTTGTTATTTTCGCCAATTTCAATCACATATTTCGATTTCCTCATGTCAAGCATGCATACAATCACCAAAATTATCATAGAGAAATCAAGTAATACAAATTTTAACAATCACAATTCTTGTGTTCATCTACTTAGTAAAACCCATTTAACCTATGAATGGGTTATCACAAGTTTCATAATTCTAAACAAGATTGTTGCAAATTATCAACTAGGATTCAGTCTTAAACTTGTTTTCATTACAAGTTTCATCTCAACATCATATAATAAAGCTTAATTTCGATTTTCACAGTTTACCTAGAATTTGAGATGAATCAAAACACCAAAATTTTGCATACCTTATGATCCCTTCAACGAGGTGATCACAAATTCAAGCTTGGAAATCAATTTAGACTAGATTGGAGCCCTCAATTTGGTGAAAATTGCAAGACTAGGGTTTGGTGGGGAGCTCTTGTTCGCCCTTGTGTTTTTGATCGACCAGACACACCTAAGTGTGTGTTTGGTGTGGTTTATTTTTGTTTTAATTATTCAGGTTTCCATTTTAACAACTTAGGTCCCTTAACTATTGTTCCTAGTTAGTTTGTTCTTGTTTATTTAATACTCTATAATTCTAATATAAAGTTTTATATTTTCGGGGTGTTACAAGTCCACCCCCTTAAAAGGGTTTCGTCCCCGAAACCAAAGTACGTACCAAATAGTGTAGGGTAGAGCCGTTGCATCTCCTCTTCGGACTCCCATGTGGTATTCGAACCCTTTCTGTGTTCCCATTTGACCTTTACTTGGTTAATCTCTTTGTTCCTTAAGCTTTTCACCTTACGGTCTAGAATTGCTATAGGCTTCACTGCGTAGTTAAGACTATTATCCACCTCAATGTCATCGTAGTGGATATAAGTTGTTTCGTTGGCTAGACACTTCCGGAGGTGTGATACATGGAATGTGCTATGAATTCCACTCAGTTCCTCAGGTAGTTCGAGACGGTATGCGACCTTACCAACCCGTTCGATGATTCTAAATGACCCAATAAACCTTGGGCTTAACTTTCCCCTTTTTCTAAACCGAATAATTCCTTTCCACAGAGATACCTTCAGCATCACTTTATCACCAACTTGAAACTCAATCGGTCTCCTTCACTTGTCCGCATACGACTTTTGTCGATCCTGGGCCGCTTTCATATGATCTCTAACCAAGTCAATTTTCTCATTCGTGAGTCGGACTATATCCTTATGTGCAAGTTCACGCAGACCAACTTCATCCCAATACACCGGGGTTCGGCATTTTCTACCGTAAAGCATCTCATACGGAGCCATACCGATGCTTGCGTGATAACTGTTATTATATGAAAATTCAACCAACGGTAGATAGACATCCCAACTACCCCCAAAGTCGATAATACATGCCCGTAACATATCTTCCAACGTCTGTATTGTTCTTTCACTTTGTCCATCCATTTGTGGTTGGTACGCTGTGCTAATCAACAATTTAGTTCCCATTTGCTCTTGAAATTCATGCCAAAAGTCTGAAGTGAACCGAGTATCTCTATCGGACACGATGGATATCGGTACCCCGTGGCGTGCCACTATTTCATTTGTATACACCTCTGACATATTTTCGGATGTATAAGTCTCACGAATCAGGATGAAGTGAGCACTTTTTGTCAATCTATCCACTACTATCCATATAGCATCGTATCCACGATTGGTTTTGGGTAGTTTAGTCAACAAATCCATTGTGATTTGCTCCCACTTCCAAACTGGGATGTCCAACGGTTGTAGCTTACCGTATGGCTTTTGGTGTTTTGCTTTGACTTGTAAACAGGTCAAACACTTCTCCACATACTTTACAACATCTCTTTTCATTCCGGGCCACCAATAGTTTTGCTTTAAATCGTTATACATCTTGGTTGCCCCCGGATGGATAGAATAACGTGATTTATGAGCTTCGTCAAGTAGGAGCGCCTTGACTCCACACGAATTTGGAACCCATATTCTCCCAAAACGAGTCTTTAACCTGTTGTTACCATCCACCAATTCTTTCAATTGACCTACTATTCTTTCTTGCTTCAAATTTTCCTCTTTCATTGCCTCAACTTGAGATTTTCGAATTTGTTCAAGTAGACCTGACGTCATAATTAGTTGCATCGATTGTACTCGAATTGGTGTATTGTCTACCTTTTGGCTCAACGCATCCGCCACCACGTTAGCTTTCCCGGGGTGGTAATGTATATCACAATCGAAATCTTTGACCGTTTCTAACCACCGCCTTTGCCTCATGTTTAATTCCTTCTGGTCAAAGAAATATTTCAAACTTTTATGGTCGGTAAAGATAGTGCATTTACCCCATACAAATAATGCCTCCATATCTTTAAGGCAAATACCACTGCCGCCAACTCGAGGTCGTGTGTAGGGTAATTCTTTTCATGAGTCTTTATTTGTCTCGAGGCATAGGCTATAACCTTGCATCGTTGCATCAGAACGCACCCAAGACCCGAATGTGACGCATCCTAGTAAACTACCATATCATCAACTCCATCTGGCAATGTCAATACCGGAGCGTGGGTCAATTTTTCTTTAAGCGTTTGGAACGCTTTTTCTTGATCCTCGCCCCAAATAAACTTTTCGTATTTACGGGTTAGTTTGGTCAACGGCGTAGCAATCTTGGAGAAATCTTGTATGAATCTCCTATAATATCCCGCAAGCCCCAAGAAGCTTCTGATTTCCGAAGGATTCTTCGGTGGATTCCATCTTGCCACTGCTTCTATTTTTGACGGGTCTACCAACACCCTGTTCGCACTAATAATGTGCCCGAGAAATTGCACTTCTCGTAACCAGAAGGTACATTTCGAGAATTTTGCATATAATTTCTCTCTCCTGAGTGTCTCCAACACTTCACGTAAATGGCTTGCATGTTCAGCTTCATTCTTTGAGTACACTAAGATGTCATCGATGAACACTATCACTGACTTATCCAACATCAGTTTGCAAACCCAGTTCATGAGGTCCATGAAAACCGCGGGTGCATTGGTTAACCCGAAGGACATCACGAGGAATTCGTAATGTCCGTACCGTGTACGAAAGGCCGTTTTCGGTACATCCTCCTCCTTGACCTTCAACTGATGATAACCCTGTGACAACTCATATTTTAGAATCTTTTCTTTGTGCCTGATGTAATTGGTATGAACAGTACGTGGCTAGTTAATGTGTCTGATTTCAATGGAATCTTACGTTTGTTATTATGCTATGTGAATGTGTATGTATGTATGTATGTATGTATGTATAATAAATCTAGTCGCACAACATATACCCGATCGCACAAACCCTTTTTGGGCCGCATAGCTTATTTTTAATCGCACACCTCTCCCTCTCTCGGCCCAACCTCACTCACCTTGAACCCGTGGCCCAAGGGCAACCCAAGAGTGGGTTCGGCCCACTCATGTTTCGCATAACCACATTAGGATTGGCATAATCCTCATAATTTTGTAACACAAGAAAACACACAAACCCTAAACTCCCTCTTCTCCTCCCTCTTGTACGACGGCAACAATCCTTCCCTTTGAAGCTCTTCTTGGATCTCTGCACCACTTCTCCCTCGTTCCATCAAGTGTGCACTCAAACTCATGGTTAGTATCCTTGGTTTTGTTTTGGTTTATGTTCTTGTTAATGTTCGGCTATGAGAATGTATGAATAGATGATATGCTAGTATAAAAAGTATGATGATTTCATGATTAACATGAACCGAGTTGTCACACCCCTATTTTACCACGTGTCACCGGTGGGCCCGGTGGAGAGTATCGTGACGTAGTTGATATCATCATAGTCAAACAACACAAATAATGAATGCACAGCGGAAGCAAAAGATAAAATATTACAACCTGATATAAAGTAATATCCAAGTATTTCAAACGGAATGTAAAGGATCCACGGGCGGATCTTAAAACAGAAAGATAAACACTGTTCAACAGACTTTAGGCATCTAGAACTTGCAAGATTCCCTATTGACGCCCTGAGCTCCCAGCCAATTACGTACAGTACCTGTCACTTAACCTTTTTGGAAAATACATCAGTTTACACTGGTAAATACAACTTAACTGACTCATTTTGAAAATAATTTAGAAAATTGATTTGAATGCTCAAGGCACAAAATTCTTTTATAACTTGGGACAATTATATAAAAACAATCTTGTATACAGATTTACATGTTCGTTATACACTTAGGGCCCGATGTAGAAACCGGGTCAAGATTAACAGACACACCACAAGTATAGGCCCACATGAGCGTGAGATACCGTTTCCCTTATGCAGCTGTCAGGTGTATGCCTACACCCCGTGCATAAGACGTGGCCATTTTATAATACAATGATGCCAAGGATATCCGGGACATGGTCATTAACCCCTAAAGGCCTTTATTTCAAACAAGACAGATTAAAGCGGGTTACCTCAATAATTTAATCACAATACGATTAAACATTCAATACCCGACCAAGCGGTATTATTATAATACCGTATCCCAAGCCCGTATAGGGAAAATAAGCTAAGAGTATTTACCTGAGCTAAATATAAATTCAATCCCAGCCGTATATCAAATCAGCAAGCACAAGTACTTCTACTGGGGCTCCTAATCTGTAACGAAGGTTTTTAATAACCTATTAGATTCCTAACGGGTCTTAATTAAGCCTATGCTTAGACCGGTTAATTTTAAGGAAATGTTTATGGTTCAAAACGCAAGATTAAGCGTAGACCGGATTAGAATGTGATTTAGACCCGACAAGTTTGGAGACTTGTATAATATGGGTAAACTAAACACATTCTGGATTTTGAGGTGAAAATGATAAGGTTTGACCCGTTTCGGTTACTTTATGCAAACTAGATACATAAACCGATCCAAACGCGAAACGTGCGTAACGGGTACCCATAAGAGTCATATACAGGTTTCCTAAGTTAATATGCCTTAAATATGATGTGATATCAGTAAGATACCTTCCGTTATGCCCAAAATGAATTTAAAACCAATTTATGCCCCGAAGGGGTATTTTAGTCATTTAAAAGGTTATAAAAGATATCAAATATAAATCCGAGGTTCAGGTCTGATTTGATTAGTAAAAATACTTAATTTACTAAGTTATATCAGTAGTGTATTACATATATGTGAAATTTATCATTTATAACCATACTATGCACCGTAGGGGCATTTTGGTAATTTCACATAGGCTTAAAAGGTCCAAACTGGAAACCTGAGTTTAAAACTTTTCCTTACTGTTAAAATGTAAAAATTTACTGAATATATCAGTAGGCATCAACCCTTATATGTTTAAAATAGTTTTGATACATACTATGCGGTAAAAACGCTTAAAAATGCGATTTAGAGCCATTTCCGGGTTTTCAAAGAAAAGCTGATATTTTTATTATTCCAGAAGGCTCAAAATATTTTATTTATCATATTAGATTAGTAGAAAAAGGTTTGGGGTCAAAAGGATTTGTAAAACTCATTTTATAGCCCAAAAGGGCAAAACCGGCAATTACCGAATCAAGCTTAAAACCCTATGTTATGCTCAGCCTAAAAATAATTAAAAATATTCAAAAATCCCAAAATATTATTTTATATCAGTGGGTAAAAATTTTGGTATCAAAAATTGGGTTTAACTAGGTTATACGCTAATTACGCCGTTTAATTAATAAAAAGCTTTTTAATTACGCTATTGAGCATAACTCCTAATCTAGACCTCCAACTGATGTCAAATTTTAGGGACACGTTTATATATTAGTAATAAAGGTTTCTATTCTTTCACATTTTCAAAAATATCATTTCATGGTCAAAAGGGCATAACGGTCAATAGTTAGGCATATAACGGAAACTTGCAATGAATAGGGTACTAAGGATCCAGGTAGTATAACCTCAGAGGGTTATACTAACCCATAATATGGTCCTAATGGAATCCTAAGGCATATCTAAACTAAGCTAAATCGGGTCAGAACTGGAAGTTAAAGCAAAAGTCAACTTTTGCGACTTTCGGTCCCGAACCGAGCTTATACTTAGAATTGTCGGGTTAAATCATGCTTAGGCGTGTTCAACTAATATTTACCAAGTTATTAAAGTGAGAAAACTGATTTTATGACTTTTATATAATAGCCATGTATTTTATTTAAAACTAACCCGTTTGACTTTTATTTGACCCGACAATTAAACTAAGTAAACGTTGTAATTAGGAGGTGGCCTTTTAAGGGTTAAACACCTACCTAATTACGGTCACGTAGCCATGTTTGATGCGAACAATGGCTCAACCGTTTAAAAGTCAAAGCGTTTATCGAAAACGCTTGACTTTCGGTTATAACCGCTAAAAAATAAACTAAGCATGAAAGGACACTTACAAAAGGTCCAAGCAAGGAGGGAATTGATATTGGATGTTCAGGTATGAAGCACAAAGGCCCCAACTTAGAACAATGAGATCAAGGTGTGAATGAGAGCAAAAATAAAGTGGGTATTTATAGGTTTTTGAGAACCGTTAGGATCGTTTCTCGTAAATCGTGCTTCAATCTTGGCCCTCCATGTGTGCCCAAGGTTTCTAAATACAATGGGTGTTGAAAACCAGCTCATGGTATTGAGAATTTTACCTAAAAGCCCTTGAAAAATGACAAGAATGCTGAAAATATGAATCTGCCCAGACCAGGGCGTAGGCTACGCTGCAGGGGGCGTATCCTACGGCCTACACAGCTCAAACAAACTTTCAAAAGTGCAGTTTTGGTCCCTGCTTGCATAATAATGTGTTTCTGACACATCTAAGGCCTGTTAACCTCATTTCAAGGCTCTAACATGATTCCTAAATATAGGGGATATGAAACATGCTCAAAAACATGTCGGATGTCGGTTCGTTTGGCCGTACGGTCACGTTGTGCGTCGAATTACGACGAAACACGGACGGACACTAAAAACGGTCCAAATTACGCGCCGAGTGGAATTTTATCATGCCACACACTAAAATAAAATATTTTAGTGCTTACATAAATTTTTGGGTGTCCAGGGATATTCAGAATGCGAGATATGCGCAAAAGTGCAACTTGTGCACTTTTTGACACTTTTAGTCCCTCCATGACATAAAAGCTTATTTTTGCGCACCAAACACCTCTAAGCCTATATCTAAGTTATATAAAGGATAAATAGGGTATGTTTAACTTATGTAAATATTCCGGAAGGTCCGTTACCATACGATTCGACCTACTTTTGAAGTTTGACACAATTAGTCCTTTAATTGCGCATTGTAGCGCGAAATGTCATTTAATGATATCCAAGCCTCCTATGGTCCATAATGGGCATTCCCAAGCATATACTTAAATATTACTACGCTCTCGTTCGCCTAGATGGTCACCGAAAGGCGTAGATTCAAAAGTTGACGCTTT
Organism: Helianthus tuberosus; assembly: GCA_030545235.1. Lineage (NCBI taxonomy): Eukaryota > Viridiplantae > Streptophyta > Magnoliopsida > Asterales > Asteraceae > Helianthus > Helianthus tuberosus. The sequence continues at coordinate 58,894,308 of CM060364.1, forward strand.
AGGTCCCTCTATTGCGCAAACTTGCGCATTTCATCATTTAATAGCATTAAAGCCTCATCTAATCCATATTAGACATTCTTGAAAGTATTATTAAACATAACGATGCTTCGGATTCACTAAAATTTCATTCAGAGGTATAATTAAACATATTGACACTTTTAGCCCCTCTAACTTGCAAAGTTGCGCGTAACTTTACTTATAGGCATAAAAACCTTAGACGGCCATTATTTGGCATTCCCGAGAGTATAACTAAATATCATGAAGCTCTCGGTTTGTTAAAAGGTCACTTAGAGGTTAGAATTGATATGTTGACGCTTTTAACCCTTTATTACGCAAACCTTCAATTAATTACGCAAACGGCTACACTTAACCATCAAGTGGCACATTTGTGAATATAAACATCGTAAGAGGTTATTTAGAAACTTATTTTAGGTATGCTAACACTTCCAGTCCTTTCATAATCAAAGGTTTTGATTTTTCAAAAAATTAGTCCCTAAATTTCAATGTTTGACTTCATTAGGGTTCATTACACGTGTCAAGACTTCATTGGATGTGATTTTACGAGGTGTTTGATGCGTGTGAAGTGTTATATATATTAGGTGTATATTTTAAGCCCCTTTAACACTTATTTTTAGCCAAGTTTTAAATTTATAAAACACGATATTTTACTAACACTAAACACACATATGGGCAAGTGCACCCATCGTGAGCGTAGTATAGTGTTGGCAAGATACCGAGGTCGTCCAAGGACACAAGAGCTTTTAATACCGGTTTATCCTCAACGTCTAATCAAAATAAAAAGGTTAGGAAAAATGTTTTAAACTAAGAAAAATAAAAACTAACTAACATGCTGAAAATAAAATAAAAAGAAAAACAGATAGACAAGATGAATCACTTGGTTCCGACTCGTATCTAGTGTAACCTTTGATTATTTCCGCACTTTTGCACATATTTAAGAGATTATCTTAGTTATTGTAGTAGGCCCCTCTTTTGAAGGTGACGTTACCCTCACCCCAGTAGTTTGAGTCAACAAGGATACAATCCTAAAAGGGTGGATTATTGGAAGATAATTAATTAAGTTATTAATGCAAATTATGGTAGGCCCCTCTTTTGGAGGTGACGTTACCCTCGACTAAGTAGTCTGAGTCAGCAGGGATACAGTCCTAAATAGCCGGGTTATAGTATTAATAGTAGTTAACTTATGAGGGGATCAAAGAGTTTGGACCCCCGCCATCCAATACCGTTAAGTATTGAAGGGGGTCCTACAAAATTTGACCCAGGTCCATTGCAGGACCTCTAAACGCTGAACAATGGCAAGACCTTTACAAAACCGTTCCCTTAACCCCCGACCAGGTAGCCAACATACCTCCATATAGACCGTGGAGATATGAATGGTGAAAATCTTTTATTTTATATAGACATTAAAATAATGCCAAGACACCACGGACAAATGATAAGGAAAGATCACCTTCAACATAAGCAACTAGTTATTAAAGTCATTAATACAAAACCAAGTAAAAAGTGCAAAAGATTAGAAATAAAAAGTATTACACTAGACACTTTGTCTTCACCAAGTGATGTAAGAGACTTAGGCAAACATGGCCTTGATTGTCAAGAACTCTTACGATCAATCTTGGATCCCGAGACGACTCACACACTCTACGATGGACAATGGATGATGGTGGTGGATGATGGTGTTATGGTGGTGGTGGGTGGTGGGTGAAGAGTGAGAGAGGTGGTGTGCCAAGGGATGGTTTGAGCTTGAGCCAAGCACTTCTATTTATAGGCTGAACAGAAGCTCGGGCACGGCCCCGTGTCCAGTGGGCACGGCCCCGTGTCCACATCCTTCTCTTTCTTCATTTAATGCAGTTTTGTCTTTTTAGTTGAGAACGCCCCCGTGTCCGCTGAGCACGACCCCGTGGTGCAGAAGAATCTTTATACTATGCAGATTTGCTAGATTGTGCGAATCTTATAGTTGACCACGGCCCCGTGTCCGCTGAGCACGGCCCCGTGGTGGGCAATAGAAGCTTCTACCACTTTGTCTTTTCTGCTGACACTTGGGCACGCCCCAGTGCTGGCTGAGCACGGGGCGTGTTCAGGCTTCTGATCTCTTGTTTTGCTTGGGAAGATGCTGTCGTGGGGTCGGGCATATCACGTCTTGTTCCTTTTCTTGTATTTATGTTAGATTTTGATGTCTTTTTGCTTCTTTTGTTAATTTGAGCTCATTTAATCCTGAAAATACAAAAGGAAGACAAAAGCACACTTTTTCCAACATTAGTACTAAAAAAGGGTTAGTTTTATGCCTCATTTGATGAAATTTATATGTTGCATTTTGAACACATCAGTGTTACATGAGTGGATCGGTTAATTCGAATAGTAAACTGATAGAATTGATTAGATAAATGCTTGATATAACCGAATGATGCTAGGGTTTTAGTAATCCATGAAAACATGAATATTGGTAGTATTGTTGAATATTGATCCGAGTTGTATGATGGCCATGGGATCGACTGTTGGCATGTTAAAATAGTTTTGCTGCATGATTTTGATTAAGGGTTGGATTGATGATTGATTAGGTTAATTACTTGTTCATGAATTTAATCACATGAATGCATATGATTGTTGTTAGAAAGTGTTGTTTGATCTAATTGGCAAACTACCAAACTTGTTAGCAATTATTACAGGTATGATGGGCACAAAATTAGGAAATGTCAATTGATTAGATCGAATGAATGAAAATAATGTAACTGATTCCTTAAATTGTGGTGATGGCATAACTGATCGCACAAGTCCAATCGCACAAATTGTAATCACACAAGTTCTTGATCGCACAAGCTAGGATATGTTAGGGTACAACTGTTAAAACACTGTGTACAACACTATATTGCATGATCGCACAACATACTGTGGATCGCACAAGTCTGTGCCGATCGCACAATATGTTGGGCCACACAAACATAAAATTGTTAGTGTTATTTGGGCCGCACAAGATGTTCGGTTGCATGTTGTTGGGCCGGGTATGTTTTTGGATTGCACAACCGTTGCGGATCGCACAAGTTTGTGCTGATCGCACAACAGGTTGGGCCGGTCATTCTTTGGCCTTTATCCTACTGAATCGCACAAGATGATTGGACTCGCACAAGTTCAACGGCCCAATCATCTGAATCGCACAAGTTTGGGCCTTATGTATACTTGGCTGCTATTGTTAACGTGTTCTATGTGAATGCCATGATCGTTATGTGTTCGTAACTTGTTAGCTTATGTGTAAACTTACGTGCACTACTTGAAGCTAGACCTGACTTGTATGGTAACCATGTTAGGACGTGGTTGACCACAAACAGCTCGATTGACCTTTTTGCTTATCTGCCGAGCTAACCTAAGGTGAGTTCACACTTTCTACAAGGCATGGGATTCCCGGTCGTTGGGAATGGGTAATTGATTGAAAGGAAACCTGCGTATTCTTCTTGGGTAGAATACGTACCTCCACCATCTTAACTGAAGGGTGACAATATTGGAACCTGCGTGATCTCCTAGTATGGGACACGTACCTCCACCCTTTTAACTGAAGGGTGACAACATTGACACTAGACAAAAACTCTATCATTAAGTCCCTCATTTTTATATCGACTTAATCGCCGGGCCAATGGCGAACGGGTCATTAGTTAAATAACGCTATTAGGTTTGACAAGCCTCACACTGTGCCGCAGAGGACGGGCGTGGACTAATGGATCTGGGCACATCAATGATGATAGACATTGACTTAGGGCACCCAACTTACTCCAGTCAGTAGTCGATATGGTAATGGGTCTAGTGGGATTTTCATGGGGTAGCCCCTACGGCTGGGAGCCAGAGTAAAAGGAAAGGAATGACCATGTTTTTAAACTATGGGGTAACCCCCACGACAAGTAAGCTAGCAAAAAGAAACTTATGTTTTTGAAACAACTTAAAACGAACACCCAATTGTGAACTCGCTCAACTTTGTTGTTGATTCATTACTATACGCCTTGTAGGTCGTTAGATGCTTAGATGGAGCTTGTATAGGAGGACGAGGTCGTTGTGGGACATGGACGGTTGAGTTCCATGTTAAACTTATGAACTTTTAAACTTATGTTTTGGGTTTTGAACTTTATGCTTCCGCTGATTACTTAAACTTTGTTGAATTGTTTTGACACCAATTATATTGGTTGGTTTGGATTGTTAATTATTTAATTACATTGTTCAATATGATTGGTGGCTGGATCCTGGTCATGTCACGCTCCCTACGGTGATACTCCGCGTGTGGAATTTGGGTGTGTGACAGATTGGTATCAGAGCCATTGGTTATAGTGAACTTGGTTTTAAAAAGGGAAAAAGCTTTTTGATAAAAACCAGACTATAACCTGTTCAGTGCTCAACAATCGACAATGACGCTTCGCTCCACGTGCAAGGCTCAACACTTTAGGTGATGTGATTTAAGTTTATATTGCCTACTTGCTAGATTACTTTTGTGTAATGTGTTGTTTATGGTATGTTTATTTAGAGTAGTTGCATGCTGCCTGTTAGCCCTACTGCGTTCTTTATAACACACAATTGTTTAATTATTTGACAAGTGGTGGTCAAACCCCTTTCTGATTTCTCATCACCTTGCTACGTCAATCGTCTATGTGTTCTATCTATTCATACGCTTATCTCGACATGACGTCGCCATTTGACCCTTCGTACATTCGGTTTGTACGTCAACATTCACGAAGACCAGACCTGGCTCAAACGAACTCAGGGTTAGGAGAACTATACCCACGCATCCTTGTTGACGAACCTTATCATCTCCACCAGTCGTCGTTACCAGAAACGAAGCAGCCACAGTTACACGCGTTCGTCGTTTTGCAACTCGCAACTCTACCAACCAAATTTTGTTTTGGACAAGTGATGTATATCCGCGACCGTGATGCAACGAACTTTTCTTTTGTGTCGTGCCGCCATACACCATTACTGGGATTACTCCGAGACAACAGAATGCTTGGTTAAATCCTTCGGTTATTGTTGGACCCCTGTTTTCACTCAATTCTGCATATGAACCTCACCAATCCCCTGTTTCTTCGATTGGCAACCGATTTAACGAAGCGCTAGCAACCATACTACGATTTCCATCGACCACAAGATTACCCCATTACCCTGTTGGGTGGATAATTCATATTCTACTTTGATTTACACCTTCGTATACCTAGCATAGCAAATGGATGCTTCTTAAGGTCGGGATAGCCTTCGGGACACTCGTGAACTGAGATATGGATCACTCAACCTACAGACGAACACGATAATCTATACGTTTACCTGACCTGCCATACACCACAAGAGTCGTATTTTAACTCCATGATAGTTTTCCTTATATACGCGGAATCTTTTCACTAGCCTTTGTACCAATACATGAATGTTGATTAATGCTTTGTCTAATTTCTATCATTGGCTTAGATCAAGCCATCACCCCCTTACCACAGTGACATTACGTTCTCGCTTCTCCATGACGAGGCACTGAAATGAACACCCTCTAGCTTAGAGAATTTGGAAGGCCCGACTCCCAATCATTGGTGATCACTCCTCGAAACCTTGAGAATGGTGATGTATTGTTGACACGATCATACTCTCTTGAGCGCGTTTTCACGTCTTTTTTTGGAACCTCATGACTACGCAGACGTATTTTGGATTCATTTGCACGACCTAAGGAAACTCCCCCTAACTTGGTTGCTGACTTGATGAATCACAAACACACCTAAGTTCATGGATTCAGGTGAATTGTTCCTCCTTCGCATGTGGGCGAGTCCAATGACTTTTGATGGAAGTCTAAGTGAATCTTAACACTACACACTTGTACGACAATCATGCTGCTATGTTGAATTCTTGTTCTGATTGATTTAACCTCGTGACAGCTATATTTGATCAACGACATACTTTATCTTAACTATACCCAACTTGCGTACGACCAGTTGTACCTTCGACATTAGGTAAACCCCTGTTGTGGATTCTTAAACGCTTACTCACCGATTGCAACTACTCTTTCTTATGTTTTCACATCCATACACGACATACTTTTGGGATTCTATGATCCTAACAACAATCCCCGTGGACACTCGCTTGGACAAGTTACACTCTAAGAACATTACTCGATGAGCATTGGGCCATAAATATGATGATACCACAGGTACTGTACTTTGATCTTGATACGACCGATATGGATTCTCATACGCGACATTCGAATCTAGTCTAACCTGAAAAATATGTCACTTGTTTTCATCGACGACATCCTGGCCTGTCCCAAGAGTCAGGAGGAACACGAGCGTCATCTGCGACTCATTTTGGAACTTCTTCGAGCATAACAACTTTATGCTAAGTTTTTGAAATGCGACTTTTGGCTTCGTGAAGTCCATTTCCTAGGCCACGTGGTTAATGAGGATGGGATTCACATTGATCCATCCAAGGTTGACTCAATCAAGAATTGGCCTGCACCTCGAACTCCAACTGAAATCCGTCAATTCTTGGGTTTGGCAGGTTACTACAGAAGGTTCATCAAGGATGTCTCGAAGATTGCGCAGCCTCTTACTGTTCTTACCCATAAGGGTGTCACCTACCGTTGGGGTGATGCTCAGGAATCCGCATTTCAGCAGCTGAAGTTGAAACTTTGTAGCGCACCTATTCTCTCATTACCTGATGGCATAGATGATCCCGTTGTTTATTGCGATGCGCCTATCAAGGGACTCAGTTGTGTGTTGAAGCAACGTGAGAAGGTTACCGCATACGCATAACGCCAACGCAAGATTCACGAAAAGAACTACGCTACCCACGACTGGGAGTTTGGAGCAGTAGTGTTTGCACTAGGGGTGTTCATGGTCTGGTTTGGACGGTTTTTGGGTTGAACCGTGAACCAAACCGTTAGTCACGGTTTTTGATAATTGAAAGCCGAAACCGAACCGTTCAATTCTTAAACCAAACCAAACCGAACCGTTAGTAACGGTTTGGTTCCGGTTCGGTTTCACGGTTTGGGTTATTTGGGCTTATGTCTAAAAATGAAAAAATAAAATAAAAAAGAATGAAAAATAAAACAAAAAAGAATGTCAACTTAGTTTATTAGGGTTAGAAAAATGGAATTTTGAAAGTTCTAATATGAGCCGACAAGTATTATGTTGGAAATTTTGAAATTGAAAGTTCACATATGAGCCCATTTTTAGTTTACATTATTAATTGCATACTTATTATAGGTTAAATTAAGATTTAAATTTATTTATGTCTGTATATAATATATGAAATATTAGGAAAATAATATAATAAAATCTTACGGTCCGGTTTGGTTTATTACAGTTGGTTTTTGCTATAAACCGTAAACCAAACCGTTTGATACGGTTTGAAAATATTGAAACCGACCGACCGAAAGATAACTAAAAAAACCGACCGTGAAACCAAACCGATGACCGGTTTGGGCGGTTTCACGGTTTGAAACCGAACCGTGAACACCCCTAGTTTGCACTCAAGATATGGAGACACTACTTGGACGGTACTAAGTGCACCATTTACACTGATCACAAGAGTCTCCAGTATATCTTCGATCAGAAGGAGTTGAACATACGACAACGACGATGGGTCGAACTCCCTAACGACTGCGAATGCACAATTAAGTACCATCAAGGCAAAGCCAATGCTGTGGCTGACGCCCTCAGTCGTAAGGAAACCAAACCTAAGCGTGTACGTGCGTTACAGCTTACTATTCACTCCAGTCTTCCTGCCCAAATCTGTAATGCTCAGGTTAATGCATTGGAAGAAGGGAACCTTTTAGCTGAGTCCATGCGGGGCATGGAAAAGCGACTTAAACCCAAGGAAAACGGTACCCACTACTTCATCGAATGTGAGTGGATTCCATTCTTTGGAAACTTACGAGAACTTGTGATGGGCGAAGCACACAAGTCTCGCTACTCGGTGCATCCTGGTTCTGGCAAGATGTACCAAGACCTCAGAACTCTCTACTGGTGGCCCCACATGAAGGCTAACATAGCGACCCATGTTAGTAAATGTCTGACATGTGCTAGGGTCAAGGTTGACTACAAGAAGCCATCAGGCCTACTTCAGCAACCAGAGATCCTGACATGGAAATGGGAGCAAATTTCCATGGACTTTGTTACTGGCTTACCTAGATCTCAACGAGAAACGATACCATTTGGGTGATAGTGGATCAACTGACAAAGTCTACACACTTCCTGGCTATCAAGGAAATGGATAAGTTCTCTACTCTTGCCGACATCTACCTGAAGGAAGTAGTCTCGAGGCACGGGGTGCAAACTTCCATCATTTCTGATCGAAATCCACGTTTTACCTCTGATTTGTGGCGGGCGATGCACAAATCCTTTGGCTCGCGTCTAGACATGAGCACAGCTTATCAACCGCAGACTGATGGGCAGACTGAACGCACCACCCAAACTCTTGAAGACATGCTTCGAGCATGTGTAATCGAATTTGGTAACGGCTGGGAAAGGCATCTACCTTTGGTGGAGTTTTCGTATAACAATAGTTACCACACTAGCATCCAGGCTGCTCCGTTCGAGGCTCTGTATGGACGGAAATGCCGATCAAATTTATGCTGGGCAGAAGTTGGCGACAGTCAAATCACTGGCCCAGAACACGTCGTCGACACGACGGAAAAGATTGCTCAAATACGACAACGAATGGCAGTAGCTCGTGACCGTCAGTAAAGCTAAGCCGATAAGCGCAGGAAACCGCTCGAGTTCCAGGTTGGGGATCGAGTGCTACTTAAAGTCTCACCTTGGGAAGGTGTGGTTCGTTTTGACTAACAGGGCAAGCTTAATTAAATCCACGTTATGTTGGACCTTTTAAAATTACGGAGAGAATCAACAAGGTAACGTACAGACTGAATCTGCCTGAAGAACTCAGTGGTGTTCACAACGTATTCCATATGTCAAATCTGAAGAAGTGTCTGTCAGATGAGACCCTCATAGTTCCTTTTAAGGAGCTCACGATCGACGATCAGTTGCGATTTGTCGAGGAACCAGTGGAAATCTTGGACCGGGAGGTCAAGATTCTCAAACGCACCAGGATACCCATTGTTCGAGTTCGTTGGAACTCCCGTCGTGGCCCAGAGTTCACCTGGGAACGAGAAGACCAAATGAAACTCAAATATCCCCAGTTGTTCAAGAAAGGTGAGTCCACTACTGAAGCTGAAGCTACTACGGAATTTCAGGATGGAATTCCAAACCAACAGGGGGATGATGTGATACCCAAGGAAAACCAGGAAACCACGCAACCTAACTAGCTTCCTCAGTGACTACGTGCTAAATTTCAGGACGAAATTTCTTTCAACTTGGGGATGATGTGACAACTCGTATTTTGGAATATTTTCTTTGTGCTTGATGTAATTGGTATGAACAGTACGTCGCTAGTTAATGTGTCCGATTTCAATGGAATGTTAAGTTTTTGATTATGCTATGTGAATGTGTTGTAAATGTGTATGTATGTATAATAAATCTAGTCGCACAACATATACCCGATCGCACAAACCCTTTTTTGGGCAGCACAACGTATCTTTAATCGCACACCTCTCCCTCTCTCGGCCCAACCTCACTCACCTTGAACCCGTGGCCCAAGGGTAACCCAAGAGTGGGTTCGGCCCACTCATGTTTCGCATAACCACATGAGGATTGGCATAATCCTCATAATTTTACAGCACAAGAAAACACACAAACCCTAAACTCCCTCTTTTCCTCCCTCTTGTACGACGGCAACAATCCTTCCCTTCGAAGCTCTTCTTGGATCGCCGCACCACTTCTCCCTCATTCCATCATGTGTGCACTCAAACTCACGGTTAGTATCCTTGGTTTTGTTTTGGTTTATGTTCTTGTTAATGTTCGGCTATGAGAATGTATGAATAGATGATATGCTAGAATCAAAAGTATGATGCTTTCATGATTAACATGAACCGAGTGGATCGGTTAATTCGAATAGTAAACTGATAGAATTGATTAGATAAATGCATGATATAACCGAATGATGCTAGGGTTTTAGTAATCCATGAAAACATGAATATTGGTAGTATTGTTGAATATTGATCCGAGTTGTATGATGGCCATGGGATCGACTGTTGGCATGTTAAAATAGTTTTGCTGCATGATTTTGATTAAGGGTTGGATTGATGATTGATTAGGTTAATTACTTGTTCATGAATTTAATCACATGAATGCATATGATTGTTGTTAGTAAGTGTTGTATGATCTAATTGGCAAACTACCAAACTTGTTAGCAATTATTACGGGTATAATGGGCACAAAATTAGGAAATGTCAATTGATTAGATCGAATGAATGGAAATAATGTAACTGATTCCTTAAATTGTGGTGATGGCATAACTGATCGCGCAAATTGTAATCGCACAAGTTCTTGATCACACAAGCTAGGATATGTTAGGGTACAACTGTTAAAACACTGTGTACAACACTATATTGCATGATTGCACAACATACTGTGGATCACACAAGTCTGTGCCGATCACACAATATGTTGGGCCACACAAATATAAAATTGTTAGTGTTATTTGGGCCGCACAAGATGTTCGGTTGCATGTTGTTGGGCCGTGTATGTTTTTGGATCACACAACCTGTTGCGGATCGCACAAGTTTGTGCTGATTGCATAACAGGTTGGGCTGATCACACAACAGGTTGGGCCGGTCATTCTTTGGGCTTTATCCTACTGAATCGCACAAGATGATTGGACTCGCACAAGCTCAACGGCCCAATCATCTGAATCGCACAAGTTTGGGCCTTATGTGTACTTGGCTGCTATTGTTAACGTGTTTTATGTGTATGCCATGATTGTTATGTGTTCGTAACTTGTTAGGTTATGTGTAAACTTACGTGCACTACTTGAAGCTAGACCTGACTTGTATGGTAACCATGTTAGGACGTGGTTGACCACAAACAGCTCGATTGACCTTTTTGCTTATCTGCCGAGCTAACCTAAGGTGAGTTCACACTTTCTACAAGGCATAGGATTCCCAGTGGTTGGGAATGGGTAATTGATTGAAAGGAAACCTGCGTATTCTTCTTGGGTAGAATACGTACCTCCACCCTCTTACCTGAAGGGTGACAACATTGGAACCTGCGTGATCTCCTTGTATGGGACACGTACCTCCACCCTTTTAACTGAAGGGTGACAACATTGACACTAGACAAAAACTCTATCATTAAGTCCCTCATTTTTATATCGACTTAATCACCGGGCCAATGGCGAACGGGTCATTAGTTAAATAGCGCTATTAGGTTTGACAAGCCTTACATCGTGCCGCAGAGGACGGGCGTGGACTAATGGATCTGGGCATGTCAATGATGATAGACATTGACTTAGGGCACCCAACTTACTCCAATCAGTAGTCGATATGGTAATGGGTCTAGTGGGATATTCATGGGGTAGCCCCCACGGCTGGGAGCCAGAGTAAAAGGAAAGGAATGCCCATGTTTTTAAACTATGGGGTAACCCCCACGACAAGTAAGCCAGCTAAAAGAAACTTATGTTTTTGCAACAACTTAAAACGAACACCCAACTGTGAACTCGCTCAAATTTGTTGTTGATTCGTTACTATATGCATTGCAGGTAGTTAGATGCTTAGATGGAGCTTGTACAGGAGGACGAGGTCGTTATGGGACATGGACGGTTGAGTTCCATGTTAAACTTATGAACTTTTAAACTTATATTTTGGGTTTTGAACTTCATGCTTCCGCTGATTGCTTAAACTTTGTTGAATTATTTTGACACCAATTATATTGGTTGGTTTGGATTGTTAATTATTTAATTACATTGTTCAATATGATTGGTGGCTGGATCCTGGTCATGTCACGCTCCCTGCGGTGATACTCCGCGTGTGGAATTTGGGGGTGTGACAAACCCGACCTAAGGTCAATATTTGAGAACCAACTCGCGCCTTGTAACTGGTCAAATAAGTCATCGATTCTTGGGAGTGGGTATCGATTTTTCACCGTGAATTTATTTAACTCCCGGTAATAGATACACATGCGCATACTTCCGTCTTTCTTTTTCACGAATAGCACCGGTGCACCCCAACGGAGACACACTCGGTCTAATAAACCCATTATCGAGCAGGTCTTGAATCCGAGACATTAATTCTTGTAGCTCCGATGGCGCGAGCCTATACGGTGCTTTGGCTATGAGTTTCACACCCGGAATCAATTCAATTCCGAATTCTACCTCCCGTTCAGGCGGTACCCCCGGTAAGTCTTCCGGAAACACATCTACATACTCACGTACTACCGGTACGTCTTCAATCTTCGGTAATCCCTTCTCTGGTTTATTTGCATAAATCATGAACTCTCTACATCCGCGTCTCAAAAGTTTGTGAGCCTTTAGCATTGAGCACATAACGGGATTACCCCCTTTCTCGCCATAGATAATAATGTGTTTTCCACTTGGAGACGTTAATTTTATCTCCTTGAGGAAAAACACAACCTTCGCGTGATGTCGGGATAACCAATTCATCCCGACCACTACTTGAAATTCTCCCATAGACATCGGAATTAGGTCTATTGAGTATTCTTCACCATCAATACTCATCTTACAGTCTTGACATACGTCACATACGATAAAACTTTTGTTGTTACCTATTTCTACTTCTAAAGGCATAGGTAATTTCGTCAATACAAATGAAGGATGTCGAATGCATCCATGTGAAATAAAGGATTTATTTGCACCCGTATCAAATAACACATGTGCGGGAATTGAATTTATAGTGAATATACCTGAGACCACATCGAGTTCCACCTTTGCCTTGGCCGCGGTTAACTGGAAGGATCTGGATTTTGCTTTCAGAGTTTCTGCTTGCGAATCCTTACCATCCTTCTTCTTCCCGACCAACTCTGGGCATTCTGATTTCTTATGGCCCGGCTGGTAGCACTTTTAACAAACCGACACTTTTCCCGGGCATAACGTAGCTGTGTGTCCTGTCTTCCCGCATATAGGACACGACTTATCTTTAAACCGACACTCGCCCTTGTGCCCTTTCCCGCAAACCTTACAACTCGGTGTTCCGCCTTTCCCTTCCTGTTTCTTTGACGCCTCTGTGGTTCGTGCTTTCTTTGCAGGGCTTGGATTAACACTCTGTGCCATTCGTTCGCCTCTCTCAATTTGCTTTTTCAGCTCTATCTCCCTTTTCTCGAGCAGTGTTAATGATTTCAGTGAGAGTCTCGTACTTCGAGGGAGTCATAAACTCCCGATACTCTACGCTTAGCATATTATAGTAATAATACACTTTCTGTTCTTCGGACGTCATCAACTCGTCACAAAATCTCAGTTTGTCAAGGAAGATCCCTGTGATCTTATCAATAGATTCACCTTTTTGTCTCAGCTGAATAAACTCCTCTTTGATTCGGTTGATAATTGCCTTGGGACTATGGTGTTTAAGGAATGGTACCTTAAACTCGTCCCATGTCATTGCCCTTGCCGCTTCGCTTCTAATTTCCTTTTTCTTATTATCCCACCAGTCTTTTGCTTGACCTCCCAGCTGACCCGTACCATAAGCTACGAAGTCGTTTGTGTCGCAATGGTTTCTCTCAAAAACCCCTTCAATATCGCTTAACCATCATTGGCATATTATCGGGTCCACCTCTCCGTTATAGAGTGGCGGTTTACATGCCATGAATTCCTTGTATGAGCAGCCCTTACGCTCTCCAAATTTTTCCTTTGTTGTGTTGGTACTATCTTCCAACTTCTTGATTCTCTCTTCGACTACCGAAAGTACCGTGTTTTGGATCTTATCTATAAATCCGGATAGACTATTTTCAATTGCCTTTCCTTCTTCCTCGGCAATCACTTCTTTCATTTGCTCGGTGACTATCGGCACCGCATCATCATTACCTTTTTCCGTCATCTTTTGAAACTGAAATGTTTACACCAATCACTAAACATTTCATCTATAACATATACTTTATTTGCTTTGGTTTAGCCAAGTTCGCGACTTGCTTTAACCGTTCTCATTTAGTGCACTTTCCGGGTTTGAGTGTGTTAACATGTTCTTCCCGTGCACGTCAATTCATACTTTTCTTTTACATTAATAAACCTACTAAAATGATTAACTCTTACCGGATGTTGATCAAGCTTGAACCGAACACATTTTATTAACAACCTTGAGCTCTGATACCAACTTGAAACACTTGTCTTATAAATCCATTGTTTTAATCATAAAATACGGACTTTTCAAAACAAAATACATAATTAACAAAAACTTAGTTAATAAACTAAGATGTACTTCATTATAGTGTTTAACCATAGTCAACTAGCTAGATTAAAAACATTCATCATTTACTAATGTTTACAAAACCACATTGTTTAAACATAATTAGATTAGTGCGGAAGCTTCAAAACTTGTGTTCGGTTCTTGGTTTCCTTGCTTGATCGGCATTCGAAATGAACGAGCATTACCTAAGGTCAAAATTTCATCAATCGTTAATTTTGACAACATAATATCAAGTATATGTAAGTTCTATTGCCAAACAATGAAAACAAACAAAAAATGCAGCAAATTAGGTCTGTCACGCCCCGCGACAGATCAAGTCTGGGCTTTCGCGGCCCGCGACGATCGTCGCGTGACGCGACGGTGTAGGTAGCTTGGCGTCACGTAGCACGACGGCTTCATTTCGGCAGCAGGTTTGTTGTTTGGTGCTGTATATTTGCCTAGCAATTTTATTTCCAATGTTAAACTTTAAACTAACATAACTTTCGATTTATGTGTCCGTTTTAGCCGATTCTTTTTCCTATGTATCCATATTAAAATTTCGGATCTAACCATCTAAGTTTCACTTAACGAAACCCGGTTTATAAACGTATGGTTCACGAAAACCTTGCTTCGATTATTCGACCCGTTAACTATATGTGCATATTGTTCATCATTCTATTTTTAAAACATTCTAGACATATTTACCCATTCCCGGGCTTGTAATTCATGGCATATCCATTACATTAAATGGCCTTATGCTCGCATTAGAATACCATGTTCATTTTCTAACAATTTAAGCATGCTTCTTGTGCATCTCTTGCATTTAGTTACTACCGTTTGACCCGATATCACGGGTTCATAAACTTAGCTTGGCAAAACCATTCTTTGGTATATTGCTACCTAGAATTATCACAATATGAGGCTTTCAAGTCTCTACACACAATATCGATTCAAGTACATAGTTTTGACCCGTTTGGTTGTCGAGTGAGAATCATCACTTTAATGACAAATCAAACTATTTCTAACCAATATATTTTGACCCGTTTGGGTGTCGAGTGAGCTTCGCCACTTCAATGACACACCAAACGCATATTCTATACTATGACACCTTTAACAAGCTAAAATTCAATCGTTTATGCACAATGTAACGGAACAAGTTACGTACCTTTAGAGCACCCCCTTCAAGCGTGTATCCCCTCCGGCTTGTCCACTCAACGATCCAGATTCTTTGCCTATAGAGTTCAATTCACAACCAATTTAGAACTCTTTTCATAATCTTTGACGCATAATTCGCTATAAAAATCTCATATGCGTTTTCATCCGATTTTTAACATTTTAATCCTCACTTAGGCATTTTAACGAACACCTAGCGGGTCAAATTTTTACATAGCTAGAATCAAGTTCATGACTTGTTATTTTCGCCAATTTCAATCACATATTTCGATTTCCTCATGTTAAGCATGCATACAATCACCAAAATTATCATAGAGAAATCAAGTAATACAAATTTTAACAATCATAATTCTTGTGTTCATCTACTTAGTAAAACCCATTTGACCTATGAATGGGTTATCACAAGTTTCATAATTATCAACTAGGATTCAGTCTTAAACTTGTTTGCATTACAAGTTTCATCTCAGCATCACATAATAAACCTTAATTTCGATTTTCACAATTTACCTAGAATTTGAGATGAATCAAAACACCAAAATTTTGCATACCTTATGATCCCTTCAACGAGGTGATCACAAATTCATGCTTGGAAATCGATTTAGACTAGATTGGAGCCCTCAATTTGGTGAAAATTGCAAGACTAGGGTTTGGTGGGGAGCTCTTGTTCGCCTCTGTGTTTTTGATCGACCAGACACACCTAAGTGTGTGTTTGGTGTGGTTTATTTTTGTTTTAATTATTCAAGTTTCCATTTTAACAACTTAGGTCCCTTAACTATTGTTTTATTTATTAATTTAGGAGTTTCAATCCACTTATTTGGCATCACAAGACTCGTAACTAACTGGGTTATTTATTCCTAGTTAGTTTGTTCTTGTTTATTTAATACTCTATAATTCTAATATAAAGCTTTATATTTTCGGGGTGTTACAATATTATAAACTTGTTGTATAATTTATTGTTTATTTTGAACATCTTAGGTACATACAAAAAGAAGAAATAGACTAGAGGCGAGTAGAATGAATGATCTTGTTTTTGTTCAGTTTAATAAAAAATTGATGGAGAAAAACAAGAAAAGAAAGTTGAGAAATCGTGACGTACTTGTGGCGGAAGATGGTCGTGGGGCTAAAGAATGGCTTGTCGATGAAGAAGTTGAACCGGGACTAACTTGGAAAGAGGTTAGTGAAGCCACAAGTGTTGACGAAGTGTTGCAAAGTCGAACACGTGCTAGGACAAGTACAAGAGGACTTATTGATGAAGAATTTGAGTAGGAGCCTGAGGAGCAACTAGATGAGGAGGTTGAATACGAGTCAGATGGTGTTCAAATTATTGACCAATACGGAGAAGATGATGTGAATTGTGACTTGCTTGATGATCTTTGAAGTATTTGAAATATATGTTAGTTTTTGAATTTCTAAGTACTTGATTTGTTATGTTTAAGTTTAATTGCTTATGTTTGAACCATACTATTTGAAACTTGAAGTATTTATGTGAATTTTGAAGTATTATTTTTATATTATTGTTTGTATATATATAAATTTGAAAAATTACATACAAAAATTCCCATTCCGATTAATCCTGTGGCGGTACCTTACCGCCCGACTAGCACCTAGCGCCTTCTACAACATTGGTTACTGGGTGTTAAAAATTTATGTTTTTATTTTACGTCTTTTCCCAGTTTTGATCGTCGTTTAATTACTATTTAGCATAGTTAGGGTATTAAGACTAGTCTGTATTATTAATTAATAACATGTCAACAAACAGTAAACTTAGGTGTGTGCATATTTAGTCTTTTAGGTTTTTAGTATTCATTTTTGTGTTCTGTTTTTTTTTCTTTCTTTTTAAGTATTTAACTTGAATCAAATTTAAGTAAGTTTTAATAACTTTTGAATATGTTTTTCACTTTTGTTATCCAACTGAAATTCAATCAAACGTTGGCGAACTGAATATGTTTTGAGCGTGCCGGACTAAGTTGTTACCCGTTGCAATACATTGCGCGAAGTTAATTACTCGTTTCAATTATTATTTAATAAACAATATGCAACCAAATAATAGACAGTTTTTTTTTTCTTTTGAATATCCTATTTAACTCCAACGAAAATTTAAAAGAATTTAAGCATTGTGGGGCTCTACCAACTAGCTCCCCACCCTTCACATTAGTTATAGTGTTTGCCAAACCATAACATCACCATCACCAAAGGGCGTTTGCCCCAAAAATGTTAGCCCCTTAACGCCTCGCACATGAAAGGGGTGGTGGTGTCCACTTCTCTTCACCAATCACATTCAAACAAACACACATTTATTTTTGTTCTTCTTTTATTTAAGTTAAACTAGGATTAAGATCCGCCCGCGTTGCGGCGCGGATACATCGTAAACATTGAATGGATTGGTCCAAACGTTATATGATGCATTAACTATATGAAAACATATTTTCGACGTATCCAGTTGAACTCAATGTAACCTGTATAAGCATTGTGCTTAGATCAAACGTAAAGTAAATCAAATTCATATCGAACAATCATAATGTATTATATGTGACCCAACTCATACATAGAAAACGTAACGGGTATGAAGGAAAATATGCACATGTAATCGAAAGGGATTAATTAGAGCTTTCGAAAAAAAAAGAGAAAAAGAAATCATAATTTGACTCCACTCGATTCGAAACAAACTTTACGAAACATACATAAAATAAACACAAAAAATATTATATTTGACCTAAATCATTTCCCAAAAAAGTTTACGTCGAAACGTAGAACAACTTGAATTTATACCAAAGCGTACATAAAAATATGCACGTAAAAATGGTTTCTTTAAACGAAAACGTATTATTTGACCTGACTCGTCTATAAAAAAAGTTTACGTCGGAATGTAGAACAAATCATATTTATACCTACCCGTACATAAAATATGCACGTAAAAAATAGTTTTTAAGTAAAGGAAGTATAGGGGCAAACCGAAACAAAATATTAGTAACAAATTTAATAGGTTAAAAACGTTCGTAAACCGTGCCAAGTAGCACCAATGCCACAACAACATCGACTCTCAACATCGTAAAAATAAAATAGATAAAATGGAAAAAATTACACTGAATGAAAAGCAAATTTAAAATCGTTGAACCACGCACACCCGTTACAGTGTATTAATGAGAAGAAATTAACCCGAAACGTAAAACGTAGAAAATAATAACTTAGTCGATCTAGGACCCGCTCGTTGCGGCGAACTTGTCAAAAGGGAAAAAATGGACACGTTGCGACAGGTCTGTCAAATATTTTTTCCTCACATGCACGCTACGACGTATTAACTCGCAAAATTTAGAACGAAACGTAAAACTTGCGAAAGATAAAAAGTATGGGGGACCAAAGTTGTAAATAATTAAGTGTTGTGTTAAATTATAAAAGATGGAAAACTTTGTGTTAAAAGTAAAAGTTAAAAGAGGCTAAAATACAAAATATGCAAATATTTGGATTAAAAATGAAAAATCAAAGTTTTTTTTTTTTTTGAAATACTCCCCAAGCTTGGGGTACAAACCACAATGCAACAAAGACTTGCTAATTTATAATATGGGAATGTTAGTTTCAATTAAGTTATATCAAAACAATTGAAGGAAGTTACATAAGAATGACATGTATACGGGCAACAAGTTGCGTCACAACCCCTTTTTGAATAGCAAATCCAGTTCTACCTAAAACAAAACTATGGTTCTTCAGCACCGAGAAATTGTTGGCCACGACCTTCTGCACTTTGTCCAGGAAACCGACAACTTCAGAAGCAAGGGAACCAAAAGTATCAAAGACAAAAGAATGAAGACATGTTAATTCTCATTAAAAGCTTTTTCATGTTTAGCAACTTTCCCTGATCTGCTTTCAACACAGCCTGACCAGTCACAAAACAGTATTTCCTGAGCCTAATAAAGGGGGGGGGGGATCCGGTAAGGTCCACACAACCGTGTTTCCTACCTGCCCAACCGAACACAAGAACGTCCGCTGCCCAAAGAGTGGACCTCCCTTCAACCGAGTATGTCAGGAAATTCACAGGAGTTTTTTTTTTTTTTTGCGAAGATTCCTTCCCTCTTTAGCACATCACAAAGAACATCCTTAACCAAGTCATGTTTGTATTTAAAGCCCGACAGCTCCTTGTAATGGACCACATGCTCCCAAAGGGATCATACAAACAGTTGGTCAAGGCCTCCAGTGAGGATAATAGTTAGGAAATCTTGAGCATGGGGCCTCGTAGACACTCTTACATCGCTTTCTGATGATGCAGAGATAGGTCAAACTCCCACTATCCACGTCGCATGCGGTGGTGTCGTGCTTTAACGCCGTCTTTTATGTTTAACCACAAAGCATAGTCTTAGGGGTTGTTTGTTTTAGCTCTTAATGGTTTAGACCTCTTACTTACTGGTTCAATACTTAATGGTTCAGATTGTTTATTTCGCGATCAGATATCTGACTGATACGAATCTAGCTAACAACCCAGGCCCAAATCACGTGGGTTCTTGTATTGGGTCAGAAGATTTAGGGAATTATTTGGGTCGAAGAAGTTATCAGAAGTGTATGTTAGTGGGTAATTGGATAGCTGAAGTCTAGGGGGTAGTTATTGCAATTTATTTTTATTTGTATCTTTTATTTAAGTTTGATGTGATGTCCATGTTTTATGTAAAATTAGTGTTCTAAACATTTATTTCTGGAGATTAACCCATCTCGAATTCGGTTACTATAAAATTAGTGCTCTAAACATCTGTCTCTAATAGTTTGTCATTATACTAGCTCTTAATAATTTAAACCTTTACTGGTTCAGCAATTAAGGGTTCGGACTTTAGACCTCTTGTTGGTTCGACAATTACCCATTAACAAATTGTCAAACATCACGTTAGTAGCTTTAAAACCAAGTTAGGTTTTCTTATTTTTTCTGTTTATAGTCATGATTATAGTTCAATAAAAATAATTTTTACAAACCGGATGTTGGTGGTGTTTACCCATCCATCTCAATGAAAAATACATTTTTAGATCCATCATATTCCTTTTTCACTGAATAATTATATTTCGAATTCGAATTCAAACAACGTCCTGTTAAACCTAACATCATCATCATCACCAAAAATGGCGAAACCAGGAGGCGCCCAAAATCTCCCTGCAGATGTCTCTCAATTAATCGATCAACTTGAGCGTCACTGCTTAGCTCCTGACGGATCTCTCGTCACTAAATCTGTCCACAACGATCTCCAACTCGTACCATCCATTTCACTTCTTTATTCATTTCAATTCAATTTTGCTAATTTCTAGGGTTTATGTTATTCTCTTGTTCTATTTTTTCAGGCGCGGGAGGAAATGTGCAGAGAACGATTACGTTATTTGGAAGCCATGGTAATTAGATCCTGCTTTATACCTAGGGTTTTTTTTTTATCTGGTTTTGTGATCTGGAGCCTTGGGTGGTTTGAGAACTAAGTTCGTTTGTTTAATAAATGAACGGATATGAACAGGAAATTTCATTTGCTTAATTAAGTGAACTAACATGATATAAAGGTCGCTTTTGTTCAATTTCGTTTGTGAACGTTCGTAATTTGTCCTTTATGTTTGTTTGGTGTCAAATATCGGTCAGAATATCAGAATATCGGTACCGATATTATCAGCGATACTGATCAATATGTGACCGATATATCACCGATATTTGACCAATATAACCGATATATCACTGAATTATTAGTGTTAAATTGCTATATATATAAATTCTGCATTATATTAAAATTACCGATATCTGACCGATATCTGACCGAGATAACCTATATATCAAATATCGGTTCTTGACCGATATCCGATATTTTACCGCATTAACTGCATAGGTTTGTTTGTTTTGTTTTGTTTAGGTTATGTTTAGTCATTAGAAACATTATTTTGGGATTGTTTATGCTTATCATGTCTAACTTGTGCCTTTGTTTTGGGATACTTATTTCTATGATTATTATATCAACTGCTTTTGTCTAATGGTTGGGATTAAGAATGTTGTTTCTTTGATTTTTAAAATGGTATGTGTTCGTGAACCGTTGGTGAACAAGTTCAATTCTTTAATGAACGAGAATAAACAAGAATTTTCGTTCGGTATGTGTTTGTGATAGATTCTAAGAAAAATAGCAGGCAAAATATACTTGAATTGAAAGGATAAGGCCCGATTCGAGAGGGGCTAGGTCTCCGATTACAGAACTGAGTCTGGGAATTAAAAACATAAGAATGAAAATAACTAAAATGACAAAGCCTGCTACTTATAGAATCTGTAAAACATAATTAACTAACTGCTCCTAAAAAGAAGCTTGAAAACTGCTTATCTACTCCTTCTGTTTTTCCACCAGAGAATGGGTCAAACAAGTTGCTCAAAAGTGAATTAAATTGAGCTTTTTCAGCTGATGTCTTGACCCGGTTCTTCCGTCGTGAGTAGACTAGGGGATATGTATCTGTTTGTGAACCTTTCGTTAACAAGTTCGGTTACAACTTACAACACTGCAGCCACATTTTGATTTTTGAAATTTTATGTTACTTAACTTTAAATTTGGTGTAGGTTATAATAAAATGAATTGTCATTTGGTTTGAAAATTTTGGGAAGTGCTAGGTTTTAAGATTTACAGTAACAGAGAAGATATTATATTGGGGATTATTGCGTATTCGTTGCTTATTGATCTAGTGATTTGAAATATAGGCTATATACTGTGAAGCAATTGGCATGGTTGAAGATTATCAACAGGCTGTTTCGGTGGCTAATATCGGAGGAATTCGAGACACGCAGGGTCTACACTCCAATCTTGGCCTCAAGAATTCTCCTCAGGTCAATATGAACATCCTTTAGGTTTTCAATATATACATTTTTACATGTATTACTATTGTTAATACTTAATACTCGCTGTTATTGTTATTGTTACTGTTATGGAAATAGAAAGAGGGATGTCAAGTTTGAATTGCGATTCTTGTGTCACTCTTGAAGTTCCTAGTAAATGCGTTTTTTTTTAATTATTTTTTAGGTATATGAAGCACTTGAGCATCGGTTAGTTGTTGCAGAAGCTGCTCAAAGATTAAGACTTCCTCTAATTTCGAAAGACGGCGAGGTTTGTGAGGAAGAAGTAGAAAAAATGAGTGTATTATCAAGAAGCTCACTTGATAGTACAAGTACCAGCATCACAAACTATAATGCTTCTGATGCTGGAGATGCTGCAGTTGGTGGTGTTCCTGATCGGTTTCTTGGAATAACACCTGCTTATTTATGGCAAACTCAGGGTCAACATGCGCCATTGGCTATGGTAAGATATGGTTATTAGTCGTGATAATACATGGTTTGTTTCTATGTATTGTTTTTTAATTTAATTGTTTATAAGTTTACTCATTTGTTGTAGGATGTGGCTGAATACCAAATGCCACTTCTTCGTGAGATCGAGTTTCGATTAAAGTCTAAATGTGACAAGTTAGCTGATGCTTTTATAGATGACTTGGGTTAGTCTCTCTCAATGTATAATATGGTAAAGAGTAAAATGCCATTTTAGTCTCTGAGGTTTGGCCAGTTTTGCGACTTTCGTTTAAAGGTTTGTTTTTCTCATATGGATCCAAAAGGTTTGAAAGCTTGCCATTTCCATTTGGCTCGTTAAGTCCATCCAATTTTCTCCGCTAAGTCAGGGGTATTTCTCTCGTTTTTGTTAACTTAAAGGGCAATTATGTCTTTGTTACTTTATGTAAAAAGACCGAATACCCTTGAAAAAAACCGAATTGCCCTTTAAGTTAGCAAAAAAGACGGAAATACCCTTGACGTAACGGAGAAAAATGGATGGGGTTAACGAGCCAGATGAAAACGGCAAGATTTCAAACCTTTTGGATCCAGATGCGGAACAACAAACCTTTGGACGAAAGTCGCAAAACTAGCCAAACCTCAGGGTCTAAAATGGCATTTTACTCTATGGTAAAATATTGAGAAAGACTTAAGTTTATTGAATTTTCCTGTCTTGTAGACAAATCAACTGGTGGTCAAAACTCTAGTGCCCGGCTTCCAGAAAGGTAAAGGTTTTGTAAATGTGACTAACAATTTTATTGGGGACTTTAAATACATTTTTTAACTCTGTAAAACAGGGTAAAGTTGATTATTGAGGAGATTGAAAGAGAAGAAGGCGCTTTACGTGAAGATTTATATTCCGCTGACAGAAAGTTTGCTGAATATTACAATGTATGTGATAAGAACTATATCATTATAGCTGAATTACCTGTACATCAGGGTTATGTTTTAACTCTTTAACAGGTCAAACGATTAACCAAAATGATTTAACTAAAAAACAAAAAGGATGATGAATCTAACTCAAAGGGTATTCAAATGCTCAAGAACCTCTTAAACCGTTATCTTATAAGAAAATTAAAGTGGTAGCTTTGTGATATAGTTTTCATAATCATATTTATTATTAATCTTGAAGTTTGCAGTAAAAAAGTGTTCATGGGTCGAACCGACCCGTTTCAGCATGTATTAAGAATTTACCCATTTCTACCACTTACCAACCCGCCCGCCATCTCTATAAGCTATTGAGGCAATGATTGTCTGACTTGAAATGTTATTCATCTTAAAAGGTGTTGGAGCAGATACTTGGTGTGCTTATCAAACTCGTAAAAGATTTGAAGTTGCAGCATCAACATAAATATGTGAGCAATCTGTTTAATGTTTCTTCTAGTACCTTAATGATCTTTATCTTTCCATGAACAATATAATAAAACTTAACTATTATAAAAAAATCTGTAGGATGAACTGCAAAAAACTTGGTTGTGCAAAAGGTGTGAAACCATGAGTGCCAAATTAAGGTTGTTCCTTTACTCTCAAAATCTCCAAAGCTGTTCACTCGTTAAGTTTTGAATCAGACAATCAGTTAATACAAGGGTAGTTAGGTAATTCACATTGGTTTTGACTGTTTTGTGCAGAGCATTGGAGCATATTCTTCTGCTCGAAACTTACACACCTGAATCAGTTCCCGCACTGCATAAGATAAGGTAAAGACCAAAGATAATGTTTTCTTCTTTGCATTTAATGCGGTAAAAATAATGTGGTAAAAAATCAGATATCGGTCAAAGACCGATATTTGAGAAATCGGTTATTGCGGTGGGATATCGGTAACTTAAATATCATGCTGAAATTATATATATAGCAATTTAGTTCACAAATTAACCTTTTACAATTGCACACTAACAATTCTAGCAAGTAGGAACTGACTAAGACTTAAAACACTAACATTTAACACTTAACAATTAAGACTTAAAACACTAATAGCAGCAATAAGAAGAAAAACAAATGGTAGAACTAAGAAGAAAGGTACTGATATAAAAAAATCGGTGATATATTGGTCAAATATCGGTCAATATCGCCGATAATATTGTACCCATATTCTGACCGATATTTTGCACGGATATCTCACTAGGGGGCCGACAACCGATATATCACGATATTAGTTGCATAGGTTTTTTTATGTTATTTTCCCATCCCGATTTTTAATCTTGTTTTATGTTTTTTTTGCATTTGTTACAGGAAATATCTTGTTGAAGCTACAGAAGAAGCTTCACTTGCATACAACAAAGCAGTACGTCTGTCTTGCACAAATGTCCCCATTGTCATTAATCATTAATTATGTTTTCTGGTTGTTTTGACAAACGAAGTTTAATTGACTGTTTAGGTTACACGACTTCGCGAATATCAAGGGGTTGACCCGCACTTTGACACAATTGCAAGGCAATATCAGGATATGGTGAAGGTAATTAGCGTGATCCAGTCTTGCAAAATTATGGTTATTAATGTTAATAGTAATATTTATTTAGATGCTGAAAGAATTGTGGAATGTGTTGTAGAAACTTGAGAATATGCAGTGGACGATTCACCAAGTCGAAATGGACCTCAACCGTTTACCAAACTCTTGATATAATCGAAGTATGTGGTTTAACCTTGATTTTTTGTTTGTTATATCATGTCTTTTAATACAATCTGAATGATGCTTTTAATGCCATAACTCTATCACTAGAATTTGTTGGATTCGTGTGTGTAGGTTAGAAACCCGTGTATTACATGGGATGAATATAAGAGAATATTAAACAGTCAGTAATGAAGATTTAGGAGTTATAAATAAGGGTGAAATACGAGAAGTGGGAAAAAAATCTTGCGCTCACAGAATTGTGACACGTGGTACAATTCAAGTGGCAAAGTTTTGCATTAACGGATCATCTCCACACCATTCGGCTACATGAAAGTGGTTATCAAAATAATAAAAAATAACAAACTAATGTAGTTAATAATAACATGAAAAAATATATCTTACATACTGGGTTGAGTAACATTACGAGAACCAACAACACTACTCCTACCAAAACTTTTTTAGCACCACGAAACTTGCCTAAACCCATTGTAACATCCATAACATCATTACCTGAAAAATTATTCTCAACCATATCAAGAACACTAGCAAAAAATTCATTCCTTTTACAAAGATTTTCTTTAATATACTAAAAATCGCACAATGAATACAAGAAAGCGACATCTTTTAACATTGAACATTGATCATATCCGTATATGGCTTATACAAAGCAACCAAATAATGCCTAAATACTCATATCTGCCTAATTTATCTCTTTATAAGCATACGGCAAAAAAGGTTTTTCATCATATCACACAAACGCAAAACCCTCAGTAAAGGAGTCATCATTGTCATGGTAATCAAACAATTCTCCAAAAAGTTTCATTCATCACAATTTTCCAACATTCAATTGCATCCCCCAGTTTAAACATCTTTTTAAGTTCATTAGATTTGCAAGTCATTTTTATGACCGACCAAACTTTTTAATGTAATGGAAGTCATACCAAAACGGATAGGACTTGGACGAATGATTTCGTCTAACCCTCTCTTTTTCTTAACCAATTCAAGGGCATCTTGTGATTATAACTAAAACAGTAACCCTATGTACAAGTTTATCTAAACTTGCAACATTATTTAACCTTGAAACAACCTTTAATACAAGATTAAGACCATGAGTCGCACAAGATGTCCAAGTAACTCAAAGATATTGATAAGATCTAGAAAAACAAAGTAAATAAAACGATAGAATTTATTATATTGTAATCCAATTCGAGAAGGATTAGGTCTCCACCTTCAAAGGCAAGAACCCTAATTTTTATTAAATAAATATCCACCCCCAAATAAAACCAGAAACATGCTATTAATACTAGCCCTAATTAACGGTTAGTGACTTAACTTCCCCACTATTTGCCTCCTGCAAATTTTGTGGGCTATTTTCAATTTGAGCGGGAATAGAAATCAATTTTGGGTCGGGTTGGATCCTCCACATTTTCTGGTTTTGGTTTAGCTAGGTTCGTGAGAGATGTCTATCACATAACATTTTACCAGCAAACTCGTAATTAGCAACATTGTCGGTAACTGTAACTAAGTAACTGCTACATTCTTAACATTAACCATTTTAGCAACATCAGCAAATAAATTACACAACTTCACATAATTGCTATCAATATGAGATGCATTTACAGATTTAAGAAATGATGTCCCTTTCTCATTCTCACAATAAACTAAGAGATTAATCAAATGGCGGCGCCTAATATCTCTCCACCCATCACTCATAATCATGCAACCACTTCAACATAGTCGCTTCCTTGGTTTTAAAATGCGCGCATAATGCGTGATGCGCCCGTTGCGCTAATGAGAGCGCATCGCAACACCTAATGTGTTGCATTTACATGATGCGATGATATTGCGACAATTTCGCATAATGCGCCCGTCGCAAAATGCGCCATGATGCACGCATCATTGTTTGTTATGTTTTTTTCCCAGATTTTATGAAATGGGTTGGGTTTTTTTGAAAATTAATATTTTAGCATGCTTGATTTGAACCATTATGGTTCCTAAACACTTTTTATGGTTCTAGAAACATTTTAGGATGCTTGATTTGAACCAAAAAGCACAACTCTTTACCTTCTTATTACGACAATTGTTTTAGTTTTAGTATGTTTTTATGAGTTGTTATGTATAAATTGTTTTTTATTTTTTAGTATTTTTTTATAAAGAGCGCATCGCATACGTGATGCGCTCGCATCACGCGTCAGATTTTTGGACCAAACGCATCGGAGCGCATCGCACAATTTAAAACAAGGTCGCTTCTATATAAATCTATTAATAGCCCAACTGATGTTGCTTCTTTCAACAAATTGACCTTTAAAGCATGATAATTAGGTGCTTTGTAATCATAACCAAAGATGCTATTTTATCTAGCGCAAGTTGAAAATAAGGAGAACTAAAAGCATTCACAGATATACATGCATGCATCATAGGACCACATAGCAATAGCCAAGTGAACATCATGTACCTTTTCTTTACTTTGCATAGCTTTTTTAGTAGTAAGTTGAGAAGGATCGTTTATAGATTTCGTAAAGAAAAGTTACATATTCGATTTAGCTTTCCTCTTTTCCCCTTTGTGTTTGGTCATTTATTTCCTCAACTTCTTCGTCGCTATCTAAGACGTCGATATTAGATCCAATGTCGCTAGACTTACTTCTCACTTTAACTTCACTTTCTTTTAGGATATGATAATCATCAATTCAATGTTTTCTTGTTTCGTCAATTCATGTTTTCTTGCTTACTTGTTTTGTGGAATATAAATAATAATCAATCTGGGTCACCTGTTCAATCAAGTTTTAGAACAATAATAGATAAAGCATGAGAGTATATAACTTGTCAAAAAGATGAAAAAAGTAAAGCAGTATATACATGTGATTTTTGCTGTGGTTGTATAACTAGAATGAAGAGACATCTTGCGGGCGTTAAAGGTGATGTGATATAGAACCTTGTAAAAAAGTACTGGCGGACGTTCGTTTTACTATGCAAGGATTCCGAAAGAAAGTGAAGTTAAAGTGACAAGTGAGTATAGTGACATTGGATCTAGCGTTGTCTTAGATGGCAACGAAGAAGCTGAGGTAATAAATGAACAAACACAAAAGGAAAGAGGAAAGCTAAATCGAATTTGCATCTTTTCTTTTCAAAAGCTATAAACAATCCTTCTCAACCTACTGTTATAAAATCTATGCAAAGTAAAGAAAAGTTACATGATGTTCACTTGGTTATTGATATGTGGTTCTATGATGCATGTATACCTATGAATGCTTGTAATTCTCCTTATTTTCCACTTGTACTAGATAAAATAACATCTATATGTTATGGTTACAAAGCACCTAAGTATCCTATGCTATGTTGTCAAAGACGCAAGGCGCAGGCGAGGCGCATCGGCCTCGCCCGGAGCCTAGGCGCAAGGCGCAAAAAAAGCGTGGGCTTTTTTAAGAAAAGCGCACATAGAGAAAAATATGTTATGCTTTGAAAATAAATAAGATTCCACATATAAAATTAAAAAAACTATTATATATGCCATTTAAGATCATGGAGCTAATAGTTAGTAGCAAAAGTTTAGGACTTATATGTTGTAAGTTTTGGGTGTGTGAATAAAAGTCTCAAAAGGTGGTAAATACTTTGTCCACATTGGTGTGGGGACAAAGTGAGTGGTTGTTTATAAGGTAAAGTCTTTACTACTCTATTGTAGCTTTATGACATGTTTTACCACAAGTCCTACCCGCGCGCAGGGGGGGGGGTGCAAAAATGAGTTTCTGAGCTGGAATTTGGTTGAACTCATGCGTGCCCGCACCTGCGGACACGAATGCAGCTCCGAAAAACCCGGGCCCGCGTGAGGCAGTTTTTTATATGCACTCAGCTTCTTTTTTTTTTTTTTTTTTTTTTTTTTTCTGCAAGCGCCTCAGACCATTTTTTGCGCGCCTTTTGCTGCGCCTCAGACCGTTTTTGCCGCACCTCAGGACGCTTTTTTCAAAAAAACCCTTTTTTGCGCCTAGGCTGCCACCAGGCGCTGTAGGTGCGCCTCGCTGCGCCTAGGCGCGCGCTTTTTGCGCTTTTGACAACATAGATCCTATGTTATAAGGATCAGTTTTAGTTAGGTTATTAATAGATTCATATAGAAGTGACTGGGTAGAAAGTGGTTTCACGATTATGAGTGATGGTTGGAGGGATATTAGGCACCGTCATTTGATTAATTTCTTTGTTTATTGTGACAAAGGGATACCGTTGCTTAAATCTGTGGATGCATTTGATATAAAGAGCAATTATCTGAATTTGTTTGCTGATGTTGCTGAAATGGTTAGGGTTAAGAATGCAGTTCAAATAGTTACTACAATGCAACTAATTACAAGCTTGCTGGTAAAATGTTACTTGATAGATGTCTTACAGTTACTTTGGACTCATTGTCTTAATCTTGTGTTAAAGGTTGTTTTAGAGTTGGATAATGTTGTAAATTTGGTTAAACTTGCACCTAAGGTTACTGTTTTCATTTATAATCGATGCCCTTGAATTGGTTAAGAAAAAGAGAGGGTTTAAAATATTTCATTCGTCAAGGCCTGACCCTTTTTTGTACGACTTTTGTTACATTAAAAAGTTTGGGCGATCATAATAATGACTTGCAAAAGATGTTGAAACTGTGGAATGCAGCTGAATGTAGAGAAATTGTGATGAACGAAACTTTTTGGAAAATTTGTTTGATTACTATGGCAATGATAGAAACTGAAATTTTTATTTAATAATATAAGAACAAACAAGATAGTCGGCCCGATTCGAGAGCGGCTAGTCTCCTAAATTCTGATCAGAGATCACAATACAAACAAAATATCCAAAACATCCTAAACTGAACAGAGAATAAATAATTAGGCAGTTACTATCCCTAATATTTAGCCCCACTTCCCCACTTCTTCCACTTTAGCCCTACTGCTGAATTAATTAAAACTAAAGCCAAAGCCGGATTAATTAGAACCCCCAGCAGCTGATTAAAACCCAACCCAGTCTGACCCGCATAAGGGTTCGTATCAATACTACCTGCCTGGAGACACGACTTGTCCTTAGGTCGAAATGTGGGAAACTGTTCTTCCGGGCGATCGAAAATTTTCCAAGTCTTTTCCTCTAAAGGACGATTGCCCCAGTAAAGAAGTAGCTCAAGAATCAATGGCGTACGTCTGAAACCGAGCGATATGCTAATGCGAGGACTGAACCGGGTAGGGATATTTGAGTTCTTCTGTTCTTTGGTTTCCTGGTTGGTGTCCAGTGGCACGTCTTGTCCTTCAGAGGTATCTAGCAGCTTAAAGGTACATATTTTACATCTGCGACATGGACCATACTTCTCCCCACATCTGAAACGTTCCCCTCTAAGGAATCAATGTTTTCCAGTCTCTGTAATTCGAGGGAAAAGGGCGCTGGGGTGTACGGTTTTGGGTAATGGAATGAACGATGGGTTTATTATCTGATGGCATTTTGTTGGGTCTAGATGAACTGACCTTGGACTCATACTCTAGGGCAAGGTTAGCGGCATTTAACACAGTTCTAGGATTTTGGATCAGCAAGTCCGCCTTATGTTCTTCTTTGAAACCATTCATTCCTTCATCCTCCACCATGTTCTTCCACTTCGTATCTGGTTCTTCACTGTTACAGCCATCTCCGAAGTCCGATCACCTGATATCTGATTTCTTCAACATCGTCCCTCAAGATGCAAGAATGGCATCTAATTGTGTGGCAATAGTAGCTAGTTGATCTGCCTAATTTTGGGTTGTAGGCGCCATTCGATTTCCTGACAATGGAACCAAATGGTAGAAACTGGAATTCTGATTCTGATTTAATGAATATAAGAACAAACAAGATAGTCGGCCCGATTCGAGAGGGGCTAGTCTCCTATATTCTGATCAGAGATCACAATACAAACAAAATATCCAAGACATCCCAAACAGAACAGAGAATAAAATATTTAAACGTAAATAACTAGGCAATTACTATCCCTAGTATTTAGCCTCACTTCCCCACTTCTTCCACTTCAGCCCTACTGCTAAATTAATTAAAATTAAAGCCAAAACTGGGTTAATTAGAACCCCTAGCAGCTGATTAAAACCCGACCCAATCTGACCTGCATTAGGGTTCATATCAGGCAGTGAGACTCCTTTTGAGGGTTTTGCGTTTGTGTGTTATGGTTGAAAAACCTTTTTTTTGTATGTTTTTGTGGGGATGAATCAGGCGTATATGAGAATTAAGGCATTATTTAAGGAAAATCTAGCTTTGTGTGAGCCATATACGGGTATAATCAATGCTCGACGGAAAAATATATGTTCTAGTATTCATTGTGCGGCATATTGGTTTAATTGAACTTTAATGTTTGTAAAGACATGAAGTATTTGTTGGTGTTCTTGATATGGTTGAGGCGACTTTATGGGTAATGATGTTACAATGGGTTTAGGCAAGTTTCAGGGTGCTAAAGAAAGTTTTGGTAGGAGTAGTATTGTTACTTCGTGTAATGTTACTCAACCTGGTTAGATATAATTTTTCATGTTATTTTTTATTATTTTGATAACCATTTTCTTTTGTAGTCAAATGGTGGAGATTATTCATTAATGCAAAACTTTGACGTTCAAATTTAAGTCAAACCACAACTTCCTTAGGGTGTGTGAACTTAATTGGAGTGTCTTTGAAAGGATTCATACAAAAACCACAACTTCCTTAGGATGTGCGAACGTAATTGGAGTGTCATTGAAAGGATTCATACAAAAAGAAAAGAAGAAGAAAAAAGATAAACGACCTTGTCTTTGTTCATTACAACTTGCGTTTGTAAAAAATAGGTACGATATCTTGAATATTTTGTTAAAAAAATTATATGGTAATTTACTTTTTAAGTATTATTTTCTAGACTTAAATAAGTTTGGGTGGTTGAAGAAGAGGCAGCAGGAAAACTAGATAATGATTATCTAGATAACATGTTTGGTGAGGAAGAACATGAGCTTACTTGTTATATATGTAAAGTTAGGGAAATTTAAATTTTGTAGTTCAAGCATTTCATAATATTTGAAGTGTAAAGTAAAAAAAAGTAAAAAAAATTGAGATAGTTTAAACTATTACAAAACTTAAATATAATTAGTGTTTTAGATAACATATATCTTTCACTTAATCAGATTGCAGTGCATGATTCACTTCACTATCACTATCACTATCACTTTTGCAACCACTTTATGTAACGTTCAAGTTCTGTTGTGGATGCGCGTTCTTAAGTGGTAGTTCTTCCTCCTTATCAACCCGACCAATGAGATATGGCATAACATTAATCATCTATAATAATATTATGCAGTATAATGCATGCTTACATTGCTTATTAATTTCTAACTCCAAGCTCTTGATTGGTCTTGTATAATTGCCCGTTGGTCTTGGAGTAAATCGAACGCTCTCTTTACATACTTCTTTGCAGATTCATATCGATTTTTAAATTCCATCATCTTTGGGTTTGTGGATATGTATAACTTTTACTAGTGTATCTTGTTCATGATATATACCATATGCAAGATGGTATGTTTTTGTGTGCTGTCACATTTAATGTAAATAGCATGTAGATGTAATATTCTCTAAGACGTGATTGAATATTGACGATTGATTGAGCACATTAATTGATCAAAACCAAACAGAATAGAAAGAACTTGAAGATATACATAGTTCGGACTAAACTGACCTACGCCCACACTAGCAAAAATACTGAGATGCTTTTTAAGTTCTTTAAAAATGTAGATTATTGATATAATATATATATATATATATATATATATATATTTTGCAATTTACTCTTGTAAGTATGCTTGCATTGCTAGTTGCTTATATAAATATAAGAAATGAGAGAAAAAAGTGTTGTGGGATCAATCAAAAGCCCTTTTGACCCACATCAAACGATTAGTAATCTTAAACATTAGTTTTAACTTGATTACATTTGTAGTGGAAAGTTCTTGTACAAATAATCTTAACATACTAAACGTACAAATTGAAGGAAAACTCAAAAAGACAAGGTGGCATTTTTGTAATTATCTACAACTATCAAAGTTACTCTACAAATGTATCTAAAAAACCTAAAAAAAACCTAACCCCCTCCCCCCCCCCCCCCCCCCCCCTCTCCCACCCAAGCTAAAATGCTAAAAACTAAACCCCCAAAAAACTTAAAAAAATATAAAAAAAAAATAAAAAAAAACACACAAAATAATTTTTTTTTAAGATTTTTTTATAAAAAATCGCTACTTTTAGTAGCAAAATTTTTTTTTTGTAACAAAATGTAGCGACTTTTTATAAAAAATATTAAAAAAAATTTGTGTTTTTTAGGTATTTTTGGTTGAGTTCACATTTGTATAGTAACTTTGATAGTTGGTGGTAATTACAAAAATGTCACCTTGTCTTTTTTACTTTTCCTTCAATTTGTATGTTAAGTTTATTTGTATTTGATCTTTTGCCTATAATTTGTGCTGGAATAAACTTGCTAGTTTGAAAGTCTTTACAATTAACAAATTTGTTTTATTTTTTACAATAATTATACTGAATTTCAAGGAATGAAACCAAGATGATAAAGTCAATTACAATGAAGGCGAAGGGTGGTCAGGGTTCGCTAGATATTACGAAGCTATACGGTGGTAGTGTGCCAAGCTATGACAACAATGCTACTCTATGTTCATCAAGAGAGGAGAGTTCAATATATCGGTTTAAGAAAATTTAAATTATATTTAAGATTACATGTAATTATCACATCAAATTGTGTAGGTAAAAATGACAGATAATCAAGAACATAATATAGTGGCGACACATAACATGTAAACCAAGAATTTTTTATTTGTTTTGCCAGTTTTTAGGGTACATACAAACAAGACAAAATGACCGAGGAACACAAATCTTAATATATTGTCTCCTTTAATACTTGTGAATAGGTGCAGTCACTTAGGAATGACGAAAAGATAAGAAGTTGTCGTAAATAAAGTTAAATATAATATTGTAATATAAAAAATACTTATGATTACCAGCAAGTGTTAATATCAAAAGCATTTAAAATGAAATTTCAGAAATAGATCAAACATTTCATACTTCCAAGTTCTTATAAACAAACTAGTATTAAGCATCCCCGCATTGCAGCGGGGCGAACACCAATGCCACATTACTACTAGCGACCACCAACACTGAAGTTGCAGCGTGTTAATGCGAAAAAATTAAACCGAAACGTTAAACATATAAAAAATAACTAAGTCGATCTAGGACCCGAGCGTTACGATGAACCTGTGAAACGGAAAAAAAATAGACGACGTAAAAACGTTTAACCATACACGCACGTTGCGCCGTGTTAACTCGCAAAAATATTTATTTATAGTTTTTAAATGAAATACAAATTTGTCTTTAGTGGTACAACCCATTAAGCATTATGTTACAAACCATAATGCATAGATATGAATTTGTCTTTAGTGGTACAACCTACTAAGCATTATGTTACAAACCATAATGCATAGATATGTTGCAAATTAGATATATATATAATTTCGTTTATTTTATATATATAAAAATAGCTTACGTATTAAATAAAATATTAATCAAGAGATATTCTCCAACATAGTTCTTGCAATAAAAAATAGTATTTAAATCAACCACTTAGTTAAACACTTTTACCCTTCATGATTCGTTTACGAATTGGAGTACCACGGGAAACACTTAACAAGTAAGAACTTGCGGGATATCATCTTTAATGGTTTGATTCCATGCCATAAATATGTGAGTAATAATTCTGATGGTTGGGTCAATACGGGGGTGTAAATTTACATACTAACGAAATCTTTTATACTAGGGTGGTGAGAGTGGTCATCATTTGGAGAGTGTTTAAGTTATTTTCTAACTAATAATGTCATGTCATGTCAAATCATCATTTCACTCCTCATTTTGCACTTAATCACTAGCAATGGTCACTTAAGTGGAAAAAGGTAATTTATTTGATCTTTCAAACTGTTGTATGGTGTATTTGGAGGGCTCGTAACGAGCGGGTATTCAAGGGCAAGACGCAGCAGGTAAGAAAAGTTGTGGAGGATGTCAAGACCATGGGATTCTTGTTGTTTAGAAACAGAGCAAAGATGCCCCATATCACATGGAGCCAATGGGTTGATTTTAATGTAACTGGTATGGGTCTGTAACATTCTGTTTTGATGTTTTTGGGGTTTGTAATGTTTGCTAACTTGAGGTTAGCATGTATATAAATGAAATGTTTTATTGGCCGTTCAAAAAAAAAAATCACTAGCAATGGTCAAACACATGAATAGTGATAAACAATTAAAAAATATGATTGGTTGAAAGGGGTTGGGCCCACCATCAACCCTCACTCTCCCAACTCTTCTACTCTTCCCCGACTCGGTGAATACCTCTCTCCTCTTCCCCGATCACCGAACAACCACCGGCACTCCTTGCCCACTCGGTAACCCCCACTCCCCGATCAAGTTCCCCGCAACCACTTCCTCCACCCTTATAAACTAATGAAAATATGGTGATTCTATTTGCACCAAATTTTTTGTTATTTACATCAAGTGATGTGACATTAATAAACTCAAAATTGTGTTTTTCTTTTATAACTTTCGATATATAATGTTTTATTAAAAAACGAATACGGTTTTTTGATATGTTTATTTTTATCTACGTTTTGATATAAATTTTATAAAAAGCGAAATATAAAATTTTATAACAACTTATAAAACGTTATATTTGACACGACTCCATTTTTTATAAAATTTATATTAAAACGTAGATAAAAACATGCACATCGCAAAACCATATTAGTTTTTTTATAAAACATTATATATCATAAGTTATAAAAGAAAAACAGAAATTTGAATTTATTAATTTCATATCACTTGATGGATATAGCAAAAAGTTAATTGTAAATAGTAGGAGCCATGAAAATGTTATAAAAGATATTTATCCAACATAATGTGTGCATGGAAAAGTAGATACCCACTTATTTGATCGAATACCTGATTTTTTTTTTCAAACTGTGAGAATCTTTAACTTGTTGTGAGAGAGATTTCACACCCTCCTAAACAGAGAGTCTTAACCTTACTTTGACCAGACTATGTTGTCTTAACCGGGTCCACGCTGGCGTCAGAGTTTGGCTAACGTTGTTCACCGGGAAACCATACCACCCACTGCCAGTGGCAGGGGCTTGCGCCGCCACAAGAGAGAATCTCTGCGTAACGCACGGTGGACTAGAACACGGGGTGGCTCGAGCTTGAACTCTTGACCTAAGGTCTGGGAGAACTAGCCTTCATTGCCTTTATCCACCAAATATGACACTAGTGGGAATTGAACTCGAGTCTCCAAGGAAAAACCAAGTCTTTCCAATTACTAGACCACAAGTGATGGAGATCGAATACCTGATAATTTTGGAATTACGTTCTAGTTTTAAAATATCAAACCATGTAATTGCCCATAGGATATGTTATTATGGGTAGTTTTGTCAATTTAATTGTTTTATATTTACAATTTCAAGGGTGAATTGCAAGTTTTGTCATTTATCTATATACCATATTTCAGACGATGTCATTTTTCTTTAAAATTGATGAGTTGTGTACGTAACGTTTTAAAATCTTACATGGTGTGTCCTTTAAGCCTAACCCAGTTAATTTAAAATGTTAAGTAAGGGTAATTTGGTTTTTAAGTTATTTATTTAGAAAACGATTTTACTGATTTAAAAAACTAAAAAATAAATGAGCTATATAAATCTAAACACATACTCTCTCTCTAAAACACACACACTCTCTAGCACCACCACCACCACCACCCTCACCCTAGCAACGCCAAAACTCTCACCAGGACCACCACCACACCACCCTCCGACAAAAGCTGTTTTTTTCCGATGGGGGCTTAAGGTCTGACCATGGTCGGATTCTCCGACGGAAAAAGCTCCAAATTAGGGGGTTTTTCAAATTGGCATTTAAGGTTTGACCATGGTGAGCTTTTTCCCCGGCGGCGGTGAAACGAATAGTGGTAGGGTTGAAGCGGCCACCACCGCAGATCCGAGAGAGAGTGTGTTACAGGTTTTGAACAATCCTTCGAGGGTTGCAGGTAGGGATGAGCACGGTACCCGTTCGGTACCGAAAGTACTGATACCGAATACACCAGTTCGGTACCGGAACCGAAAAACGGGGAAAATGGGAACCGATACTGAATAACATGGTACGGTTCGATATCGGTACGGTACCGATTCACTACCGATACCAAATGCTCATCCCTAGTTGCAGGTTGAAACGGTCGACGACGATGGTTCGTCTCTCAACCTCCATCTGTAACAATCCTTCGATTTTGTGTAGTGTTGTAGGTTTTGAGATTGAAAATTGGAATATTGTTTGTCATCATCATATGTAAATTGGTGGAGAGACCATGAATATTGTTGTTTGCATGGGCGGCCCTGAAGGCGGCTGGAGAGGACTACCAGTTAGGGCCCGAAAATTCGAAGGTGTAACAACCTGCACTTTTGTGCGTTGTTACTACTCGTTATACTCGTTACGCCTAGCACCAGAGACTCGGATCATAATGTAACTATATCGCATACATCGATAATCGAAGGATAATCGCATATTTTCGAAATACAATGTCACTATACTACACTATTATCACACTAACACTCACGGAGGCATTGAGTGAGGACCTATTCTACCCTCCTCAGTGGCCGTGATGTGTCGAACGTAAACAATTAACGCTAACAAGGACCCTCGGGTGAGTGCTGTAGCTCCAGTCGTCATGACGATGATGACAATACGAGTAAACGGTACCCCGTCAGTCTTTGTGGCACTACACGAAATAACGTTCACGATGACATCAAGAAAGGACCTATACTACCCTCATTGATGGCCGTGAAACGTCGCTAATACTCGCATACTCGAATCGGAAACCGATTGTTAATTACCGAAACTTTGGATTATGGATACGTAAATACGACCCCTAGTGATATATATATATAATAATAACAATATAATGATAATATAAACTAATTATGGAAGTACGCGCTTCGAAAACTATCAAAACGATCAAAAACGGAGAAGTCCAACGCGTCAGGATAGCTATCCGGACGGATGGACCATCCGGACGGATGGGCATGCGCACGGATGGCCATCCGCACGCATGGGCCATCCGCACGGATGGGCTGTCCGGGCCAGAACACTTCTCCTCTCCCTTGTTGCCTATAAATACCATGTCACATCACTTGAACAGTGATGTGACAGCTCCTATTCAACCAAACGCGCACCAAGACCCTTTTCTCTCGATTTCCTCGCGATTCCGGTAAGATTTCAACCTAAAACTTGTACTTCTACAATCTACACTCGATTCTACATCATTCTATATTTCACAACTCAAATTCTAACCGTGAAATCCGCGGATTTGAGGCGTTTTGAGGTGATGTCACCAAGAGTTCTTATGAACTTCAAGTTGGGGTCTCATTTCACTATAAACGACTCAGATCCGGGTGATTTCCACATGTTTTGATGACAAATCCCACCTAAATCTGTGCGATTTCGAGTTAACCATGAAGAACCATCACGGACGACCAGATCTGATGGAACGGGGTGATTCCCGGCCGTTAGAATGAGTCGGGATTGACGGAACTTCAAGTGTTAGTGCGAAATTACACTACCCTAGTAAAAGCGAACGTATTTCCTTCCGTTAAACACTCGGAAACAGTGGTCAGAGTGCGAACCAGACATGTCAGTCCGCACGGATGACATGTCAGTCCGCACGGATGACAAGTCAGTCCGCACGGATGACCCTAGTCCGCACGGACGACATGTCAGTCCGCACGGACGACATGTCAGTCCGCACGGACGACGCACGCACACTCATCCGCACGCACAACAATGTCACCCGCACGCACCACTCACCCGCACGGACCGCTCATCCGTACGCACCACTGTCCGCACGTATGACACGTCAACCGCACGGATCACCTGTTATCCGCACGGATAACATGCCATCCGGACGGATGACTTGCCATCCGGACGGACAACATGTCAATCCGCACGGATGAGAACAATTCAACCTAACGAATAACTTTTCAAGGCAATCTCGCTTAACCGTACATCGTTTACTCTATTTCTTCAAGGATCATTACAGACATACTCGCAACCGACTCAATCAAGTTGTAATCTCGCTAAATACGCACTGTGAGTATACTTGACCCCTTTTTAATCGAATTTTGGGTGTAACATACGTTTCTAACAAATCGAGCTTATCAAACGAAATATTCAATCAATCGAACTATCACTTGCGAATAACTGTTATGCATAGATATACGTGATGCTAGTTGCATATGTGCTAGGGCTTATACTCGCGACGTCCCACCACGACTAGTATAGTACTATTGCGCCCGACGGGGTCTAGTTATGCCATCGTACATTCGAGCATCGAGGACTTAGTTGGTAGTATCAGTTTTGTGAGTATATATGTCGTGTATTACGTTTATGCATGTGGAAATTCGCAGCACTTTTAATCTATTATGCTATACTTATCAAACCTGTATACTCGCCAATACTTTTGTATTGACAAATATTTTAACGTATGTTGCAGGTTAGATCGCAGACTATATCAAATCAAGCTAGGGAGTCTAGAAACTCAACTAAAATCTAGGTTGTCGGATTTGCATTGTTCGAGAGGACAATAAATCTGTGATAACTTATGTGATTGTATTATTTGTTAGTATGGGATAACGAATGTATTAAATATTATCGCAATATAGTTGTTATGGATTCTCTTGAGCAATCTGATTCGCCTAGTGCCGCGCCCCGATGATTCCGCCATCGGTTGGGGTGTGACAGATTGGTATCAGAGCCATAACTATAGGGAATTAGGTCAGACTCGACCTAGTCCGGGTCGACGTCTTAGAAATTGACCTAGTCTATAGTCTAAGTACCAACAGGCCGACTCATACGAACCCGGTGGGGTTTGTATTGGGCTTACTTGATGCTCTCGATCGAAATTGCTAAAAGATACAACTTTGTGTGAACCCCGCATACTACAACTTCACACGAAGAAGCCTTTCCTAAGGCTGAGATACTACTTAGCCTTTCCTAAGGCCGACACAGTACACACGTTTTCGAAAATACTCGCATAACGAAACCGAGCGATCCAGTCGAGATCACGTGTGAAAACCAAGAACTCTCGATAGGATTGCTCACTCAGCGCATTTTTCTAGCACGAGAACTTTTCATCGAGTTAGGAGTGACATCCACATCTCGACAAAGGTCTCCATTTCTAAATCTAGTGGAACTCACGAATTTATTCGAGGAGCATAGCCACAATTAGGAACGAAACTGTTAAGCCAGGGGTGAAACCCGTACCTTAATAAGTCGTCCTATTCTCTATAAACTGGTTTCCAAAAGCTCTCACCAGGGACTCGACTATCACAATAACTCGAGCCACGCGATGACTAGGAAGACGAATGCCGTGAGCTGCATCCCAGTGGAAGCATGAAGTCCTCTAGGTCAACGCGCATGCTCGAACTTGTTAGATATAGTTGGGTTACCTTGGGTAGTCGACGCCTAAAACACCCAAGGCACTCTATCATACGACCCGCCAATTTTACAATGATTGGAACTTATTTACGCTTTGAAACTTTACGCTTTATCGATTTCTCGATGTAACGATTTTCACTCCCTGCTTTATAAACACACAATTCGCACAGCCATCGCAATTCAAAACGAAATCCGAATGTTCGCAACAAAACTAATGTATAATCTATCGCATTCGCTCTCGTTTTCTCACTTCAACGCGACCTCGCTTATTCTGAATCGACCTGTATGTGTATGATTACAAATTACATCTATATAAATATATATATATATATATATATATATATATATATATATACGTATAACCAAACAAGTCATTGTGTGAGAACTTAGGAATTTCGTGTTTCCTATATGGCTCCTATGTGATTCGTATTACTACTATACTATCGCACAAAGTTTTGAACGCGCTCAATCGCAACGCAAAACTCAAAAATCATTATGATCGAATCTCACTCCAAGTCTCTTCCTGTCTAGATGCCTTCCCACAACTCTACCTCGAGACGGGTAGCTAAGAGGAAAGCCAAACGAAGCGCCGAGAAGTGGATTGCTTCACTTGTGATTAAGGAAGTGAGTAAGCTTAGTCCTCAAATTGCCGCTCAAGTGCACTCTCTCAGCCACTCTCGATCTTCGGAAGACGTTAAGGCAGGAGAGCCGCAATCCACTTTTCTCTACAAGCACTTCAAAGCCTGTGACCCGATGGAGTTCACGGGTGAAGGAGGTGCGACTCAGTTACTCCAGTGGTTCGATTCTATCGAAGTTACCCTTCGTCAAAGTGGGTGTCCCGATAGTCTCCGTACTACTTGCGCCACCGGAGTATTTCAATCGCGAGCACTCGACTGGTGGACCGCCGAACGTAACAAACGTGGGATCTCCGCAGCTTACGCTCTCTCTTGGAATGAGCTGAAAGAGCTCATGGAGAAAGAGTACTGTCCTCCTCACGAGGTTCGGGAGCTGGAAAACGAATTTTGGGAAATCAAGCAAACCGAAGGTGACAATGCTGGCTACACCTCAAGGTTCAAACAGCTTAGCATAATCTGCCCAAGCCAAGTTAACACTCCGGGGAAGGCCATCGCGAAGTACATTCGTGGCCTGCCTGAGTGTGTGGGTGATTTTGTCGAAGCTGCAAGGCCTGCTACCATCGAAGAAACCTACCGCTTAGCCGCAGAAATCAACAACAAACGACTCATGGAAGGATTATTCTCAAAGAATCCTGTCAAGCAAGCTCATCAAGCAATCGCCAGTAATCCTTCAGGCGAACATGTTGACGAATCTTCTGATGAATCTACTGACGAATCTTCTGACAAATCTGCTGGCGATTCCTCTAATGAATCAGCTAACGATTCTTCTGACGGATCTGCTAACGATTCTTCGGACGGATCTGCTGCCGATTCTTCTGACGAATCTACCGACGGATCTTCCTACAAATCAGCCAAAGACTCCGCAAGCGAGTCTTCAGACGAATCCTCCAACGACGACACTTCTTCGCAAGACACCGACAAACCCAGCCGCAAGCGAAAGACTTCAAGCCCGAACTCATCAACAACCGAACTGCTGCAACCGGAACCTCTTCGAACAGTTCCGATGTTTCCAAAACGAGCTTACACTGGAGCTCATCCTCAGTGTTACTCGTGTACCTATCATCATCCAGTTGGGGCTGACTGTCGCTATTGCAATAACTGCAACCGTTACGGTCACTTCACCCGCAACTGCCGCATCGAACCGTGAACTTGAGTACAACAACAACAGCTCCAGCAAAAGTCTTCAAGCATCAGACATCTAGCAAGCGTAGGATAAAGTTATAATGATACGACTCTCGACGTTAATTTCTAAGTTTTGAACCTACTCTCTTATTCGAAGTTACCACTATATGTAACATTAACTCTCGTTTTCGTTTTCTCTTCCGCTCTTTAGTCGCCGCATTTAGACTAAATCCACACACATACTATATACTATATCACGAAATAATGTGTTTTACCCTCACTACACTCTTAGAACGAGGTACGATAAACGTGCAAGGAACAAATAAT
The DNA here is from genome assembly GCA_030545235.1 of Helianthus tuberosus. Classification (NCBI taxonomy): domain Eukaryota; kingdom Viridiplantae; phylum Streptophyta; class Magnoliopsida; order Asterales; family Asteraceae; genus Helianthus; species Helianthus tuberosus. Next base: position 58,937,230 of record CM060364.1, read on the forward strand.
CGCGGGTGCACACGGGATTATTTGGGTCAGTGCACGGTGATCGTAGTGAATTCTAAAGGTGCCATAGCGTTTTGACAAAAGGTGACACCAAAACACGGGATGAAAGTAGTAGGGGTCGGGCAAGGTGTGCCTATCATACTACCGAAGTTCCGTGAAGAAAGTGCCACGTGAAGTTGAACGTTATTAGACCTATATACTATTGTGATTATTTTCAACACACTACACTCAATCGCAAGGCGTAACAAACCGTATCATCGCGAGACTTGTCGTAAGTCTGCAAACGCAATGCAATCGCCTCATCGATGGACTCTCGGGAGTCTACCTCGCAGGACAATTGCATCGATGCAAGATTGGTCGTAAGTCTGTGCAACGAATCTCAATCAAGCAAATAAACGCTCACGGTATTGTTGGGTGAGGACCTATTCTACCCTCCTCGATAACCGTGATGCGTCGCAACGTGACGTTAAGCTTACTCGAAACAAAACTCGACTAATCGCCATCATTTATTATGTGAACCTCGAAATCTCTATCGCTTATTACGTAAATCTATATCGCCTGCTGTGTATCAATCTATAGCTATACCGTTATCCGTGATATTTGTGCTAAGTTAGAACGCATGACCTCGCCTCACGAGAGGAAGCTCATATGGTTAAAACAAGGTGTTTTAGCCATATCAGCGACCTTTCGTGGAAAAAGGCCATGTGGGGTCTAATGTTAGTTAAATTCTGTGGAGTTAATCAATCAAACCGAACCACGTAAATCAAATCGCATACCTCCATCGCTTGCAACGCAACAACTACCGCTTATCGTAATTCGATTATCATCATCATTGCTAGTGTTATGTTCGTATCATTCGTTTAATCACCTAATCGACGATCACCTATCGTGTATAATCTACCGCTTATCTTTCGCTTGGTGTTCATTGCAGTCTGTATGGTATTATGTACACATGACACCGCTTCACGAGGCAAGGCTAACCTGGTTAAGCATGGTGTTTCGCCATGTTAGCAAACCCCCGTGGAAACGTGCCATGTGGGTGTAATGTGGAATCTAATCGAAAACGCGCTATTCGCTTCTTGCTTATCAACTCGCTGGATTAATCTATTCGATCCTATCCTATGCTCGGTCCGACCTTCTATCGATTGGGCCGAGTAAACGCAATTCTATCCAAGTCATATCGGCACACCTGACACTGCCTCACGAAACGGAAGTAATATGGGCAAAACATGGTGGATACGCCGCTGGTAATTCCTATATATAAGTGTTTTAAACATATTAACGAACTTCCGTGGGAAGGTGCCAAGTGGGGCGTGATGCTAAATCATTCTTTTCAAAAGGTTAAAAACTGATTTTTTTTATATAAAACTTTTATTAAAACCATGGAACAAGTGAAATCCCTCACAATGTGGAGGTAACATCGAATCAGCTTAACTCCATATTCAAAGGGAGCTTCATGAGTTCAATTTTTCCTTAAAACCTTTTTCAAAGATCAAAAAAAAAAAAACAAAAAAACAAGATTTTCTTGAGATGTTGGTTCAACATCGAGTTCAACTGGAACCCATATCATAGGAGAGTTTACGTAACCCTTGTTTTCATTTTCGAATTCCTTAAAATGTTAGAAACTTAAACCTCCTTGCAACATCGGTTAACATCGATTCGGTTGACTGCACGTTAAAAGGAAAATTTTCAAAGATTTTCATCCTAAATCCCTTTTTAATATCTAAAGCGAACGCTTCTTGTAACGTTGGTTAACGAACAACTCAGTTAACTCTACGTTATGAGAAACCTTTCAAATTACAATCGCATCGAACTAACGAATTCTACACAAGACAAGGTACTTTGGAATGCCAACTCGTGGGATTAATACTTTCGTCTTTATGTCGCCTTCTCGCTAATCGCAGTCGATCTCTCTTATTCAAAACGTTCTCGCTGTCAACTTACGGTCAAATCACTCGCTGTATCGCTACTTATACAAGATCAACTCTTAGAAGTATACCTATTGGATTAATTTCGGGACGAAATTTCCTAAACTAGGGGAGACTGTAACAACCCGCACTTTTGTGCGTTGTTACTACTCGTTATACTCGTTACGCCTAGCACCAGAGACTCGGATCATAATGTAACTATATCGCATACATCGATAATCGAAGGATAATCGCATATTTTCGAAATACAATGTCACTATACTACACTACACTATTATCACACTAACACTCACGGAGGCATTGAGTGAGGACCTATTCTACCCTCCTCAGTGGCCGTGATGTGTCGAACGTAAACAATTAACGCTAACAAGGACCCTCGGGTGAGTGCTGTAGCTCCAGTCGTCATGACGATGATGACAATACGAGTAAACGGTACCCCGTCAGTCTTTGTGGCACTACACGAAATAACGTTCACGATGACATCAAGAAAGGACCTATACTACCCTCATTGATGGCCGTGAAACGTCGCTAATACTCGCATACTCGAATCGGAAACCGATTGTTAATTACCGAAACTTTGGATTATGGATACGTAAATACGACCCCTAGTGATATATATATATAATAATAACAATATAATGATAATATAAACTAATTATGGAAGTACGCGCTTCGAAAACTATCAAAACGATCAAAAACGGAGAAGTCCAACGCGTCAGGATAGCTATCCGGACGGATGGACCATCCGGACGGATGGGCATGCGCACGGATGGCCATCCGCACGCATGGGCCATCCGCACGGATGGGCCATCCGCACGGATGGGCTGTCCGGGCCAGAACACTTCTCCTCTCCCTTGTTGCCTATAAATACCATGTCACATCACTTGAACAGTGATGTGACAGCTCCTATTCAACCAAACGCGCACCAAGACCCTTTTCTCTCGATTTCCTCGCGATTCCGGTAAGATTTCAACCTAAAACTTGTACTTCTACAATCTACACTCGATTCTACATCATTCTATCTTTCACAACTCAAATTCTAACCGTGAAATCCGCGGATTTGAGGCGTTTTGAGGTGATGTCACCAAGAGTTCTTATGAACTTCAAGTTGGGGTCTCATTTCACTATAAACGACTCAGATCCGGGTGATTTCCACATGTTTTGATGACAAATCCCACCTAAATCTGTGCGATTTCGAGTTAACCATGAAGAACCATCACGGACGACCAGATCTGATGGAACGGGGTGATTCCCGGCCGTTAGAATGAGTCGGGATTGACGGAACTTCAAGTGTTAGTGCGAAATTACACTACCCTAGTAAAAGCGAACGTATTTCCTTCCGTTAAACACTCGGAAACAGTGGTCAGAGTGCGAACCAGACATGTCAGTCCGCACGGATGACATGTCAGTCCGCACGGATGACAAGTCAGTCCGCACGGATGACCCTAGTCCGCACGGACGACATGTCAGTCCGCACGGACGACATGTCAGTCCGCACGGACGACGCACGCACACTCATCCGCACGCACAACAATGTCACCCGCACGCACCACTCACCCGCACGGACCGCTCATCCGTACGCACCACTGTCCGCACGTATGACACGTCAACCGCACGGATCACCTGTTATCCGCACGGATAACATGCCATCCGGATGGATGACTTGCCATCCGGACGGACAACATGTCAATCCGCACGGATGAGAACAATTCAACCTAACGAATAACTTTTCAAGGCAATCTCGCTTAACCGTACATCGTTTACTCTATTTCTTCAAGGATCATTACAGACATACTCGCAACCGACTCAATCAAGTTGTAATCTCGCTAAATACGCACTGTGAGTATACTTGACCCCTTTTTAATCGAATTTTGGGTGTAACATACGTTTCTAACAAATCGAGCTTATCAAACGAAATATTCAATCAATCGAACTATCACTTGCGAATAACTGTTATGCATAGATATACGTGATGCTAGTTGCATATGTGCTAGGGCTTATACTCGCGACGTCCCACCACGACTAGTATAGTACTATTGCGCCCGACGGGGTCTAGTTATGCCATCGTACATTCGAGCATCGAGGACTTAGTTGGTAGTATCAGTTTTGTGAGTATATATGTCGTGTATTACGTTTATGCATGTGGAAATTCGCAGCACTTTTAATCTATTATGCTATACTTATCAAACCTGTATACTCGCCAATACTTTTGTATTGACAAATATTTTAACGTATGTTGCAGGTTAGATCGCAGACTATATCAAATCAAGCTAGGGAGTCTAGAAACTCAACTAAAATCTAGGTTGTCGGATTTGCATTGTTCGAGAGGACAATAAATCTGTGATAACTTATGTGATTGTATTATTTGTTAGTATGGGATAACGAATGTATTAAATATTATCGCAATATAGTTGTTATGGATTCTCTTGAGCAATCTGATTCGCCTAGTGCCGCGCCCCGATGATTCCGCCATCGGTTGGGGTGTGACAGATTGGTATCAGAGCCATAACTATAGGGAATTAGGTCAGACTCGACCTAGTCCGGGTCGACGTCTTAGAAATTGACCTAGTCTATAGTCTAAGTACCAACAGGCCGACTCATACGAACCCGGTGGGGTTTGTATTGGGCTTACTTGATGCTCTCGATCGAAATTGCTAAAAGATACAACTTTGTGTGAACCCCGCATACTACAACTTCACACGAAGAAGCCTTTCCTAAGGCTGAGATACTACTTAGCCTTTCCTAAGGCCGACACAGTACACACGTTTTCGAAAATACTCGCATAACGAAACCGAGCGATCCAGTCGAGATCACGTGTGAAAACCAAGAACTCTCGATAGGATTGCTCACTCAGCGCATTTTTCTAGCACGAGAACTTTTCATCGAGTTAGGAGTGACATCCACATCTCGACAAAGGTCTCCATTTCTAAATCTAGTGGAACTCACGAATTTATTCGAGGAGCATAGCCACAATTAGGAACGAAACTGTTAAGCCAGGGGTGAAACCCGTACCTTAATAAGTCGTCCTATTCTCTATAAACTGGTTTCCAAAAGCTCTCACCAGGGACTCGACTATCACAATAACTCGAGCCACGCGATGACTAGGAAGACGAATGCCGTGAGCTGCATCCCAGTGGAAGCATGAAGTCCTCTAGGTCAACGCGCATGCTCGAACTTGTTAGATATAGTTGGGTTACCTTGGGTAGTCGACGCCTAAAACACCCAAGGCACTCTATCATACGACCCGCCAATTTTACAATGATTGGAACTTATTTACGCTTTGAAACTTTACGCTTTATCGATTTCTCGATGTAACGATTTTCACTCCCTGCTTTATAAACACACAATTCGCACAGCCATCGCAATTCAAAACGAAATCCGAATGTTCGCAACAAAACTAATGTATAATCTATCGCATTCGCTCTCGTTTTCTCACTTCAACGCGACCTCGCTTATTCTGAATCGACCTGTATGTGTATGATTACAAATTACATCTATATAAATATATATATATATATATATATATATATATATATATATACGTATAACCAAACAAGTCATTGTGTGAGAACTTAGGAATTTCGTGTTTCCTATATGGCTCCTATGTGATTCGTATTACTACTATACTATCGCACAAAGTTTTGAACGCGCTCAATCGCAACGCAAAACTCAAAAATCATTATGATCGAATCTCACTCGAATCTCATGGTGATGGTTAAGTGGTGAGGGGTGGGTGGTGGCGGTGGTAGGTGATATAAGGTGGCTGGTAGAGGTGCATAAATTGGGTTTTTTTAATATACCTGGGTACGGGTATGACCGTGTTTTAACTTTTTGGGTATTGGTCATACCCGGGTTAGGTTCAAGTCCAGGTATTGGCCAGAAAATCTATACCCTGTGTACCCGGGTTCGGGTTCGGGTTCGGGTTTTCAATACCCGGGTATTAGAATACCCTATTTCCGGGTCTAGGTAGCAGTGGCGGACCCAGGATTTTTTTCCTAGGGGTGCGGAAATTTTTTAAAGATTTTAGACCCCTAGCTATATAAAAAAATCGGTTCATAGCGGATCGGATCAGGTCGGGTCATGTAAAACAAGTAAACACAAATAAACAAAGTTTCATAGCGGGTCGAATCAGATCGGGTCGGGTCCATTTCAATTTTGAAACAATCAAACCCTAGTTCCTAACTTCCTATCACATTAACAAACAAAAAAGCATCAACATTCAAATCATCCCTACTTCTATTTATCTTAATCATTAAATAAAAGAACAAAAAAACTTATCTAAAACATGCATTGGTCTTTAATTATCCGACGAAAAAAAGTGGCTCAACCCCTTTCCTCTTGAGAAATCGCGACATAACTTCCCTACTCATTGATCTTTCCTAATCCTATCACATACAAAATAAACAAGTATCTTCAAGTGTTCAACCATAGCACATGTTCCTTAATTTTCAATTTAAAATTTTGAATTTCAAGCCCTAGTATTGTTATTTACCAACCAACAATCATATAATCAAAAAACCACCAACGATTTGGGTTTTTTTAATTACGTGGACTGATTTTGTTTAACAAAACTAGTAGTTGGAATGGGGCTTGAATGAGTATTAAGTTATTGGGCTTGATGGATTGAATTTAAGTTTTATTAAAGGGGTTAGTGGGCTAACTTGTTTACATAATTTGATCGGGTTTCAATCTGTGTTCACAATTTTTTATACACATTCCTAACATTTTTTTCTAAGGGGTGCGGACGAAAATTTCCAAGGGGTGCGGTCGAGATTTTTCACGAAAAATACCACTATTTTTTTTTTCAAGGGGTGCGGCCGCCCACCCACCCCATAAAGTAGGTCCGCCCATGCTAGGTAGGGTTCGGGTATTGGTCGGGTATGGTTCGGGTTCGGATAAAGATCGGGTTTTTCGATTCATTTTTTTTGGCATAAAATATAGAAATATAATGGAAACCTTTATTTATACGTATTGCATGCCTTGAAACTGCTAAAAAAAGCCTCACACAAGCTCTAAACATTTAAACCGGGTATTACGAAATTCCGGTTACGGGTTTTTTGGAAACCCGTGTACGAAAAAACCCAAGTTCGGGTATAGAACATAATATGCATACCCGATCCCTACCTTACGGGTAGGGTCGGGTTCGGGTTCGAGTTTAAAAAACACGGTTTTTCTAATACCCGGGTTCGAGTTCAGGTTTTTTGTGCACCTCTAGTGGTTTGTGGTGGCATAGAGTGGGTGATGGTGTTGGGAGAAAGAAATAGAGGTTAGAAAAAGGAAAAGCCTGAATCTTTTAATAATGTATATCATCCAAATAAATCTATATATGAAATTAAGTTTTTTTAATTTCTTTTTCTTTATTTGTTAAAATATTTTTACATTAGTAAGCAAAAAAAAACTAAAATACCCTTTTGTTACTTGATTTAACAAAAAAACAAAAATCAACTGCGTTATGCTCAAATGACCAATGTCTTAAATACCGGTTGAACTGGCCGGTTATACCGGTTAAACCGGATATCGGGCACGAGTCCGGTACGATAAAGGCCGGTAAAACCCGAATACGGTATGTCTTATGTACCGGCGGTAAATCCGGTTCTACCGGTTCAAACCGTTGAACCGGATTGCATTATCTTAAGATTTGATTTTTTAATTTTAACAAGATTTGATTTTTTTAATTTTAACAAAATACGATGTTAAGGTAATACTGATCTTTCATATTTTCAGTAATTAACCTAGTGTCTTCTATTCCAATATTTCATCGTTGTTGAAACTGTTACTCAACTCGTAGAATGCAATATTGTTTATAACTGATAAAAATATTATTAAAATGCTTAATAATTTACAATAAAAATAGTTGTTTTTAGATAAAACTATGATAAGTTACATAAATCCAAGTTGAGAAATTGATTGTTTTTTTAGATGAATTTGTATTTTATGGAATTTATAGGGTTAACTAGTAACCCGGTTCAACCGCCCGATACAACCCGGTTCAACTGGTTGAATCATTTTAGAGCCCAACCCGTTATGACTTAAAAACCGGTTTTTAAAACATTGCAAATGGCATACCGAGCAAGATTTTGAAACGTTAAGTACAAAACTCGTTAATTTTAAAGCAAAATGATACCGCCTGAAATATGATATATAAAGGACAAAGCTTGTGATTCACTCCAATTCCAATTCCGAAACCCAATATATAAACGTTTATTAAAACTAATTCTAACTCATTTATTAGTCTCATAATTCGCTCAGAAACATTATTTATGTGAACAATGGACCTCTTAAAGTTTGGTTTAACCATGAATAACAAGCAAAACAATCATTTGACAATATAAGTTAATAATATGTGTAATTTTATCTGTTCTCCACTCACAACATAATTTGATGGAAAGATTGCATATGCTCTTAGAATTCAAGTTTGTAATTAGAGTTAATTAGGTTTTTCCTCCCTATGGTTTGTTAAAAATAACAATTCAGTCCATTATTTTAAAAATTGCCAAAACAGTCCCTGTGCTTTCACTTTTGTAACAACTACAGTCCACCTCCGTTAACCCCGGCCATTTATTCTGTTAGTTCATGGGTTTGGGTAGGTATACATTCAGAGAAGAAGAAGAAAGGGTTTGGTTGGTGGTAGGTGGGTGGGTCTTGTTTATTTTTTTAATTGTAAAAGGGCAATTTGGTCATTTCACATGAACTAACAAAATAAATGGATATGGTTAACGGAGGTTGCCTGTAATTGTTACAAAAGTGAAAGCACAAAGACTATTTTAACAATTTTTAAACTAATGGACTGTAATGTGGTTATTTTCAACAAACCACAATGGCGAAAAATGTAATTAACTCTTGTAGTTAATAATTTCTAATTATGTCACTGTCTATACTAAAAAAAATATAATTACACCAATCATAACCAAACGAAATAACCCACAACTAATATTATTAATTCAAACAAGTTTATAACTCTTTTAAGACACAAATAATAGTACGTGGAATCGGGGATTATAGGTGGGTTATAACTAGAGGTGCACAAACCGGTTAATTTTAATAACCGGTTCGGTTAACCAGTTATACCGGTTAATTTGACTTTTTAACTTTAACCGGTTAATGCTTTAACCGGTTATTACTTTAACCGGTTATTTTTTTAACTGGTCCGGTTAATTACTTTAACCGGTTCGGTTAATTAACCGGTTATTTTCGGTTATTAACCGTTTTTTTTTGCCTTTTTTTTGAATTTTTCGGTTATTTTTTCGGTTAACCAGTCTATCGGTTAAAAAACCGGTTTAAAAAAACCGGTTAATAACCGGTTATTATACTAAACACTTATAACCGGTTACTAACCTACGGTTAAATAACCTATTGAACCGGTTATTCCTAAATCGGTTATTAACCGGTTACGGTTTCGGTTAATAACCGGTTACGGTTAATTAACCGGTTATTTTGTGCACCTCTAGTTATAACCTACTGTAGAATTAAATTAAAAAGCATTAATGATAAGACTATAGGAGGCCCATGACCCATGAACTACAGTCCACCCGCCCATAGAATTTTTTATCATTTGGACCCTACCTTAGTACCTTCTCCAATTCAGCAATTCCACATTTTCACTAGCCCCTGGTTTGCACATTGTTTCTATACATCAATTATGTTCTTTAATATGGCATTAAATGTGAGTGTGCTATTATTCATGTGTGGTTGATCTTTTATTACAGAATTATATGGGTGATCGGGATTTTGTTTGTCGTTGAAAATTCTTTTTTTAACTAAAATTATTTTTGTATATAATCTTAACTAATATTATCATTGATCAGTTTAACATAGAAAACCTTAAAAATTTACTAGTGTGATTCTTTGTATAATTATAGTATATGGTATAAGAGGTTATTAATATAGAACCAACATATTATTTACACACTCATACAGATTGTTTTTAGTGTAATGTGTAAGATGATTTGTTATTCATTTTTCTTTCCCTATTACTACATTACATATGGTTATTTCTTATACGTTACGTATAGGTATGGTTGTAAAACAATGTTTTCAAAGCTGTAAAACAAGGTTTTCAAGGCTGAATACTCACCGAATAGTTGCTACAAGGTAGGCTGCCGAGACGACTTTCTTTAACTCTGCCTAATTACTCGGAATCGATCAAACGCGGTCAACCTCGACCATGATCGGATCTAATAGGTCAATTTGGGCCGAGTTTGACTTAAAAAAATAAAACATAATTTCTACGCCTATCGAATATAATTTTCACATATTTTGTTATAAATATTAGTAAATTTATGTTATTTGACATATATTTAATTTCCGAAAACTAATTTCTTTATAATTTAACATGTCCAAGGCCGAGTACTCTCAACTCCCTGGTCGACCGACTAGGGAGCATCTTGTGACTTTTGCAACCATGCATATAGGTAATGTGTCATTCTTGGAGGCATTTAGTTCAAATTGGTTATGATGAATAAAACAAATTGAATTGTATGCTTTTGCAACTAAATTTGAAACATACATTATATTATGTAGATTAGAAGGTAAAACTAATACATAACACGTGAGTGCGTAACTATCAAATAATTTCAGTTAGCATGTGGCTTTTGATTCAGTTTACCATTATGACTTTGATTGTGAATTTTTTTGGAAGGAGACTTTCTCTGTACAGGACTGATCAGGTCTCCGGGGTTATGTCAAAGACATTCCCCCGTCAGCCCCGCTCTTCCGGACGCGATGTTCGATCGGGCCCCGGCCGGCGCGCAAGCTGACTTCCGCCCGGAAACCATACTGCCCCCACACGAGAGACTCGCTGGGGTAACAGCTGGGTAAAACCGGGTTGCCCTCAAGACCGCACCATGCCTCGGTAGGATACGATCTATCATTGGGACGACCCACCCCCGAAATGCCGCAGCCGGGGATCGAACCGGAGACCTCAAGAGGAAACCGGCTCAATCCAGCCACTTCGGAACCAACTGGGCTGGATTTTATTTATTTATTATATATATATATATATATAGGGAGCGGTTAACATACTTCACGACTTATCCTACTTCACGTAGGCGAAAAACGTAACCGTCGGATCAGGGGTATAATCACGCATGGAACATATAATCACGCATGGGATCAGTTTTTTTTTTTTTTTTATAATCACGCATGGGATCCAAAATCACGCACGTTATTTTGATCAAAAATTTATTTACGCATGTTATATACTTGGTCGCGTACGTTAATGTACGATAAGGCCTTTTGTACATTATACTTTCTCTCTTTCTCTCTCTCTCTCTATATATA